>CM019694.1:1989661-2712684 GCA_009760885.1 Achatina immaculata
TACAACCATGCTGTGTATTCTTGCCCATTCAATTAATTTACAACCTCTGTCATTCCTCCCCCCTAGTCCATAGTCACCAACGATGTCTGAAGTTCTTCCTTTACCAACTTTGGCATTAAAATCTCCCATGACTATGGTAACTTCATGTGACTTTGTGTTTTAGGTCTGTCTCTATGTCATTATAAAATAGCTGTACATCTTCTTCAGAGCTTTCAGATGTTGGAGCGTACACTTGTATAATATTTATGTTCATTGGTCGTCCTTTCAGTTGGGCTAGCAGGACTCTGTCCGAGATGTTCAAATATTCTACAATTGTTCTTGCTGTTTGTTCGTCAAATATTATTCCTCCTCCTCGTTCATGTCTCTCATTTCCTGAATATATTATTGTATATTTATCAGAGTTGATCTTCCCTGCACCTGTTCACTTATTCCTAATATGTTGATCTTCATCCTTTCCGTTTCCATCTTTACATTTTCAAATTTTCTAGCCTGGAATAAAATTCTAACATTCCATGTTGCTATTTTGAACTTGTTAGTTTTGCCACCAGTAGCCTGATGACGATCTGGCCTCACCTGTGGCTCGTGAGCTGCTCTACCGGACGAGGCTGTTCCAAAGGAACATCCATTAACGTCGTTCATGACAAATCTATGACTCTGAATACGCATAACTGTTCTTGGGAGCTACAACAGTGGTTTCCCGTTGCCTTCTGTCGGTTTGTGTACGGACTCTCCGCTAGTCTTTAGACTCCCTGTCCTACCCGCAAGGTAACTGATTAGAAAACACCTAAATTTCTGGTTTCATGTTAACTGATTAGAAAACATATAGATTTCTAGTTTCATGTTAATTGATTAGAAAACATATAGATTTCTAGTTCATGCTAAATGATTAGAGAACATCTAGATTTCTAGTTTCATGTTAACTGATTAGAAAATATCTAGATTTCTAGTTTCATGTTAATTGATTAGAAAACATCTAGATTTCTAGTTTCATGTTAATTGATAGGAAAACTTCTAGTTTCATGTTAATTGATAGGAAAACTTCTAGTTTCATGTTAATTGATAGGAAAACTTCTAGTTTCATGTTAATTGATCGGAAAACTTCTAGTTTCATGTCGATTAGTCTCACGAAAGAACCACGAACCGCTTATTCTTGGTGTCTGACACAATCAGGACAAGAATTGTAAATCCACCTTTCCTGCCCCTTTATTCGTTCCTTGAGAGAATTAGGCACAGAGAAGCCTCGCTCAACATGAACTGCCTGGGTCAGGCACCAAAGTTTGTACCTGGTCCTGTTCTAACTGACTCTCTCAGGATCCTCTTTACTCCGTAATTATTTCTGCTTTCTTTGTGTGATAAGTCTTATACGAGGGCGAATCAAAAAAGTAACCTCAAATCAAGGAACATAACCAGTGAAAGAAACTAACACACGCTATTGCTCTTGAAGACACATGTGGTTTTAGAACGGATTCATTTGTATTATTTATTCCAAGTTGCTGCCTATACTCAAGCAAGAGATCGCGTACAAAATATTTAAAAGAAACTTAATGACTCTAAAGAAAATAATTTCTTTCTGAAAAAGTAATATGAAGTACCCGTATAGTGGGTGTCGTGTCAGCGCAGTGGATAAGTCACTCGCTCTCTCACAAGGTATAATAAGATTTTATGCTGTGGACATCTGTGAAATAACAGGGTAATCTTTTGGTGACACAGACTTTGCTGTGTATATGACACTCGTTAGCTGGGCCGTGTCGGCATAAGTTGTGCTGATTCACGATACGCACGTGGATATCAGGGTCGACTTCCATCTTGCTCTTCCAGAGTTGAGGTTACTGGACTAGTTACACACATAATTCCAGCTCTCACTCTCACCTGCTGGATTAGTTACACACTGTTCCAGATATACTTCTCATCCAGGCTCGTTCAAAGCCTCACGATGACGACAACTGGTACAGATAGTCAAGTAAATCTTGGATAACGGTGACTTGGAACATTTATTGATGGGATGATGATAATGCTGATGAAAATAACATTAAATTCGACTGCCGGCTGGTTATCCCTGCTATGTGGCCAGTCCATTCATACGTACAACTAAAATGTTCATCTGTTCCACGAAGACATCACACAGCTCGACAAAACACGTCCACACAATTACACGTTCAAACCAAGACTAAAACTCCACGGACTCAACATTGCCCCTACAATTTCCTGTCACGGGTTTTGCAGCCCACGTAACCTTCTCGAAGGATCTCAACAGGAGAAAATTGAAAAGGAAAAACCTATAATAATGCCCTTACTATCATTGTTACACGAATACTGCTATACAGGCGACCCGGTTTCCATTTCCACTCAGCATAGGGACCGTGGCGGGCAAGAAACTCTAGGGGGCTCACTTCAAGAAAAAAAAACGGGTACCGGGGTTAACGATCTGGGAAGGAAGAGGAATGACGCTGCTAGCTACGGAGTTCGGGCTGACGGCGACACTAGTCGGCAGTTTCTGGTCAACTGTTGTCTAGACTGCAGAGCACTTATGGTCTGACCGTGTGCAAAGATGCAGGTTCACAGCTCATACTTTTACCTTTATTCGGATGGTGTGCCAGGATTTGCGACGTAAATATATTGCGTAATAAATATATGCGCCATGGTTTTACCAAGAAGTGACGCAACGTCTATATTTAGTTTATGATGTAGTTTAAAATTTGAAACTTTTGAAACCGAAATAAAACTAGTAGTTTTGTTATTGTGAGCTCAGCCGAGGCAAATGGACTGTGATTAAGGGAAATAATCGTGAATTTGTTTTCCAAATGTCTTTTTCCATAGTTATTTCCCATAGTACCATACCGTCACAAGACTTATGTAGCCAGCGGCATTCTCCCCCTTCTTATATTTTCGATTACCGGCGTAAGTCGAAGATGTGGTGGGTTCGAGTCCAGACCACTGCAAGAAAACGAATATCGTAGACATTTTTGGCTTTCAATTGCACATAAAAGCTAGAATCATATTTACACTATGGTCTACGAAATGCAGCATAAACTAGATCTAAGGTACTGTAACATTTAAAATGTTTCATTGCTAAAAAGATGCTAACCTTCATAATCGGAGTATTTAGCTAATTGCAGTAGTTTAGCTAGTGGAGGGTCTTGTCCCGATGAGGATGGCTGTTGACAAGTAGGGCCGTTGTCCCCAGGAGATTGTGGCTGCTTTTATTTTCTTTCTAGTCCATGGAAACTCCTTCACATCAGCGTTTTGTCTCGCCTTCTTACCATCGCTGTGTTCACTGGAGCAGCCCTTTTAATTTCTTTCAAGAACTTCTCTTCTGCCTACAGAGCTTGCCTAACTTTTCAGCCGTAGATGAGGCCTAAATTTCGTCATGCCTATCTCCCCACGTTCGCCCGTCCTGTCTGGCTAAACCTCGCCATCTTTAGCTTTTGATTTAAAATGAGAGACGAGCAAAGCTTCCTTTCCCCGTCCCCACGCGTGGGTCACTGTAGGTTTGTTTTCCCTTACCTACGCGTGGATCACTGTAGGTTTGTCTTCCCTTACCTACGCGTGGATCACTGTAGGTTTGTTTCCCTTTACCTACTCGTGGATCACTGTAGGTTTGTCTTCCCTTACCTACGCGTGAGTCACTGTAGGTTTGTCTTCCCTTACCTACGCGTGAGTCACTGTAGGTTTGTCTTCCCTTACCTACGCGTGAGTCACTGTAGGTTTGTCTTCCCTTACCTACGCGTGAGTCACTGTAGGTTTGTCTTCCCTTACCTACGCGTGAGTCACTGTAGGTTTGTCTTCCCTTACCTACGCGTGGATCACTGTAGGTTTGTTTCCCCTTACCTACGCGTGAGTCACTGTAGGTTTGTTTCTCCTTACCTACGCGTGAGTCACTGTAGGTTTGTTAAAAGGTAAGTTTCAATATACTAATTTTTAAAGTCTGAAATATGGCGAGAATTGACAGGATGCGACAAGAAGACATGAAACGTGCAAGGACGGGAAACAAAATGGCGATAACCGACTCACTTGATGCAAGGTTACCGCCATGAAGCAGTGGAAGAAGACAAATTCTAATAATTCTTACATCTTACATCCTTCCCGTGCCGTTAAACGTCACATAGGGCTCGCATAGTTGTTTGCCAAGTTTTCCTGTTTTCGGCGAGTTTTCCAACTTGATCAAGGGATTTATGCCCGCTAAACTGGCTTCTCTTTAGAGTTTCAAGTGGTCGACCTATTTTTCTTCGGCCTGTTATGCTCCACTTGATAGCTTGTTTTGTTATTCTCTGATTGTTTCTTCTCATCATATGGCCTACATATGTCCATCTTCTTTTTCTGATCACCCATGAGACAGGTTGTTGTTTGCTCATCTGTCTTATCTCTGTGTTGTTCTTAAATTCGTTCCACTTTATATCAAGTATTCCGCTACTGGCGAGATTCTTCAGCTGCCGTTCGTGGAGTGGGGTTCCTCCCGGCCAGTGAAGAAAGGTGCGAATGGAGTTGCCGAGCGACGCCAATATGGAAAATGTGAAAGAAAGGATTAAGTGAAGCTTAGTCGGTATGTCGAGTGGTCTCGCGGCGAGAGTTACTCATACCACGGCACCTCTGCTCTACAGGCCGGCCATGTCCGATATACACATATACTGGTGAAATATGCATAAACCAGCTTAAACCAGGGCGAAACTTGATGGCAACTCATGTCACCGTACCTCAGCTCTAGAGGTCGGTCACGTTATAAACACGCCCATACTGGGATAATATGCCTAAACCGGCTCAACCCAGGAGTGAAATTTACTAGTGGCGAGGATTCATCCTCCTGGACAAAAGCTCGTCCTGGTCACAACTAGGAAGGGTAACGGCCACGACCACAAAATGCTTAAGTCGGAGACACTGGACTAGTGCAGTCTAGATAGGCAACCGCCTCTCACCCGGCGGGGATGTATGCGTATCCTAATCACGCTGAGGTTTTCCGGTGAGAAAGTCCAACACTGGACTGAATGGACAACCACCTCTCACTCGGCGGGGATACACGGGTATCCCAAAACACGTCAAGGTTTTCCAGTGAGAAAGTCCAGCTCTAGGCTGGATGAGCAACCACCTCTCACCCAGCGGGGATACACTGATATCCAAACACGTCGAGGTTTTTCGGTGAGAAAGTCCAACTCTTAAAGTCAACAATTAAGCTGGTGCAACGAAAACCACAGTGTCACGCATTCTCGCTTCTGAGACCCACCGAGAATATTGGCTCAAGCCCTGCGATACTCTGAACCTTTTGAGGTCCTCTTGTTGATCTCGCCAGGTCCTTTCGGGGACCACAGGGGGACCACGGGGGAACCTATCGAGGACCACAGGAGTAAATTCGGTAGGATCACAGGGCGGTCTTTGTGGTAGAAGCCAACGAAGAAGAAGATGAAGAAGAAGAAGAAGAAGATACCACATATTTTCCTGAGACATTTGTTTTCAAAAGTGTCTAATTTCTTGTCTATTTCTTTAGTTGATTTCCAGCTTTCGCATGCATAAATGAGGGTGGTTATCACATTTGAATTGAATAATCTTAACTTGGTTTTTGTGCTTATAACTTTTGAATTCCATATGTTCTCAAGATTTTTTTAAGGACAATGCTGCTTTTGCAATTCAGTTTCTAACTTCCTTCCTGGTGTCACTATCCTGGTCTGTGTAGCTGCCAAGGTATGCAAATTGGTTTATTTCATCAACAACTGTTCCTTCTACGTATATTTTTTTCTTCTTGATTAATGTGAAGTTTCATTATTTTTCATTTTGTCTTTATTAATTTCAAGACCTATTTTGCTAGCCAAGGAAGACAGGGAATCTGTTTTTTTCTTGCATTGATTTCACATTGTCACTGATAAGAATTATGTCATCTGCAAAATCAATATCTTCTATTTGGGTCCCATGTACCCATTCACTATTGGTTTTACCTGTACAGCATATTTTCATTATAAGGTAAAAGGTAAAGATAAAGGTAATCCTGTCATGCTTTAGTGGCACACAGGGATATGGTGTTGGTACCCATATTTTCCTTGACCTGTCAGCACACTAGAGGGTGATATGGTCAGTATCACGCCTGGCCGCCTTTCCTTCCCCAACTCCAGAAGAAGTCGGGTACCCATTTCTATAACTGGGTGACTGTGGTGCCTCCGGCAGGATTCGAACCCCCGACCTTAGCCATGAGAGACCAATGCAGTAATCACTTCGCCACATTCGAAACAGGCGTGAAACAAGGATATATATTATCTCATTTTCACTTTACAAAACACCTTTGATACAACTGATAGCAAGGTTACACCCTTCGGTTATTGCAATCACTGATATTTTAACAATGATTCCTTGTTTCCATTTGCAAAGGATCTTTTATTCTATCCAGATTTTATTAAACAATCTTTGTAGTTGGCTCATGTTGTCGCTGTTAATAGCTTTTAACATTTCGACTGTTATTTCATCTTCACCTGCTGCTTTGTTGTTAGCCATTAGATTCACTGCTATTTCAGTTTCATTCAGTGTAACTTCATCTAAGTTGACATTTAGTTGTGGGACTGGTAAATCAGTTTCAAAATTTATTAATTCACTTGGGTGTGGTCGATTAAGTATTTCTTGGAAGTGTTTGGCTCATCTTTGCTTTTGGTTTTTATTTGACATTAACAGGTTGCCTGTTTTGCTAAAGACTGGTCTTTCTCTGGAGGTAATAGTACCTATTAGCTTCTTCTGTATATTATATAGAGTTTTGCTGTCTCCTGTTTTTGCTGCATTTTCTGCTTCTTTTGCCATATTGTCCATATATTCTCTTTTGTCTCTTCTAGCTGAGCTTTTTATTTATCTGATAATTATAAAGTGAATAATCAGGAACAATAACTGCGAAACTCAACAAAGCGAAGTTACCCTGTAGATTTCTTGTTCTTCTTGTTCTTGTTCTTCTTCTTATTATTAATATTATTATTATTATTATTATTAGCATGTACGCGATTATATTTTCGCATGTTCGGCCGTCCTTGGTGTTTCCGATTAATTCAGATACTTTTCTTGTTTCCAGCCACGTGGTACAGAGAGCATGTCCCCACACCAGATGTTTCCACGGGTGGCTGATACACCAAGTCTTGCTACATGTCTCAGACATCTTATCTTAAGTATCTTTCTGTGTTGCCACCAAGTCTTGCTACATGTCTCAGACATCTTATCTTAAGTATCTTTCTGTGTTGTCACCAAGTCTTGCTACATGTCTCAGACGTCTTATCTTAAGTATCCTTCTGTGTTGCCATCAAGTCTTGCTACATGTCTCAGCAATCTTAAATATCTTTCTGTGTTGCCACCAAGTCTTGCTATATGCCTCACCCATCTTCACATCTTTCTGCTGAGTGTTGTCTTGATAGGTAGTAGCTTGACATAATGAAGTACTTGACAGTTGGTTTGTCCTGTTATCTGAAGCTCACTTAATGACACAGACAACAGAAATGAAAACTATTGTAAACATATACGTATACGTATTGTATCCATATATACATACGTACATTGTACACAGAAGTACATCGTACATACGCATAAACAGACAATTCCAAATGAACACACGACATCGAACGCAAATAATGAATAGCATGGAAATTTATATGAAATTAAATGCATCTGAAATTATCAATTGACGATTATCAGTATGCCAAGACTAACAAATATTGCATTGAAAATTTCCCAGTATTCACAACCAACACACAGTACAAATCACTATAGACAAACCACGTTTCTTAATCGGCCGAAGCCCATCTTCAGGCCTGTAATACAATGTAGCGTTTAGCCTATATTCTTCTTACACATTTCTATATCAACTGACTTATGACTGCTGACTTATGCTTACACGTAATATAAGTAAAGAGACACAGGTGGAGTTCATCGCTTAACAATCGTTCTTATCACAGTTCAGAGTTACTAAAAACACTAGACGAACACTTCCAAGTAGAAGCAACCACTTGCTCACTACACCTGGCCACGCTCTAGAATGAATGATGAATCTTTCGCGAAAACTAACAACTTAAAAGCGTTTCCGGAACTATGTTTCGTTTCTGTTTCATTTTCGTGCGGTCGACAGGAAACGAAACAAAACATGTTCGAACACATACATTGTACATACATACATATATACGTACATAATACATACATGCATACATACATACATACATACATACATACATACATACATACATACATACATACATAGCCTCGGAGAAAAAAATTGTACGTCAATACAAGATGATAACAATGGCGGTACCAACATAAGCAGCAGCTGCAACAACAACAACAATAACAACAACAATAATATTAGATGTAGTAACTGCAGGCACACTAACATTTGAGGAAACAGCAGCCGTTATAGGGGCAATAAGCTCGAGACCACACAGTATTTGTGACAGCATAATAGTTACCACAACAGCAGGATCAGCAGTGGTAAGAGAAGCTACAAGTTATAACAGCAGGATCAGCAGTAGTAAGAGAAGCTACAACAGCAGGATCAGCAGTGGTAAGATAAACTACAACAACAGGATCAGAGGTGGTAAAATAAGCTAGAACAGCAGGATCAGCAGTAGTAAGAGAAGCTACAACAGCAGTATCAGCAGTGGTAAGATAAGCTACAACAGCAGTATCAGCAGTGGTAAGAGAAGCTATAACAGCAGTATCAATAGTGTTAAGAGAAGCTATAACAGCAGTATCAGCAGTGGTAAGAGAAGCTACAGCAGCAGTGTCAGCAGTGGTAAGAGAAGCTATAACAGCAGTATTAGCAGTGGTAAGAGAAGCTACAACAGCAATATCAGCAGTGGTAAGAGAAGCTACAACATTAGTATCAGCAGTGGTAAGAGAAACTACAGCAGCAGTGTCATCAATGGTTAAGAAAAGCTACAACAGCAGTATCAGCAGTGGTAAGAGAAGCTATAACAGCAGTATCAGCAGTGGTAAGAGAAGCTATAACAGCAGTATCATCAGTGGTAAGAGAAGCTACAACAGTAGTATCAGCAGTGGTAAGAGAAGCTACAACAGTAGTATCAGCAGTGGTAAGAGAAGCTATAACAGCAATATCAGCAGTGTGGTAAGACAAACTACAACAGCAGTATCAGCAGTTGTAAGATAAGCTACAACATTAGTATCAGAAATGGTAAGAGAAGCTACAACAGCAGTATCAGCAATGGTAAGAGAAGCTACAAGCTACAACAGCGGGATCAGCAGTGGTGAGAGAAGCTACAAGCTACAACAGCAGTATCAGCAGTGGCAAGAGAAGCTATAACAGCAGTATCAGCAGTGGTAAGAGAAGCTACAAACTACAACAGCAGGATCAGCATTGATAAGAGAAGCTACAACAGAAATGCCAGTGTTGGGAATACCAGCAAGAGCTTCAGTAGTTACAGAAGAAATAGTGACAGATTAATCTGGGCCCTTAGGTTAAACGTAGTAAGGGCCCCAGCCCCCTTCTACCGACATGGCCCAATCTTCTGACATATGGCCTGATACTCATGTAGCTGTAATCTCTATCATTACTATATGACTCTGTATTACACAGACCAAGCAGAAACTGATAACGTCATTGTCTTTTAGACAACATAACATGTTAATGCAGTAAGTATAGTCATAAATGTTTGTCACATGATATAATGATCTGTTTCTGCAGAGTTTTTGTTTGCTGTTCCTTCTCGCACCCCCTCCCACGGGCCTCTAGGCCTAATTAAGATTTGTTTAGCTTAATGGATAACCCACAGGTGCAAAAAACCGCAGGTAGCAACAATATTTGTATCTACAAACACTGCTACAACCTACAGTCGTTGTGTTTTGCTCTGCTTTGTTTTGTTTATGTGGTCCCGTCACTCTGGACCTGGGACAAAGTCCCTTATGTGTGGGACTAAACGTCACAATTGTTACGCCATTTCCCCTTCATTTACAGCAACTATGTGCAGTGCAGCACAGTGTACCCTGCCATGAACGCAAACATCTTTCTCGTCTTCGGCCAGTACTTTTCCCAACATTTGTGCGTCAGGTACCCATTTCTACAGCTGGGTGAACGGGATCGGACCAGCTGTAGGTTACGAACCTATATAACCTTTCCTGGTCAGACGGATAATCGACTTGAGGATTACAAGTATATCCAGCAACAGTATTTGTAACAAGAGTATAGATCTTAAGATATTATTATTATGCATTATTAGTATAATACAATTAAAATCTTCATAAGTCAAGTCTGAGTGACAGACACGCATGACTGAGAAAACATATACAGATTAAAACACCAGGACTCAGGCCAGTAACAATAGAAATAGGATAACAAAGCATGAAAACTAAACATTAAAAAAAACTAAACATTAAAACTAAACATCAGATTCCCCTCCCCTTTCCCCTACTTGAACTTAAACAACGAGTAAAAACCAAAATAGAATTAGTCTACATTTTAAGGCCGTGCAACAGCTTGACCCAAAACTTTCTCATCTTCTACAGCTCCACAAGTTTTACGTCGATAGCCTCCAGGTTTTATAACTTAAGGCCTATCCCTGTATAGCAGCTTATCGACATAAATGTTCGTATCTCACGTGATATCTAGCCTGGTTATATGAGAAACAATGCGACATTTAAGCGGCTACTGGCATATTTATTTTGGTATTTGCAACATACACAAAAAACAAAAAAAAAAACAAAAACAAAAACCAAAAAAAAAGGCTTTACTTGTTTCGTTGCTGTGTCTTCGTGGCTCTGATTTTTTTTTAATGTCGGACGCAACTTTTCTAAATTTTTCTGTGTTTTCCCCCCTGTTCAATTTTCCAGTCATGCTTTTAAACTTTTCTATGATTCTGTACGTGCTACTTCCCAAAGAGTTTATTTCCACTAATGTGACTTCATTGCCACACTCTTCTGTCCTGTGATAACGATGATGATGATGATGATAGTGCTGTAGTTTGTGCCCGAGACAGCTTCTGCGAAAGGAAGTACAATGGCTCTTCCACACAGAGAGAGATCACCCGAAGTACTAGCTGTCTGCATTTATAGTCTCCAACCGCAACATCAGAAGCGTCCGGTACAGATCAGTAAAGTAGGCTGGAGTCAGGCTCAGAACTTCTACATTCTTATCGTAGAAGTTAGTAGATCAGTAAAGTAGGCTGGAGTCGGGCTCAGAACTTCTACATTCTTATCGTAGAAGTTAGTAGATCAGTAAAGTAGGCTGGAGTCGGGCTCAGAACTTCTACATTCTTATCGCAGAAGTTAGTAGATCAGTAAAGTAGGCTGGAGTCAGACTCAGAACTTCTACATTCTTATCGTAGAAGTTAGTAGATCAGTAAAGTAGGCTGGAGTCGGGCTCAGAACTTCTACATTCTTATCGTAGAAGTTAGTAGATCAGTAAAGTAGGCTGGAGTCAGACTCAGAACTTCTACATTCTTATCGTAGAAGTTAGTAGATCAGTAAAGTAGGCTGGAGTCAGACTCAGAACTTCTACATTCTTATCATAGAAGTTAGTAGATCAGTAAAGTAGGCTGGAGTCGGGCTCAGAACTTCTACATTCTTATCGTAGAAGTTAGTAGATCAGTAAAGTAGGCTGGAGTCAGGCTCAGAACTTCTACATTCTTATCATAGAAGTTAGTAGATCAGAAAGATAGGAGATTTTAACAACCAGGAAAAAAAAAAAACATGGGATGCAGATAAAGATAATTGTGGCTGAAAATGGGAGACACAAAGAAAGTTACGAAAATCTAAATTTATAAGAACTATGAGAACACAGAAAGGAGAGAGAACTTAACTATGAGAGAAAACAGAGAACATAAAGAATAAACTAAAATAAATTATGAGAGACACCAGAAGGCATAAAGAAACATGGGAGAATTTAACCATAGGAAAGAGCTGAGTTGTTCAGGAGAAAGGGGAGAATTTGACTTTGAGGGAAATAGAAAGTAGGGTACAGTTGGGGGCGAAAGAATAAGAGGAAGAAGAAATAATGATAATGATGATAACGATGACGATGATGATGACGATGACGACGACGACGATGATGATGATGAAGTTTAAAGGGTTAGAATTTTATATGACAGAATAATACTAAACAGTGAAACCACAATTAAATGATAAGCGTTATTATCTGGTATGGTTTGTAAAATTCTCAGGTTGTGTACTCTATAGAGCTCGCACAACCTCTCTTCTCCTCTCTCGCTTCTCTTAATACACCAACACTGTCTTGTCTGAGACACGTAGACTGTCCTGTCCGAGACACGTAGACTGTCCTGTCTGAGACACGTAGACTGTCTTGTCTGAGACACGTAGACTGTCTTGTCTGAGACACTTGTTTTTTTTTCAGGAAAGATTAACACAGCTTTAAGACATGTACACGGTTTAAGATTTGTCTCATGTGATTTGTCTCACAGGAAGGAGAGAATAAGATAGAAATAAACAAGTCAAGAGAGAGAGAGAGAATGGAAATTTCGAGAAAGAGACAGCAAGAGAGAGAGAACAGAAGTGAGAGAAAAGAGAGTGAGAGAAAAAAGAGAGACAGAAAGAAGAGAATGAGAGAAAGAGAGAGAGAAAAAAGAATGAGAAAAAACAGAGAAAAAGAATGAAAGAAAGAGAGAAAGAGATTGATTGATTGATTGACTGATTGACTGACTGATCTTTATTTCAAAAGAGTTAAGAATTGGGCACGCAGGCCAGTCTGATATTATGTCCTTTATCATACAACTTTCACTCTGTTTCAGACATTCTACAAATATGCTGCTTATGTAACAAACATAATTTACAATAAAGTAACTACATACACATATAAATGACTAACTACATACATATATAAATGACTAACTACATACACATATAAATGACTACATACACATATAAATGACTAAATACATATGCATATATATGACTAACTACACACACATATAAATGACTAACAACATACACATATAAATGACTAACTATATACATATATAAATGACTATCTACCAAACAAGAATTTCAGTACTATTCAGAATAAACAATTAAATTAATTCAGTGCCTGTAAGAGCAGTCTAAAATAACTTTTTCGTTTCACGACTCATGGAGGCATATAGTCGACAACATACAGATAATAGAAAAGTTTGTAGTTGTAGGAAGGAGTACAGTTTATATATTTTTTTTTATACAGGATGGGAGGGTATTCCAAAGATGAGCAGCAGAATAACTAAAGTTTTTCTTGTAAAGATCAAGTCTAGGTTTTGGAAGACTAATGTTGTTCAAGCGTTGGCTACACTGTGGACTAAATTTAAAAAGGTTCCATAGATATGTACCTCTAAGGCATGACATGATTAGCTTTACTTTATAGATAAGGCGGAGCGTGCTGTGAAAGAATTTGATGTGCCAACTTTGTTGAAGAGGGACATGTTCTTAAGAGCCAGTCCTTTGGTATGTTTGTGCTGGTTAGCTATTTGTGCTTGAGAGAGAGAATGAGAGAGAGAGGGAGAGAGAGAGAGAACAAGAATGAAGAAGAAGGGAGAGAGAGAAAATAAGAGAGCATAAGAAAAGGAAAAAGAGAGAGAGAGAGAGAGAAAGTGAAGAGAGAGAAAGAGAGAGAAAAAGAGAACAAACTATGTTTTCAAATGTTTGAAGAATTGACACACAAGCCCGTCTGTCTTTCTTCTTCTTCTTCTTACTACTACTAACTAGTACTACTATTACTACTACCTACTGCTACTACTACTACTACTACTACTACTACTACTACTACTACTACCTACTGCTACTACTACTACTACTATTACTACTACTGCTACTACTACTACTATTACTACTACTACCTACTGCTACTACTACTACTACTACTATTATTATTATTACTACTACTACTACTGCTACCTACTGCTACTACTACTACTACTACTACTACCTACTGCTACTACTACTACTACTACTACTACCTACTGCTACTACTACTACTACTACTACTACTACTACTACTGCTACTACTTCTATTACTACTACTACTACTACTACTACTACTACCTACTACTACTACTACTACTATTACTACTACTACCTACTGCTACTACTACTACTTCTATTACTACTGCTACTACTACTACTGCTGCTGCTACTACTACTACTACTACTACTACTGCTACTACTACTACTACTACTACTACTACTACTACTGCTACTGCTGCTGCTGCTGCTGCTGCTGCTGCTGCTACTTGGAAATATTGTCAGTATAACGGGATTATTCACCAACAGTGCAGTACTAGTGTGTATGTGTGTGTGTGTGTGAGAGAGAGATAGTGAATGAGAGAGAAATGAGTGAGAGAGAAAGAATGAGAGAGTGAATGAGAGACAGAGAGTGAGAGAAAGTGAGAGAGAGAAAGTGAGTAAGATGGAGAGAGGGAGAAAGAGTGAGAGAAAATGAATAACAGAGAGTGAGTGAGAGAGAGATTGTGCATGAGAGAAAAAGAGTGAGATAGTAAATGAGAGAGCGACAGAGAGAGAGAGAGTGAGAGAAAATGAGTGAGAAAATGAAAGAGAAAAAGAGAGAGAAAAAGAGAGAGAGAAAGTAAGAGAAAGAGTATAAGAGAAGAGAGAAAGTAAGAGACAGAGAAAAAGTAAAAGAGAGAGAAATTAAGAGAAAGTGAATGAAAGAGAGAGAGAGAGAGAGAGGAGTGAGAGATAAAGTGAGAAGACGAGCGAAATAGAGAGAGAGAAAGTGAGTGAGAGATAAAGTGAGAAGGCGAGCGAAATAGAGAGAGAGATAAAATAAGAGAGAGAAAGAAAGTAAGTGAGAAAGTGAGTGAAAGAGTGAAAGAGAGAGAGAGAGAGAGTGCGAGAAAGTAACAGAGAGAGAGAGAGAGAGAAAATAAGAGAGAGAAAGTGAGTGATAGAGCGAAAGAGCGAAAGAGAGAGAGAGAGAGAAAGTAAGAGAGAGAGAAAGAGAGTGAAAGAGCGAAAGAGTGAAAGAGAGAAGTAAGAGAGAGAGAGAAAGTAAGTGAAAGAGCAAAAAAGGAGAGAAATTAAGAGAGAGAGAGAGAAAGTGAGTGAGAGAGAGAGAAAGTAAGAGAGAGAGAGAAAGTGAGTGAAAGAGCGAAAGAGTGAAAGAAAGTAAGACAGAGAGAGAGAGAGAAAAGATAAAAGAGAGAGAGAGAGTGATAGTAAGTGAGAGAAAGCGAGTGAAAGAGCGAAAGAGAGAGAGAAGGAGAGAGGGAGAAAGTAAGAGAGAGAGAGAAAGTGAGCGAGAGAGCGAAGAAGGGAGAAAAAGTAAGAGAGAGAACGAAAGTGAGTGAAAGAGCGAAAGAGAGAGAGAAAGTAAAAGAGAGAGAGAAAGTAAGAGAGAGAGAGAAAAAGTAAGAGAGAGAAAGTTAGTGAAAGAACGAAAGAGAGAGAAATTTAGTGAGAGAGCGAAAGAGAGAGAGAGAGAAACAGAGAGAGAAACAGAGAGAAAGTCAGCGAGAGAGCGAAGGAGAGAGAGAGAAAAAGAGAGAGAAAGAGAGAGATAGAAGGTAAAAGAGAGAGAGAATGAGAGAGAGAGTGAGTGAGAGAAAGTGAAAGACAGAGAGAGAAAGAGAACACTGAATATAAATATTTACATGTAATATATTTTTTAACCATCTACGCTGTCTTCTGTTGCTCATACGCTCGTGTACACGCGGCCAGGAATATAAACCTCAAACCTTTGTACAGAACCTGGTTTGGGTTTATTTTTTACGCACATAAAAATGTGAATAAAGCGACTTCTTCTGTCCATAAACACACTAAGATTCTGTTATTCTGCTACTATTTCGCCATTTTGTTTTTGTTTGAAAATTTCACTGACTGCACATGTATTGTTGCATTTATATTGTTACCTTTATATTTTATATGTTAATTCGGGTGTAACGTATAGTTATGTTTATAAGAGTGTTATGTGCAGGAGTATATTTACACGATACCACGTGTTAGTTTGTAAGATGCTCTGAGATGTCGTATATTTGTGTGTATGGGGGTCGGGCGTTTCCTGATGTAACCAGACCCTATGAGAGAAGGGAGGAGGGGGTCCAGCTGGCGCTTAGCTCCTGGGCCCCCTAGGATTTTCCCTGTGTAAGGGTGGGCCCGGTTTGGGGGGGGGGAAGGAAGAGGGGAAAATAAGAAACAGTTTTTTGCAGCGGCTAACAAAGATCTTCTCAGAGGACCAGATTACTACTATCACAAATGCTACAACTACTACTATCACAACTACTACTATCACAACTGCTACAACTAGTACTATCACAACTACTACTATCACAACTGCTACAACTACTACTATCACAACTGCTACTATTACAACTACTACTATCACAACTGCTACAACTACTACTATCACAATTGCTACTATCACAACTGCTACTATCACAATTGCTACTATTACAACTATTACTATCACAACTGCTACAACTACTACTATCACAACTGCTACTATTACAAATACTACTATCACAACTACTACTATTACAACTACTACTTTCACAGCTGCTACTATTACAGCTACTACTATCACAACTGCTACTATCACAACTGCTACTATTACAACTAGTAATATCACAACTGCTACTATTACAACTAGTAATATCACAATTGCTACTATTACAACCTCTCTGTGGAGAGGAGCAGACAGAACTACAAAAATAAGATTTTTAAGGGCATGCATCTTTCCCATCGCAACATATGCCTGTGAGACGTGGACACTTAACAAAACAGGTGAGAAACACATAAATGCCTTTGAATGTAAATGCTACAGAAGAGTTCTCCAAATATCGTGGACACAAAAAAGAACAAATATATCTATACTACAAGAGCTTAATATTGAAGAAGGCTGGCTAGTAAAGAGGATTAAAGAGAGAAAACTTAAATATTTTGGACATATTAAACGTCATGATAATTTAGAGAAGACCATATTGGAAGGATATATAATGGGAAAAAGAAAAAGAGGAAGACCAAAACGAAGATACATGCAAGAAATCGTTGACGATCTGCAAATGGACGCAGCAGCAGCAGGCCATCTTGCTCACAACCGAGAGGCCTACAGGAGTGCTGTTTGGGAGGCAAAGTTCTGCAAGGGACATGCAAATGAATGGATGAATGACTATTACAACTAGTACTATCACAACTGCTATATTACAAGTAGTACTATCACAACTGCTATATTACAAATAGTACTATCACAACTGCTACTATTACAGCTAGTACTATCGCAACTACTATATTACAACTAGTAGTATTACAGCTACTTTAGTTAAACTACTACTAACACAGCTACTACTAGTTAAATTACTACTATCACAACTACTACTATTACAACTAGTACTATCACAACAACTACTATTACAACTACTATTATCACAACTACTACTGCTGCTTCTATTACACATATTACTGCAACAACTCCACCACTTCTTCTTGTTTTCACCTTTCATGTGAAGATTGTTGATTTTATTATTATTATTATTATTGATAGTAGTAGTAGTAGTAGTAGTAGTAGTAGTAGTAGTAGTAGTAGTAGTAGTAGTAGTAGTAGTATTAGTAACAGACAAAAATGGTCACATTTATCGTATTTCCTGCGTTATGTTTACATGAGTTTAAATCAACTTTCATTTTTCTGTAATATGAAAACAAAGGTACATTCTGAATATAGTTCCTGAACTACGTTACCCATCCATCCATCCATCCATCCATCCATCCATCCATCCATCCATCCATCCACCCTTTGCTTCGTCAGATCCTTTCCTCTTCTTAAGATAGCTACCAATAATCCATATCACACTTCTCCTGCCCCACGCCATGTTTTCCACGAACCCTCCACCACTCTCCCCCGCCCCTAAATTTCAACACACGTGGGCAGATCCAAGCTTGTAACGCTCCCTACCAATGGTCCATCGACCAAGACCTCGCCACGCCTCCAGAATTGATCAGGGGCGTGGACGCCATCCCACTTTTTTAAACCACACCCCTTAGTCAATTTGCGTTTGCGAGAGGAATTGATTGACAAGGTTGGCTATTATTACTTGCTACTACGCCTGAAGTAAGGGCCCTGACAAATTCCTCTTTTCTCGACCACAAGAATTTTTATCTTAGGGAGCTCCTGAGAACTTCGATCGTCCACGTCTTCCAGCTCTGGATTCAAGAATAACAAGACGTTAACCCGACATTAACACAATTTCTCATTCTCTTCTATATTTTCTATGCATTTCTTTCACTCATTCATGTCCTGCTCTTTTATACTAATTCTTTTGTTTCGTGTCTGAGCTGAAGTTTTTTAATTTTTTTATTTGCCAACCTTCCCACGAATCAGTAACAAATACCCGTATGAAAGACGTCCACAGAACATGGCGTCATTGACGATGATCGTTTTTCCTGTAGCGAGGTAAACACAGAACAGGAGACTAAGAACCCAGCGAGATGGTTAGAAATGAATGGTAGAAAATGTATGTAGGCAAACAGTATAAAGACATTTAGACCGAGAAATTGATCCTGATTTGTAACGGAAAAGATGTTCTGCAATTCCGTAATGAAAGAGGATTTTCATCGGTCTTGCGGAACAGAGCGCCGATAATGGGATATAATGTTGCAAAAAAACCTTTTTTTTTTCCAAATGGAGAGCAGAATTAGTGAAGGAATTGTTAGGAGATGGCTGGCGAAGTATCAATATCTGTGCTCTTGAGACTGCTGTATGTTAGTGTATTTCTTGCTGCTGGTGATGATAATGATGATGGAGGTGATGATGATGGCGACGACGATGATGATGATATTTGTAAAGAGGGAGGAGTTATGTCATTAGTCGGCTGCCTCGAGTAGTCAAGAACCTATTTCACTAACGTGAGAGTTGAACTATGATGTGACATTTTGAGCTTCGGAGAAACCAGCTCATCGGCTGGCGTGGTGAAAGATCAAGGAAACAATGAGGATTTACACCTTGATACGACTCACAAAAAAAAAAAAGTAGTTCAAGATCAAGGAAACAACGAGGACTTACATCACACTCTTAACATGACTCAAAGAAGTGGTAGAAGATCAAGGAAACAACGAGGACTTACATCACACTCTTAACATGACTCAAAGAAGTGGTAGAAGATCTAGGAAACAATGAGGACTAACATCACACTCTTAAAATGACTCAAAGAATTGGCAGAAGATCTAGGAAACAATGAGGACTAACATCACACTCTTAATATGGCTCAAAGAAGTGGTAGAAGATCTAGGAAACAATGAGGACTTACACGGTAGCTTTGATGTGACTCAAAGAAATGGTGACACATCAAAGAAAAAGTAAACACTAACGCGATATCTGCCACGAGTGTCAATGGTAAAGGTGCTTTTCCTTTGTCATTTATTTTAGGAAATAAAATTCTTGCCTTTAATATACACAAAGTATCAGTCATAAATCAACAAATAACTTTCCCTCACACAATCAACAAATTACTTTCTGTCATACAATCAACACATTTCTTTCGGCCATAGAATCAACAAATTACTTTCGGTCATAGAATCAACAAATTACTTTCAGCCATGCAATCAATAAATTACTTTCATTCTTTGCCTTGAAAAGTATCTCCTAAAAGTGACTGAGCCTTTTTGAAAAGTATGACGTTGCAACTGTTGTAAGGACATCGACACATCATCTCACGTCCACCTAGGGAAATGAAGGAAGCCTCTTCTACAACCGCCATCAAAATCTAGCCAAAGGCCATCATCATCATCATCATCATCATCATCATCATTTAAGAAAAGAAAAGTATACAGCGTTGTAAAAGACAAAGACAACTAAAACTTAAAAATTTCTCCTAACAACAGCACAATGAAGAAAAAAAACAGCGAAACGAAATATGCAAATAACACTGCTTCTCATACAGCAGACACTGGGCCACAAATAAATAAGACTGCGTGGAGCACAAGCAGGCAAACTTAACCACACACTGATACTGTTGACAGCACAACAAAACCAGTTTAACCACAGCCCTTCATGTATTGAAAAATCTATCTTAAGGCACGAAAGCAAACAGTGTCCTTATTGACTATCCCGCCAATCAATTGGAATGTGGTATCAATTGAGTGGAACATGTTCGATCTAACACATAGCTATGAAAAAAAAAGAGAGCGAGCGAGCTAGAGAAGGAGAGTTAGAGAGAGAGAGAGAGAGAGAGAGAGAGAGAGAGATGAAAAACTGAGAAACAAGTTAGCGTTTTGCTGTATCACAAATACCAAACAACTGACTGTCATGTCCTGGATAGTTTTTACTGCCTTTTCCTGAGCAGAAAACTTGGATTAAAAAAAAAAACTCATTCTCAGGCGAAACTGAATTCGATATCTCCATATTGTCACGTGGTAGGACTCGTTGGTGACAATTAGGTTCATTAAAAACAGAAACAACTGGACTTAAGAGTGACATGTAGGTTCGTAAACATCACAGAGAATGACAGAACAAGAGAGGACTTGTAAACTTTGGATCTGGAACAGAAAGCTATAGGTAGCTTAGCAAGCTGCGGTTAGTTAGAAGGCAACAGTTGTCATAGTAACAAACATATTCGAAAGCGACGTTTTATTTATTCATAAAACAAAATAAAATAATGTCGCTACACGATTTTGATAAAGATACGTTAATTCATATTTTCGTTAAATGAAGAATTACACATTTTTGTTTAAAAAACCTATAAATGAAAATACCGGTGAAGTTTGAGATTCTGAAGTTCTCACTTGAGGGTAAAGTAAGAGAACACAGTTTTGTAGGATTAGACCTGGAAAAAAATCGTAGACAAAGCACTTTAGTGAGACGTGAGAGAAAGAAAACTCACAAGAGAATTACCTGGGATTCGAACCACGGACTCTGGTAGGACGAGCAGCCGTCTAGTCACGAGAGAACAGCGTGCTAATGAACTGAGCTACCTCACACCTACAAAAAAAGGTGTTTTGAAAGCGAAGTCATTAGTACTGTTCAGCCGACACGAGGGATCGTGACACCCGGAAAGAAATGAGGTCGTGACACAGAAATTCCTTAGCTTAGATTCAGTCTCTTTGCTTGAGGACAGTGTGGGGTGAATTTTTCATCTTATGTCCCAGCGACCCAACTATATAAATGGATGCGTGACACCTAAAAGCAGTAGTAGTGGTGGTGGTAGTGTCAGTAGTAGTAATAATAATATTAGTAGTGGTAGTGGTAGTAGTAGTAGCAGCAGCAGCAGCAGTACTAGTAGTAGTAGTGATAGTAGTAGTAGCTGTAGTAGTAGCAGTAGTGGTGGTAGTAGTAGTGGTAGTAATAGTAGTAGTATTGCTTGTAGTAGTAGCAGCAGTAGTAGTAGTAGTAGTAGTTGTAGTAGTAGCAGTAGTAATAGTAGTAGTTGTAATGGTGGTACTAGTAGCAGTAATAGTAGTAGTGGTAGTAGTGGTTATAGCAGTAGCAGTCGTAGTATTAATGTAGTAGTAGCAGTAATAGTAGTAGTAGTAGTAGTAGCAGTAGTAGTAGTAGTAGTAGTAGTAGTAGTAGTAGTAGTAGTAGTAGTTGTAATAGTAGTAGAAAGAAAGAAAGAAGGAAGATACTTTATGGGGAAAACTATGGCAACCACAACAAAAGGTACTTGCCGTTGCTACCATATATACAATAGCTGGTGAAAGACCCTGTAGGATTTGTCAATCAGTGATCCATATCTTACACACTGGCGTCAGGGTTGGTGACCCATAGCTTATATACTGGCGTCAGGGTTGGTGATCCATAGCTTATATACTGGCGTCAGGGTTGACGATCCATAGCTTACATACTGGCGTCAGGGTTGGCCACCCATAGCTTATATACTGGCGTCAGGATTGGAGAATCAAAGTTGACGTGTTGATGCCAGGATTGGCGAACCATAGCTGATCAAGACCCGGCCCCACCTCTCCGTTGGTACTCCCAAGTAATAGGCCTAGCCTGGCTAACAGAGCATGGATCGCCATAGTCCCCATGGTAGCAGAGTCTGCTAAAGAAGCACTGCACACACCTTGGTTTTTAGCTCTACCGAGGAGAAAAAATAACCGCCATAACCCGCTCCTAATCCGACATGATCATGTCCCTCAACATCTTCACTGCATCAGCTGCGAAAAAAAAACACCAGCTCTCCGTTGCTGGGAGATTAAAGGAGAAGAAAAAGTGTCATAGTTAAAGGGAGAGAAAAAAAGAGCTAGACAACTGGAAGACAACGGAGCTTTAAAAAATTATTACTTGTTTTTGGACATTTTAGATCAAACAAACGAAACAAAAATAAAATTAATCGAGTTACATGAGAGGAGAATAAGCATAGCAAGCCTTCACTCTAATCTCAGCAAAGTTTACCTTGAGCTCAGCCTTTTCTGCTGCATAATTTTATATTTCCACAGCGAACGGAAATTGCTTAAAATTTTACGACAATCGCAAATAGAACTGCTTGCTGGAAAGAGAGAATCTCGACAGTAATTTTCTGCCGTTTACGGTCTGCATCATTCGAGAGACAAACAGAGGAAGTGGAGAACAGTTGCTAGCAACAGATTTATTTTGTTACATAAATAACACAAGGTAATTTTTACCTGAAGGCAATGATACCAGGGATTTTGAAACTACCCATAGAAACTATGGTGAAAATGGGCGCGAATTTTCCAGCATAAAAGGGATCTTTGGATACGTGAAGAGTAGGATTCTCTCTATCTATCTATCTATCTATCTATCTATCTATCTATCTATCTATCTATCTATCTATCTATCTATCTATCTATCTATCTATCTATCTATCTATCTATCTATCTATCTATCTATCTATCTATCTATCTATCTATCTATCTATCTATCTATCTATCTCCAGCAACATTTTAAAATAGCTGAGCTGTGTGAACATTAAACAGTTTCATCTGAAGATAACACATGATATTACCATGTCCCTACAATCTGAAGTTTGCACATGATATTCGTATGTCCCTACATTCCGAAGATAGCACGTAACATTCATGCATGCTTACTTTCTGAAGATAGCACATAATATTCATGCATGCTTACTTTCTGAAGATAGCACATAATATTCATGCATGCTTACTTTCTGAAGATAGCACATAATATTCATGCGTGTTTACTTTCTGAAGATAGCACATAATATTCATGCGTGTTTACTTTCTGAAGATAGCACATAACATTCATGCATGCTTACTGTCTGAAGATAGCACATAACATTCATGCATGCTTACTGTCTGAAGATAGCACGTGATATTCGTGTGTCCCTACATTTTGACGATAGTACACGGTATTCGTATGTCCATACATTCTCCGACAATCATCTGTACAATAAATGCAGCACCCCTTTCCATGTAGACATGTACGTACTCTCCTCTTTCAAAAGCCATTCTCCCCAGAATGTGTGTGAGGTACCCATTCTTGAATCCGGGGTTGCTACAGGGCGTTGGTATCGGGTTGTGAGCCAACAGCTCTTCCCCCCTAGGAGAAAGGTCTTCGTTGACGTAGGCGACTCACGCGGGAGGCAGAGCCATGGGAAGGAAGTATTTTAACCTGGGCCTCAGCTTCTAATCAATGAACAGAAGAGATACATCTCATTCTTCTGCCTTCATCTTTAAACAGGACGTGTCACAATTTCCAGCAGGGCTTTGGTATTTCCGCCTTTCAACGAGACGCGTCCTAATTCGGCCTGGCTTACTTTAAAAAAAATTTTTAAGAACGGGATTTGCCTTCCCATTTAAATTCTTAAAGTCCGTTTCCATGGTCACTGCAGGGAGATGAAATATGGTCGTGATCAGCTGGTTCGCTATGGTCACTAGCAGCTGTCTCATTCGGTCTCAGAGACTGTCTTCGAGTCTAGAAGTGATATAAATCAAAGTGCTCTTCTTTTTCCGTTCGCTCCTAGTACAGGCTGTGCGCTAATCTGGTGACTATACGTTCTTCTTCATCAGTTACCTTCGTTCATTCAGTCTATTTATGTTCATCTCTGCAGTGCCCAATCCTTTCCTATTCTTAGCCAAAGAATTTTCAGACAAGTTCTAAAACCTGCGTCTGCACAAAAGGCTTAATCCAGAAAACAGATTTAATCATTAATTATATACAGGAATAATAATTTATTCACGTTAAATATTAGTTATTTTATAACAGTTCAGGAAACTGTTACTAGAATACAGGGGGAGGGGGGTGGTGTGAAGACGCTGCCCGATTTAGACAACCAGAGACCCATAGCTGATATGCTAGCGTCAGGGTTAGCGAACCTTAGCTGACCAAGACCCTGTCCCACCTCTCTATTATTACCTCTAGTAACAGGTCTAGCTTGACTAACGGGACAGGGATCGCCATAGTCCCCATGGTGGTGGAGTCTGCTAAAGAATCATTGCACACCCCCAGCTTTTTTAGCTGTACTCCAGGACTGAAAAAGTAGTCGCCATAATCCTTGAGAGATGAAAAGTTAAAAGATTTCCTTCCTGCGGAGAGGAGCAAGGAAACAACGGCAGACAAAAAGATTTCCTTCCTGCAGCGAGGAGTGAGAAAACAGTGGCAGACAAAAAGTTAAAAGATTTCATTCCTGCAGCGAGGAGTGAGAAAACAACGACAGACTTTTTAGTTAAAAGATTTCCTTCCTGCAGCGAGGAGTGAGAAAACAACGACAGACTTTTTAGTTAAAAGATTTCCTTCCTGCAGCGAGGAGTGAGAAAACAATGGCAGACAAAAAGTTAAAAGATTTCCTTCCTGCAGCGAGGAGTGAGAAAACAACGGCAGACAAAAAGTTAAAAGATTTCCTTCCTGCAGCGAGGAGTGAAAAAACAACGGTAGACAAAAAGTTAAAAGATGTCCTTCCTGCAGCGAGAAGTGAGAAAACAACGGCAGACAAAAAGTTAAAAGATTTCCTTCCTGCAGCGAGGAGTGAGAAAACAACGGCAGACAAAAAGTTAAAAGATTTCCTTCCTGCAGCGAGAAGTGAGAAAACAACGGCAGACAAAAAGTTAAAAGATTTCCTTCCTGCAGCGAGGAGTGAGAAAACAACGGCAGACGAAACAATGGCAGATAAAAAAAGTTAAAAGATTTTCTTCCTGCAATAAAGTATAGGGAAAGAGTGAGAAGCAAACAATAAAACGACCTACTATTCTGCAGCACATCTCAGCAGAGAAAACAGCCTGTTACGGGCCTCCAGTTTGTTCACCCCCTTACTTTCATAATGCATCCCATTCACCTCTTTATGTCGTTCACTCATTTATATCACTGTTGTCCTTTTACTATTTTTTCCCGTCAATTTTTCTTTCGAGAATGCCTCTCATTATTGTATTATGCTTTTCTTTTCTAAAAAGAATAAATATAGTCTGATTCCTGTGGTTTTTTAAATTTTATTTTTCTATTTTCAGTTCCTCTCTATTCCTAATCTTCTCTCTCCAGTTGGCGACACCAAATTCTTTTATGTCCTCTTCTATGTTGTCTTTCCATCTCTGTCGCGGTCTACCCCTTGGTTTTGTTTCCTCTCAACTCTTGTGCGTACATAACTTTCGTTTGTCTGTTCTCTTTCATTCTTTCTGCATGGCCCAGGCAGTGTAGAATGGAGGCGAACTTTATCTGGTAAATATGCTCACCCGTTCAATTAAGTGCTGTCTTCAAAATTCACGAGATTGAACTTCGAGAATATGAACGATTTAAAAAAAAAACCTTTTATTATTATTATTTACTCTCGGCTAAATCCACAACTAGCAGGGGCTAAGTTGGTTGTGTCGGTCTAAACAAGAATTCTCTATTTTTTATGTGTGTCTCGAAATGAATCTGGCTTTGTTATCAACATCAATATAAAGTATATGAGACATGTTCGTCGAGAAGAAAGGATAAATATGAGATTAAAAGTTTTAAAAAAAACTTGGTCTCTTATGAATTTCCTGTTGTAGATTATCATAGGCTGGAATAAGAATTTCTTTATGCGGGAGAGAGATTTAGTTAAAGATGGAGATAATGGCCGACACCCAGTCGTTTCTTTTGTGCTCATTACAGTTCTGGGTTATGCATAATCTTGAGCATTATCTTTGTTATAATACAAGATAATGCAAATCTTGAGCATTGTCTGTGTTATAATACTAGATAATGGAAAATCTTCAGCATTATCTGTATTATAATACTAGATAATGCAAAATCTTGAGCATTGCCTGTGTTATAGTACTATAGTAACTCTGTCCCTTGCAGGTGGGAAAGAATAATATATACGTGATGAAGCCGTCACAATGATAAATCTTTGGCACGGGACAGTTTATTAGGCTGGTGGACTGTCCAAATAAAAGAGAATCTTGGATTGGTTAGATTTAAGAGTCCTAATTTTAGAACAGACAAATCAGCCAGTCATTTCCATGTCTCTTGCGGAACTTTGCCTCCCTAAAACCTCTCCTGTAGGCCTCTCGGTTGTGAGCAAGATGCCCTGCTGCTGATGCATCCGTCAGACAAGAAAGCATCTTAATAGCTGCAAGTGCCCAGAGAACGACTTTGAGAATAGACATGAAGTGTAGCTGAGATCAGCACTCGAGGTAGCATGTGCTAGTGTAAGAGATAAGAACATAGCAAACTTAGGCTGATTGGCAACCCCAGCCTAAGAAATAATGGGCAAGCAGCTGGGCAGCTCAGGAGTGAGCAACTCAGAGTGAGGCCAGTTCCCCGGACCCAGTATATAAAGAAAATGTTAGAGAATTTTAATTGATTGGGGTTTGTAAGCTGAGCACGTATGAGGCCAGCGGATCGGGGGAGTCATGTTATTGTTCAAGTGCGAATGAGAATGTTTATTCGTCGAAGGAGAACCAACGTATATGAAGATTAGTATTGGTTTGTACTCTGTGATGTGGATGCATGCGAGCAGTGCAGTCGACTCCAGTTAGGTTATGATTTAAATATTAGAAATAGTATATACATATATATATGTGTGTGTGTGTGTGTAAATTCTACTATAACACAATTAATCTATGTAAGATGTTAGTGTTTTAGTAAAAGCATTTCATGGAAAAGAAAAAGAAGCTATGGGGGGGGGGGGGGGGGGGAGAGATTGGCGGGGCCACTAGCACAAAAAAGTTCAGAAGTAATGATACCCCACCATCTATGGTCTCCGAGAAGTATTTTGTAAGGCGGTGCAAAACTATCCACTACCATCCCAATTTCCTCTTACTTCGGGCCCTTCGAAGCCCTCCGGGCCCATCATTAAAACAAGGAAATCCTCCTGCTCCTAGAGAGAATCCCCGCCTGGACCCCGCTCATTAAACTTGCCATCAGTAACAATCCCCCTCTCATTAAGTCTGGCACCATTAACAATCCCTCTCTCATTAAGCCTGCTACCTGTAACAATCCCTCTTTCATTAAGCCTGCCACCATAAACAACCATACTAGTTTTTCTTGCTACTTTTGGTCGCACAGGACAGTGTTATATGTTACATTTCTTTCAATGTAGCAAACAAAAACTTTCTAATTCCAATTCTTCATTTCTCAAAGACTCATACAAACCTCGCTTAGGCAGATCCCCTTCAAAGAAATCTATATTCGATTACTCATTTCTAGTACTCCTTGGATTATCTTGTTTTCTTGGTTTATTTTTCTATTGAATTTTGGCACGTCCGCTGTATAATCCACTCACTTTCGCCTCCACATGTGCCTCTCCTCGATGCACGGATAATTTTCAGTGATGTCATGTGTCATCGCAGATATTGATATTCGATATTCTTGTACTGTTCACATCCCCGCACTATAACAGCACGTAAATATCCACTAACGGAAGGGGAAAAAAACCGATTACCAGTGACTTATTTCTAACACGAGAAATGTAATTTTCAAACCGTAGGTTGATTACGGCATTTTCAAAATGGCAACCTTGCAGCTATGGCCTCATTTAGATGTTTCGATCGAACTTGATGTCTTCTTCTTCTTCTTCTACCACCAAGATCGCCCCGTGATCCTACTGAATTTACTCATGTGGTTCTCGCGATAGTCTCATTTAGGTTGGAGGCCCAGAGCATCGTGGGGACTTGGGCCTGTATTCTCGGTGGATCACAGAAGCGGCATTGCGTGACACTGTAGTTTTCTTTGTACCAGTTTGGTCTAGAGTTGGACTTTCTCAACGGAAAATCTCGACGTGGTTTGGATATGAATATATCCCCGCTGGGTGAGAGGTGGTTGCCCATTCAGTCCAGAGTTGGACTTTCTCACCGGAAAACCTCAACGTGATTTGGATATAATATATCCCCGCCAGGTGAGAGGTGATTGCCTATCTAGACTGCACTGGTCCAGTGTCTCCGACATCAGCATTTTGTGGTCGTGGCCGCTACCCTTCCTTGTGGTGACCAGGACGGAGCTTTTGTCGAAGAGGACGAATTCTCGCCACTAGTGAGTTTCACCCCTGGGTTGAGTCGGTTTAGGCATATTGCCCCAGCATGAGTGTATATAGGACGTGGCCGGCCTCTAGAGCAGAGGTACTTTGGTATGAGTAGCCCTCACCGCGAGTCTACTGGCCATACCGATTAATCCTTTCCATCACCTTTTCACAGCGGCGTCGCACGGAAACCCTAATCGCTTTTTCTTCATTGGCCGGGAGGAATTTCACCCCACGCGCGACAGCCGAAGAATATCGCCAGCAGAGATGAACTGGATGTTGATATTATACTAATTTTGGCAAAAGTTAAATGACTATAAATAGCTCTCCCTTGTTTGGAATGATACCACTGCGTGTAACAGAAGATGAGACATACGAAACCGCAAAATTTGTATTTTGTTGGTAAGAAAAAAGTATTTGCTTGTGTTTCTTTTTGTACACATTTGTTCTTCATTCATGTACTACGAGATCTAATAGCGTATGTGAGCATGTGTGATGATTTATGTTGTAAATAGTGACAGCTCAACCAACATACAACAACAACAACCAAAGAAAGAAATACTTCATGCTCAGGAAACGACCTCTACATTGAAGAACACGTCCGAGTATAAGTCCAACCCTAAGATCTCAAATATATAGTCCAAATTTATTTAATCACTTCATCAGCACTCATGTATAACAAATAAAGACTCCACATACTTCCATACATCCATCATCTTGTCTCCGCACAGCTGTTCTCTCTCTAGCTTCCATACAGCTGTTCTCTATCTAGTTTCCACGCAGCTGTTCTCTATCTAGTTTCCAAGCAGCTGTTCTCTCCCTAGCTTCCACACAGCTGTTCTCTATCTAGTTTCCACGCAGCTGTTCTCTCTCTAGCTTCCACACAGCTGTTCTCTATCTAGTTTCCACGCAGCTGTTCTCTATCTAGCTTCTACACAGCTGTTCTCTATCTAGTTTCCACGCAGCTGTTCTCTATCTAGCTTCTATTCAGCTGTTCTCTCTCTAGTTTCCACACAGTCGTTCTCTCCCTAGCTCCACACAGCTGTTCTCTCCCTAGCTTCCACACAGCCCTTCTCTCCCTAGTTTCCATTCAGCTGTTCTTTCTCTAGCTTCCACACAGCCCTTCTCTCCCTAGCTTCCATTCAGCTGTACTTTCTCTAGCTTCCACACAGCCCTTCTCTCCCTAGCTTCCATTCAGCTGTTCTTTCTCTAGTTTCCACACAGCCCTTCTCTCCCTAGCTTCCACACAGCCCTTCTCTCCCTAGCTTCCACACAGCCCTTCTCTCCCTAGCTTCCACACAACCCTTCTCTCCCTAGCTTCCACACAGCTGTTCTCTTTTTAAAACCCCACCAAAAAACCCCCTCTCCTGATCCGTTTCAACAATAACCCAGTCACATGACAATATGACCAACGTTCACCCCATCTCTTGCTTGAACGTGAGTTGTAGTGATCCCTGAAGAACCATTACACCCCAGTAACCCTTATACTTCTATACATCCACCCCAGGTGTTAGAGATATGGGAAAAAGTTCTGGTGGTTTTCAAATAGTCTTTATGAAGAGATAATAAATATATTACGATTTTGAAAATGGTCTCCGTATTAAATAACATTTACCAGAACACAGACAACACTAAATTTTTTTTTATTAAAAAAGTATGAAGAGGAAAAAAACCACACAGACACACATACAATCAGATAAGAGGGAAGCATTCAATATTTACGCCTCAGAAGTCTTCTTCGTGAACAACAGGAAGAAACAAGGTCGAGAACTAAAATGATCTATAACACTTATGTTACACCATATAGTGAAGTGACTAGTGCGGAAATCGGGGGTTCGAATCCAGCAGGAGAGGCTACAGTCACTCAGCCGTATAAAATGGGTGCTCGACTCTTACCTTGCGCCCCAGAGTTTGTAGCCACCTGTAGAGGGAACTTCTTGGCAAAGGTGCAAAGCTGCAGGATGTAGGTGTTTCGTATGTGCAGCCAGCGGTGTGTGACAAGCCGAGGTGATGACAGTGAGGCCGAAGTCAGCAGTGGCTTGTGCGTGGTCTGCATGTAAGGGTCTGTTGTTGACGTGGGATCTTTAGATGATGGGTTGTGCTGGTCAGTCCATAGTTTATTATAGGAACGATAAAGAAGATTATAGTTTAGTATAGGAACGATAAAACAATATAGTTTAGTATAGGAACGATAAAACAATATAGTTTAGTATAGGAACGATAAAACAATATAGTTTAGTATAGGAACGATAAAGTAGATTATAGTTTAATATAGAAACGATACTCTCCGATGAGGCAATCAGCGACCCATAGCTGACCAAGACCCTGCCTCATCTCTCCGTGATATCCCCCAGTAACAGGCCTAGCCTGGCTAATGGGGCAGGGATCGCCGTAGTCCCTATGGTGGTGGAATGTGGTAAAGAAGCATTGCACACCTCCCTGCTTTTTAGCTATACTCCGGGACTGAAAAATAACAGCCATAATCTGCTCCCACGCCGATACGATGCTGTGCCTCAACATCTCTACAGCATCGTCTGCAAAGAACAACAGTTCGCAGTTACAGGGAGTTAGTACAAGTACAAGTACAGGAACGACAAAGAGCGTATAGTTTATTATAGGAAAGATAAAGAAGATATAGTTTATTATAGGAGTGATAAAAAGATACAGCTTATTATAGAAACGACACAGAAAATGTATTTTATTATATTAATGATAGAAAAATGCTTCAGTTTATTACAGAAATGACAAATAAAATGTAGTTTATAAATGAAAGACAAAAAGATATATTTTACTATAGGAACTATAACGAAGGTATACTTATTATAGGAACAATAAAGACGATACATTTTATTACAGAAACGATAAAGAAATCTTTCACTATGATTATCCTTCTTGGAAAGCGTATCACAGAAATAAAGACTCTAATGACGTTAAAAATGCTTACGGGAAACAGACTCTCTGACAGCAGCTTTGTAAACCAAGCAGAGGACAAAGGAATTCTATTTTCAAATTTTCAAAGTATTTAGAAACATTTTCCACGCATGCCTGTCTAACGTCCTGCGCTTTATCATACAACTTGCACTCTGTTCCAGATGTTCTACACGGCTGCAAGGAACATGACTATAGCCATTGTAGAACTTACTGAATTTTGTAGCTCTTTGAAAAAGATATGCTCTTCGTGCGTGTGTGCTATCTGGGACACGAAGAAATTGATCGTTTGATTTCATCAAAAGCGTCTTCGTTATAACTTACGATATGCAGATGGCACAGTCTTAATAGCAAGAAGAGAAAAAGAACTACAAGAAGTACAAGAACTACTGGATACAGTGGTAAGGGAAAAGGAAAGAAAAGGGCTCCTCTTGAATAAGAAGAAAACTGAAGCTATGGTCATCTCCAAGAAAAGAGAGATCCTTAAATGCTAAATAACAGTAAATGGCACAATATTAAAGCAGGTAGACGAGATCAAGAATCTAGGAACAATCCTGACATCAGAAGGAAGATAAGGACGTAGATAAAGAGCAGGATAACCCAAGCTAAGATAATGTTCCAAAGGATGAAAAGTTAGTTAGTTAGACGATGGATCATCCTCATTGCACATCAGACAATTAGCCCATAAGTGCTCCGATCCCATCTTCAGTAACTCCACCGGTGTTTGGCGGCTGATGGTACCAGTCCTGTGCTGATTAACCAAGTCTTCTCTGCTTCCAAATGTAGCGCTCTTGTCTGGGCGCTCCATGTTTGACGAAAGGTATTTTCTGCAACAAATTACTATCACAGAGCGTAACAAGAAAAAAGTTCTCCAGCGCTGCCCGGAGACAGTTCTGATCTATGGACGTGAAGCCTGGACAGTTACTAAAGAGATATAGCAACGTCTGGAAGCCATGGAAACGTGCTTTCGTAGAAGAATGTTAAGAACAGAGAGTATTTGTGTATTGCTAGTAGTTGTGTTCTCGTAGACTACAACTCACGTCAGTGTGCAAAGCATGTCGTTAGGAAAGTCCGTGTGCAAAGCACGTCGTTAGGAAAGTACGTGTGCAAAGCACGTCGTTAGAAAAGTCCGTGTGCAAAGCACGTCGTTAGGTGTCCGTGTGGAAAGCACGTCGTTAAGGAGTCTTGGTTTGAACGTGGAACTGTGTGGACGTGTTTTTGTCGAGCTCTGTGATGTCTTCGTGGAACAGATGAACGTTTTGGTTGTACGTATGAATGGACTGGCCACATGGCAGGGATAACCAGCCGGCAGTCGAATGTAATGTTATTTTTATCAGCATTATCATCATTCCATCAATAAATGTTCCAAGTCACCGTTACCCAGGATTTACTTGACTATCTGTACCAGCTGTCGTCAACGTGAGGTTTAAAAGAGCCTGGATGAGCAGTATGTCTGGAACGGTGTGTGACTAATCCAGAAGGTGAGAGTGAGAGTTGGAATTATGTGTGTAACTAGTCTAGTGACCTCAACTCTCAAAGAAGGAAGATGGAAGTCGACCTTGGCATCCACGTGCGTGTCGTGAATCAGCACGACTTATGTCGACGCGGCCAGCTAACCAGTGTCATATACACAGCAAAGTTTGTGTCCCAAAAGATTAGCCTGTTATTGATTGCACAGGCACCAAGAAGAAAGAAGAACGACGATATCGAATATGAATAAAAAAAATACAAATATAAAAAACACCATTATAACTATGGACGGCAAGAAAGTCAGACGAAAGAAAGTTTAAGAGAGACCGACTCGATAAGACAAACAATTACAACAGTCAGGAAAATACAGTCTAAATTTATAGGACACGTCAAGAGAAAAAGCAGACACCATGACAACAGGAAAGCTAGAGGATAAAAGGAGGCTGAGGTAGACTAAGAGAGAAATTCCTGGATGGATTGGCAAAATGGCATGGAAAGAGAACAACTCATAAGAGACAACACAAAACAGAAAGATGTGGAGAGTTATGACCGCCAACGACGAGTAGGTACTGTACTAGACGGATGTACGGACAGATGGACGGACAGACAGACAGACAGACAGATAGATAGATAGATAGATAGATAGATAGATAGATAGATAGATAGATAGATAGATAGATAGATAGATAGATAGATAGATAGATAGATAGATAGATAGATAGATAGATAGATAGATAGATAGATAGATAGATAGATAGATATCATCTTGTGAGAGAACACAGTGCACGGTTACTGTAGAAGAACACTTTACAGTTATTTATTTATTTATATTTTTTTTTACAAAAATAATGCTTCCTTTTTTCTCTGTCTTTTTTTGTGTGTCTTTTTCCTACAAATTTTTCGTTGCACGCTCCCGCAACGAGACTTGTGTTTCCGTGTCCTCGGGCGTTCTCTCCCCTTGCCCCAGCCGCCTGCACTAATCTGCTTCACGTGCGTGATCTCCCTTTGCAGGAAAACTGCCCAACAAATGGCACACAAGTACTGCCAGACATCTGAACACCAGTAAAATATTTTACTTACGAATATGGTTTTTTTTTTTAAGCAGTAGCAATTATACAACACCAGTTTTACTAGAGAAGTTCTCTCTACTAAATGTACCTTCTCTTCCGCACATACACTAGTTCTGCACTAGTCGGAGCCTTGTACGACATGGTATGTGTAGGCTTTGAAAAAAGTGGGATCGAAGTATAATTGGAAAATGAGACACGAAACGAAACGAAGTTGTGTTAGAACATAAGCGACCAATTAAATGGCTGGCAAGGAAATCTAAACTTTTATACTAGAGCACAATTTGTGACAGAACAGAATATATGTTCCAACAAATATTTTTGTTGTTGTTGCTGAGAAAATTAGAACCAAAAAAAAAAGTGTTTCTGTAGCCATACTTGTTGCGGAAGTCCTGAGAGTAAGGTACTCGGACTTGGGCGCATACGCATGAGAACTGTGCAGTCTGGAAACAATGCGATATGACAATGTTGAAAATGAGAAGAAGGTGTCCCATGTATGCTTAGGACGAGAAAAGAGAAGCATGGTGGTGGGGTTTAGTGTGAAGGGTGGCATTGCAGCCTGACGTGAGGGTATCTACAGGTTAGCTTTTGTATACAGGCTTAGCCTCTCTCTGCCTCTCTCTCTCTTTTCTCTCTCTCTATCTCTCTCTCTCTCTCTGTCTCTCTCACGCATGTAATATTCCGAAGCTGTTAACGCGTTTAGAAATTGCTTTATTACACAAAAAGATCATACAAGAAATTGCTTTATTACACAAAAAGATCATACAAGAAATTGCTAGCTTTAAAAGTAGTCACCTACACACACACACACGGTGTATGAACACATACAAAACACAAAACTGCCCCTTTCCGAGATTCAAACCTCAGTGTTATGAGTGCAGTGCGTACACTTCATCACGTCTCCAAGCGCTTCACAAAACATTTAATTTCAATTCCACCGTTAACATAGCAAGCGGTCCAGGTAGAGTAAGCGAACTTAGCAAGTGATTCCCAGAGACTGTAAAGATTGCAATAGAGAAAATTATATGAATTGTTGGATGTGATGACTGCTTTAAAGGAAAGTATATGAGTTGTTGGATGTAAGAAATGTTTTGGAGGAAATTATATGAATTGTTCGGCGCATGGAACATTTTTAGATGAAATTACATTAAGTTGTTGAATATCAGAAATGTTTTAGAAGAAATATTAATTATTGGATGTAAGGAGCACTACGGGTGAAATTATATGAATTCTTAAGTTCTTAATTCTTAAATTACAGATCAAATTTTAAATTAAATGTATTGTTGGATTATGGAGTGTTACAGAAGAAATTCTAATAATCATAAGGTGTAAGGAGCATTACATATATATATATATATATATATATATATATATAGTAGGAATCAGTGGTTACAACTGTTTGATAAAGGAAACAGAATACATCATTGGATGTAAGGGATTATACACTCGGAAACTGTATAAATCATGGGCGCAAGGAATCATATACAGGAATTTATATTAATCATGGATGTAGGAGATCACATGTGGGAATTTGTATAAATCTTTGGATGCACAGAATTTCTTTGAGTTAATTATTAATAATTGCACAGAACAAAATGCAATGATTATTCATACATAAAAAAAAATGCTAGTCAAGTCCTAATACATTGACATTTGTAAAAAGAACATATCTTCTTGATTGGGTGTGGCCACATTTACCAAGTCTCTTCAGAAACGACAGCACTACAGTCTACAGCACATGACAAAGTACCGACAAAAGTACTTGTGCAAAAGCCTGTCATCACGGCAATTTTATTTTTAAAAAGCCCTCAAAATACAAAACTCACTTAAGAAAATAACATAAAGTATATTTCACTCGCCTTGGACAAAATAATAACAAAATGACGGCAAAGGTCTGCCGTATTTTCGAATTCATGAAAAATTGTAACATAAGATGCCTGAATTTTCTTGAGATCTCTGCATCGGAGGTCTTTGCTCTTGTGAAAAACTTCAGTCTGAAATACTTGTTAGTGTTCATCAGCGTGAACTTTTAACTGAGAAGAAAAAAACGTGATGGTTAGATAAGTAAAAAACATAGAAATAGATAAGAGCAAATGAAGTAACTCATAAACATGTAGAAACAGACATGCGAGCAAGTTAACTAAGACATAAACAACTGGAAAAAGATACGCTAACAAGTGAGCTAACAACATAAACAACTAGAAACAGACAAACGAACAAATGAACTAACACATAAACAACTAGAAACAGACAGGCGAACAAGTGAACTAACACATAAACAGCTAGAAACAGACAGACGAACACGTGAAATAACACATAAATAACTATAAACAGACACGCGAACAAGTGAACCAAACACATAAACAACTATACACAGACACGCGAACAAGTGAACTAACACATAGACGATGTCGAGGCAGGGGGGGGGGCGGGGGGGAGGGGAGGGGAGGGGAACTGAATGAATGAAATTCAAGAGCAATAAATGTAATTGTTGAATCGTGCATCTCAAGAAAGGATTCTGTTTAGATAGCTATTATACAACTCATCCGATGTTTAGAGCAAATATTGAATATCTGTCACACGGGCAAGATAGTGCGGACAACACTGTTTACACTGCGTACTCCGTTTTGACATTTTGAAAACTTTCATACCGTAATTTAGCGTAGAACGTGCGGGCCCCCCTACAAGCACTACTAGATATTAAACAGTGAGCTCTTCCAGCAACTCGCGCCTCCTTTATCAGCTAACAAAATAATATCACGTGTTTCATCAGGAACCCCCCCCCCCTTTTTTTTCCCTCTCCTACCCCATCCTCCCACCCTCCACCAACACCACCACCCCAGATTTAAATAAGCAGACCACAGTGACAACTATATAATTATCCTTCCTGGCAAATACAACACGAGAAAGAAAATTACATCACTTTTCCCCGAGATCCACTCCTACCAGATAAAAAAAACCGTCTCCAAGTTTGCGTTCTGCTATCACTTCCCTTCTTACTATTTGTTTTACATTTACATTTTTTTTTCTATTACTTTTTTTTCCCCCCAGTAATTTTTCTTAAGGCGTATTGTAATTTGCTGTAGTAATTTTACTTTTTAAGATTTACTTGTGTCTTTTTTTTTTTTGTTATTACCTATCTCCAGCCAAAGTGGAGGTTTTATTTATCTGTACTTTTTTTCGGGGGGTGGGGAGGGGGTGGGGGTGGAGATATTTGGCAATCTACTCGTGCTTCTTTGCCAATGATTACCAGGACAATCTCTGTATAACGCGCCCACATGGAATTTTTGCAGGGTAGCAACAGGTTCTCTTCATTTTCTGAAGGACTACAGGCAACTTTTTGCATATAATGTGAAGCAGACACGCAGAATTAATATAGCAAAATACAATAAAATAATGGGATAATAATTGATGATAGTAAGATAGTAGAGTGTCTGGCACTCTGTGTATGTCGGCTTTGCCCGTTCAATATTTTGTTGTGTTCGATCTTCTCATCCTTATCTTTTCTGTAGGGGTCATTCTTCTTTTGTCTCCAAGTGCCGGGTCATGCTAAGCCGGAAGCCGGGTCGCCAGGTCCTCGTGGCAGCCCCACATCTTCTGCCTCAGGTCCATCTTCTGTGGCCAGGTCTGTCTTCGTAGGTAGGTGAACGTTGAGCACTCTTGGAGCACCTGCATTGGGGGGTGTGTGTTCCGTCCCCACAGGGCTATGCGTCCGTGTGAGAGATCTTTGATCGGTGCAGGTGGCTCTGTAGTCTGCTGTGGTGTAGGGGGCTCATAACAAGGATGTTCTAGAGTTGTGTTTGGGGTGGGGGGGGGGGGGTGGGGGTTCACTCTTTCTGTCCGAATCCATTTCGAATATTTTCTTTTTCTTCCGTATTCATACGCTTGCCATCTTATTTGCTTGGGAGAAGAAAATTCAGTTATAGTCTGGTGTCAGAAAGTTATCAGAGTCTTTTGTATGGGCATACGGTTCTTGGTGTATGCGACTACGGCTATTTCGACTGTCTTACTGTATTTACAGAGGTTCTCAAAGCAGGAGTGCCCATGCCCCGTTAGAGAAGGCACTGCCAATCCTTCTTTCTCCTGTTTTGTTCTGCGGACAAAACGAGACTTTTTCCCATTCTTCACGCTGGCCACGCAGTTTAAGATTTGCTAACTTTACGAGACTCATAGTCGCAACATAACACATAATTAAACTTAATGGTTTAATGCCGTTGAATTGTATATATGCATATATGTGTGTGTGTTAATACTGCATATATGAGGAAGAGGAAGAGAGGGAGAAAGAGACGGAGAAAGCGAAGGGAAAAAAAAGGATCATTATATAATTAAGTTATCAAGCCAGGCTATTGTAGTTCTATAAAGTAAAATCAATATTTTTAACGTTTCAAGCAAATTATACGGATTTTACAGAGACTACCTAGATTGGCTGCGGGCCATGAAAAAAATTTCCACGGGCCACATGTGGCTCGCGGGCCAAAGGTTGCCCATTTGTGCCGAAGAGGGTTGGAAACCAAATGATAAGTGTGTGAGATCAGGTCTCAGAAGTCTAGTTATAGATAGTGTTTTCTATTTTTCTTACAGCTGTTCTTTTTCTTCGTTCTTGTAACATGGTGCCTTGTAAGTTATGACTGTAGTATTAATATAGCCTTGTAAATTAGGATATTATTATTATTTTATTATTAATGTTATTATTATTACTATCAGCATTATTATATTTATGACTGATAAGTAGAAACGATGGAAAACTTGAGAACCGGCGGGAGAGGAACACTCCCACGGTATTAGTATTAATACGATAGAATGAAGTAGATAAACACAAATACTAGACATGTGATGCTGAGGGAAAGACGGATTAAAGACATTCACCAAGATTACAATAGTCCTGACACGGACACGACTAAACTGAATAGTTAAATCAGAAATATGGAGATAGACAGACTGATTAAACAGATATCCCTTACAGGTATCGCAAACACCTGATATTGGATAAGAAGAGTTTACCCACGAGAGTAAATTGAATAGACGGATTTGACGCAACAGCCTTACTGACAGGTGAGGTATATTTGCTAATCTTAGAACCCAATTTGCACACATGAATAGTCTAGCGGACCATTAAGAAGACCAAAGGGAGTGGACCGACTTATTTCGAATTCCAGTCAGTATGTAGTCAACCAGCTGACCAATAGAAAGATCAAGAGGTGTGTCCTGACTTACGATATAAAGGCCAGACACGCAGTTTTGACAAGGGGAGACAAGAATGCAGAGAGAAAGAGGAACAGGATGATAGACAGAAGAGAAACGACAGATAGAACAGATGGACAAGTAAAACAAATAGATGTTCAAGAGACAGAGAAGCAGTTTAGAACCAGAAGTAGTTTAAGACAGACAGAAGATGCGTTTCTATTTTAAAACAGACAGAAGATGTGTTTCACGTTAGAAAGTGATTATTAGTACTGAGTGAAAAATGCAGAATATTTTGGATATTTTTGGAACTTTGTGTAAACCGCTTTCGGAGATGTCTCAATTTGATACTCGTCAATTCTGTTTGGTGAACATTAAAAGTGAACTATAATTTGATGCAAGAACGAACCATCCGAATTTTGTATTGATTATGTGTGTTAAGACAACAGAAATGTACTCAGAGTAGATAGCAAGTTAGTGGAGGAGGTCAACGAATTTGTATACCTTGGCAGTAGAGTAGTAGAAAATGGAGACAGCACAGAGAACATCAACAGCAGACTTACTAAAGCAAACCAGGCTTTTGCAATGCTGCAGACTATATGGAAATAAAAAAAAAAACTAAGCATAAATATGAAAATCAGGATATTTAAGAGTAATGTTCTAAGTGTACTACTCTATGGAAGTGAATGCTGGAAAATTACCAAAACCATAGAAAACAAGTTGAATTCTTTCCAGACTAAATGTTTACGAAGAATTAGAAAAATATTTTGGCCAAACACCATAAGAAATAACATCTTATTGGCAGAAATGCAGATGAAGCCATTGGCAACAATTATTGAGGAAAGACGCTGGTGATGGTTGGGACATGTACTCCGAATGACTGATAACTCACTACCAAAAATAGCACTAAGATGTATACCACAGGGGAACAGAAGTAAGGGTAGACCAAAAGAGACATGGAGAAGAACAACAGAAAGGATGTTGAGCAATAGAGGGCTCACCTGGGCAAGAACAGAAAAAGGCAAATGACAGGCATTTGTGGAAAACCCTTGCGGAAGTCCCATGTGCCCTGGGCACTTAAGGTTCACAGAGAGAGAGAGAGAGAGAGAGAGAGAGAGAGAGAGAGAGATGTGTGTTAAGATATTATCCCTGGTGGTGTATCATATAATATCCTGTGTAGTGACATTCTGAAATTGTGAAATGAACAAAAAGAAGAAGTGGTAACTTGCATTCATAAATTAAAAAGTAACAATGGAGAAAGATAACATCGTCGCCGTCACAAAGTATTAACAATGTTGTCTTAAAGTACATTAGGTTGATGATATTTAGACGGTCAAAGTATGCTACGATACGTGACAATCGCCATCACTCAAAGTCCAGCAATATAATCAGAACACGAAAGACAATGTTTAAATCAGAACCAAACAATATTATAGCTCTCCACTCGTAAAGTAAAACCAGGCTAGTGACACTTTTAGATGTCTTACTCAGCTTACTTGTCAGATCATCACTTTGATTTTAGATGTCTTACTCAGCTTACTTTTCAGATCATCACTTTGATTTTAGATGTCTTACTCAGCTTACTTGTCAGATCATCACTTTGATTTTAGATGTCTTACTCAGCTTACTTTTCAGATCATCACTTTGATTTTAGATGTCTCAGTCAGCTCACTTTTCAGATCATCACTTTGATTTTAGATGTTTTAGTCAGCTCACTTTTCAGATCATCACTTTGATTTTAGATGTTTTAGTCAGCTCACTTTTCAGATCATCACTTTGATTTTAGATGTTTTAGTCAGCTCACTTTTCAGATCATCACTTTGATTTTAGATGTTTTAGTCAGCTCACTTTTCAGATCATCACTTTGATTTTAGATGTTTTAGTCAGCTCACTTTTCAGATCATCACTTTGATTTTAGATGTTTTAGTCAGCTCACTTTTCAGATCATCACTTTGATTTTAGATGTTTTAGTCAGCTCACTTTTCAGATCATCACTTTGATTTTAGATGTTTTAGTCAGCTCACTTTTCAGATCATCACTTTGATTTTAGATGTTTTAGTCAGCTCACTTTTCAGATCATCACTTTGATTTTAGATGTTTTAGTCAGCTCACTTTTCAGATCATCACTTTGATTTTAGATGTTTTAGTCAGCTCACTTTTCAGATCATCACTTTGATTTTAGATGTTTTAGTCAGCTCACTTTTCAGATCATCACTTTGATTTTAGATGTTTTAGTCAGCTCACTTTTCAGATCATCACTTTGATTTTAGATGTTTTAGTCAGCTCACTTTTCAGATCATCACTTTGATTTTAGATGTTTTAGTCAGCTCACTTTTCAGATCATCACTTTGATTTTAGATGTTTTAGTCAGCTCACTTTTCAGATCATCACTTTGATTTTAGATGTTTTAGTCAGCTCACTTTTCAGATCATCACTTTGATTTTAGATGTTTTAGTCAGCTCACTTTTCAGATCATCACTTTGATTTTAGATGTTTTAGTCAGCTCACTTTTCAGATCATCACTTTGATTTTAGATGTTTTAGCCAGCTCACTTTTCAGATCATCACTTTGATTTTAGATGTTTTAGTCAGCTCACTTTTCAGATCATCACTTTGATTTTAGATGTTTTAGTCAGCTCACTTTTCAGATCATCACTTTGATTTTAGATGTCTCAGTCAGCTCACTTTTCAGATCATCACTTTGATTTTAGATGTTTTAGTCAGCTCACTTTTCAGATCATCACTTTGATGCACAGTTCAGCATATTGAATGTTTATACTTTTATATCCTACTGCATATGTGAACCAAACATTTTTTATGCCATAAAAGGGGCAAAGTCATGGTTGATACTGACTCTATCATCCTTTTGTGTGTGTCAACAATTCAACAGAAGAAGAGAAAAGAACAAGAAGATGACAGCACCGATAAAGAACTGCGCTGAATTCATCTTGGCCGCGAACCCTGAGATAACAAAACACAGAAAAATGGAGGATAATTGTAGCTAAACTTCCTTGGGGAGAGGCTACAAGATGATGCTTAATTTTTTTTAAAAATCCGTTATCAACCCCTCAGATGTCTTGGAGCGCCTCATAGCTGCCAGTTTTAGAGATCTGTGGAGTTCGCTCATGCACCACATTAGAAGGATACATAGGACAGGACAACACTACGGATGTGTGAACAACGTCAAACAGACAACACTACGGATGTGTGGACAACATCAAGCAGACAACACTACGGATGTGTGGACAACGTCAAGCAGACAACACTACGAACGAATGTGTTAGTAAAGTAATAGACAGAACAAGCCGTAGATACGCTGCAGCCATTCATTTCTAGTGTAGAATACACTGGAGATTCAACCTTACCTCTTAGATCTTGTTAGAATACACTGGAGATTCAACCTTACCTCTTAGATCTTGTTAGAATACACTGGAGATTCAACCTTACCTCTTAGATCTTGTTAGAATACACTGGAGATTCAACCTTACCTCTTAGATCTTGTTAGAATACACTGGAGATTCGACCTTATCTCTTGGAACTTGTTAGAATACACGGGAGATTCGACCGTATCTCTTAGAACTTGTTAGAATAGACGGAAGATTCAACCTTATCTCTTAGAACTTGTTAAAATAGACAGGAGATTCAACCTTATCTCTTAGAACTTGTTAGAATACACAGGAGATTCAACTTTATCTCTTAGAACTTGTTAGAATACACGGGAGATTCAACCTTATCTCTTAGAACTTGTTAGAATAGACAGGAGATTCAACCTTATCTCTTAGAACTTGTTAGAATAGACGGAAGATTTAACCTTATCTCTTAGAACTTGTTAGAATACACGGGAGATTGAAACCGTATCTCTTGGAACTTGTTAGAATACACGGGAGATTCGACCTTATCCCTTGGAACTTGTTAGAATACACAGGAGATTCGACCTTATCTATTAGAGCTTGTTAGAATACACAGGAGATTCGACCTTATCTCTTGGAACTTGTTAGAATACACAGGAGATTCGACCTTATCTCTTAGAACTTGTTAGAATACACGGAAGATTCGATCTTATCTCTTAGAACTTGTTAGAGATCCACTGCAGTCAACCTTATCTAGTGTAGAACAAGCAGAAGATTCAACCTCGTCTGTAAGAGAACAAGTCAAAGATGCATTGTGGCCAAACTTATGCAGTGATGATGATGATGATGATGATGACTGGAAAAGACACGCCGTATGTCAGTATCACGTCCTGACATTAACTGTTCCATAAAGAATTTCTGGAACAGATCCGCCACATTCATCTCATTACGGCGGAAGGCACTGTAAGAATCGTCAAGACCGCGTATTTGCTTTCAGAAACCGGCTCTGTTGACACTTCCTCGCCTGAAATACTCTCCTGAATTGAAACAGAAACGACTACAAAAGGCTTACATTGACCTGGAGATGGTGAAGCGATCTATAAATTTGCGTTCAAAACGTGTTTTACTGAGAATGTTCTTGTGGTGTAGGTCTGGGCGTGGCGCCATGAGAGTGCAAGAAAGTGGTTCAGTTTTTGTCCGTTTCCATATTAGTGCTATACTTCTGACAGGCCCAATGAAAAGGGGGCAGCTGGTGTCCTGATCCAAACCCCGGAGGGTTTCTCTTGTTTTGAGGGAGGCTCCAGAAGGCTCCAGAGGATAAGAAAGCAAAATAGTAATCAGTAGTGTAAACCGGGGGGGGGGGGGGAGAGGAGAGCTAAGTCAGTCAGTTATTCACACGACCTTTGTGGAACTTTGCTTCCCTAACAGCTGTCCTGTAGGCCTCTCAGATGTAAGCAAGATGGCCTGCTGCTGATGCATCCATTTTCAGATTATCAACGATGTCTTGCAGCCATCTTCGCCTTGGTCTTCCTCTTTCTTTTCTCCATTATGTAAATGCTACAGAAGAGTTATTCAAATATCATGGACACAAAAAAGAACAAATATATCCATACTACAAGAACTTAATATTGAAGAAGGCTGGCTAGTAAAGAAGATTAAAGAGAGAAAACTTAAATATTTTGGACACATTAAATGTCATGATAATCTAGAGAAGTTCGTCTTGAAAGGGTACATAACGGGAAAAAGAAAGAAAGGAAGACCAAGGCGAAGATGGCTGCAAGACATCGTTAATCATCTGCAAATGGATGCATCAGCAGCAGGCCATCTTGCTCACAACCGAGAGGCCTACAGGAGTGCTGTTAGGGAGGCAAAGTTCCACAAGGGACATGCAAATGAATGAATGAATGTAGTATGGATATATTTGTTCTTTTTTGTGTCCTCTATCTCTCTCTCTCTCTCTCTGAACCTTAAGTGCCCAGGGCACATGGGGCTTCCACAAAGGTTTTCCACAAATGCCTGTCATTTGCCTTTTTTTCTGCTCTTGACCAGGTGAGCCCTCTATTGCTCAACATTCTTTCTGTTGTTCTTCTCCACATCTCTTTTGATCTACCTTTACTTCTGTTCCCCTGTGGTGTACATCTTAGTGCTATTTTTGGTAGTGAGTTGTCAGTCATTCGGAGCACATGTCTCAACCATCGCCAGCGTCTTTCCTCAATAATTGTTGTCAGTGGCTTCATCTGCATTTCTGCTAATAAGATGTTATTTCTTATGGTGTTGGCCAAAATATTTTTCTAATTCTTCGTAAACATTTAGTCTGGAAAGAATTCAACTTGTTTTCTATGGTTTTGGTGATTTTTTGGATATTTTGGATCACTACAAACTAATAATGGAGATACAATGAGGGAAATTAAAAGGAGGACATCTATCGTTCTTCAGAAAGTAAAACAACTAAAGAATCTGTGGGGAGAGAACAGACAAAACCATAAAAATAAGATTTTTAAGGGCATGCATCTTTCCCATCGGAACATATGCCTGTGAGACCTGGACACTTAACAAACCAGCTGAGATGCACATAAATACCTTTTAATGTAAATGCTACAGAAGAGTTCTTCAAATTTCATGGACCCCAACAAAAAAGAACAAATATATCTATGCTACAAGAACTTAATATTGAAGAACGCTGGCTAGTTAAGAGGATTAAACAGAGAAAACTTAAATATTTTGGACATATAAAATGTCATCAATTTGTAGAGAAGACCGTCTTGAAATGGTACATAATGGGAAAAAGAAAGAGAGGAAGACCAAGGCGAAGATGGCTGCAAGACATCGTTGATGATCTACACATGGATCCGTCAGCACCGTGCCATACTGCTTAAACCGAGAGGCCTACAGGAGTGCTGTTTAGGAGGCAAAGTTCAGCAAGGGACATGCAAATGAATGAATGAATGAATGAATATATAATATATATACACACACACACTTCAGCTGTGAAAACGTCAACAAGAGCTGAGAAGAGAAAACAGACCAGGATAGAAATAAATGGAGAACCCCTGTTGATGGTCTATTGTCCCAAATAGGGGTAAAGAAAGCGAGGAAGAAAGGGGTATAATCATAAGTTGAAAAGATTGAAACTGTGCCTGAGGTTATGTTATATCATAGATTATCTGAGCAGTTGTGTGGTTGCTTCGCTATATATAACAAGTTTCCTGCTTGGTATGCCATGAGCGGCAAACTCCTTAATTTTCAAGGATCTAGCAAGATCCCTGAAAGTGGGCCCCCCAAGGTTGCCAAGTATCCATGCTCGTAGGAACATATTCAGCAAACATCCAATCAAACGAATTGGAAAAAAAAACAAAACATTGACTACTCATCACATATAACTGAAGATCAATCGCCACTAGAAAGATCAGGATCAATAGCCTTTAACTGTAGGTTGTTTGAAAACGTTGGGCAAGGTTTGATCTACGTCGTTGAAGGCGTACTGCAAACAATGTTCTTGGTTCTGAAAGAACTGGCTTAGAATTTTAACAAGAGAATCTAGAGGACCACAAAGTGTGCAAAGTTTATCATTTAGAACAGCGTTTGCGGTGATATTTTGTGGTGTTTAGAAGTAAGAGTGGTACAATGAAAAATTCATAATTTGTTTAACGTACGATAAAGTGCTATTAAATATCAACATAGTATTAATCAAACAGTATCTCTCTATATACTTATAAAGTGTTGTACCTGTTTCTTTTTAAGCTTTTGTGTACTGAGTATATGCTTAAGTTTATACCCAGTTATTTCTAAACTTTAATGAACTCATTTCAAATTCTTAACGTCTATGTACAAGTATGGCCTCCGAACAAGGTAATCTCTGGTTATGTTAATATTGCTCGGAGTATGTCTCTGGTTATGTTAATATTGCTCGGAGTATGTCTTTGGTTATGTTAATATTGCTCGGAGTACGTCTCTGATTATGTTAACAGTGATGGAAGTACTTTTGTCAAGAGTTAGTACACTTCAGGTGGGGAATTCTGTAACATGAACTTGGTTATTGCGTTATCAAATTACAAAAGCTCATTGTGTGATGTGTGAAACTTTATTAGGTGTGGTGCAGTGGATCCCTCAGTGTATTGTACTGGCTCTTTACTGGCCACCCCCCTCCCTTTTCCGTGGGCATAGGAAGATCCAGTGGGGCGGTAAGGGTAAAAAGAGCGGTAGAAGAGATGAGACCCACTGAAGGAATAAACAAACGTTTTTGAGGGCACTTGGTATGTGTCCTGGGGGAGACAAGCCGAATAAGTTTGGAAATCACTGATGTAGTGCCCTCACAACTGGGGCGCGCGTGTAGCGCGGTGGTTAGTGTATTAGCCTGTTACAGAAAGGTCGGCGTATCTTGGTCTGTCAACCAGAGGTGTAGCTGGGCACTGGGCTCGTCTTGAAACCCAGAAACAGCTTTTTTTTTGGTATTGCTTGTTCTTGTTATTTTTGTTCTTGTTGTTCTTATTCTATCTCCCTGGAACTGCTTGCATGTTGTTCTTTACACCCGATGGCGTGAAGATGTTTACGTATAACATCCTTTCGGATTGGGAGTGATGCTTACCTTATCAGCGATATTTCGAAAACCACTGATTAAAAAAAAAACAACGAGAAAAACGAAGAGTGGAATGTTAAAAGTGATCAAAAGTTGAGCAGATTCTAGAGAATTCCTGGCTGGCGTATTGCTTCACTACCCGTGACTAAGGCCAGTAAACCAGTAATTTTGGGTAAATTCAACCCGGGAGGAGTTCCACTGATAAAATGTGATATCCTGTCAGTTAAAGAAAATTCGTCTTTGTATTTATGGGTAGATTTCTTTTCCAATTAAGGGTAGATCCACCTTGTAAGGGTAGATGTCTCCTCCACATATATTTTTCTTCTTCGTGTAAAGCTAGATTACAAGTCCATGTAAGGGTAGATTTCTTCTCCACATAAAGGCAGACTTCTCCTTCATATAAGGGTGGATTTCCTCTCCAAATAAGTGTAGACTTTTTCTCCACATAAAGATAGATTTCTCCTCCATATAGATAGGTTTTCCTCTATATAAGGGTAGATTTCTTCTCCACATAAAGCTATACTTCTCCTCCATATAGGTGGGTTTTCTTCTATAAAATGGAAGATTTATTCTCCACATAAAGGTAGATTTATCCTACGAATGAAGGTAAATTTCTATGTAAGGATAAATTTCTCCTCCGTATTAGGGTACATTTCTCCTCCATAATACGGTAGATTTCTCCCCATATCAGGCTAGATTTCTCCTCTATTTAAGCATCGAGTTCTTATCCATTCTTAAATTCGGTGACAACCCCCTCTTTGTTCTAAATCTCCCCTTCCTCTTATCACGGGACCCAATTCTTCCTTAATCTACCGGGTCACTTCAGCCAGAAGACGTGTTGTAAATAGAATGTTTACGTCTGTGACTATAGTCTGTCTCACTTACATGATCAGACTTTTGAACCACAATCACGATCATCAGCCACTCCATCTCCACAACCCAGGAAAACAAAACAAAAATCTTCTGTGATCTCAATACAAGCAAGAACTCACATTAAAAACATTAACAGATCGAAATACTCACACATAAGGCACTTTAACAAGTTTATTTCATCAAATTTCATTCCATAATTTGACCAGTTACGAAAGAACAAACTTTACTCACTCCAAGAAGGCCCGATGAAAGAGCACCCGGTCCTGGAACTGTCCACCTAGAGAGCACCAAGAAGATCATTAGCCAGATCGATTGCTGACCTAATGTGAAGGTCACGCTACCAGCTCTTGCGGTCCGTACCGTGAATAGTTCCATTCAGCTGCAGCTTATAGGCTGAGATGTCTTTGATGCAGGTCCACCGAGCGGTATTTACATACTAACTTGCTGGTGTCTGGAGCACACCTTGCCAATTTGCTGGAGTCTCGGACACAACATTTGTTGGAGTCTGATACGTACCAATTTGTTGGAGTCTGGGACATACCAGTTGTCTGGAATCTGGGACATACCAGTTTATGGAGTCTGGGACAAGAAGGTGCTTCTCCAAATCAGTATATATAACTCAAGTGCCATTTTTGCTTTTACAAAAACACTAACACTGACAATAAAAACAAATGCCGAAAACATTTTGTCCATATAATTTGTTTATTTAGTTTAGTTTATCATCTTACCTTCATTGAAGCAATCAACAGATTGAAAATCCGTTGTTGATGTTGTTGTTGTTGTTGTTGTTCTGTCTTAGTGGAACTAGGAATAGGATGTTCTGAGCAGGCTACTCTGTGGAAGACTTTGGATAAAAGGCATCGTATCCGACTGATAATTGACTGCGGCGAAGACCCGACTCGAAAAAAGCGCTTCTTAGCAGACACCACTACCGTGGCTACCACAGCAAGTCTTGTCCTGCTAGCCAGTTTGAAAATGTTACAAGGAGCACCAACAGAGAGGTGGGACAGGGTCTTGACCAGTGCTGCTGTTTAGCTCTGATAACGGGGCATCACACTAGGGCGGTCTTCTATACTTTCTAAAAGATGCAAAAAAGTCACATTGCAAAATTTCTTTATCTTGTAAATATTTGTGCAGGTATGCAGTTATTCACATTAGATAAGGAATGGCATTCACTTCCCAGAAATTCTGTCATTACTGATATTGATTTAACAATAATTCAGCAGTTACAAGACAAGAAACGATCAAAAGTTACACAAATCTATTCGTTGTACTTGGGTGGTGGTTGGGGGGGGGGGGGGAGAGCTGTTAGATTTGGCAGTCAGCGATCCCAAGCTGACATGTAGGGGTTGGCAAACCATATCTGACATGTTAGCTTAGGGGTTGGCAAACCATATCTGCCATGTTAGCTTAGGGGTTAGCAAACCATATCTGCCATGTTAGCTTAGGGGTTGGCAAACCATATCTGACATGTTAGCTTAGGGGTTGGCAAACCATATCTGCCATGTTAGCTTAGGGGTTGGCAAACCATATCTGACATGTTAGCTTAGGGGTTAGCGAACCATATCTGACATGTTAGCTTAGGGGTTGGCAAACCATATCTGACATGTTAGCTTAGGGGTTAGCAAACCATATCTGACATGTTAGCTTAGGAGTTGGCGAACCATATCTGCCATGTTAGCTTAGGGGTTGGCAAACCATATCTGACATGTTAGCTTAGCGGTTGGCAAACCATATCTGACATGTTAGCTTAGGGGTTAGCAAACCATATCTGACATGTTAGCTTAGGAGTTGGCGAACCATATCTGCCATGTTAGCTTAGGGGTTGGCAAACCATATCTGACATGTTAGCTTAGGAGTTGGCGAACCATATCTGACATGTTAGCTTAGGGGTTGGCGAACCATATCTGACATGTTAGCTTAGCGGTTGGCGAACCATATCTGACATGTTAGCTTAGCGGTTGGCGAACCATATCTGACATGTTAGCTTAGGGGTTGGCGAACCATATCTGACATGTTAGCTTAGGGGTTGGCGAACCATAGCTAGTCAAAACATTGTCTCGCTTCTCTGTTGGTAGTTCCAGTAACAGACCTAGCCTGGCAAATTGGGAAGGGCTCGCCGTACTCCTCATGGTGGTGGAGTCTATTAAAGAAGTAATGCAACCCTCTGCTTTTTTTTTTAGCTTCACCCAGGGATTTACACAACAGCTGCCATAACATGGCCCCAAGCCATCACGATGCTGTGCCTCAACATCTCTACCGCATCGGCTGCGAAATACACCAGCTCGCAGTTCTAGGGAAATTGAAGTAGAAGAAGAAGAAGAAGAAGAAGAATTAATGTTTTCCCGACCCTTACCAATCTTCAAAGCAACGAAGCTACTAATCTACAAGTCTGCGTATTTATGTGGTGTCTTTAACGAATCTTAGAGCCTGGGACATTAAGTTACGCCACCAGGTCAGTGCGTGTACTTCAGGGTGTGACATCTTAACTAGATTTTGAGGATGTGCTTTCTGTACAATAAGATTTTTAAGAGCGTGCATCTTTCCCAATATATGCCTGTGAGACCTGGACACTTAACAAAACAGCTTGGAAACACATAAATGCCTTTGAATGTAAATGCTACAGAAGAGTTCTTCAAATATAGTGGACACAAAAAAGAACAAATATATCCATACTATAAGAACTTAATATTGAAGAAGGCTGGCTAGTAAATAGGATTAAAGAGAGAAAACTTAAATATTTTGGACACATTAAACGTCATGATAATGTAGAGAAGACCGTCTTGGAAGGGTACATAATGGGGAAAAGAAAGAGAGGAAACCCAAGGCGAAGATGGCTGCAAGACATCGTTGATGATCTGCAAATGGATTAATCAGCAGCAGGGCATCTTGCTTACAACCGAGAGGCCTACATGAGAGCTATAAAGGAGGCAAAGTTCAGCAAGGGATATGCAAATGGCTGACAGACTTTGTTGTTTAAGACTAATGGTCTTTATATGCTAGAGGTCTTATACTGTACAGAATTGTTCAGTCATTTTGAAGATCTGCAGTTGTGGCTTAGTCTTTTGACTAAAAATAGTAATTTTCTTTGATACTTTTAGTACATTGAAGTCATTTGGTTTTTGCAAGTGGATTTCTATGTTTCTTTAGATCGTTTTTTTTCATCTGTTATGTTTGAGAGGGCACTTTAAGTAGCATTCAGTCCATTCTCTGATACTCTTATGCTGTTGTATACTATCTCTGTGCTGTTGTATGCTATCTCTGTGCTGTTGAATGCTATCTCTGGGCTGTAGTGTGCTATATCTGTGCTGTTGTATGCTATCTCTGTGCTGTTGAATGCTATCTCTGGGCTGTAGTGTGCTATATCTGTGCTGTTGTGTGCTATATATGTGCTGTTGTGTGCTATCTCTGTGCTGTTGTATGCTATCTCTGTGCTGTTGTCTGCTATCTCTGTGCTGTACTTTACTGATGGTAGAGCCCCCAAAAGAAATTTTGTAAACCAGTCCAGCTCACCGGCCCTCCACACTCTTATCTGTTTTCATTCACTATAGGCCCTCCACACTCTTATCTGTTTTCATTCACTATAGGCCTTCCACACTCTTATCTGTTTTCATTCACTATAGGCCCTCCACACTCTTATCTGTTTTCATTCACTATAGGCCTTCCACACTCTTATCTGTTTTCATTCACTATAGGCCCTCCACACTCGTATCTGATTTCATTCACTATAGGCCCTCCCCACTCTTATCTATTTTCATTTACTATAGCCCCTCCACACTTTTCATTCATTATAATAGGCCCCCCCCCCCCAATTGTAAAACAGGAAAACCTGAACATCTGAGTGGTTCTTAGGGACTGACTGGTGGTAACATGTTTTGAACAGAGAAACCAGATCTAACAGGTTATTTCTCCCATTCGTGTGCGTACTTCTAGCTAGATCTTGTTAGAAATACTGTGTAAGTATTTCAGTTTTGGTCCTCCATATCTTTTAAGAAATACTGTGTCAGTATTTCAGTTCTGGTCCTCCAGAGCTTGTAAGAAATACTGTGTAAGTATTTCGGTTCTGGTCCTCCAGATCTTGTAAGAAATACTGTGTCAGTATTTCGGTTCTGGTCCTCCTATAATTAAGTACTTAACTGTTTTTTTTTCCTTCGTTCTATTTTAATGAACGAAGCACAGACAGACAGCGTAAAGTCTGATACAGACATTAGTCTTATCGGACAACAAGCAAAGAGAGCTGACCACAGTAAGACAATCATTACTTTTATCTTTATAATAAGCAGCGAGAGCTTACTACTATAAGACAATCATTATTTTTATCTTTATAACAGGCAGCGAGAGCTTACCACTATAAGACAATCATTATTTTTATCTTTATAACAGGCAGCGAGAGCTTACCACTATAAGACAATCATTTTTATGGTGACAACAGGCAAAGAGAGCTTTCCACTCAGTTCATATTTTTATCATGACAAGCAGGCATCCAAAGTTTACCGCTATAAAACAAATGATTATTTTAAACGTTAAAACAGATGAGATTCGTTACGAACTTTTAAACTATTACAAGAAGCAACGAATCTTAGAAAATCCTAAATACGTACATTTTATTTATTAGGAAACGAAGATTAAAACCAAATTTGTAAATTCATCTAAAAAGAAATACAAACAAATATTGAAAGACTCGACTGGGAAAATGCATCTACATTTGATTTTTCTTATAATGCAAGTGTCCACAAATATTTTATTTAATATCGCTGGAATAATTTCTTGGCTTGTGAGTTCCAGTTTATCATTGTTTGCTTTCAAAATTAACAGAGTGACATCATTAATCCTCTCTCAGAAATTGATTAACGTATTAATTTTCCCTTTTTTTTCATTTAAAATAATCTGGAGCACTTGATGGAAAAAAGGGTAAATGATAAAAACTGAAAGAAGGAAACATTCCCCCCCCCCCCCCCCGTTCGAGTAATCTTAATTTCTTGTTATACATCCTGGTGTGTTACACGTAGGCGTAGAAAAATCTAGAAATAAAGAAAAAAAAAACCGGGTTTGAGAATGTCGGAACGAACTCATGTACGACAAAATCAGTATCCTCCCATTTGTCTGACATAATAAATGACAATCCATCATCTTAGATATTCTAAGAACCACATACAGGAGGTACCGCCCTCAGAGGCCTACCGTCCCTGCTCCTGTTTGTCTACAAAAGCTTCGCATCTTGAAAGAAAGAAAAAAACAATCTCTTCCTTTGGGAGATGGAGGGACATTTCAACATGAAGTTTTCAAATCGAGTTATTAGTTTTCACAATTGTTATGAGAACTTCAGTTTTGTTGATATATGCCTTAAATCAGCATAGGCTTCCTGACAAAGGATACTATAGTCGCTGTACTTGTACGAACTCCCTGTAACTGCCAGCTGTTGTTCTTTGCAGCCGATGCTGTGGAGATGTTGAGGCACAGCGTCGTATCGGCGTGGGAGCGGGCTATGGCGGCTATTTTTTTTCAGTCCCGGAGTACAGCTAAAAAGCAGGGGGGCTGTGCAATGCTTGTCTAGCAGACTCCACCACCATGGGGTCTATGGCGATCCCTGCCTTATTAGCCAGGCTAGGCCTGTTCCTAGGGGTACCAACGGAGAGGTGGGACAGGGTCTTGGTCAGCTATGGTTCGCTAACCCTGACGCTAGCATATCAGCTATGGTTCGCTAACCCTGACGCTAGCATATCAGCTATGGTTCGCTAACCCTGACGCTAGCATATCAGCTGTGGGTCGCTAACCCTGATGTTAGCATATCAGCTGTGGGTCGCTAACCCTGACGCTAGCATATCAGCTGTGGGTCGCTAACCCTGATGTTAGCATATCAGCCTTGCATCGCTGATTGCCTCATCGGACAAGCGTCTTCACCCCCTTAGTCGCTGGATGTATGGCAGTGTCAAGTCTTACTGTAAGGCCATCAATCAACGGACTTAGTTCAGCAGAAAGCTGCCTCTTGTAATGTTTTACGACGTACATAAAGCTGGACTGGATTACTTTGACATATTTAAACAAAAATTAATATTCTACATTATTTTAAAATGTGCTACGTTATCTCTGCCGTGAACTGTACTAACAGCTGTAAGCTAAAACAGTGACTTAACAATTGGGGGAATGGCACTGATGAATGTCAGTTACAACAAGATGTGGTAGTAAATGTAGTAGTATTTATAAAAGGAAGGTAAAAGGTAAAATCCCCGTTTCCAGACCTTTAAGGCACACTGAGGATACAGTGTTAGGCCCATAATTCTAAGACCACCGAAAGTCTGATGTAGTCAGTGCCACGCTTGGCCACATTTACCTTCTCAGATTTCTCTGGTGCCCATTTTTAAAGACTGAGTGAACCTCTGTGCCCTTTTGATTTGTACCAACAAAAAAAAAAAAATCCCACTGCTAGGATTTGAACCCGGTATCACCGGATTAGTAGATCGATGGCCTAGCCACTCAGCCAGCCAGGCCGCCAACAGTATTTACAAGACACGTAAGGCACGAAGAAAGCAGCAGAAGTTGGAATGTATTGAATATCAGCTTCAGAACTAGAACCTTCTACTTTCTGCCTTGTTTTGTTGTTAGCCGATTTTTGCCCCTTCCATATTTAACTATAACGACTGCTTCTTGATTCCAATATTTGTCTTTTTTTAAAAATATAAATCTGAAATCAGATGTAATATTTATATCCTCTAGCATTGTCACAGTTTTCTTCATATTTCACCAAGTTTTCTTGATCAGAATTCTTAGCGTATATGTGGTAGTATTTGTTCTTTCTCTTTTCACACATCCAGATTTTTCGTCTCCAAATTTATCCTACGTCTAGTTCCTTGTATGTGAATTATCAGCAGAAACTTTGTACTTGAGGCGGACTGTTTACGATCTGGCTGGGTTTTTTTTTTAAAGCAGAGCTATGGAAGTAAATTTTCTAGGAATATGTCCACGATTTAAAACGCTATTTCAAAAGTTTTGTTATTATCAGTTCAATATTTCCGACAAAGAACTTCTACAGACATTTTATCAGGTCTTGGCGTTTTCCATGTGTTTAACAGCTTCGTGTCCAAGTTTGGTGGTCCACTTATTTTTGACATTAGGCCTGGTCTGTCTCTGTCATACAGTTTATGAATGTGTTCTGTCCACCTAGGCCAGTTCCTTCCTTCCTCCGTATCTGCTTACCTTCCTTTGACTTCAAGCAACCTGTGCTGTATTTTGTTCTAAAGCACGTCAATTCTCATATTCGTATATCCTTTTTTTTTTGTAGCACTAAGATTACTGTAGCAAACAGCACATGCAGTGGCAACAACACATCAGCTAATAGCCAAAACGATAGTAACAACACAATAACTTTACTGCAACAAAAAGAAATAAACATTAGCAGCAACACGTAACTTCGAAACTTTGAAAATAAACTTTAACATGGGCACTTAAGTTAGCGGTAATCTAAGTAATGCTAGCCCCGACTGTTGTAAGAAAAAAAAGTAGTAATTGAATGTAATTTACGTTCTTCTTAAAAAATATATATATTTGCTTCTTTTCAAGCACAGAATCTTGGCCAAACTGAAATGATTCCCTACTTCCCGTGTGGTACATGACTTCACCTGTACATGTAAATTACCATTATTCCTTGCATCAACGCCTCCCCCACTCTTAACATCAGCCGCCATGATCACACTAGGCTATTGATCAAAGATCGCGTCTTCAAATCGCAAAAAAATCTTAAAATATCCTTCAAGAATCTTCGCCGTCTCTCATCACAAGGGAAAAAAATTGAAGGGGCAACTATTGATTACGTCGGGCCGATAATCGATGCCTACCACCTGTTTCAGACCTGACGCTAGAGTTATTTCCCTTGCACTAGACCTTCGATCGGGGCCTGCCCTGTCTTAAGTCCTAGAAGATTGTGTCGAGCAGCGCTGGGGAAAAGCTTGCAAAGTTTGTGAGACAGGATAATCTGTTAAATGATTCTCCATTCCCCCTCCCCATTTCATTTTCCTTTCTTTTCTCCCATAAAAACGTGCAACAGCTGGGTGTAGCTCTCCTGTGCTGTGGGGATAGATTTATGGCGTAGAGAATTGAAAATCGATGATAAAGTTTTGAAGTTTTGAAGTTTTTTTGAGTGGAAATATCGGCTGAGGATGTCACAGAAGTTTGAGAAAGACATTGATATGTTAAGCAAGTGCTTGCGATCAAAGACGATTAGTATGTGGTTGGCAGTATGAAGCCTATAACAGGGCTGACATATTTTCTAGATTAGGCATTACTGAGTGATCTCTAAAATAATCCAATATTTTCAGGCCAGCTGCATGTCTCTTCTAGCTTCTTTTCAGTTTGTGCACGAACAGAAGTTGCTGAAAAACTCACACACATAAACACACACATAAATACATACAAGAAGGATGTAGGGAAATCACAGCTCTAGGTTGGACTGTTGTGCGGTGTTACAGTTTTTGTTGTTGCTATTCTCATTTGTTGCTGCTTCGTTTGAAGCTTTTTGGTAATTGGAGACTATAAATACCTTGACATGCTGATGATGGTGTGGCCAACAACTTGTAATGAAGACATCTTCATGTCATATAAGAATATGCTCTGTTTTGCTTTCCATACCTCCTGAGCAAGCTTAATAAGCACATTTCTTAACAAGCTCCGCTACCTTGATGGGGGGGGGGGGGGAGTCCTTTCTTATATTTTGACCTATTTTAGCAATACAACAACCTGTTGTCTTTGGTTCTTCCTGTGAGCAGGATAGGGAGTTGGCTAGTTGAGTTCGCTGTCCCCTGGCCACACCACCTTTATTCATAGACAAAGACGACTGGGAGATCTGGATGGTAAAAGACCGCATGTATGATGTGTGGTGGTTCATCTGGCCTGGGATTAATAGAGGGAGGCTGTGGCTTATCAAGCATGTGATTAATAGAGGGAGGCTGTGGCTTATCAAGCATGGGATTAATTAGGAGTATTGCGGCTTACCAAGAGTGGGATTAATTAGTAAGAGTCTTGTGGCTTATCATGAGTGGAACTAAACTAGAGGAAGTGTTGTGGCTTATCAAGAGTGGAACTAAATTAGAGGAAGTGTTGTGGCCTATTAAGAGTGGGGTTAAATCAGAGGAGGTGTTGTGACTTATTAAGAGCGGGACTAAATCAGAAGAAGTATTGTGACTTATCAAGAGTGGGATTAAATTAGAAGATGTACTATGGCTTATCAAGAGTGGGTTTAAATTAGAAGATGTACTATGGCTTATCAAGAGTGGGTTTAAATTAGAAGATGTACTATGGTCGACCCAGCCTCGTAAAATGGGTACCAGAGAAAATCTGGGAAGTAAAGGCAGCGAGGAAAGGAACTGGTCAGCCTACCTCATACGCTGATGACCCAGCATAATGAGGTCTCTAACGCTTCACCCCCTACGGCATTTGAAATGCTATGGGACTATCTTTACTTTTTTTACTATGGCTTATCAAGAGTGGGATTAAATTAGAAGATATACTATGGCTTATCAAGAGTGGGTTTAAATTAGAAGAAGTATTGTGACTTATCAAGAGTGAAACAAAATTAGCGGAAGTGTTGTGGCTTATCAAGAGTGGGGCTAAATTAGAGAAAATGTTTATCAAGGGTGGGATGTTTAGAGAAGTGTGGTGGCTTATCTAAAATGGGAATAACTAAAGGAAGCGAAAAGGATAATCAAGAATTAGACTAAGTAGATAGAGCCAGAGTCTCTTTAATGATCTGAAGAAGATGGAAAAGATTCACTCCAAAAAGTCCTCCCCCTCCCCTCTTTTCCATCAACGTGATCTGTTGCCTCCTCCGATCCATGGCCTCCCCCCCCCCATCTCTTATTGTCTTTACTTTCATGTTATTCTCTCATGCTTTATCAGCTCAGAGGTATTTCTATCTTCTTCGTCTATCATGTATGGCAAACAAAACTATCATGTTTGTCTTTTCCGGTCCTCACAAATTGTAAATATTGAATGTGCGATCACCCGTATTATACGCAAGACAAATTTTGCTCATGGTATAGGGAGAGCACATTACGAGCACACTTTCTTTTTTATTTCTTTGAGTAACTTGAGGCTAAAGTTGAAAGAAAAAGAATAAGGAGAAATGGCAGCTGCACAGATGGATGGACACTGCCAAGAAAAATCGGGCAAAAATCAGTCGGGCAGGGTACGCCATGAAACGAAATGCTTGATTTGGCCAAGTCGTTAACGTTTTCATTAATGGCTCTTAATGATGATGATGATGACGATGATGATGATTGTGATGAATTTTCAGATATGTATACCTGGAGTTTGTCATAATTTCTTACCTCTGTTGCCGTCTCCGAACTGCTTTTTTTTTATCTGCTGGTCTGTTATTTGTTGATTCGTGGTAAAGAAAAACCGAAAGCTATGAAAACTAGTTCGTGGTAAAGGAAAACTGACAGCTATGAAAACTAGTTCGTGGTAAAGAAAAACCGAAAGCTATGAAAACTAGTTCGTGGTAAAGGAAAACTGACAGCTATGAAAACTAGTTCGTGGTAAAGGAAAACTGACAGCTATGAAAACTAGTTCGTGGTAAAGAAAAACCGAAAGCTATGAAAACTAGTTCGTGGTAAAGAAAAACTGACAGCTATGAAAACTAGTTCGTGGTAAAGAAAAACTGAAAGCTATGAAAACTAGTTCGTGGTAAAGAAAAACTGAAAGCTATGAAAACTAGTTCGTGGTAAAGAAAAACTGAAAGCTATGAAAACTAGTTCGTGGTAAAGAAAAACTGACAGCTATGAAAACTAGTTCGTGGTAAAGGAAAACTGACAGCTATGAAAACTAGTTCGTGGTAAAGAAAAACCGAAAGCTATGAAAACTAGTTCGTGGTAAAGGAAAACTGACAGCTGTGAAAACCGGAGAACCATGAAGTTAATTTTGTTGTGGAGGCGGCACAAGATGATGATGAACTTTCATTGATATTTTCTAGTTATTAGAAATGGATTAAAAACCATCCCTGTACCAGATGCGGCCCTCTGGCTCATTTTCCTCGGCCCGCCAGTGATTTAAGCATGTTTGGAATCAATAATATACTTCTTGTAACAATTTATAAAACTAGAGGAGAACAAAATTAACTGCAAACTCACTGTTACTCCAAAGATGGAAGACGTCAAATTTTTGTTTTTGTTTGTAGATACTTTCTCTTGTGAACATTAACAGTTAAATTTATGCACATGTTGCTTTAAATAATAAAGGAATTGAAATCAATAGAGATATGATAGTGGAGAAAGTAAAGGTAATCCTGTCATGCCTTAGAGGCACATAGGGATATGGTGTTAGTGCCCATATTTTCCTTGACCTGTCAGCACACTAGAGGGTGATATGGTCAGTATCACGCCTGGCCACATTTCCTTCCCAAACTCCAGAAGAAGTCGGGTACCCATTTCTACGTCTGGGTGACTGGGGTGCCTCCGGCCGGATTCAAACCCCCGACCTTCGCCATGAGAGACCAATGCACTAACCACTTCGCCACTCAGACAGAGAAAAACAAGCGAAGAGGGTCCCCAGAGAAGTTCCAGAACAACAAAGACTAGTTAAAGTGATAAGAAAAAAAGAACCAGTCGAAATTTCTTGGACATGTCCTGAGAAGAAGTAAGAAAGCTTACTAATGACTGGAGGATTCAAGGAAAAAAAAAAAGGAGAAGAAAGCCAATAGGAAAATATCTCAGCAGACTGATCAAGTGGGCGTGGAAAAGACAAGGTCAAGGTAAAAGGTAAAATCCCCGTTTCCTGCCACTGAGGCACACTAAGGATAGTGTTAGGCCGCTATTTCCAAGACCTTCGGCACATGAAAGTGTGATGTGGTCGGTATCACGCCTGGCCGCATTTACCTTCTCAGATTTCTCTGGTACCCATTTTTAGAGGCTGGGTGGACCCCAGGGCCTTTTTTTTTGTGGGTACCAGAAAAAAAATCCCACTGCTGGGGACCACCGGATTATGGGGAAAGAAAAGCATTTGAATAATCAGAAGCATCAAGGACAGCACAAGGTGGAGAAGCATCAAGGACAGCACAAGGTGGGGAAGCATCAAGGACAGCACAAGGTGGGGAAGCATCAAGGACAGCACAAGGTGGAGAAGCATCAAGGACAGCACAAAGTGGAGAAGCATCAAGGACAGCACAAGGTGGAGAAGCATCAAGGACAGCACAAGGTGGAGAAGCATCAAGGACAGCACAAGGTGGAGAGGCATCAAGGACAGCACAAGGTGGAGAAGCATGATCGCGAACGTCATCCAGCAGCACTGCACGTAATCTCTCTCTCTCTCTCTCCTTTTCTCTCTCTCCCTCTCTCTCTCCCTCTCTCCCTCATTCTCTCCCTCCCTCTCTCCCTATCTCTCCTCTCTCTCTCTCTCTCTCTCTGACTGGGCTCGATGATATTAATAATAAGATCTTACGTTATCCTGCACCTGTCATTTCACATACACTAACATATATTTACAACCAGCGCATAGCAAAATGCTATTTCCCTGAGGCTTTTAAAACTGCTAAGGTATATCCTCGCTTTAAATCTGGCTCATCCAACAATCTTACCAACTATAGACCAATATCCATATTATCGTCGTTATCAAAACCACTAGAAAAACACATACACAAAATAACTCTACGACACATGCAAGAGAACAATTTACTCATAGACAGTCAGTCAGGCTTTAGACCCAATCATTTCTGCCACACAGCTCTTACCAAAATAACAGAAAACTGGTTAGTACACATAAATGATGACAAACTATGTGGTGCCATACTATGTGGTGCCATCTTTGTCGACTTTAAAAAGGCATTTGATATGACTGACCACTATATTCTTGTAAGAAAAACAAAGACTTATAAATCGCACCCTGAGCTAATAAAATTAATTGCATCGTTTCTTTCAGACAGACAACAGGTAGTATTCTTCAAGAATTCTCTGTCAAATTTGCTAAAGTTGACACTGGTGTTCCGCAAGGTTCTATTATAGGCCCGTTGCTCTTTGCTATCTATATCAATGATCTTCCACTTCATCTTAAACACTCTTATTGTGACTTTTTTGCTGATGATTGCACAGACTACACCAGTGACTACGATTGTGTTAATCTAGAATCAACTCTTCAGGTCGAGTTATACAATTTAATTAGATGGAGCAAAAATAATGGCATGATTATAAACACCGATAAAACAACATCAGTGCTCATAGCAACAAGACAGAAACTACAAAACGCAACAAAAACAACACTTCGGCTCAGCAGGGACACATCACAGATAGAAAACGTTAGCGAGCACAAAACACTACGTCTTATTATTGACCAACATCTGACCTGGAACTCTCATGTGCAATGTCTAACAAAACTCATCACACAAAAAGTGTGCCAATTAGCCAAAATTAAGCACTTCATGAATCAAGACACAAGGAAGACATACTACATATCTCATATACAAACACATTTAGACTATTGCTCAACAGTTTGGGATGGTTGCTCAGTGTCAAATACAAAGAGTCTTTGCTCACTCCATAAGCGAACAGTAAAGCTTATTAGTGACAAAGATCAAGCACAAACAACTAATCATCACAAACGTATCAAAATACTACCTCTTAAGAACAAGTTCCTCTTCAACAAAGCCAAGTTAGTACATCAAATTCTTTCACGGCATGCCCCGCCTTATCTATGGAACCTGTTTAAATTTAGCCCAAAGTGCAGCCAACGCTTGAACAACATATGTCTTCCAAAACCTAGACCTGATCTTTACTAGAAAAGCTTTAGTTATTCTGTTGCTTATTTCTGGAATATCCTCCCATCCTATATAAAATATAAATTATACTCCTTCCTACAACTACAAACTTTCACAATATCTATTTGATGTCGACTACATGCCTCCATGAGTAAAAAAAAAACTTTAAAGTTATCTTAAACTGTTCTTACAGACACCGAATACAGTTAATTGTTTATTCTGGATAGTCTCGAAATTTTTGTTTAGTAGATAGTCATTTATAATGTATGTAGTTACTTCTGTACCGAGTGAATGTTTAAGAGCGAAACGTAAATGTTATATTTTATTTTTTGTCTCTCAGCTTCAATGTTAATTATGTTTGTTACATGAACAGCATATTTGTAGAATGTTTGGAACAGAGTGAAAGATGTATGATAAAGGGCAGAATGTCAGACGGGCCTGCGTGCCCAATTCTTAACCCTTTTGAAAGAAAGATCAATCAATCAATCAAACAATCAATCAATCAAACAATCAATCAACCTCTGGTCCGTCCCAATCAGGCGTTGATCGTCACTGATTTCCACAACCATCTCTTCGCTCTTTCTATAAGATGAGTTTTGGACCGTGTTCCGTGCCACTCTTTTAGACCATCATGTATATTGTTTCTTTGTCTTCCTCTGTCCCTTTTCCCCTTCAGCTTTTTTTTGTTGTCACTAAGTGTTTCAGTTGGCTTCCTCTTAAAACACATCCTACAAATCTGGACTCGTTTTCTGAATTTTGTCATAATTTCTCTGTTTTGCCCAGCCTCCATTAGAACCTCTTCATTAGTTTTCTTGGCTGCCCATGGTATTCTCATCAATTTTCTTAGGAACCACATCTCTGCCGCTTCCAGTCGGCTTTGAGTGCTTTCTGTTACCGCCCCTGCTTCCCATCCATATAATAATACATGTTCGATGTAGCACTGAGTAACTCTCTTTCTGGCGTTCGTTGACGGTGCTGTACTGCACAGTATGCGTTTCGTTTTCATAAATGCTGACTTAGCCTGGGCTTTTCTACTCCTTATTTCAGTTCCGCATCTTCCGTTTGCTATTTTTGTTCTAAATACTTGAATTATTTTACGTGCTTTCATTCTGTGCTTTTTTTTTACTTTGATTCTACATTTTGCTGGTGTTTCTTTCTTGGATAAGACCATGACCTCTCTTCTTCTTCTTTTTTTTATTTAAACGAAGTCCTTTCTCCTTGCTTTTTTTTCTACGATTTTTTTTCTAACAAGGCTTATAGCTTTTTCTTCACCTTTGGCTATCAGGACCGCGTCATCTGCATATCTTAGATTGTTTAGGTTGTATCCTAATTGCTCTGTGTTATTGTAAATATACTAGTTTATTCGTCTGTTTGTTGCTAGTCAAAACAAACTTCCGTCAGAGTCACTCTGTTTTTTATCACAACAAACGTTTGTCAATCTTTCTCTATTTCAGAGTTCACTATTTCTACGTCTTAGTCTCTTCTTTTCACTCCCCGCTCCCTTTCCGGAGAATTCTGAGCGCCATTGTTTCTTGTTTCAGTTTTTTGCTGCGCTGTTGCTTTTATTTATTTATTTATTTATCTACGCCTTTCACTGTTTTAGTAGTTGAGGGTTTGTATTGTAAGAAATTTATGTTGCCAAAAGACAAAACATTTGTCTGTCCTTTCAAACTACTTACCAACAGCTTTTTTTGTGTGTAAGTAAAAGCATATCAAGAGATGAGCAGGGGCTATGTTGACCGACAAGAAAAAGGCAAGAAACAGGGCAAAGTGGAGATTTACTGCAGCCAACTTTCCGTGAGGAGACGGTAAGAAATAGAAATGGTGATGAAAAGTGCGTCATTGCTTTTTTTCCATTCTCTCTCTCATCTCCCCCCTCTCTCATTCTCTCTCTCCTTGTCTCTCACCCTCTCTCTCTCTCTTTCATCTCCCTCCCATCCTTTCTTCTATATTTCAATATTTATTTAACCATGATTATATTTCCTTTGAAGACATTTACTTTTCTCATAGCTTTGCTCTCTGAATATTCGCTGTATTCTTAGAGTTGTGACAATGATTCTATCAGTCAGTTTGTTTATCAGTTTGTTTGTCGGTTTGCTTCTAAGTTTGTTTGTTTGTCAGTTTATTTGTTAACTTGTTACTTAGTTTGTTTGTACGTTTGCTTTCTAGTTTGTTTGTCAGTTTATTAGTTTGTTTGTTTGTCAGTTTTTTAATTTGTTTGTTTGTCTGTTTGTTAGTTTGTTTGATTGTTTGTTTGTTAGTTTGTTTGTCAGTTTGTTTGTTTGTTAGTTTGTTTTTTATATTAGTTTGTCAGTTTGTTTGCCAGTTTGACTATAACCAAAGTATGAGAATATAACTAACTCTAAACGTGTTTTGTGCTTGTCGCTGTGGTGTAATGGTCAGTGCACTCGTCTTTTGACCAGAAGGTCCCTGGTTCGATTCTGCACTGGGACGGAGTGTTTTCAGACAGACTGACGCCAGGATCAGCCTAACCTTAAGAAATGAGCAGCTGGGGTTTCTCTAGGAAAACATAAGGAGCAAGGGCAGGTACTGGCATCTGTACCTCACAGTGTTGTAGCGACATTCAAACTTCACATCCCTATTTGTATTGTGTTGTCTCCTTCCTCATATACCTTTCAGTGTTGAGGGGACAAATAGACGATTTGCGTCATATAATGAGATATTTGATGCTGCTGTAATTTCCTCTCTCCATCTCTTGTGTGGGCGGTCTCTTCCTCTGTTACCTACAGATCTCAGTGAATGTTGTCTGTGATACACTGTCTGGTGGTAACCGTGTAACATGGCCAAACTATTTGATTTGCTGTTTCTGGATATAGTGTAATGCTGGTGTTACTCTAACCTTTGCCCTGATTGTGTCATTTCTTATTTAGTCTCTTCTTGTCACATTTAGTATTTTCCTTGAACGTCTTATTTCTGTCGTGATGATTTTTCTTTTGTTCTTGGCTGTTAGTGTTCATGTCTATCTGCTATATCAAATGCTGTTTCTTGATCTACGTAAGTTGTCTGCAGTATTTTGTTGTGTTCAGTTTTTCTGTTAGTTGTTTTAGGAAAAAGATGGCATCTGTACAACTTCTATTTTTTCTAAATCCCATCTGAGTTTCATTTAGCTGTGGTTCAATCACTGGTCGCAGTCTGTTCTCTAGGATCTTGCAGAACATTTTTCCAGTATGTCTTAGCAGTGAGATGCCTCTGTGTTGGTGCAGTCCCTTTCACTGCCTTTTTTCTTCCATATTGGAATAATTTCTCCAGTCCTGTGCTGTTTCTTTTTTTTTTTTTCATACCAAGTTATAGAGTCTGTGAAGCCAAGATGTTCCAATCTCTTTCGCACATTTGATTAACTCATTTGGGTATTCCATCACATCCTGGGGCTTTGTTCATTGGGGCCTTTCTGATGGCTTCTCTGATATCAGCTTGTAGTATGTTTAGTTCCAGTTCTATGGGGCCAGCTGTGTTGTTATCATGAGCCTGACATACCTCGGTTGATATATAGAGTAACTTGTCGAAGTACTGTCTCCATCGCTGTAGTATCTTCTCTGGTTCGCATATTGGATCACCATTATCATCGTTCACAATCTCTGCTGGGTCTAAGTGCTCTGCTCGCTTTCTCATTGCACTAATCTTTTTATACAAGATTTTCGTAGCTTCTTTGAGATTGTTGTTTAATACTTCACTGTATTCCTGCCAGGATTTTACCTTTGCTACTTTTATTATTTGCTTAGAGTGTCTTCTTGCAATTCAATATTCAATGTAGTCTGGATCCTCTTTACTTCTCATCCATTCTTTATATTTATTTTTCTTTTCTTTTACAGCCCCTTTCACCTCATCATTCTACCACGTTGTTATTTTCATTTTTTTTTACCTCCTTTTTTCATAGTACCACATGTTTCCTTGTCATATCCCTACAAAAGGACATGAAACTTTACTGTTGAGTTTATAAAAAAATAGGTTGCCTGTAAAAGTTGCTTAGTTCACATTAAATATTACTCTTCATTTCTTTACCATACGAGCACAATATTGATGTTGAATGACTGCTTTAGAATCAAAGTTACAAGATGGAAAATAGAACTTCAGACGAGCTTACGAAACCAGTTCTTCATTATTCGAAAATAAAGCTCGTTAGTTTGTTTCATATTCCTCCATTCCTCTAACTGCTTGGTAGATTTTCTTTTGAGAATCTTAGATTTCGACTCTTGCTTAGTTTTAGGGTCAAAGTCGACGGTGACAGAATGATGTGGCTGTAAGCACCAGCGAACTTTGACCATGACCCTGGCCTGATTCTTACCTGGTGTTCCTTGTCAGGTATTTTACGGGTTGCTAGGTGTGTCGCGGCAGTTCAGGCCTTACATCATCATCATCACCATCATCATCATCATCGTCATCATGTGCCGTGTCGACTATCGTTGGCTTCTACATAGAACCCGATCCTTCATGCAGGCCATCAGTTCAGCTGGTGATCTCATCTCACACCATATTGTCAAACTATCCAGTATCATTTCTCTTGGCCTTCTCACAAGCGTTTAAACAAGAGTTGATATGATCCCTGGTCATTCGGTCACGCGACTGAGTTACTATTGAGCTTTATCACGTGAGGTTTCATTTTGACAGGATATTTGGGGGAGAAGAGCTATGTGGAAGATGGAGGATAGATGGACAGAAGTATGAGAGTCTTTATTTGTCTACAAGAATGCCGAAAAAGTGATTAAACATGGAGTAAATATGTGAGAGTTGTCAGTCATTCCAATCATCGCCAGCGTCTTTCCTCAATAATTGCTGTCAGTGTGCATTTCTGCCAACAAGATGTTATTTCTTACAGTGTTTGGCCAAAATATTTTTCTAATTCTTCGAAAGAATTCAGCTTGTTTTCTATGGTTTTGGTGATTTTCCAGCATTCATTTCCATAGAGTAGTACACTTAGAACATTGCTCTTAAATATCCTGACTTTCGTACTCATGCTTAGTTTTTTAGATTTCCATATAGTCTGCAGCACTGCAAAAGCCTGGTTTGCTCTAGTAAGTCTGCTGTTGATGTTATCTGTGCTGTCTCCATTTTCTACTACTCTACTGCCAAAGTATACAAATTCGTTGACCCCCTCCACTAACTTGCTATCTACTCTGTGAGTACATTTCTATTGTTAACATTTTGCTTCATTAACTTTGTCTTCCTACAACAGAGAGGATGTTGAGCAATAGAGGGCTCACCCTGGGCACTTAAGGTTCAGAGAGAGAGAGAGAGAGAGAGAGAGAGAGATCTTGGAGCTAGCTTATGGCTGGACTTGTTCTTCAATGTAAGGGTCGTTTGGATTTGACCTCGAAAAACTCGTAGACAAAGAGAATTTCCTGGGATTCGAACAACGGACTCCGGTAGGACGAGCAGCCGTCTAGCCACGAGAGAACAGCGTACCAACGTACTACGCTATCTCGCACCTCCATAAAAAGGTGTTTGAAAACAAAGTCATTAGTACTTGTTCTGTCTGAAGCAGAGATCGCGACACCCGGAAAGAAACGAGGTCATGCCACAGAAATTCCGTAGCTTAGATTCAGTCTCTCAGGCGGCTGCTTGTCCTACCGGTTCGAATCCCAGGCATATCTCTTATGATTTTCCTTTCTCTCACGTCTCACTAAAGTGCCTTGTCTACGATTTTTTCGAGGTCGGATCCTACAAAACTGTGTTCTCTTACTTACAACATGAAGTACCAAACATATACTCATCTACCACCAGATCACGTGGTAGACGCATGACGGACAGATGTAGTAACAAGTGAGATTCCTCAGTCTAGCAAAAGAAGCAGAGATCAGCAGTGCTGCCCACGGTGGCAGTAGCTGCAAAGAAGCTGATGTTTTAAGCCCACTTCAAGCAAACCATTGCAGCTTACTCCACATCCGACATGATCTCTGTGATTTAGCATTCATCACGGGTCGACTCTAAAGGAAAGGAATCTGATTTTTGGGGGGTGGATTGTAGAAATGAAAACAGATTTCTTTTATGAGAAACTTTCACCTTTTGTTATGTACAAAGGCAGTCATTCATTCATTTGCATGTCCCCTGCGGGACTTTGCATCCCTAATAGCTCTCCTGTAGGCCTCTCGGTTATGAGAAAGATGGCCTGCTGCTGATGCATCCATTTGCAGATCATCAACGTCCTTGGTCTTCCTCTCTTTCTTTTTCCCATTATGTACCCTTCCAAGACGATCTTCTCTAGATTATCATGACGTTTAATGTGACCAAAATATTTTAAGTTTTCTCTCTTTAATCCTCTTTACTAGCCAGCCTTCTTCAGTGTTCTTGTAGTATGGATATATTTGTTCTTTTACAAAGTCAGTATGTTTGTACAGTGTCCACATATTTTATATCAAGGATACATATTTTATATTACATCCACACACTTTATATTACATCTGTACACTCTATATTATATCTATACTCTTTACATTGCATTCACACACTTCACATTTTATATTCACGCACTTTATATTACGCCCACATAGATTATATTACACACATACACTATATATTACGCTCATACACTTTATATTATGCCCATACACTTTATATTACGCCCACACACTTTGTATTACACTCACACGCTTTATATTACGTCTACATACTTTGTATTACGTCCACATACGTTAAATTAGGTCACACACTTTACTTTAGGTCAACACACTTTGTATTATGTCCACACATTTTATATTACGTCCACACATTTTATATTACGTCCACATACTTTACATTAGGTCCACACACTTTACATGAGGTCCACACACTTTATATTAGGTCCACATACTTTATATAACGTCAACAAATAGTATATCACGCTTATACACGTTATAGCACCTTCATAAATACAGTTCTGTTGTGTTCTCTATTGTTTGTTCTCTCTTGTGACACTTTACAGGTTATGAAAACTTTTGTTTCACATTAAGAAACGGTCATGAGAACTAGAACACAGTTGAGCTAGACTCTTTAGTTTATATGTAAAGGCATATGTGACATTATAGTATATTGGGGGTATATATGAGTATTTCAAGAAGTATATAAAAGTGCCATGCCGCATGGCGTAGGCGATCATTTCTCTCCAGAGTTCCATTTCTTTTGCGTTGATTATGAAATCCGCAGGTGACTTTCTTCCTAGCCACATTGACAGCCCGTCCAGTAACTTCTCTCTGTGTCTTCCTCTGTCGCTTCTTCCTTCAATTTTTCCATTTGCCACAATGTGTTCCAACGTTCCTCTTCTCAGGAAACGTCCTACAAATCTCGCTTGTCTGCCTCTGATCTTTGCCTTTTAACTCCAGCCTCTCTTAAGACTTCTTCGTTGGTTTTCTTGGCTGTCCATGGTACCTTCAACATTCTTCTTATAAACCACATCTCCATGGCCTCAATTTCTCGCTGTACTCTCTTATTCATAGACCATGCTTCATACCCACAAAACAAAATTGATTCGATGTAACATTTAAGTACTCGGAATCTTGTTTCCATTGATATGGATCTGTTGCACAAGATGTGTCTCATTGTTTGGAATGCTGACTTGACCTAAAAGGGTACGTGTGAGATTAGGGTATACGTGTAGCAAATTCTGGAGACAATATGTAGTGGTGAATGTAATAAGAATTACGTGGTTATTATTTTTTTTTGTTGGGCGGGGGGGGGGGGATGGATAGCTTGCATGGAGTAGTAAAGACGAGCTGTAGGACACATGCACTGAAGACAAGAGGACGATGGCTTCTGGAACTTCTGTCCTGCCGGAAACAAGAGATTGTGTGAGCGCTTCACAACAACTAGTTCTTCAGTGAGGGCTTCACAAAGACTAGTTTTTCAGTGAGCGCTTCACAAATATTAGTTTTTCAGTGAGTGCTTTACAAAGATTAGTTTTTCAGTGAGTGCTTCACAAAGATTAGTTTTTCAGTGAGAGCTTCACAAAGATTAGTTTTTCAGCGAGAGCTTCATAAAGATTAGTTTTTAAGTGAGCACTTCACAAAGATGAGTTTTTCAGTGAGCGCTTCACAAAGATGAGTTTTTCAGTAAGCACTTCACAAAAATGAGTTTTTCAGTGAGCACTTCACACGGATTAGTTTTTCAATGAGTTCTTCACAAAGACTAGTTTTCAGTGAGCGCTTCACAAAGACTAGTTCTTCAGTGAGCGCTTCACAACAACTAGCTCTTCAGTGAGCGCTTCACAACAACTAGTTCTTCAGTGAGCGCCTCACAAAGACTAGTTCTTCAGTGAGCACTTATTAAGGATTAGTTCTTTACAAGACACAAGTGGCTGTAGGAAATCACGTGACAACGAATGATGTATTTACATTATATATGTATAGATACAGGCTGTTTGTCTTAGTAGAACAGCAAGAAAGAAAGAGTCTTGTTCAGCTCGGGTCGCTTGGTCTCATAACCGGCCTTCGTCTTCAGTAGTGTAACCTATGCCAGGCAAGCCAGAAACGCTGCGCACTCCACGCGCTCGTTAACCTCACTCAGGGACAGAAAAACTAGAGGTCAAGACCCGCTTCCAAGCCGTCACGATGCTGTCCCTCATCACCTTCACGTCATCGGCTGCAAAGAACACCAATTCGCAGTTCCAGAGAGGTAGAAAACAAGACAAAGACAAGACCAAGACAGAAGGTCAAGGCCAGCTATAGAACTCATAAATTCACACAAACTGCCTCATCTTTGACACACATCTACCAGTTTCTATAACAACCTCTCCCAGGGTCTCCTCACGGCGGATACAATAATTATCCTGAGTCCATTTGTACGATAAAAATAATGCAGAAGACATCTTTTTCGTGGCCATTGTCCGCACATGTCTAGCGACATTATCATATCTTTGGTAGTCTCAGCAGGGGCAGGAAGCGACCAGATCTACCCACAGTGACTAGCGCGCGTGTTTAGCAGAAGTGGTTGCTACATACGCGTCGGCCATGTTGAATGTGAGACAATAGCTGAACCCATGCGCCTCGGGCCATGAAGTCGTGTGAGTTGTGGAGTGTTTTAGCTGCTGTTCAGAACGCCAGTGTTTGTCTTCAATTACCTGAGAGTCGTGAGCGCACCTGAGTTCTCTTGTGTGGAGAACTCGCTGCCGACTGGGACATGGGCTTTGCTCTTTCAAATCATGCCATCTTCTCTCTGTCTCTTTCATGTTCAGTCCCTTCCTCTTCTGTTTCCTTTAAACAATGGATGTCTACAAATGGTAAAAAATTGACTGTTTTCTAAGAACAGGCATCAAATTCTGAATAGCTAACAAAACATTTTGTATTAGATGTAAGTAGCATGCATGTACATACTGAAATACATGCGCAAACGAAAATGTTTCGAGCTGGGCAGATTAACTTGCACACAGCTGGACAGGCAGACATAAAAACAGACAGATTAACGCACAACTGATGCAGAAAAGTTTTATTCTTTCAAACATATAAATCAGGAAACTTGTACGACACAAAAATGTCACTCATATACTGAAAGAAAAGTTACACAGACTGATGGATTACCTCGAGGATTGGTAACCCCTACGGTATGCCATGGTAACATAGCACAATGTACAGTTTTCCGTGTCTTTTAGCACCAATTATTTTAGCACCGTCGCTCTAAATTCTGCAAAAGATAATATGCCCAGGGCAGTTACATTTGAGCCAGGTTACTATGAGCGCAGTTACACTTTAGCGAAGTTCTTTTGAGCGAAGTTACTTTTGAACAAAGCGACTATAATTTCGATTGAAGTTTGCGTTGAATGATTTTTTTTTTGGAGTAGATGTTTTAAATTTATGCTTTGTGAGGGCGCCAGTCCAGAAAGGTGAATAATTGGTTGATGGCTGTTGTAAACACAGAGACAGACAGGCAAAAAAACAAAAACCCACAGGTAAACATATTGTTGAACGAATGTTATGGTGACTGGACATACAGACAGACAGATAAACAGACAGACAGATAGACAGACAGACAGACAAACAAACAGATAGATAGATAGATAGATAGATAGATAGATAGATAGATAGATAGATAGATAGATAGATACGGCTGTTATCAGGACCTTCTTCCCACCCACCCCCCACCCCCACTGTTATGTTCCACTTGACCTCTACCACTCCGGTTACAGTTTGTTCATCATCCCCTCCCCAAATCACCACCACCACCACATGAGGGCACTCATGTGTAACCTGGCACTGGCGCGACCTCGACCTCTAACCGTCCAGGAAACGAGAAAGCTGTGCTATTACTCACCCCGCCACACACCTGTACAAGCCAGGCGCACGTGTCCAGCTGGTTTCCTACTTCTCGGGTTCTTTATGGGCTTCTACTGTAATAACGACGTGCTCCACGGCCCTTCTCCCCTTCCCCCAGTAGAACTATCCAAACCCCTTCTTCCGTAGAGTCCTTGGAGGTTCGCGTTATCCTAGATATCATCTGTGATGTTTCAGAGAATGAGCATTATCTTCTACATCTCAGTTTTCACGCTTCATCAAACACGCTGAACCTCAGAACAAGTTCTAGACTCTTTGTCGAATAAACTCAGCCCACCCCAGGAACTATAGTTCATGATCTGGCAAATGGAGCACAAGTTTTCTAGCAATTTGATCCTGAAGATATTTTAGTCATAAAGAGACCATGTTCTTGTTTTTTTTTTTTTTCATCTTCTCATTTGTTTCCATGATCGTCTCTTGCTTCACCTTCCCAGTAAGTTTTGTCCTTCACATTACTGTTTGTTCTGGGACCTAGTGACACATACACACACTGAAGACACAAAGACACAATATAAACATATACAGTCACATACAGACAGCAGGCAGTAAACACATCTTAGACTTGTGAATCCACTGGTCTTTCCTCTGCATCCCTGCGCTAGACAACTCTACCATGACTATGAAAGCAGACATCCTTCCATATATCTGTTTACTCATTCAGATACTATGAAACCGTCCCTTCCTCCTACTGTTGTCCCTGTAATTTCCCTCTTACCTCTGCTGTTTGTCACCGGCAATTTTTCTTTCTTTTTTTCCCCCCTGCTCTCTGCGTTTCCACTTGGCTCTTCTTCCAAAGGCACACCTGAGGAATACACACTGACACTCACACAAGAAGATACGGGACGCCCTCGCTAACATGCCCGAGGAGTTGAGGGATGCTTCACGTAGTCGGATCGCAGCTGGCGTCTGATATTCGATCACAGCTATAGCTGCAGAGTGGATCGTGCTCTCTTGGCCGAGAGTTTCTTTGATCCAAAGGAGGGACTCGAGAAGAATTGTGACAGTATGTTCTGAAAAGAATGGCATGTGGCATGTTTTACTACGATCAATCTTCTTCTGCTGTTGCTGGGACTACTACTACTACTACTATACTACTACTACTATTACTACTACTACTACTATTACTACTACTACTATTACAACAACAACTACTACTACTACTACTACTACTACTACTATTACTACTACTACTACTCATCGGAATTGTAAACGTGGCATGTGTCTCTGCAGCCAGTGTCATGATGGGCTTCAGTCGTAAGTTTAGTTTCGGATAGGGAGTGAGTTACAGAGCTTCGTCCAACTACCTGGAGCGGGCACGCAAACAGGTCTGTTGTCAGATTCTTCGTAGCGTGAAAACACGTGGAACCTCATCCCAAGCCGAAGGAGAATAACGGCCTGATTCAAGGATTACCTTGAAGACATGGGATATAGTGTGGTTAAATCGCTTCACCGCTTCACCAGTTTTATAACAGCAACATCTAACAAGAGTCACATTTGTCTCTTATTGTTACCGTTAAATGGAGCCTCTGTATTTCGTTTTCATACCCAGAGGGGCCATCCTTCTTAGAGGGCCAGAAGTTTAAAGGGCCGAAACTTCTGAAGGGAGTTCTCTGATGATCTGGAGAGCTACGTTGTTGTTTCGCTCTCTGCAACAGAGAAATTCCTGCCTGGATTCAGAATTTCTTCCAATTTTTCGAGCAGTTGCGATCCGTCGACATGGTGCCCTGCCCTGATGCTACTCATCATGTTTGTGTTTTCAGTGGAGTGATCACGTGATCCCACAGACTGGCAAGAAATATCGATTTTTTCCAGTACACAGTTCGCTTCCACCCGACCATTTCTTCCATAGCTACCTCCCTACCTCTTTCCTCCTCATATTGTTACAATCCAAGATGTCTATGGCATACGGAACAATCATATTTGAACATTTTCTCAAGACAATGTGTTTTCAACTTTTTTTTTCTTAAAACGGCGTCTTAGTCATTCCAGGACTTTGCTGGAAGGAGAAGCAATCATCACAAACCAGTGATTTCCTTCCACGAGTTCTTTCTTTCGTTTTCTATCTTAAACTGATGTTTCTTTCCTTTTGTTTTAGTTGAAGATTGGTGATGTTAGAGTTAATTTGTTTTATATGGCGGCCATATTTTACATACATACCAGTAACGGATCGACAAACTCAAGGAAAATGTTAAAACTTGATCAAATATTTTAGCGAAGACTAAAGAAAGCGGCATCAACAGTCAGACGTTTACTTCTTCCAACCAACTCACAAAGCTCTGGGGATCTTGCCACGGGATAGGTGGACTTTGGATATGTGGGGGTCGGAGGATGGAAGGAGGAGTACTTACCTCTCCAACGAGAGCATAAATGGCATTAAAGCTGGACCAAGAGGGTCCGAACTCTTCTAATGTTCTTAGAAATTATACGGTTCTTTTTCCTATCTATGGCAGAGAGTTTCCTCCACAGGCAAATGACATTTTACGCTAGAACTGCTCTTTGACTTCAAGTCAAATGATAGTAGGATACAAGTCAGTTGATGACAGGAGGCAAGTCATCTCATGACAGGAGACAAGTCATTTGATGTCAGGAGACAAGTCAGTTGACGACAGAAGACAAGTCAGTTGATGACAGGAGGCAAGTCATCTCAAGACAGGAGACAAGTCAGATGATGACAGAAGACAAGTCAGTTGATGACAGGAGACAAGTCAGTTGATGACAGGAGACAAGTCAATTGATGACAGGAGACAAGTCATCTCATGACAGGAGACAAGTCATCTCATGACAGGAGACAAGTCAATTGATGACAGGAGACAAGTCAGTTGATGACAGGAGACAAGTCAGTTGATGACAGGAGACAAGTCATCTCATGACAGGAGACGAGCTGATGACAGGAGACAGGTCAGTTGATGACAGGAGACAAGTCAGTTGATGACAGGAGCCAAGTCATCTCATGACAGGAGACAAGTCATCTCATGACAGGAGACGAGCTGATGACAGGAGACAGGTCAGCTGATGACAGGAGACAAGTCAGTTGATGACAGGAGACTAGCTGATGACAGGAGATAAGTCAGTTGATGACAGGAGACAAGTCAGTTGATGATAGGAGACAAGTCAGCTGATGACAGGAGACGAGCTGATGACAGGAGACAGGTCAGCTGATGACAGGAGACAGGTCAGCTGATGACAGGAGACAAGTCAGTTGATGACAGAAGACTAGCTGATGACAGGAGACAAGTCAGTTGATGACAGGAGACAAGTCAGTTGATGACAGGAGACAAGTCAGTTGATGACAGGAGACAAGTCATCTCATGACAGGAGACGAGCTGATGACAGAGACAGGTCAGTTGATGACAGGAGACAAGTCAGTTGATGACAGGAGCCAAGTCATCTCATGACAGGAGACAAGTCATCTCATGACAGGAGACGAGCTGATGACAGGAGACAGGTCAGCTGATGACAGGAGACAAGTCAGTTGATGACAGGAGACTAGCTGATGACAGGAGATAAGTCAGTTGATGACAGGAGACAAGTCAGTTGATGATAGGAGACAAGTCAGCTGATGACAGGAGACGAGCTGATGACAGGAGACAGGTCAGCTGATGACAGGAGACAGGTCAGTTGATGACAGGAGACAAGTCAGTTGATGACAGAAGACAAGTCATCTCATGACAGGAGACAAGTCAATTGATGACAGGAGACAAGTCAGTTGATGACAGGAGACAAGTCAGTTGATGACAGGAGACAAGTCATCTCATGACAGGAGACGAGCTGATGACAGGAGACAGATCAGTTGATGACAGGAGACAAGTCAGTTGATGACAGGAGACAAGTCATCTCATGACAGGAGACAAGTCATCTCATGACAGAAGACGAGCTGGTGACAGGAGACAAGTCAGTTGATGACAGGAGACTAGCTGATGACAGGAGACAAGTCAGTTGATGACAGGAGACAAGTCAGCTGATGACAGGAGACGAGCTGATGACAGGAGACAGGTCAGCTGATGACAAGAGACAAGTCAGTTGATGACAGGAGACTAGCTGATGACAGGAGACAAGTCAGTTGATGACAGGAGACAAGTCAGCTGATGACAGGAGACGAGATGATGACAGGAGACAGGTCAGCTGATGACAGGAGACAAGTCAGTTGATGATAGGAGACAAGTCAGCTGATGACAGGAGACGAGCTGATGACAGGAGACAAGTCAGTTGATGACAGGAGACAGGTCAGCTGATGACAGGAGACAGGTAAGCTGATGACAGGAGACAAGTCAGTTGATGACAGGAGACAAGTCAGTTGATGATAGGAGACAAGTCAGTTGATGACAGGAGACAAGTCAGTTGATGATAGGAGACAAGTCAGTTGATGATAGGAGACAAGTCAGCTGATGACAGGAGAGGCTGAGCTCTTCTGCTTTGTGATAAACATACAGACAAGCTGTATGACAAGAGAGAACCGTGTGCTTGTTTATAAAAGCCTCCAAACCACCAAGTTTGGCTAAGAAATACAGCTCACGATCTTCATACCTCACCGCTCCAGAAATCTTGACCTATTACAGCGTAACGACATTTCTTTCAGCACAAGTTACACGCGTTCTTCCATACAGGGCTCTCAAAGTCTCAGATCAGACGTGCTCTCCTACTGCTCCTTTGTTTTGTCTGGCACTGTCTACTGTAAAGCTTGGCCTCGGAAACTCTCTCTCTCTCTCTCTCTCTCTCATTTGAAATGTTTAACGGGTTACATTTCGGATACATATCTTGGCAACTGCACGGCGAACATTTTTTTTTGTCGTAAAACGAAGATGGTCTATAACGAACATGCGTAAACCACGTAAATCAAGAAGAAGGAAAGGAAAAAAAAACCGATGACTCCTAGCTAGCTCCACTCCTGTCTATTTAAAACTTGTTTCAGTTTCAATTTTCCAATTTTTTAAAACACAGCATTATCTGAACAAATGCTTCAGTAAAGATTGCTTGCACTTGCTGCAGCTACATTTCTTCACCTTCAGTATGTCTATATTCATAAACAATGAAAAGTAGTTAAAATGATAAGAAAATGGTAGATACAATTTCTTGGACATGCCACAAGAAGGCAGAAGTCGAGAACTCTGAAATGACTTGGACATGCCACAAGAAGGCAGAAGTCGAGAACTCTGAAATGACTTGGACATGCCACAAGAAAGCAGAAGTCGAGAACTCTGAAATGACTTGGACATGCCACAAGAAGGCAGAAGTCAGAGAACTCTGAAATGACTTGGACATGCCACAAGAAGGCAGAAGTCAGAGAACTCTGAAATGACTTGGACATGCCACAAGAAGGCAGAAGTTAGAGAACTCTGAAATGACTTGGACATGCCACGAGAAGGCAGAAGTTAGAGAACTCTGAAATGACTTGGACATGCCACGAGAAGGCAGAAGTTAGAGAACTCTGAAATGACTTGGACATGCCACAAGAAGGCAGAAGTTAGAGAACTCTGAAATGACTTGGACATGCCACGAGAAGGCAGAAGTTAGAGAACTCTGAAATGACTTGGACATGCCACGAGAAGGCAGAAGTCGGAGAACTCTGAAATGACTTGGACATGCCAAGAGAAGGCAGAAGTTAGAGAACTCTGAAATGACTTGGACATGCCACGAGAAGGCAGAAGTTAGAGAACTCTGAAATGACCAGAAGATTCAAAGAAAAAGTAAAAGAGGAAGAACAAGAGAAAAATATCCCAGTGGCGTGGAAAAAGAAAAGAACTGACCACAAACACCCAAGGATCGCGGGACATAGAGCAACATGATCGCCAGCGCTATCCAGCACTGCAGGTGGTGTGTGTGTGTATATATATATACATAAACGTGTGCATCGGGAAAGAAGCTGTGAAAAGAGTTTTAATGTGAAGTACGCCCTCTTTAACACTTACTACACGTTCGCCTCATCTAGTTTGATGTCCGTGGATAAGAGAAGAAACTCATTCTGTGGATATTGTGTCTTATTTTCACCAACAACTTTAATACTGGCCCGGTAGACTAGAAATTCTAAATGATTTAACCAGACTATAATGAAATTAGATTAGCCACAATCCCAAAGGGTGGGCTGGTTAGCTGAGCAGTTGGGCTCTCGGTTTACTAATCCGGTGGTATCGGGTTCAAGTCCTAGTTGTGCGCTTTTTTTGTCTGGTACAAGCCAAAAAGACCCTGAGGTCCACCCAGCCTAAAAAAAAAAAAAATGGATGCCAGAGAAATGTGGGAAGGTGAAAGCGGCCAGTTCAGATAATCTCCACATCACACGTTCACGTGCCGAAGGTCGTGGAAGTACATGCCTAACATCGTATCCCCAATATGCCTTAATGGCATGGAAACGGGGATTTTGCCTTTATAACCATAAAGGAATACATGGCCAGATTTTCGCAATGATTTAACCAAAATATAATGAAACTAGATTAGTCATGCCACCAAAAGGGCACAATGATATGATTTAACCAATGATTTGACCAAAAGACAGTCAAAGTAGTTTAGCCACAGCTCAAAAACTGAGCCCCAAAGGGAACAAAATGGGGACAGGGGCTTAAGCAAAACAAACAAGAAGAGAGTAAAATGTGGCGATCCAAAAGAAAAAAAAAACAGAATCAGTGGAAACAAAAGCGAGATAAATGCAGTGTTTATCCTGGTGCGAAGTAAACAGTCATCAAGATAAACAACAAAGTAGACACATTTCAGAGCATGAAGAAGGGAGTTAGACAAGGATATTTACTGACAAAGTGGTATGGGGGAAACATAACAGCAGAGCTGATGAAAAACATGAACGATTCGGAAACTATGGAGAGACATGGTCACCGACGCATCCAGGTATGGCACATGATGATGATGAAGAAGTAAACTTGCTGTAAACACTCTTGCCTCTATCATAATTAGAACGAGTGTGTTTTGATGATGTCACAGTAGTAATAATAACAACAGCAGATCTCCATGACATACTTAACATTTTCGTGCATAATGTAAGAAGGTGCATCGCTGCATTCCCCATAAAGCTCTAACGAGGCTCCACCACTACTACGATCACGTCCATCTCCATTATTATTCACTGGAATAGAGACACAGCTTGTTTTCAAAGAACGTCGAGCTGGACTGTTGCTTAAGTGTGGTCAGTCCGGGCATCAATGCCCTGGGGTGTCCTCCCAGGGCTGGACGACAAAGATCAGTCTGTCCACGGATGACAGCTGCTTAAACCCCCACCTTCCAAGAGGATCCCAAAGGATTAAGCGAAATGAGCTTCGACTACTTCGGTCTTGATAAGACACGTGTCTGGTTTCTGCCGGCGATCTGTGGTTACCCCAGTGATCTGTATTTGCCTAGTCCAGCAAAATGGAGCTTTCATTTTTGGTTGCGGTCTCTTTGACTCAGAAGACAATGTAAAATAGTGCTACGGGCTCTACTGACTGTAATGTAAAATAGTGCTACGGGCTCTACTGACTGTAATGTAAAATAGTGCTGCGGGCTCTACTGACTGTAATGTAAAATAGTGCTACGGGCTTTACTGACTGTAATGTAAAATAGTGCTACGGGCTCTACTGGCTGTAATGTAAAATAGTGCTTCGGGCTCTACTGACTGTAATGTAAAATAGTGCTACGGGCTCTACTGACTGTAATGTAAAATGCAACTGCAGGACAGGAATAGGTCATTGACGGCACGTTTTTATGCCAAAACAGCAACACCGGGTCAACGCAAGTCCGGGCAATGGTTGCGCAACATCGGACGAACAAGCAGCTGACCTAGTATAAAAGAGAAATAAGATGTAGAGTCAAGTCGATCGGGAAAATTGTACATTGAGCATGTAGGAAGATGGCAACGGACCAGAGGGGATGATGTTTCCGTACGAATGAGTATAAGTCTGGCTTATAAGTCGACGGAGGTATATATATATATATATATATATATATATGTGTGTGTGTGTGTGTGTGTGTGTGTGTGTGTGTGTGTGCTTTAACTGTGATTTATATTCTGTGATGCGGACGCATGCACAGGTATAGTGTATACTCAGGTGTAGTGTTGACAGATGATAGATGAATGATCTATGAATGATCTTAGTTCTTTTATAATGTATATGTTCTATGTAAGATTTTGATACTGTATATTACGCCTTGAAGGTTTAATATGCGCACATAAATTTATTTATCATTGAATTTTAAGTGTATGCATTTTGTTATGCTTTCTTGTCAATAGTTCCTTCTGATAACAATTAGACAATTAAAGACAATAGTTTGAAACCATGTATGGGGCCATTTCGTTTTAACCACACTAATCCCATACTATGTAGGAGATGTTATTTGATATCAGTCATCCCTTGTTTATGCTCGTATTTTATGAAGAAATCTTAAACTGTTGAAGAACTAGATAAAAGGCTGCTTTTGTTCTTCATGTTATAAACTGATGATCTTTTGACGGAAAATTGATATTTTGTGTTTTCCTATTATTTTAATGTTTGTGATGTGAGTCACAGGCCAGACATAGTATGATTAAGAACAGATCACAGGCCAGACATAATATGATTAAGAACAGATCACAGGCCAGACATAGTATGATTAAGAACAGATCACAGGCCAGACATAGTATGATTAAGAACAGATCACAAGCCAGACATAGTATGATTAAGAACAGATCACAGGCCAGACATAGTATGATTAAGAACAGATCACAGGCCAGACATAATATGATTAAGAACAGATCACAGGCCAGACATAGTATGATTAAGAACAGACCACAGGCCAGACATAATATGATTAAGAACAGATCACAGGCCAGACATAATATGACTAAGAACAGATCACAAGCCAGACATAATATGATTAAGAGCAGATCACAGGCCAGACATAATATGACTAAGAACAGATCACAAGCCAGACATAGTATGATAAAGAGCAGATCACAAGCCAGACATAATATGATTAAGAACAGATCACAGGCCAGACATAGTATGATTAAGAACAGATCACAGGCCAGACATATTATGATTAAGAACAGATCACAAGCCAGACATAATATGATTAAGAGCAGATGACAGGCCAGACACAATATGATTAAGAGCAGAGCACAGGCCAGACATAGTATGATTAAGAACAGATCACAGGCCAAACATAGTATGATTAAGAACAGATCACAAGCCAGACATAATATGATTAAGAGCAGATGACAGGCCAGACATAATATGATTAAGAGCAGAGCACAGGCCAGGCATAATATGATTAGGAACAGAGCACAGGCCAGACATAATATGATTAAGAACAGATCACAGGCCGGACATAATATGATTAAGAACAGATCACAGGCCAGACATAATATGATTAAGAACAGAGCACAGGCCAGGCATAATATGATTAAGAAGAGATCACAGGCCAGACCTAATATGATTAGGAACAGAGCACAGGCCAGACATAATATGATTAAGAACAGATCACAGGCCAGACATAGTATGATTAAGAACAGATCACAGCCTCAGACATAATATGATTAAGAACAGATGACAGGACAGATATAATATGACTAGGAACAGATCACAGGCCAGACATAATATTAAGAACAGATCACAGGCCAGACAAAATATGATTAAGAACAGATCACAGGTCATGCATAATACGATTAAGTACTGATAACAGGCCAGACATAGTATGATTAAGAACAGATCACAGCCTCAGACATAATATAATTAACAACAGATCACAGGCCAGACATAATATATTAAGAACAGATCACATGCTAGGCATAATATGATTAAGAACAGATCACAGCCTCAGACATAATTTGATTAAGAACAGATCACAGCCTCAGACATAATATGATTAAGAACAGATCACAGCTCAGACATAATATGATTAAGAACAGATCACAAGCCAGACATAAAATGATTAAGAACAGATCACAGGCCAGACATACTATGATTAAGAACAGATCGCAGGCCAGACATAATATGATTAAGAACAGATCACAGGCCAGACATAGTATGATTAAGAACAGATCACAGGCCAGACATAATATGATTAAGAACAGAGCACAGGCCAGGCATAATATGATTAAGAAGAGATCACAGGCCAGACCTAATATGATTAGGAACAGAGCACAGGCCAGACATAATATGATTAAGAACAGATCACAGGCCAGACATAGTATGATTAAGAACAGATCACAGCCTCAGACATAATATGATTAAGAACAGATGACAGGACAGATATAATATGACTAGGAACAGATCACAGGCCAGACATAATATTATTAAGAACAGATCACAGGCCAGACAAAATATGATTAAGAACAGATCACAGGTCATGCATAATACGATTAAGTACTGATAACAGGCCAGACATAGTATGATTAAGAACAGATCACAGCCTCAGACATAATATAATTAACAACAGATCACAGGCCAGACATAATATAATTAAGAACAGATCACATGCTAGGCATAATATGATTAAGAACAGATCACAGCCTCAGACATAATTTGATTAAGAACAGATCACAGCCTCAGACATAATATGATTAAGAACAGATCACAGCTCAGACATAATATGATTAAGAACAGATCACAAGCCAGACATAAAATGATTAAGAACAGATCACAGGCCAGACATACTATGATTAAGAACAGATCGCAGGCAGGACATAATGTGATTAAAAACAGATCACAGCCTCAGACATAATATGATTAAGAACAGATCACAGGCCAGACATAAAATGATTAAGAACCATGTAAGAACATTCAAACACAAAATCAACTGTACCGTAAATATTAAGCAGTATAAATAATAGAAAATTATTCTTTAAAATAATCCTACACTACAATGACTACTGGCTGTAATGTAAAATGCTACTATTACTGATTGACCAAATGTTACAGATCAGCGCTTGCCATGTTGGCTGTGATTAAAAGTTTAGTCTAGTTGAATCTATACAGAAAAAGTTTCACGTTTAATAAACTTCTTCTAAAAAAGCATGCAGTTTATGGCAACATAATCCTAGATTTAAGAACTGTAGTGGCAGCAAAAAGACCATATTAAAAAAAATTGTTTAGTTAGCGTCCAACCTCGACAAATTCCTAAGAACTAACCGAAATGCTTAAAGTTCACTAAAATCAATTAGGAAAGATTAATTTTGTTTGAAACTTTGCAGAAAACTGAAACGTAACCAGGGACGCGCTTGTGCTAGCAACACAACTATCCGGTGCTGTTTTATGGCACCATGTCAGAAAAATAAAGACGGAATTACAAAAATAAATGCTACTTTATAGCAATGCTTATCAAATACACATTATTTTATCGGCGCTACGGAGTTCGCTCATTGTGCTTAGATGCTCATGTCAGGGATGAAGATAGGAGCTACGAGCTCCCTGGAGCGGGATGATGACGCTTTAACATTTTGGGGCTAGGGAGCCATTTTATCCACACGCTAGTATCTTACTTCCGCTAGGATGGATGTCAGTTTATCCACACGCTAGTTTATTACTTTCGTTAAGACGGGCGTCAATTTATCCAAACGCTAATTTCTTATTTCCGCTAGGGTGGGCGTCAGTTTATCCACACGCTAGTTTTTTACTTCCGCTATGACGGGTGCCAGTTTATCCGCGCGCTAGCTTCTTACTTCCGCTAGGGCGTCAGTTTATCCACACGCTAGTTTCTCACTTCCGCTAGGGCGTCAGTTTATCCACACGCTAGTTTCTCACTTCCACACGGACGTTAAATTCTGCACGTACTGAATGTTCATTTTCACAAGAAGCGTTATTTTCCCCACAATTTAGTTGCTCACTTCCGCAAAGGATGTTAATTTCTGCAGTCTGGTTAATCAGTTCCAGTTATATTCTTCATGACAATCGCTTCTACATTCAGTTAATGTCCACACGAAACAAAGATAAATTCTTTCAAACATAGAACTTGAAATATAAATGTTATAAAATGTAACGTTTCATGATCATGTGTCAAGTATCAAAAGTGTTATTTACAAATTACAGTATCATTTGGCGTAGACTTTGAAATTTAGGGATGAATGGTAGCGTACCTAGAGCAGTCGCCACAGAATGTGTTGGGTGGGTTTTTTAAAAAGAAAGTTTTGCTCTCGACAAAAGAACAGAGCCCAGACCTGACTGTGATTCAAACCCGAGAGAAGCCCGATGTTCAAGGCGCACTGCCATGCCACCTGGTTATCTGTTTATAATGGGATCATTATTAGACAATGTATTTATATAATTACATCATCATCATTCTTTCTTTCATCTCTTTAGACCATAGTTATTTAGTTGACTTTTCAAATGTTTTGTATGCGCTGGGCGTGGCCGAGCCTGTCACAACAAAGAGAAGTCTTCAAAATCACGGAAGATTTTCTGGGAAATGAAAACTTACGAGCCTGATCAAAGTAAGGTGTAAGGGGGTCATTTTTATACCACTCTTACAAAATCTTGTAACTCCTTCGTCTTATAAAAACATTTACAATAACAGTGTAGCATACTCTCACACATATTTTAATAACAACATGTTCATACATAATGAATACCAATATGTCCAACATACACGAGAAGATATGTAGCAAATTATAGCAAAAGTTGCTGCAGATTTATTGATCATTTGTTTCCAAATAGACCCCAAAACCATCGCTAAAACAGCCATGGTCTGGACTCATAAGGGAAAGAAAAACAGTGACCAACCAAATATGACCTGGTGGAGGTCTGTTGATGCCGAGATGAGCAGTACGCAGCACAGTTGGGGCTCACGCAAACTCTAGCAGTAGACGGCAAGAAGAGAACACAATGTGTTGCTGCCCCGAAAAAAAACCCCACCAACAACAACAACAACAACAACTCGACAATAGCCACTGCTGGCAACAAAGTGATTCAACACAGCAACTTCGAAGTTATGTAGGATGTTCCAATCTGGAGCTTCCAAACTATCGAAATAACTCACTCCAAAAATAAAAGCTCAACCACTTCCGCCATCACACCACCGACCACTCGCCATAAAAGTCTAATTTCTGTTGGTAACCGGACCCATCAGGCTCTATTAGTAGCGAGACCTGACGTCTGTCTGACGCAGCCCTCCACATATCAGATTGTGAATGTCTGGCTGGGATGTGCTGGTCTCCCAGAAGCTGACGCCTGCTTGGGTTTCACCTCCGTGTTTCACTACAGTGGGCTCGGATCTGGGAAGCTAGACTCCGGCCCGCCGACCTTGACGGGAAATTAGCCTATCTAATTTCATTAAAGATTGTTCCAGGCGTGTGCCATGAGTTTAAATTAAGCAAGTGAAGGCGGGTAGATAGCCACGCGCGGACACGAGAACAAGATAATGAATCTATCATAATACTCAATATCACCGATTCCCACTGCATTTTCTGAAGCACTAAACATCGAGTACATATCACAGCTGATTTGACTTATTACAGGGGTTTTCAAATCTGAAACTACTTATTGTCCCTGTTTTAAATGAAAAGTGTGCAACATTCGTCCCTTCATAAAATTCGTTTACAATTTACTGTGCGTATTTTTCAACAAAATAAAATAATTTCTGGGCGAAATTTTTCAAATTCTTAGCACGGGAAAATAGTTTAATGCAGGGTCATTAATAAGAGCCGGGAGAGAGAGAGAGAGAGAGAGAGAGAGAGAGAGAGAGAGAGAGAGGGGGGGGGGAAAGATTGATTGATTGATTAATTGATTGATCTTTATTTCATAAGGATTAAGAATTGGGCACGCAGGCCCGTCTGACATTCTACCCTTTATCATACATCTTTCATTCTATTCCAGACATTCTACAAATATACTGTTCATGTAACAAACATAATTAACATTGAAGCTGAGAGACATAAAATAAAATATAACATTTATGTTTCGCTCTTATCCATTCACTTAGTATAGAAGTAACTCTATACATATATAAATGACTATCTTCTAGTAACTCTATACATATATAAATGACCATCTTCTAAACAATGAGAGAGAGAGAGAGAGAGAGAGAGAGAGAGAAAGAGAGAGATTGATTGATTGATTGATCTTTATTTCAAAAGGGTTAAGAATTGGGCACGCAGGCCCGTCTGACATTCTGCCCTTTATCATACATCGTTCACTCTATTCCAGACATTCTACAAATATGCTGCTCATATAACAAACATAACTAACATTGAAGCTGAGAGACATAAAATAAAATATAACATTTACGTTTCGCTCTTAAACATTCACTCAGTACAGAAGTAACTACATACATTATAAATGACTATCTACTAAATAAAATTTTCGGGACTATTCAGAAAACAATTAATTGTATTCGGTGTCTGTAAGAGCAGTTTAAGATAACTTTTAAGTTTTATAATTCATGGAGGCATGTAGTCGACATCAAATAGATATTGGGAAAGCTTGCAGTTGTAGGAAGGAGTATAATTTATATTTTTTATATAGGATGGGAGGGTATTCCAGAGATGAGCAGCAGAATAACTAAAGCTTTTCTTGTAAAGATCAAGTCTAGGTTTTGGAAGACATATGTTGTTCAAGTGTTGGCTGCACTTTGGGCTAAATTGAAACAGGTTCCATAGATAAGGCGGGGATGCAGTGAAAGAATTTGATGTACTAACTTGGCTTTGTTGAAGAGGAACCTGTTCTTAAGAGGTAGTATTTTGATACGTTTGTGATGGTTAGTTGTTTGTGCTTGATCTTTGTCACTAATAAGCTTTACTGCTCGCTTTTGGAGTGAGCAAAGCATCTTTGAGAGAGGGAGAGAGAGAGAGGGAAAGAGAGAGAGAGAGAGATAAAAATGAAACGGAAAAAATACCACACCAGAACTTTTATCCTTTTAACTTCTTCAGTTTTTACGCTTTCCTAGATTTTGTTTAAAAGATTAAAAAGCCAAGATGCAAGGTTTGAAAAGTCAGGTCACGGAGCCCTGAAAGCAGAAACTATAATGAAACCACGAATCTCGTTTGTTTCCCCTTTTTATCTGGAAGAAATTTTTAAAATCCTTCATATTTCAAGTTTTTTTTTTTAAACATAATCTGGAGATTCAACATACACCCCAACATGACTCTTTTGCGGATCATAGTTTTGTAACCACTGTTCTAATTTATGATGTAAACACTTCTCTAACGCAACCACTTCTCTGTGTATAACTTAATTATTCGTGAATATTCATGGATTCAAGCAAACATACATTACAAACCTTTGCATGTATAATCTGTAATGGCGGTAGCAGTTTGTTACGTACAAATTTGTAAAATCAGAAACAATAAGGCTTGCGCACTATAAAGTGACAGAGCACAACAAAGTGACAGAGTACAGTAAAGTGACATGTCACTGTATGGTTAGTCTTTGAAAAGCAAAGTACTTTCGACGTAAAAGAAAGAAAATAGTAGGATTAATGTGTCCCGAAGCATGGACTCCCGTACATTGCTAGCAGCCACGGCAATGTTAGTGGTTATAACTTTCCTTGAACAGCGATGGCAGAGCATCTGAAGATGACACATATTTACCTTCAGTGCGAGGCACACCAACTATGGTACAGCCAAATGGTGGTCAGTGAATTAATGAAGATAAAAGGGAATATAACGTCAAGTTCAGGCCAGTGAGTACAGGACTTGACCCGAGTACAGAGCCAACTTTTCTGTAGTGAGTGTAGCAAAACGTCTGTATAGTCCAATATCCAGTAGTAGTTGTGGTAGGGGTATTGTTATGGTAGAAGTAGTAGTAGTAGTGGTAGTAGTAGTATTAGTAGTAGTAGTAGTAGTAGTAGTAGTAATAGTAATAGTATTAGTAGTAATAGTAGTAGTAGTAGTAGTAGTAGTAATAGTAGTAGTAGTAGTAGTAATAGTAATAGTATTAGTAGTAATAGTAGTAGTAGGAGGAGGAGGAGGGGGTGTAGCAGCATAAGTGCTAGTCAACGAAAGAAAATTTCCGAGTCGATACAAAACTTCACCCCCCCACCCCCAACCCCCTTTCAAACCCTCAAGCCTTCTCGGTAAACCTTTAAAACAGGCAAAACCTACAACGGCTGGAGCTCCTCCCTCACCCCACGGTGGCCCTGGTGCTAGTAGAAGGAGTAGTTGTAGTTACAGTAGTAATAGTATTAGTAGTAGTAGTAGTAGTTGTAGTAATAGTAGTAGTAGCAGCAGAAGTAGTAAATAACAATTTGCCTTCAATAAGTAACGTGTAACAATCACTTCTTACAGCCTCTTCCATCACAAACTACGGCCGCATTCCTTACAACCTTTTCCATCACAAACTACTGTCACACTTCCTACAACCTCTTTCATCACAAACTATGGCCAAGCTTCCTAAACCTCTTTCATCACAAACTGTGGCCAAGCTTCCTACAACCTATTTCATCACAAACTATGGCCACACTTCCTACAACCTCTTTCATCACAAACTATGGCCACACTTCCTACAGCCTCTTCCATCACAAACTATGGCCAAGCTTCCTACAGCCTCTTCCATCACAAACTATGGCCACACTTCTTACAGCCTCTTCCATCACAAACTATGGCCACACTTCTTACAGCCTCTTTCATCACAAACTATGGCCACACTTCCTATAGCTTCTTCCATCACAAACTATGGCCACACTTCCTATAGCTTCTTCCATCACAAACTATGGCCACACTTCCTACAGCTTCTTCCATCACAAACTATAGCCACACTTCCTACAGCCTCTACCATCACAAACTATGGCCACACTTCCTACAGCCTCTTCCATCACAAACTACGGCCACACTTCCTACGGCCTCTTCCATCACAAACTATGGCCACACTTCCTACAGCCTTTTCCATCACAAACTACGGCCACATTTCGCCCAAACTCTGTGTTCTCTACATCTCTCTCAGTATACTTTACGCATTGAGCCAAATCTTTACATGTTTATGAGTGACCTGTCCGCAGCAACGCCACGTAAAATAGTTCAGTTCGCTGACCAGATACACCTGACAAAGTCTCGATTTACGACTATTAACGGCCTTTTGCACTTTATGACCTTCGCTCTCTCAGTCTCTGCGCCCGTAATAAATTATGTATGTAAAGGACATATTTTCCTCGAAGTACGTCAGGCGTGCGTATTAATACACTGCCCATTTTCTGGCTATTCGCCTGCTTGACATTTCATGCGAAACTTCCCTGAAGCGAAACAGGTCATAAGATGAATCAATTCTAGACTTATATTTAAAATAAACAGAGCAACATCGAAAACGCCGGTTATAGTTGCTGACAACTGAGAACAAGTCACGCCTCTAAAGAATGTATCACACGTGTTTGCGTGTATGTATATAAGAGATTGTGGGAACGAATAACTTGTGCGTACAATTGTATTGGGGGGGGGGTGGGGGGTGGGGGTGGGTTTGCTAGATATTATGTGGGCGGTGGTCATTGTCACGCGGTGAAGGTTAGTCTCGTTTTGGTTAGTCAGCTGATCTGACTGAGAGTCGAGACCCCACCCGTGGGGGACTGCTCCTTCCAGGTTCTGGATGGGGTATCAAACGTTTGTCCACCTCTCTTTGTGTTTGGTTCAATAAAGCGATTTAGCGCAGTGATGGCACGGTTAGCTTTGGGAAAATAATAGACAAAGCATTTTAGACGTGAGAGAAGGAAAAGTGACAGAATTACATGGGACTCGAACCACGGACTCAGACAGAGTTAGCCAAGAGAACAGTGTGAAATCGTCGTTGCTTCTCATTTTAAAAAATACAATTTTTTATAAATAGGAAACTACGAGGTTTTGGTACGGTAAAGTAAGAGAACAAATATTGTAGGATTAAACCTCGAAAAAATCGTAGGGTGCTAGTTGGCTAAGTCGATAGTACGCTGTTCTCTCGTGGCTAGACGGCTGCTCGTCCTACCGGAGTCCGTGTTCGAATCCCAGGTAATTCTCTTTTGATTTTTCTTTCTCTCATGTCTCACTAAAGTGCTTTGTCTACGATTTTTTCGAGGTTTAATCCTACAATATTTGTTCTCTTACTTAAAAAAAATACAGTTCTGTTGTGAGTCGGATTTAAAGAGTTGTACCAGAACTAGCTCAGAACAAAGAGGTAGGTAATTCATGATGCTCCTTGGTTTGTAGGAACAACATCCACCTCCATGGACGATCTGGACTAGTCCCTCCATCTGGTCAGCTGATTAGTCAAAACGAGGCTAACATTCATCACGTGATAGTGACCACGCCAATAGCTAGTACACTCCTATAGAACTGATGAAAAACTGGGCCACATAGACTCATCTGACATCCTTCTCTTTATTCCATTTTTTTTTTTACACTAAATCCCTGCTGGTATCAAAGACGTGAATTTATGGCTGTTACTTGCACTGACATATTTAAAAATCAAGAAACTAAAGTATTTTTTTCCAGAATTTCAGTTACCAGCTCTTAGTATTGCAGTTACCAGCTCTGAGTTCTACAGTTACCAGCTCTTAATATTACAGTTACCAGCTCTTATTATTACAATTACCAGGTATTAGTATTACAGTTACCAGCTCTGAGTTTTACAGTTACTAGCTCTTAGTTTTAGAGTTACCAGCTCTTAGTATTACAGTTACCAGCTCTGAGTTTTACAGTTACTAGCTCTTAGTTTTACAGTTACCAGCTCTGAATTTTACAGTTACTAGCTCTTAGTATTACAGTTACCAGCTCTGAGTTTTACAGTTACTAGCTCTTAGTTTTACAGTTACCAGCTCTGAGTTTTACAGTTACCAGCTCTGAGTTTTACAGTTATTAGCTCTTAGTTTTACAGTTACCAGCTCTGAGTTTTACAGTTACTAGCTCTTAGTTTTACAGTTACCAGCTCTGAGTATTATAGCTACCAACTCTGAGTATTACAGTTACCAGCTCTTAGTTTTTACAGTTACCAGCTCTGAGTACTGTCTAACGAAGGAATTAGACGACATATTTTCATCTAATCTCACATCGTTTTTTTTTTGGTGTTTCAAACTAAATTTTTAAAGACATATAAGTTTCAGTAGAAATGAGGATTCATATACGAAAAAAAAAAGAGGTTTGGAATAATGGATGATACTAGTTTAGAAGCCCCATTAGACAACATGAACTAGTGACTGTGTGGAATAGTTTGGATGTTATTATTTTTTTGTCACCAAACACAGAACAGTGTTGCCCTACAACTATATAGGTAACAGAGGCAGTTGTCTTCAAGCCTTTTGAAGTGCATCGCTATCTGCTGTAATGTAAGCTGGGGTGGCGACACCAACAAGTCGACAAGGTAGCAGTGTAGACCTTAAAGAGGCACATTACTGACCTTCACGAAGAATAGCTTTGACGAAAAAAAAAACAGTTTGCCTGAAGCACAAACCATGGCGCTACTGGATGTGTGTGTGTGTGTGAGTCTGGGATGATGTCCATGTGTGGGTCAGAACTTGTGTTCTACCCGCCTTGTACTCGAAGATTCTCTTACCAAATGGCGGTGATGGTTTCAGTCGTGTTATACCATCACAAACTTCGTGTCCCGATTCGCAAATAATAAAGGGCGACAACCAAAACCCGGAAAGTGAAGAGTAATCAAAGAAATCTGATTGGTCCTTGATGAGCTGTGACAACTGATCCGGCCAGCCAACATGGCGGCTAGTGCAGGACGTCTGCTGGCACGACATATCCACACAACGGAAGCAGACGATGCCCGTCCCCTTAGACGGAACTTGAAGCCAAAGGTCAGAAGCTTGGCATCAGATTTCTAACCTCGACTTCCTGGCTTTTCCATTTGACGTGTCAAGAGAAGGGAAAACAATGTACACAATTATATTAAGTGAAAAATTCTGCGTGAAAATTTGCGATATAGCGCATGCTAGTGATATAGAACAAAAAGTACTACATTCTAAAATGTTCCACTCTTTCCAGAAATGATGAGGGCCGATAACTATGAAAAGAATATATTAAGTATACAGCGTTTTCTAAAGATGCTGAGATATGCTATAGAGATGATGCTCAACACTCGTGGATTGTCTTCAAGAAACTAGTCATCATCATCATCAGGTGCCGAGCCGACTGGCATTATTATGCTTCTCCAGAGTACCCGATCCTTCATGCAGGCCATCAGTTCAGTTGGTGATCTCCTCTCACACCATCCCGTCAGACTGTCCAGTATCATTTCTCTTGGTCTTTCTCTTGATCTTCTTCCTTCTATTTTTCCTGTTGTTATAATATTTTCAATGCCCCCTCTTCTCATTGCATGTCCTATGAAAGTACATTGTCTCTCTCTTATCTTTCTGACAAGGTTTTTTGTCTCTCCAGCTCTTCTCATACATTCTTCATTAGTTATTTTTGCTGTCCAGGGGATTCGCAACATTCTTCTAATAAATCACATTTCTGCTGCTTCCAATGATTTTTGTGCAGACTTGCCTATTGTCCATGATTCACTTCCATATAACAAGATAGGTTCAATATAGCATTTTAGGACTCGTTTTCTAACATTCATTGATAAAGATGTGTTAGATAATGTGTTTCTCATTCTCTGAAATGCAGTCTTTGCTTGGCCTATTCTGTTCCTAATTAAGAAACTAGTACAAAAAAAAGAAACATATGCGTATGTAGAAGACATATGAGGAAACTGAAACTGGCATACATTTTCTGAGTTTCCGGATATTTTTTTAAAAAGTGCTTTAAAACATACCTGCATTATACAGGTACGTTAAAAGGAAATCTAAAAGAGAGCCTAGATGGTGTATGCGGATCATGTTGTAGTAGTTTTCTCTTTGTGATATTTCTAGATCAATGTTAGAGAACAGACAATGATTGCATGCATTACAAAGAAAGTCTATTGTAGATAATAGAGGCAGTTGTCTTCAAGCCTTTTGAAGTGCATCGCTATCTGCTGTAATGTAAGCTGGGGTGGCGACACCAACAAGTCGACAAGGCAGCAATGTAGACCTTAAAGAGGCACATTACTAACCTTAACGAAGAATAGCTTTGACGAAAAAAAAAAAAAACAGTTTGCCTGAAGCACAAAGCATGGCGCTACTGGATGTGTGTGTGTGTGTGGGAGTCTGGGATGATGTCCATGTGTGGGTCAGAACTTGTGTTCTACCCGCCTTCTACTCGAAGATTCTCTTACCAAATGGTGGTGATGGTTTCAGTCGTGTTATACCATCACAAACTTCGTGTCCCGATTCGCAAATAATAAAGGGCGACAACCAAAACCCGGAAAGTGAAGAGTAATCAAAGAAATCTGATTGGTCCTTGATGAGCTGTGACAACTGATCCGGCCAGCCAACATGGCGGCTAGTACAGGACGTCTGCTGGCACGACATATCCACACAACGGAAGCAGACGATGCCCGTCCCCTTAGACGGAACTTGAAGCCAAAGGTCAGAAGCTTGGCATCAGATTTCTAACCTCGACTTCCTGGCTTTTCCATTTGACGTGTCAAGAGAAGGGAAAACAATGTACACAATTATATTAAGTGAAAAATTCTGCGTGAAAATTTGCGATATAGCGCATGCTAGTGATATAGAACAAAAAGTACTACATTCTAAAATGTTCCACTCTTTCCAGAAATGATGAGGGCCGATAACTATGAAAAGAATATATTAAGTATACAGCGTTTTCTAAAGATGCTGAGATATGCTATAGAGATGATGCTCAACACTCGTGGATTGTCTTCAAGAAACTAGTCATCATCATCATCAGGTGCCGAGCCGACTGGCATTATTATGCTTCTCCAGAGTACCCGATCCTTCATGCAGGCCATCAGTTCAGTTGGTGATCTCCTCTCACACCATCCCGTCAGACTGTCCAGTATCATTTCTCTTGGTCTTTCTCTTGATCTTCTTCCTTCTATTTTTCCTGTTGTTATAATATTTTCAATGCCCCCTCTTCTCATTGCATGTCCTATGAAAGTACATTGTCTCTCTTATCTTTCTGACAAGGTTTTTTGTCTCTCCAGCTCTTCTCATACATTCTTCATTAGTTATTTTTGCTGTCCAGGGGATTCGCAACATTCTTCTAATAAATCACATTTCTGCTGCTTCCAATGATTTTTGTGCAGACTTGCCTATTGTCCATGATTCACTTCCATATAACAAGATAGGTTCAATATAGCATTTTAGGACTCGTTTTCTAACATTCATTGATAAAGATGTGTTAGATAATGTGTTTCTCATTCTCTGAAATGCAGTCTTTGCTTGGCCTATTCTGTTCCTAATTAAGAAACTAGTACAAAAAAAAGAAACATATGCGTATGTAGAAGACATATGAGGAAACTGAAACTGGCATACATTTTCTGAGTTTCCGGATATTTTTTTAAAAAGTGCTTTAAAACATACCTGCATTATACAGGTACGTTAAAAGGAAATCTAAAAGAGAGCCTAGATGGTGTATGCGGATCATGTTGTAGTAGTTTTCTCTTTGTGATATTTCTAGATCAATGTTAGAGAACAGACAATGATTGCATGCATTACAAAGAAAGTCTATTGTAGATCACTATATGAGAACTGTCAACGATGATCTATATTACAGGGAAGGCCTGCTGTAAATCACTATCTGAGAACAGTCAACGGTGACCTATATTACAGGGAAGGCCTGCTGTAAATCACTATCTGAGGACAGTCAACGATAACCTATATTACAGGGAAGGCCTGCTGTAAATCACTATCTGAGGACAGTCAACGGTGACCTATATTACAGGGAAGGCCTGCTGTAAATCACTATCTGAGGACAGTCAACGGTGACCTATATTACAGGGAAGGCCTGCTGTAAATCACTATCTGAGGACAGTCAACGATGACCTATATTACAGGGAAGGCCTGCTGTAAATCACTATCTGAGGACAGTCAACGATGACCTATATTACAGGGAAGGCCTGCTGTAAATCACTATCTGAGGACAGTCAATGATGACCTATATTACAGGGAAGGCCTGCTGTAAATCACTATCTGAGAACAGTCAATGATGACCTATATTACAGGGAAGGTCTGCTGTAAATCACTATCTGAGGACAGTCAATGATGACCTATATTACAGGGAAGGCCTGCTGTAAATCACTATCTGAGGACAGTCAATGATGACCTATATTACAGGGAAGGCCTGCTGTAAATCACTATCTGAGGACAGTCAATGATGACCTATATTACAGGGAAGGCCTGCTGTAAATCACTATCTGAGGACAGTCAATGATGACCTATATTACAGGGAAGGCCTGCTGTAAATCACTATCTGAGGACAGTCAATGATGACCTATATTACAGGGAAGGCCTGCTGTAGATCACTATCTGAGGACAGTCAATGATGACCTATATTACAGGGAAGGCCTGCTGTAAATCACTATCTGAGGACAGTCAATGATGACCTATATTACAGGGAAGGCCTGCTGTAAATCACTATCTGAGGACAGTCAATGATGACCTATATTACAGGGAAGGCCTGCTGTAAATCACTATCTGAGAACAGTCAATGATGACCTAAATTACAGGGAAGGTCTCCCGTAGATCATTACATAACACAGCCAATGAAACATTACAGAGAAGACCATCTTGTATATTATTATTTGAGAACATCCAGCAATGACCTACATTGCAGATGACCAACAGAAGATTTTTGAGCAGCTAATGATGAGCTCTACGGCAAAGAAAAAACCCACCAAAGTCTAGCACTGGTATTCATACCGTGGACGCTGCAGACATGTATGTACAGATAGTAATATTATGTCTTCTTCTACAACCCCCAGCTCAGCTTTGTCGTGAAGTCTCAGCAAATTTATGCTTTTATATTTGAACAAGCACACTTCAGACAGAAAAGTAAGTTATGCCTTTCCTCTTCCTTGTTTACTGACAACAGGGAAGCGGGTGAATGTTCTCTGCTCAAGCCCATGTTATGAAGAGAATATCTTGCTGCTGTTGCTTCCATATATCACTCTCGGCTATGTTCAGCTTACACAGGAAGGAAAATGACCATACATTTTTAACATGACCTGCAAGTGGTCATAAATGTTAAATTCACTCCTCTGTGAGCGAGTCAAAGATGAAGCAACTCTACTTGACAACACACTAACCTGGGAGGGTCAATGGCCAGGTTGTCTTTTAAAAAATCTTCCTTAGGCATCTGTTGGTTAAGAAGGTTTATATTTCCCAGTGCCAGTAACAATTTGTTGTCGTAACTTACCACAACATTTGGTGTACACACACACACAAACACTGACAAAACATCAGCGACAGAACATAATAAATTAAACATACAGAACAAACACAGCCACACTTTGCTACAAACACAATATTACAAAGATCTCAAAGAACGACGGCCACAACACTAACAACTCTAAAAAAAAAAAACACACGCAAACAACAGCCAGAAAAAAGCATAAAAAACAAAGCCGCTTTGTTTTCCAGCTTGGTGCCTATTTTTATTATTTTTTTTCTTTTTTGTTTAATTCGAGATGTACAGATAGACAGACAGAGAGACAGACAGACGGACAAACACAATTCTAATATTTGCATATCAGTAAGGGCCCCATCAGATGGACAGACCTGATGACAACAAGAAAATATATGTATATATATATGTATATGCTACATAACTATAAAACTGACGCATGTAAGGCGGATTTCAAACACGATCATCAATATTACGTGCCACAACTAAACAACCATCAAACATAACAATCAAGAAACAAAAAAAAAAAAACTTCTCTCTCGATGTGCTAGCATCTTGGCACTGACTCTCCTTTATCCTACACATCTAGTTTCTCACGATATGACTCTCCTACATCCTATACGTCTAGTCTCTCAGGATATGACTCTCCTACATCCTATACGTCTAGTCTCAGGATATGACGTCCTACATCCTAAACCTTTAGTCTCTCAGGATATGAGTCTCCTACATACTACAGTCTCTCTGGATATGACTCTCCTACATCCTGTAATCTAGTTTCTCAGGATATGACTCTCCTACATCCTGTAATCTAGTTTCTCAGGATATGACTCTCCTACATACTGTAATCTAGTTTCTCAGGATATGACTCTCCTACATACTGTAATCTGGTTTCTCAGGATATAACTCTCCTACATCCTACACGTCTAGTCTCTCAAGATATGACTCTCCTACACTCTCTTCGTCTAATCTCTCAGGAAGTGACTCTTCTACATCGTCTGCGTGTAGTTTTTCAGGATATGACTCTCTTACATCCTCTGCAACTAGTCTCTAAGGATATGAATTCTAGATTTATGCTGACAAATTTAACTAAAAAGTTGAACAATGTCAAGTCTAGACGTGTAGTATTAGAGTCTCATAAGAAAACAACCCAGTATAAGACACACAAGACATGTGTCTCAGTTATAAAATATATCTTAAAAGTCAAATATACAGGCGGAACAAAATGAAAGAAAACAGACGGAAATATGTTAATACCATGTCTGAGACACATATACTTATTATATCTCTAACTGTATTCATAAACTGATCTTATGTTTATTTTTGTAAATATATTTCACATCTGTCTGCTTTTTTCTCGTATTCTGTCTCCTCATATATCTCATGAGCACCCGGCCTGTACTGATACCAAGAGGATAACTGTAGATTCTGGTTGCAGAGTTTTCTGGCTAGGGCATCTATGTAAGCCCAGCGCTACAAAACATAGCCACACTATATACCTGGACACATTGAAAACAAAGCTGTCTAAATGTTCCCCTCTTTGTTTGTTCTCAAAGGATGACAAAAAATGTAACACTTCCAACCACCGCGCAACTTCTGCTGGTCAACCACCTTCAGTACAATGTCAGGATAACCATTTATAACTTAATAAATGAGGATGTAAAACTTAGGTCACTGACAGCCCTTGACAGCGGAGACTACATTTTGAGGACAAAATTACAGGAATTTGTTTCTCTGTGTTCAGGCTATAAGAAAATATTTTTAAAAAATGTTTTCACAGTGGAAAAAATTTCTGCTTTCACACATGAGTCATATCCTAAACGTGTGTTAAGTAAAGGAAAACATATCCTGAAAGTGTGTTAAGTAAAGGAAAACATATCCTAAAAGTGTGTTAAGTAAAGGAAAACATATCCTGAAAGTGTGTCGAGTAAAAGAAAACATATCCTGAAAGTGTGTCGAGTAAAAGAAAACATATCCTGAAAGTGTGTCGAGTAAAAGAAAACATATCCTGAAAGTGTGTCGAGTTAAAGAAAACATATCCTGAAAGTGTGTCGAGTAAAAGAAAACATATCCTGAAAGTGTGTCGAGTAAAAGAAAACATATCCTGAAAGTGTGTTAAGTAAAAGAAAACAGTTTCTCTGTTCCATTCTGAAATGACGTAATTTTACAGGAACAAGGAATGAAGAAAAAAAAGTTTACAAGATTTCATTATTATGAATATTGATCTTCAACATGGATACAAAAAACGTGTAGTGGCACTGACAAATTAATTTATATTGCACTTGACCCAGTTTTTGTTTGTGGTGAAAATATAAACAAACAAGCTAAGATGAAATTAGGCCAGAATAGGCATGAGTGACTAGTCGAACCTATAAATAGTGCCACCAGAACTGTACAATACATGAATACGCGCACAGCGGAAAACTATCAAATATTTCAGCCAAAATGCCTTGGCTTTGGACTCTCGTGAATTTCCAGCAGGACCTCCCACTCGTCACATAGTGTAGTTTTCTGAGAGCAAGGCAAAGTCTTCAGCTCTGCTAAGTGTATAACAAAGCCACCAAAACTAGTATTAGATGATGCACTAGGCCAGTGTTGCCATCAGATACTGACAGTACGATGCTGTACCTTCCGCCGGCCCCTAGCACTGTCAGCACTTGACACTGTCAAGTATTTCTGCGTCAAGTATATTGTATACTTTCATAAAAAAAATAACCTGCGTCATCTCACAGCAATCTACCTTGTTATTCACATACGTTAACAGGTACAGCCATCACTAACAATTCACCACCGCATTTAATCCAATCCTCTAAACCCGAGCAACAACCTCGGCCCAGACAGACTGTAGGTCGCTGTGTTGAACCATCGGCGGATCTGCTTCAGTTTTGATGTGTACAGATTTCCTTTTGGGTTCATGTTACTTTATCTTCATTCACCACCATTAATTCTGCTAACAAATCTCTGCCTCCTCTTTCAACTGGCATCATTTCCTCACTACGGAGCACTCTAAACGTTTTCCTTAGAAATATACTTTCACTAATAATCTTTGTTAATTTCTTCCAAAATATGGTGCTTTACTCTGTAACACTTCTTTTCAACAGATCATCCAGATTCCTTGTCAAATTCTTTCAAAACGTGACGCTTTAATCTGTACCTTGAAGTATTTCCTCCACTAGTAGACGGCTACCCCCTCCTTTCTCTTTTGTGAGAAAAGAAACGAAATTATGATCAGGTAAAGTAAACATCACCGTGTAACTGCTAAACACCACCTGAAACAATGACTGCTCCTTGTTATAAACTTGAAACAACGATTGCTCCTTCTTATAAACTTGAAACAATGACTGCTTCCTGTTATAAACTTGAAACAATGACTGCTTCCTGTTATAAATTTGAAACAATGACTGCTCCTTCTTATAAATTTGAAACAATGACTGCTCCCTGCTATAAATACAGTATGTTTTGCTAGGGAAAAAAGTTTGTCTTCTTCAGAAAATACAGACAAAAAGTGATGTTCTATGGAATGTTAATTCAGTAAATTTACAGCAGCATTTTCCCTTCTTATTTTCCTTGTGAAGAGTTAGATAAATATAAAATTCTACAGAATTCTTGCTACAATTTAATTATTATATTTTTTGGTCTCAGGGATACGTTTTTAAAGTGCGTACATTTTAGTTTTTTTTTCTCCTCTGTTTATAGCAGTGTTAACTATTTTGTCCGGTTTATACAGTGTTAGCCATTTCGTCCTGTTTATAGCATTGTTAGCTATTTCGTCCAGTTTATAGCAATGTTAGCTATTTTGTCCTGTTTATAGCATTGTTAGCTATTTTGTCCGGTTTATAGCATTGTTAGCTATTTCGTCTTGTTTATAACAGTGTTAGCTATTTTGTCCGGTTTATACAGTGTTAGCCATTTCGTCCTGTTTATAGCACTGTTAGCTATTTCGTCCAGTTTACAGCAGTGTTAGCTATTTTGTCCTGTTTATAACAGTGTTAGCTATTTTGTCCGGTTTATAGCATTGTTAGCTATTTCGTCCTGTTTACAGCAGTGTTAGCTATTTCGTCCTATTTATAGCAGTGTTAGCTGTTTCCTCTTCTGTTTATTGCAGTGTTAGCGGTTTTCATCCTCTGTTTATGGCAGTTTTAGCTATTTTGTCCTGCTTATAGCAGTGTTGGCCGTTTCTTTTTATGTTTATAGCAGTGTTAGTCGTTTCTTCCTCAGTTTATAGCACTGTTAGCCGTTTCTTCCTGCTTATAGCAGTGTTAGCGGTTTCTTCCTGTGTTTTTAGTCTGCTGTTTATAGAGACTGTTCAGCATAATTTTACTGAAAACTTTTCTCATGGCTGACCTTCAAAATCTGACTGACACATCTGGTCACCATAACACAACCTGCCGAGTTTCTCCGAAAATCTATGGCCAACAATGGCCTTGTTTCAGTCTCTCATTTTTTTTTTTCACGGCTAATCAAAGACCCCTAGCGCCATCTGAAGGAAAGTTAATTATAACACATTCCCCCCCCCCCCCCCAAATTCACCACTAGTTCTACATCTTCTTCAATTCTCAGACCATCACTCTGTGAACTTTCACACGACATTTCATTAGCTGTTTCTAAATTAAAAAAAAGAAATACAACAAAGGCAACATTAGATCAATTTACACAGACATTTGGGCAAAAATGTAAAATATCTAAAGACCTGGCAAATGTATACCACTCTGTCCAACAATTGTTTGTGGGATGTAAAATTTTACAAGCGAAGAAAAAAAAAAAGAAAATTGTTATAAAATCTGCACAGCACACTCTTATTGTATGAAATGAAGAAATACAAGTGAACGTATGGGTGAATAATGAAAGTGATGATAAGATGAATGATGCATTTTTTATATTACAATGTGAGCAAATACATTTATATACTAACTAAACACAAACCTAATAAAATGTAATGGTCACAATAGGCAATGTTATGTATCAGTCAGAACTATTTACAATCAAGATATTCTTCATTGTAAAGAGAAAAAAAAGAGGTAAATATATAGACAGATCTCTTTTCTTGTGGTAAAAACTGGTGTTTACTTATGTTCAAATAATAATACATAAATATAAAAACAGTATGGTGAAATATTGGTCTTAAACTGAACAAAAATAAACTCCCACGAACATGAACCATTTGTTAGTTTTTTTTTTTCTTTAAATCTTCACAAAACTTACACATGCCACTGTGAGATTCATTGTGTAGAAGCAAAACCTTGATCTTAAGAAATACAGGGTGATCATAAACTCCTTCCCCGATTAAGAAAAATCACATCTTAAAAAACTATATTTGACAGAAACATGAACGTTTGTGGCTGATATCTGAGATATTTTCCCTGTGCAGGTGGTACTGGAATCACCAGCAGCATCACAACGGTATCTATGAAGGATGTTTCAGTGATAGTGACTAAAGAGACATTGGGGAACGTATGAGAAGAAACAGAGTATCCCTTATTACATTACCCAGGCATTACATGGAGAAATTGTTGAAATGCACAAATAAGGTAAAAAACATTTTTTTTCTGAGCTGTAGTAACATTTACAAAAATACTACCTGTCTGGACCTAGCATAGTTTTTGTGTAGTTTCAGATCAGGGAAGAACTTAATGCTCACACCATATATTTTCTCCCACTAGTAAAGAAACATTCAGTGGTGTTATTGAGCATATAAGACAGAGATTTATCATATAGTGCTGAATCTATGTCATCAGATCCTTGTATACTCCCCTATTATGCTGATTTTTTTTCATACGTATACCCAAACTGGCATATGCTAGCCATCTCAAGGATTTTTATATAAACCAGGTACATAACAGCGAGACAACTAAATCAGATTCTGATAAATTATATAAATATCTCTTGACATTTTTTTCAAGCTGGAAATGAAAACCCTCAAATAAAAAAATTGCTAAAATGTTATGAAAGGGATGTTTAAAAAAAAAAAAAGTACATAAACACAACCAATTTTTAGTAACAAAAAAAAAATAAAACAAAAAACTAAAACATGGGGCCAAACTAACAGAAACTGTGATATCATTTCACCATCAGATAGGCAAATCTTCCCAAATATTAAAAGATTCTCACAGAAACCCACACAAGCAGATAAAGATGCTCTGACAAACAGGTACATTAATGTGATATAAAAACACACACACACATCCGTGAATCAATACCTGAACATCTAACAAATATGGCCAATGCATGAGGTCATGCTCTGACAAACTGTGAGCTGATATGTATTATTCCTGGCACCAGATCGAAGTAATGACCTTCCCTGTCTCACTCAGACCAGTAGTATATTAAAATCTGACCTGCTATACAGTGATATGAAACAACACTTAAATGAAGATAATAAACATACTCATACATTAATAAAGCAACATGCTGGCCATATGGAATATTCAAAGGACACATCTTGGAATTCATAAACTTCTGACAACAACAAACCTATGACAATAAAGTACATGACAATTTTCAGATTTTGGAATAGATGGATCTATGTTGGCCTCCATTCTGGAATTCATCTATGGATTAGCTGGGGAGCAGTAGTAGTAGTAGTAGTAGTAACAGTAGTAACACACGGAAAAGAGCCCAGTATATAAGTTTTATAACACTTAAAGGAGGACATCCCATAAACAAAAACCAAGCTTATGTTGTGCTGCGTGTAAAAATGAACCTGGTCCTATTTACATTTTTACGATAAGGGTATATTATTACAACAAAAAAAAACTATCACATTTCAAAGGTGATGGTCATTACATAACTGACATTAGATAATTTTGGTCTGGTAAAAAAAAAAAAAACAGAGCTACTGTCATATTTAACTGACATTATATAATTCTGGTCTGGTCAAAAAAGAGCTAATGTCACATCTGGATGATTCTACAAACCCTTAAATCAAAGAGCAGGACAATCCATATCTGGAATAGCTGTAGCAACTTTATGGCCAAAATCACAGATAGAAGTTCTGTCACATATTGATGACGTATGCTTGTGATCTGGTCAAAAGCCAGGATAAAACTGGAATGGCTGTAGCGACTTTATGGCCAAATCACAGATGGAAGTTCTGTCCCATACTGATGACGTATGGTTATGATCTGTGCCAAGATAAATGTCACACAAAGAAGATACCTCATATGCCTAATAATGCTACAAGAAAGAAAAAAGCCACATTTAGATGACACTGAATACTCTCGGCCAATTCCTTCACATTACAATGACATTATATACTCTGATCCAGTTTTAAAATTTATTGTCAGGAGTCTCACAAATCTACATAATGTTACAAAGAGAAAATTGTCACTTTTGGATAAGGATTACAAGCTAATGGTCTAAGTTTCTGTCATATTTAGATGGCTCTTACTGTCATATCTGGATGACAGGACAGACAAGAGTTTAACATAACCATGGATCTGGCTGACCATAAAAGATAACTGAAGGAGAAAAGATCAACTTTTTGATACTGGATTATGGACATGTGAGACAACTAGTCAACCAACACAGGACGCTGATGGATATGTTGAAGGGGATTGGGGGGGAGGGGAGGGGTCTGAACACCTACAGACATGTCCCGAGTGCAATGATGAAGACCCAGACATAAATCATAAACCATAAGAGACTGGACAGAAAGACTGACATGTTGTGCACAGGATCATGGACAGAAAGAAATAAAAGCTTGACTATTTAGAAGAAACACAGAAAGATCAACATGTAGAAATAGTAACAGAAAAGAAAGATACCATGCAATAAATGATCTACATTTAATGTTAAAAAACATGATAATGAAAGAAAATGCTTCTCTTGGACTTTCATCATAATCACCAGTGTAAACATTACAAATCAGTAACAACAACAACAACAACAAAATGCTGAAAGAGAAATAACCAGAAGAGGGAGTGATCCTTGACTCCCAGTGGCAGGCAAGGATCTGCATGTAACAAATGACTAGAATTCCTAGCACAAGATAGCAGTGCAGAATCTTGGAGGGGGACTGGGGGGGGGGGGGGTATCGGGAAGAGAGAACAAGGAGAGAAAAAGAAAGTGTGTGGGTTAACTTGGCTGCTGACAGCTGCAAGTCTTCCCACACACTCTGGACAAACAAAAGACCTCACATACGGGACTCTCATGTGCAAGGGAAAAAAAAAACCCCACAATGGTCCTCGTCTGCTTTCCTTCCCAAGATGTGAAAGCATATTCAGAACTTTAAGTCTAATACTGATTACCCGACTGATTATGCATTTTAATATTCTTTTTAAAACGAAAAGCCCAAAGCTGCAACACAATACGCAATCACATTTTTTTTCTTTTGTTTTTTTTTTACAATCATATTGAAACAGTGGCTTTTACTACAGGGCTTCCCCAAAAGAAAAGACAAAATTATCTGATAAAATCTTGTTTAAAACTAATAAACATGAGGAACAAACAATAAGCTCATCCCACGGAGAATAGACAATTGTGTGCAAGTGTGAAATGACTGCAAAATCTGTAAATATTATGTCCCATACGTGGAAAATCACAAAGAATTACCAGCTAATATAATTCTTCTCTAAACATTCAGTAATCCCATAAACACCAAAACAAAGTCTGGGGGTCATTGTTCTCATTTTACAAACACAACGACCACAAACTGGGGGGGGGGGGGGGGGGGGGGGAGAAACATAAAAGAAGAAGAGGAAACACGACAGTTTGGGAGTTGCATAATGGCAAAGATTCGTTGTGTACTAACGTTTGGAATTCTACTCAGTTCATGTGTTTTTCAATGTGCTTTGGAAAAAAAAAAAAGCACTTTAAAAAATTTTAAACACTCTATGAAAGGCCAGTTAAAAAGAAAAATCCATCACATAATGTTTATATGCCAGGACTTTTTTAAAGCAACCTCTAATACTGTAATAAATTTGTCCCCATCTTAAGACATTCATTTACACATAAAATAATTATGTGCGCAGTAAAATTACCAGGGTTAATACTTGTACTTAATTACTGAAAATGTTAATGTTATATTAATGATTTTTTAAATACTTCTTTCTACAACTGATTTTCCTCTTTTTTTTGTTTTTTGCACAAAATTAATACCAGTGACCAACCTGATCAAATGTGTGGAAAATCCTATTGTAACATTCAAAATGAATTAAAACATAGCATTATAACCCTGAATATCTTACAGACAATCAAATATTTCAGTGTTTTTTGCAACATGAACAATTACGATATATAATAAAACACTAGAGACCACAGGAACCACTGTGGACACAAATGAATATTACAAAAGACATGCATAAAAAAACATGGAATACACAAGTTATGGAATTATAATTCAGAATTTATGAGCCCATGGCATGGAACAAAGATACACAAATAAATCACCAAAAAGGCAAAATGGAAACATTTAAAAAAAAAAAAAAGGAAAGAGAAAGAAAGAACTAAAAATAACTAAAAAAAAAAAAAAAAGATCACATGTAGCTTATAGACTGTAAATATATAAAAACTAAATGGATGGATGATTACGACTAGACATCTTTTCTGGACGATTAAGCAAAAACCTGCCTATTTCAACACAGGGTTCAAACATAATTATAAGCTTTACACACTAGCAACACAAGTACTCCAACTATAGCGTTTCTAACTGAAAACATTTCCTGGTTTTTTTTTTTTTGACAATCTGACTCCAAATTCTGTATATGAAAATATCAGCACATTATAAATATGGTCTCAATCGAACAAGCTGGCAACTCTGTCATTTAAGCCTTAGTATATTGATACATAAAGACAAATGTAACTTATATTTAAACTAGTGACTGCGAGAAATATCACAGTATCACAGCTGCAGTTCAGTATCTGGGCTTTGATAAACACACATACTTAAGAGTTTTTCCTTCACTAAGAAATTTTTATTACTTGTTTATTAAAATGAGAATTGGGATTAACCCTCGAACTCCTAAGTAATCAAAGAATTGGGATTAACCCTTGAACTCCTAAGTAATCAAAGAAATGGGATTAACCCTTGAACTCTTAATTAATCAAATATTGCTGATTAAGTTTACTGTATTTGTGCATAAACAAAGGCTACTAATTTTTTAAAAAGTCCAAATTTGGCTGTTACTTTGACTTATCACATTATAAACTGCACACTACAATTGGCTTTATTAGTTTTATTAGCAGAATTTTTTGAATGCCAGAATACATCTCTTCCCACCTCTCCTCCTCCTCTCAACATACACATAGTTTGTTTGGATACACTGCATGTAAGACAAACTGGACTATAACACTGATCTGCTCAATTTTGTTGACCATCTAATCATTAGTGGGAGATCTTTCACATAAGCAGTCTAGCAAGCCAGGGAGAGAGAGAGAGGGAAGGAAGGAGGGAGGGAGGGAGGGAGGGAGAGAGAGAGAGAGAGAAAAAGAGAGAGAGCACAAAAATGAGCCATGTATCATTCATGTATCTTCTCATGAACAAACACACTCATTTTTGCGACCTCACAAGCATAACCACACACACAAAGGCATGCTGCTGCTCTGTGTTGGGGACTGGATGAGGAGACAGCCTGACAAATGGAAGAAAAGAGGAACAAAAGAGCGTACAAGAAATTTTTTAAAAAAATTTCTGAAGAAATAACTACAGATAAAAAACCCCAAAAATCTCCTCATCATAATTAAGCCCTCCAAAATATGCCTTCACTATATGGTCGAAATCTGGCCTAGATGTGGCAGGCAAACCACAAGTAAAAAACCGGCTGCTTGAGGGAGGAATTCTCTCACATGTCTGACAGATGATAGAAAAAAAACAGGCACAAACAGCACCTCACATAGATATCTCAACGATAAGAATGGAAAATTAACCAAAATAGAGATTTTAAACATTTTTTTTTTAAAGTCCAAAACCAAAAGAAACAAATATTCATTTCTTAAAAAACAAACAATTCCCTTAGCTTCTGCTGCAATATGGACTACTTTTAATGACAGCTCATACTGGATTAGTTCAGCAAACATGTGAAACATGCTTCATACTTGCACATATTGAAGCTGATTTTGTGTATTACCAAACGTTTAGTCTACAAGCAAGTGTAAATGCTCCGAACTGTATGTGGAAGTGCATGTCACAGAGACTTAAGCATCAATATCCATTTACCAAAACTAATGGACTATGAAATAAAAAGAGGACAAAAAAAAAACAAAACAGCTCCACCTATAATCTTGAGACAGTGGCTTCTCATATTTTTCCTCTCACATCAATGTCAATTTTTTCTCTTCCTGCACTCCTCCTTCCACTTAACACTGCATTTCTTACAAAATAAACTCTTCATGGGGCCCTACAATCACTATCCTTCAGAAGCATGAACTAATTAAAAATTAGTTACATATATAAAAATCTACAAAATAATTTGAAATAAAATTAACCTTGCCTTACTTGTTTTGGGGAAAAAAAAACAACTAATTTAATATTTAACATTACAACAAAAGAATCTATCTCCATAATATAGATGAAAATTGACACAAACATTCTGTGAATAAGCAGCAAGAACTCTGGTGCCAATATGAGCGCATAAATCAATTTTAACATGTCTGAACATTTGAAAATAGGAAACAGTTCATGTGTGAAATGAAATAGAACACTTGCAATACTACAGACCTAATGAAATTTTGGTTTCTCAAAGACATGTTGCATTAAAGTCTATTACAAAAAGTGCACAAATAATCACACTGGATTTTAGACAGTTAAGAATCTGTTTAAAAAAATGTGTGGGTCCACTATATACAACTTAAAATAAAACAATAGGAGTAAACTAGTCCAGTAGTTAATCACTAAAATAAAATATTTCAAATTTTGTATTCCACAGCCTAAACATTTAAAAAGAATTTCTAAAAAGTATATAAAAATGTAGCATAGGGTTGCATGTGTAGTAAGAATAGCCAAATTGTTGCCGACTTAGCGTCTCAGAATAAATGTGGTCAGTTCGTATCTTGGCAGTCAAACCGCTATTTGCACTCATCAAGATTCTCACCGGTGCTAAACACTGCATGCACCAAACTGAGACTCTCCTTCAGTGGTGGAGGAGACTGGAGTATCTTTGGACCTGACCCAAATGCAGTAACAACAACCTTCTGATATTCAATTAACATTTAACTTCCTGCATCTCCTAAAAGTAATTTAAAATAATATGACTTTACCTCACTTCATGTAGATTTACAACTTACTGTATTTAGTGCTGGATTTTTACACTTGTGTAAAATACTCTATAATGTTTATTTTCTATTTTAAAAAAAATGCACGCACACACAGCATAAATTAAAATGAAATGGCACACATAAACAAACACATACAACAAGGTGACCAATCAAATCTCTATTACAGTAATCAAGGAGTAAAGAAAATATTGCACATGAACTTGTTGAGCTGTGGAAGCTGCCTTGTAGCCAAGGGAATGAGGCTATTTGTGTTCAAACTTTAACCTAAATGATGACCACAAGCAATTTTATACACTTTTACAACTTTCTCCAATTCAGTTTTTTTTTTTGGCCACCAAAATGGTGTTTTCATTATAAAATTTTTTTTAAAATGTAGAATCTTTGCAAGACTATATAAATGTAAGATATTAGTTCCCAGGAATAATGAAATATACGAAAATCAGTTCTATACATCGGGATATTTAAAATGTCAATTCTTACAGAAAAAGAAAGTTGTAACGAATTAAAAAAAAAAAAATAATTCTACTGAATGATGAACAAAGTTCAGATTTATCTCCAAAATGGTTAAGATTTTAAATACTTCTTTTGCAAATATAATACTTGGAATCTGTAATAAGAAACAAACTTCCAAAATACTGTCTTGCTGAACTATTTATCAAATGCCAGTTTAACTTTTCAATGAATAAACTGGGCCACATGAAATTAAAAGCAGCTGGCTACAGGGACCATGGACAACACGGAACAAAATTCTGGTTAAAGTCTGAACACAGATATGTACAGTGAATGATGAGCTACATAAATAAATTAACTAGTTATAAATAAATAAATACTCAAAACACAGAATATCTGATATGTCAAAATGAATGATTGATTGACAATGCTTGGCGACAAAAATAACTTAAAAGTAAATTAAAACTCCATTAATACTATCACTCCATATATGGCCGAATTTATGATTAAAAATACTGGAACATAAAATATTTGCACGCTAAAATTTGTGACAGAATTTTTTATATTTTTTTTCAGATCTATAAGCAACATATGACACTGGAATGTTAGCTGTAAGAAGTTATCAAAAGGTGGAGTAAGTCTATGTGGAAAGTCCGAGACAGATCTATAAGTCATATTTTGTTTACTTGACATCAATCAACTACATCATACAAGAGTGCTGCAGGAGTTGGCAAACTTTTTAACAGGCAGTACGTACATCAAATATTTTAGGTATCATTTGGCCAAGAGGATGTGGAAGAATCAAAGATGTGTATAATTACACATGTCTACAAGTCTGTATACTGTAAATATATGTACGTGTAGAATATGTTTACGTATAACCATGACGTAGTGACAGGATAAAAGAATAAAGTTCTAGGTTTTTTTTTTTAATGTCATTAAAACGCTCAATATTCAGCTTGATTTGCAATGTGATTTTATGCACTACATTTGTACAAATGTAAAACAAAGTAAAAATGAAATTCGCTATTTTCAGTCTGCTATTAAGTCACTGGAAACTGATTACTGATTTAAAATACTGATGTATTTGTATAATTTGGAGGCCTGATAAAACGAAGTCATGGATGCCACAGGCCCTTAGTCTGCCAACTCCAGAGTACATCAAACATATAAAATACAAAGGAAATGTAAGAGAAACTTAATGACTAAAAAAGATACCTAGAAACTAAAGCAGACAAGAATGTTAAAGCGTAAAATAACAGGAGAGACATCAAAATATGTGTGGTCAAAGTAAAGAAAGCTGGTTTTTTTTTTTTCATTCCATGAAACAAACATAAAGTTTGTTTCATCATGTCATATTTAAAATTTCAGATCCATTTACACAGTGTAAAACTGAAAAAAAGTTCAATTAAATGAAAACATGTCAAAATAAAAAAACAAACAAACTGTACACAAAGACAGATCTATCACGCACTTAACTTTAGCTTCATGAGCAAATAAGATATGAAAGAAGGAAAGAAAATCTTGGCTCCATGTGGTACAAGCAGAAGTATTCCATCTCGTATCTGTGACTCAGTTCTCGTTAACAACTCAAGATCATGATGACACCCAAGGAATGGTCTGCACCGTCCAGAAATTTCCATGGCTCACTTGTGAAACAACGATTTCAGGAGATGGAAAATGGTTCTTTTTTTTTTTTTTTTAACGTTTTTCAATGTACTCCAGAAACATATACAGGTGTACTTAAAAAAAAATGTTAACAAACTTCAGCAAAATTTATTATGGGTAAATTTCAACTTCTCTGAGGAAGAAGGGACTATTTAGAGTAAAGTTTTTTTTTTTTCTTCAGATTTAATACTTTACTTCTCGAACTGTGTTAGAAAGGAACATAAATTTAACGTTAAATTTTTTTTTTCTCTTCTAATCTTGCACTGTAGCAGTTTATGTCAGAAAAAAGCAAATGCACTAGTTGAAGATGCTGGTACCAAGCAGTTTTGTACACATTTTGATGCTAGGAGATATTTATGTAATAGAAACTCTGCACAAACATCCAAGACCAGGCAAACTGGTTGCTTGGTCAGTGATCTTCCTGTAACTGCACATCAGCATTCCCTGTGGTGGTGAAGTGTTGAAACAGGCGCTGATAAAAGTTCCATGGGAAGTGAGCTTGCATGGATTTTCCTGAGGTGGACTTACAGAAGCTCCACCATGAAGATTATGTCAACCCTTTCCCCCCACCAACCAGGGTGAAATAAGGGAACAACCTGCAAGCATTTCACAGAGATGGGAAATGGTCTTCACTTCTGCTTCAATGACCTTAATAATTTCGCTAATCCAATGCAGAGCACTGTATGTTCACTTTCATATATTGAAACAGATATTAATCATGTAAAACAAATATTAATTTGTGTGTGATTTCAACAACCTCTATCTAAATACCTTACTTTATAGTAAAGATTAGACTGCAAATTGTTGTACAATTTTCATATGTAAAGAAAAAAACAAACGACAAATTTTGCAGCACAAATCCTAGGAGAAAAGTATAGATTTTTTATACCATAGAAACACAGAAAAGAAACAGATCATTAAGGAATGACATAAACTGGCCCTAACCATGACCTAAACAAAATATAAAACTGACATACAACAACAATAACACTGTAATTATATGTGATACGCTGACATAAAACTCACTACCTATACTCTGCAGCACTCTCTAGCATGTCTTGACAAGAACATGTGATAAGATATGAAGGTACTTGAACACGCAGATGACGATGATCAGATGACATGACATATATGTCATGGTTATAATGAATATTGCAAAGAGCTGAGATGAATCTCATGGTTGGGCATCTGTACACGTGACGACGTGGAAATCAGATCATACTGTTGCAATACGCGTTCATGATACACTTGATTTCTGTACGATAAAGTCCAACTGAATTAACTTGGAAATATCTGTTCCGAACAAAACGAACGACTGTCTGCATCCTCACAAACACTACTCATGTTTTGCAGGAAGGGTCAAAGTTCATGTCCTTCTTTGAAGGATATTATTTATAACAAGTGATTATGATAAGCACGCACCATGTCATGTGCGGTGGCATTTAATGTCATGACATTTCTCGACAAATATGTCTACTTAGGGAGTTACTCGTACAAATGTATAGACACATAACCATCGTGAAATGTATTCGATCAAAGATTAGCATAACAGTAACGTTTGTAGCTAAAGTTATTCAATTTGTTGGTGTGCATCTGAAACTACAGTTATGACGGCACACCTGGCCAAACATGTGGACCTGTGAAAACAACAACAAAGTATCAAAAAAATGCACAGAAAAGACACCTCACCATGTTCTTATGAGACACTGTCCTTTGCTGTAACTGTTAAGGTTAGCTCTTATTGCACGCTATCATACTATCCCGATTGTTGTTGCCATTGTCATCCTGCCATTTATCCAATGACCGTCGCCGTGCATTCATGAAGAAGTTTGCCACTGTTGTCACTTCCAGCCCCAGCTGCTGGGCGATGGTCTGCTGCATCTCTTTGCTTGGACGTTTGGTTTCTTTGAATATGGCGTGAAGTGTACGTCTCTGAATGTCAGTGAACACCAAGCGAGGTTTCTTCGGAGGTCTGTTTTCTTCTGGAGACTTATCCATATCTAGTTCTTTACGTTTGCAAGCTGGGGACAAACCAATAGTAACATCTGTAACATTCACAAAGTCATGTGATGTGAACAGCAAACTTTAAATTAAAACTTTAAAAGACTGAAAAATTTTCTAATAATAGAAAAAAAATAAGACTAAATTCAGGTTACTCATCACTAATGGAAGTCAAAACTAGAACTAAGTCCATTATAGAATATATATATATATATATATATATGATAAAATCCCTGTGTGAAATGAAATTTATGTTTTATGATAGCAATGTATTTATTATAGATTCATTCATTCATTTGCATGTCCCTTGCAGAACTTTGCCTCCTTAACAGCTCTCCTGTAGACCTCTCAGTTGTAAGCAAGATGGCCTGCTGCTGATGCATCCATTTGCAGATCATCAACGATGTCTTGCAGCCATCTTCGCCTTGGTCTTCCTCTCTTTCTTTTTCCCATTATGTACCCTTCCAAGACAGTTTTCTCTAGATTACCATGACGTTTAATGTGTCCAAAATGCTTAAGTTTTCTCTGTTTAATCCTCTTTACTAGCCAACCTTCTTCACTGTTAAGTTCTTGTAGTATGGATATATCTGTTCTTTTTGTGTCCATGATATCTGAAGAACTCTTATTAAAAATACTAAACTGAAATTGAAAATACTGCCACACAGATTATTTCTGGTGACAAAGATTCTGAGCCACACCACCATCACATGTACCATCTACCCAAAGAAAGTTTGATGAAGTGGACCTCCAGCTTGGTCTGTTCCACAATTTCATGAGGTACCTGGCCCAAGGGCTTCCTGTTAACACCTTGTTTGCTGGCCTCTTTCCTTCGAATTTCCCCTCTGACCCATCTTCCAGTATAGTTTTAATGTGGCCAAAATGCTACATCCACCTTGTTCTTGTATTTTCAACTTATGGAGCTGAAACCATTCTTTGTGTCCAACCTTGGAGCTAGCAGTGTGACCAGTGTTACTTACTATCATGCGTGCTGTCTGTTTACACAGCCACCAATATAATGTTTGTAACTGATCGAGAAAACAGAAGTCCTGTAATATGACACTGGCAAAAAAAAACCTGACCCACTAGACAACACAGAGGTAGCTGAAATCAATTATGGAAGAGCTTCTCATATGCCGGCAGTGAAATCCACTGCCATGGCACTTTAGTTGGTCAAGCTGTAAAAATGGGCACCTATCACGCTGTGTTAAGGAAATTTGCAACTGAAATAAGAGAATGCCTGCCTGGAGGGGAAGGGGAACCAGAATGCACTTATACTTTTCAGTCTATGAAGGACATGAACAGATGTTTATATGAATATCAACCTCACATACACCAGGTTAAACATAACTTGAAAACTTATCAATACAAAATGTAACTGTTTCACGTAAGCTTTCAGAACAAAAAAATATACAAGAACAAGTCACTGGATGGGGCAGATTATGGTGTAAAGTCATATTTACCAAGCATGAAAATCACTGATAATTTTGAAAATAACTGTCCCAGAAAATATCCAACAAACAACATTAAAAAAGTGAATAGAATAATTGGTAGCAAAAGTGTCCAAAGACTGGCCAGAACAAGCGCACAATGTCCAAACTGGCAGATTAAGCAACAATATCCCGACTTCTGGAGAAACAAAAAATGTGCCAAATTGACAGAAAAAAAAAAAGATCTCATTTTTGAAAAGTTCCACAAAGAGAAACAGCTGTGCAATGTAAAACAACTTGCAGCAACACATAAGCACAAATGACACTGCAAGATTAAATAAGAAAGAAAAAAATTGTGTGTCATTCAAATGTACACATTTCTCCATGAAGCCAACAGTAAACATAACAATGTGTATTCCAATAACTTATTATATAATATTTATACTACCATCTGCTAAACAATCAACCACCAGCGGGGAGAAAGTAAACAGGGCAAAAGAAATAAACGGCAGTCACTACACTACAGATTAAAAAAAAAAAAAACACTTCTATTAGCATGAGCCATACTACTATTAGTTCATGCTGATTCTGAATTTCTTTCGCAAACAAAGGACTGAACTACATGATGTTGAATGAAATCTGGCAAAGTCATTTTAGTAATGTTTATTCTAAAGAAGTGACACCCAAATATTTACAAACAATCTTAGTGCTTGAAATACGAAAAGCAAACTTTAGTGCTTACAAATTTTTAATTCTTTATAAAAAGGCTGTTAAATTTTTTTTTCAAAGGTTAGGTAATGTGTTTGTGATTTAAAAAAAAATAATAGAATTTATGGTTATTTTGTATCATTCTGAGAATGCTGTACCCATGATACATTTATTCTCTTGTCTTAATTGTTATTATGCTGTTTCCGACACATTTTCAATTTGTATTTTCAGTATTACTGCATTTTAAATTCTTCAGTTAAAAAAAAAAGATGTGATTTCATTCAAGCCTAATTCACAGTTTTTCAAGAATACGTGATTTCTTTCACCTATTTTAAGTGATAATGGATGAAGTGTGCACAGATTCACTACAAACTTCATTTTCTGTTCAATAAAAATCAAATTTGGATGTGAACTAAAAACCTGATTCGGAATACTTTCATACATAAATACTGCATATATTTTCAGCTTGAAAAAATTTGATTATTTATACAGTTATAAAAAAAAAGAAAAAAAAAAAAAAATTATACAGCAAGGATTTACTTCTTTCAGTTTTCCTTGCCTGATGCCACAATTCATTTACTAATATCATGATTTAGTATGAAAGTCACAAACTGATAAATCTCTCATCTACAACTAACAGTTACAAAGTGTAAATTATATCTTGAGTTTACCAACATATTCATCCTTTATCAACTCCACTTTACTTATTATCCCTGCTGGCTTTAAAATCATTCAGCTAATGTTCAATTTCAAACTCAAGTTCTGAGATATCCACCTTACTCCATTAACTGAATCCATGAATGGGAAAAAGTAGAAAAATTCTGAAATGTACTTTCAATCACTCATTTCTAATATATGTTTGTTTTCTTGGGGCAAATGTGTCCTGACTCACCTTCGGGCAAATATCCCTGCTGACCAACAAAGCCTGGTTTTGTGGGCGACTGTGACGGTTTGAAAGCTGAACCTGCAAGGTGAGAAGAACCGAGCCTTAGAGAACAAGGTGATAAAGTAACCGGGGCTGCTGATGCAGGCAGAGATCATAATTATAGGAGGGGGAAGCCGGGTTAGGTTTGAAGCAAAATGGAAATTTACTGTTTTAGTACTAGACTCCTGAGCAATGCATTGAAATACCAGGAAATTTGGCTGAATTACTACATTACATCTGGCTGGAGAGGCAACAAAGTTTTAGCAGGAAAAAGTAATATTTAGTAACTTCTATGCAGTCATTATCTGTGTATTCTATGTATTATATTCTCATCTTAAACATATGTGTAAACTGTCTTATAAGCTTTTTTTGTTTTTTTGTCTGGGGGGAGGGGCTTAGAGTACCTTTTCCAACCTGAGAACTGCTGTGGACCCTTCAATAAAGATAAAGCAACAAAGAGAACACAGATGATTCTAAATTTTATAAATCCAGACAATCCATTTACTTATCTTATCTTATATCCTTCCCGTGCCGTTAAACGTCACATAGGGCTCGCAAAGTAGTTTGCCAATTTTTCCCGTCTTCAGCGAGTCTTTCAACCTCATCAAAGGATTTTATGCCTGTTAATTTGGCCTCTCTTAACAATGACCTCATCAGAGTTTCAAGCGGTCTGCCTCTTTTTCTTTGGGCTGTTGTGTTCCACTTGATAGCTTGTTTTGGTATTCTCTGATCATTTCTTCTCATCAAGTGACCAACATATGTCCATCTCCTTTTCCTGATCACCCATGAGACTGGTTGTTGTTCAGTTATCTGTCTTATCTCTGCATTGTTCTTGAATTACTGCTCCATGGACTACCAAAAATTCTTCCATGGTCATCCTGGCTGAGAACCACTATATATATTCTGTTATCTAATCTTTTACATAAAGATAAATCAGGTTTACTCATATCCGTGTCTTATACACTAATGATCCATGTACTGTCAGCAATTATTGTTGATATCAAAGTTACAATCTTCTTCACAAAACAATATGGCTGTTACACAAGTTACCATAACATACTGCAATCTCAGCTACATAAGACCACGTCATCATACATACAGTATAGTTCAGTTAGTCCCAAAAGAAATGCAGAGGGCTCCTCCCAAGGTAGAAATTTAAAGTGTATGGGGACACATTTTTTTTCAATAGGAGAATGTCTAACACTGAAATCCTCCCAGGACTTACAAGGGAGGATTCAGCGGTGGCCTTGGAAGAGACCTGAGCGTTGATAACCTCTGATCTAGTTTGTCAGACTCTCTTCAATAAATCAGGGCTGCTGTCTTATCAGGAGAACTGATGGTGAAACTGTAGCAGAGATGACTGTCTTAGAGATCTGGCATGTACAACATGGCCGGTGCATCCAAACAATACTTTTTCCCATACTCTACTTTGACACTGCTAGAAACACACTCAGCCTGGATAATGGGGCACTGCTTGCCATGGTCCTCTTGGTAGTGGAGCCTGTAGAGAGCTTGCTTGGTTTTCTTTTTTTTTTTTCAATCCACTCTAGGGCTTTAGGTGAATCACTGTAATCCTCTCTGAACTGAACATGCTGTGCTCACGTATCTACACAAAATCACCTGCTAAAATCCTACTTGCAATTCCAGAAACGTAAAACAGCAATGTAAAATGTCATATTCTAGTACATAAATGTGTTACATACACATATACAGGATGAAGAAAGTTTCATGACTGATATAATGAGGTGAAAAGGGGGGGGGGGAGGTAGAAGAGAGAAAGAAGGTCGATTACGTGGAAGTTGGCAAATGATTATCCTAATATCTTAGCTAATTTTCTATACTTCTGCCATTTGGACAGTCTCTCACTACATTAAAAGGAGAAAAAAAGAAAAAAACTAACTGTGCACAGTTTACTGTGACTCCACACAAGACAAAAATCTCTAGGATGCCCAAAAAACTTGACAATACAAGAGATCTTTTATCTTGCAAAATTAAGACAAATTAAAAGAAAAGAACAGCTATGACTACAAGTACTACAGAAGCAAAATGAAAATCTCTGGGAAAGGGTATAAAAAATGTTTTCTAAGATAAATAAAGTGTGAAGTAAACAAAAATACAGAAAGGGGCTACAAATAATTAGCTACTAAAATCAAATAATAAGGGTCAGTATATTCACATTTGTATCTGATGATGAATAAGGTCACTTTTGTGGTCGATACACAAATGCACAAAAATATAAAGTAATGTGAAAATATGAGGGTAACACTTAACATTATTTAAATAGAAAGAAATATCTAACAAAGCACACACGCAACTTTTAAGAGTTGTTTTTTTCCCCCCTCCGTATGCAGAAATAAGCAAATAAAAAAAACATGACAACAATGTGTCGCCATACACAGACACAACAGATGGTGAGATATTACAACCATTAGTGGTGTTACAGTAAAAACATTGATTTAAAGCATCCGCAATAGCAAAGAATCAATTAATAATTAAAGATTTTCTTTTTTTAAATTAGAGAAATTGTAATGTATAAATAAATAAAACAATTCAGTGATCACGACAAATATATATTACATCAAAATAAACTATATTTTTGTTATCTCAAAAATTCATAATGAACATATAAGTTGACTGGAACGTCCTTGTCATTTTTCTCTTCTTTGAATGTTCAAAGTTTCCTCTTATTCTCCTGGTAACTCTTTCCTATTGGCAGAAGTTTCTACATGTCTGTGACCAACACTATTACAGCACGTTCCTGGTAATCTGATCTGCCTATTTATCATGTGGGTAAAAAAAAAAAGGTAAAATTTCCGTTTCCACGCCATTAACGCATACTGGGCAATACGGTGTCAGGCCCCCATTTTCCATGACCTTCGGCACATGAATGTGTGATGTGGTCAGTATCACCCATGGCCACTTTACCTTCCCAGATTTCTCTGGAACCCATTTTTAGAGGCTGAGTGGACCCCGGGGACTTTTGGTGTATACCAGAAAAAAATCCCACTGCTGGAACTGAACCGGTCACCACCAGATTAGCAAAGCTGAGCTCCACCATGTGGGCAGCAAAAAAATAAAAATAAGGTTAGAAAAAAAAAAAACAGAAGTAAAATTGTTAGAAAAGACTGTTCTGAAATGCCCAGGAAAGGAAAGAGGTCAGCATGACATACAGTAACTGACTGTCAATCTTTGTCACCTCACAGCATGCACTAAAGAAAGTGAGAAAACTGACAGAGCATATCTTTAGTTTATAAAAAGCAGATTTTATCACCTGAAATTAGGTAAAAAAATTGCATATTCTTCACCCTTCCCACAAACCATTGTAGCAAAATTCATGACCCTTCATAGCACACTACTTGATAATCAATGACCTCAAGAGACAGACAGGCAAGCAGATATAGGGACAGAGAGACAGACAGGCAAGCAGATATAGGGACAGAGAGACAGACAGGCAAGCAGATATAGGGACAGAGAGACAGACAGGCAAGCAGATATAGGGACAGAGAGACAGACAGATTATAAAAAAAATACTATTAAATTTCAGGGATAAAAGTCTCTATGGGACTTCCCAGGTGTGATCTACCCCATCTATCTCCTCTATCCTTTCCCACCCACATCTGTTTTAGAGAGACCCCAGCAATGATTTGATCCTGTACTGTACGCTTCACAAATCAAAGAATCAACCTTTACACTAGCCAGTGATAACCATTTTCACCGTAATGGACAAAACATCATAACAAACATATATATGAATCGATGCTTGGTCGAAAGGAAAAGAAAAATATATTCTTTCTGTCTCTCTTCCCCTCTTTGTGTGTACTTAAGTATTTTTCCTGATCCTCCTCATCTGACAAAAGAAGAAGATGCAACAAAAACATCTAAGGCAACCCATCCACTGGAACGAACATCAGTCACAGAATTAAAAAGTTTCTCAACGGAAGACCTAAGGACAAATATAATCCAATCCAGTTCATAAAATGCAGCAGGTCACAGCATCTAGTGTGAGCGCGCACACACACACACACACACACACAAAGACACACTCACCCAGTCAAAGAGATCAGCACTCGCATGAATACATTCTCCCGACGTTACGCTCGATGTATTGGCTCTATGGGGATGATTACGGCCTCTTGGGAGACTCGTGGACATGTAGAAGTCTTTCGTGGGTGCTTGGAGATGACAGAAACGAACAGAGAGTGAGGACAGAATCAGCTGTGGAATGGGAGGGGGGAAAGACATGCTGTTCAACTTTATGGTGATTGATAAGATGGTGGTTTTACTTTTGGGTATGGAGATAATGAGTCATTGAATGATCAGAAAAGATGAGCATGCAAGATTTTCATGCCTTTGTTAAACTGGAAATACAAAGTATCATAGTGATTCTGGTTGGGAGAAAATCATTTTACTAAACAAGCCATCATAAGAAGTGTTGAAAGATGAAATTCTAGAGGGGGAGTATGAAATAATACACTAAATATGATGTTCTTATGGACAAATATTATTATGAATACTGGATTGCATTACATTACTGATCATGTGTAATCTATCAAAGAACCACAGGGGACCTGGGGTGGTGGGTGTGCGAGAGAGAGAGAGAGAGAGAGAGAGAGAGAGAGAGAGAGAGAGAGAGGGCGAGAGGGAGGAAGTGAATGTGAGAGAAGAAGTTCTTGGTTTCTGTTTGTGTTCTTGTTTCATATGTAGTGTGACTGAATGCTTTCAGCCTTTCGTACTGTGACAAATGATTATGACATCTCCAAGCTGATGAGATCCGACATCTGATGATGATATATGACAATGTATGAGATCCGACAGCAGATGATACCTTATGGTAGAGGAGATCTGGCAACAAATGATGATATTTGATTGCTGATAAGATAGGATAACAGATTATGATATATGACACTGAATGGGATCTCAAAACAGATGATGCCTGAGAAGAAAAATGACATCTAAAGATTATGTCATGATATGTGAGGTGAATTATGATATCTAATGATAATGATAAATCATGAAATGAGATAAACAAGGCTATCTAACTATAGCTAAATGACTTCTCAAGTATGTGATAATATCTAACAATAGGTGATGAGCTGTGACAACATGATATCTGATGATTTACAATATCTGATGATAATGAGGAAGGAATAAATGAAACAAAACAACAAATATGGATATAAAAATACAGAAAACCCAATGCTTTCTTTAAAAATTCACTCACTTTTAGTATGTATAAATTCAGCAAATTCACTCACTTCTAGCATGTATAAACTCAGCTAACACTCAGCTTTTGCATACACTCAGTTTTGGCCAACACATGTATAAGTCCAATAACACATATACCATAAGTTCTAGCACATATAAACTGAGTTCTAGCATGCACATGTGCATTCTTGGATGCATACAATGGGTTCTAGCTTGTCTGCAGCCAGTACTAACAAGCACAGCCAGTATTAACATGCTTACAGTCAACTCTATCTTAGGTAAATCTTCAACCAAAGGGTAACTCGATGAACTACCCAGACTTTATGCACCAAAAGCAGACCTGGACAATGACAGGACAAAACTGCCACTATTATCCTCTGACACATCTGCTAGTCCCACTACAGAAAACCTGGTATCTGAAACATGAGGTAACGCTATCACTCAAGTACTGGCAGGTTATCACTGAAGTATTGACCCCCAACATGTCTGCAAAAGGTCACTCAGTTCACATGGTCAATAGGATGGACAAAGTGACAGATTTGCCTTACATGTGGAACTGATACATGTCTGAATTTTTCTGCATTTTTTACATTTGCAAGACAAACAGGAATACAATATGGGATGAACATGTGTATGTGTGAGCTGATGGCAAAGACCGGATGAAATAACTATGAAAAGCCTTACTTATGTGTAGAAACACATCTTACATACTTCCCGTACCACTAAATGTGACATAGGGCTCGCATGGTAGTTTGCCAAGCTTTCCCAATTTTGGCAAGCTTTTCAACCTCATCAAGGGATGTTATTCTCACTAAACTGGCCTCTCTTAACAATGTCCTCTTTAGAGTTTCACGTGGTTGACCTCTTTTTCTTCGGCCTTTTGTGTTCCACTTGATAGCTTGTTCTGGGATTTTCTGGTTGTTTCTTCTCAGCACATGACTGACATATGCCATCTTCTTTTTCTGATCACCCATGAGACAGGTTGTTGTTTGCTCGTCTGTCTTATCTCTGCGTTGTTCTTGAATTCTTTCTACTTTATACCGAGTATTTTCCTGCAGCATTTGTTTTCAAAGAGACTAATTTCTTGTCTATTTCTTCAGTTGTTTTCCAGTTTTTGCATGCATAAATGAGGGTGGATATCATATTTGAATTGAATAATCTTAACTTGGTTTTTGTGCTTATAACTTTTTAATTCCAATGTGTTCTCAAGATTCTTGAAGGTCAATGCTGGTTTTGCAATTCAAATTCTAACTTCCTTTCTGGTGTCACCATCCTAGTCTATGTAGCTGCCAAGATATGCAAAATGGTTTACTTCTTCAACAGCTGTTCCTTCTATGTATATTTTACCCTCATGGTTAATGAGAAGTTTCATTTTTTTTTCCTTGTTAATTTCAAGTCCTAATTTACTAACCACTGAAGAGAGATAATCTGTTTTGTCTTGCATTGATTTCACATTGTCACTAATAAGAGTGACACTAGACAGTAGAAACACACACACACACACACACATATTATATAATATATAAAATATATATTATATAAAATATAAAATATAAAAATATATAAAGTAGAAACACATAAATAAGCATTAAAACATATACACAAATCAGCAAGGTGGGACAGTCAACAAGCAGGATGACATATGTCAATGTGAATGAATGGACAGAAGAGATGACTGACAGATTGTTGGATGAATGAAAAGACAGAGAAACTGACAGATTGTTGGATGAATGAAAAGACAGAGAAACTGACTGAACATTGGATGAATGAAAAGACAGAGAAACTGACAGACAGACAGGCACCCAAAATAATGCAACAACCTCTCTTTACATAGATCATGTATAAACTCAGAAGAAAAAAAGTAGGAACAGCTTTATTTCTTAATGACTACAAAGATGTGACGTTTCGGCATGAGCGTTAATCATACAAACACACACAGGATGAAGAATTAGAGAGAGAGGAGATAAAGTATAGATTCACATGAATCCTATGTTAAAAAAAAATAAATAAAATGAATAGAGCACTTAGCTGTAACTTGAAAGAATATGTAACTTTTCTGATGCTTGTTCAGAAATGCATACTTATACAGTGATTACTGTGTTTTACATACAACATATCCAATAAATCTTCACACACGCTGATTAAACCAAGAAGTCATGGTACAAACAACCTCCTGTCATGTATGTACAAACGACCTCCCATCATGCTGGTACAAACAACCTGTCATACACCTGTCATGTGGGTACAAACAACCTCCTGCTATGCATGTACAAACAACTTCCTGTCATGCAGGTACAAACAACCCCCTGCCATGCAGCTAAAAAAAACTCCTGTCAGAGCAAATGATTAGCACTACGTCCTGTATAATTTTTTTTACTTGTCTACCACACTGTTTCCGGGAAACATAAAAAATGTAACTAGAATTCAAAGCTTGGAGTTTAACCTAGCTTTTTTGTCCCTATTTAACCTAGCTTTTTTGTCCCTATTTAACCTAGCTGTTTTGTCCCTATTTAACCTAGCTGTTTTGTCCCTATTTAACCTAGCTGTTTTGTCCCTATTTAACCTAGCTGTTTTGTCCCTATTTAACCTAGCTTTTTTGTCCCTATTTAACCTAGCTTTTTTGTCCCTATTTAACCTAGCTGTTTTGTCCCTATTTAACCTAGCTGTTTTGTCCCTATTTAACCTAGCTTTTTTGTCCCTATTTAACCTAGCTGTTTTGTCCCTATTTAACCTAGTTTTTTTCCCTATTTAACCTAGCTTTTGTCTCTATTAAATAAAATAAGTCTTATGAAACAATCTCTGGCTGGCTTCATATATAAGGTATGTAAGGTGATATTTAAAAAAAAGGTAAAGGTAATCCTGTCATGCCTTAGAGAGACATAGGGATATGTTTATGCCCATATTTTCCTTGACCTGCCAGCACACTAGAGGGTGATATGGTCAGTATCACGCCTGGTCACCTTTCCTTCCCCAACTCGAGAAGAAGTCGGGTACTCACTTCTACAACTAAGGGACTGGGGTGCCTCCGGCCGGATTCGAACCCCCGACCTTCGCCACGAGAGACCAGTGCACTAACCACTTCGCCACTCATACTATATAAGGCGTGTCCCTTGCGGAACTTTGCCTCCCTAACAGCACTCCTGTAGGCCTCTCGATTGTAAGCAAGATGGCCTGCTGCTGATGCATCCATCTGCAGATCATCAACGATGTCTTGCAACCATCTTCGTATTTGTCTTCCTCGCTTTCTTTTTCCCATTATGTACCCTTCCAAGATGATCTTCTCTAGATTATCATGACGTTTAATGTGTCCAAAATATTTAAGTTTTCTCTCTTTAATCCTCTTTAATAGCCAGCCTTCTTCAGTATTAAGCTCTTGTAGTATGTAAGATTATCCAAGTCCGTTAGAGAACCCTAGAGAGAGGATGACAATCCAGATAAAGCTGAGTTACGGCACATGCTGAAATTTGAATAGGAAATAGAATACAGACTACCAGGAAGAGAGAGAGAGAGAGAGAGAGAATAAGAGGAAGGAGAGAATAAGAAGGTGAAAGAGAAGAGAGAAAGAGATAGTGCAAGAGAGAGAATGAGAAAGACAGAGAAACAGACAATGTGAGAAAGAGAGTTAGAGAGAGAGCGGGAGAAAGACAGAGAAACAGACAATGTGAGAAAGAGAGTTAGAGAGCGGGAGAGAGAGAGTACTGATTTAATACCTGCGGCTTGTGAATCGTTCACTATCTGCCTCTCAAACACTCATACACAAGAAACAGACCCGGAGAACTGTTAGTATGGTTATCACTAAAGCCCAAAGAAATCTGTAAGTGCCATGATCTCCTACGCTGTACACAAACTGACTACGCTTGCTGTAGCTGACTTACAGCCCTTGTCCTGCCATCATCCTGCGACTGTCTGACCTTCACGCTGGGAGTCATCACACTTTACTCTCAGCTTTATTATCCTAAACAGAGATGATGCAATACTGACCGATCTTTAAAAAACCCAGAATAAAAAAGGACAGATTTTCGTGGGGGGGGGGGGGGAAAGGAGAGAGAGAGATGAGAGAATTCTATCTATCTATCTATCTATCATCTATCTATCTATCTATCTATCTATCTATCTATCTATCATCTATCTATCTATCTATCTATCTATCTATCTATCTATCTATCTATCTATCTATCTATCTATCTATCTATCTATCTATCTATCTATCTATCTATCTATCTATCTATCTATCTATCTATCTATCTATCTATCTATCTATCTATCTATCTATCTATCTATCTATCTATCTATCTATCTATCTATCTATCTATCTATCTATCTATCTATCTATCTATCTATCATCACTGTATTTCTAGTCAATTTTTTCCCCATTAAATATTACCATCTCCGATGAAGTATATTAATGAACATGGCCAAAAACACGTGACCCCAATAATGACCATAATTGGTGACACGCTTCTGGCTTATGCTCACTAGAAATTAGCAACACGATCTACACGCTTGCAACACATACACACAACAACTATCCACTCCTCTCTCACTAACTGGCAAAAAAGGAGACCCCCGTCCCACAAACGTAGGAAGTTATGGTATTAGAAGTCTCGAGGAGTGTATATACAGGGTTATTCATATGTCTGTGAAACATTAAAAAAATTCGCAACAAATAAACTACGTAACGGATCATGATTATTTTTACGCCGAGAGAGAGAGAAAGAAAGAGAGAGAGAGAGAGAGAAACTCTAAGTTTTTCTTTTAATAAATGCCGCGCGCAGAGCTCCCGAGGTTTGCCGTTAGGTGGCAGCAGTAGCAAATATGCCATTCTTTAAACATGAGCAGTCATTTTATGTTTTGGAATATGCAAGAACCTCGTCCTTTGTGACTATGCAGCGATGATTTCGAGCAGAATTCCAGAAGGCAGCACCTGTTTCCAACACTGTCAGGAAGTGATATGCAAAATTCCGGGTTGAAGCTCGTCTGTGCACAGCTCCTCGGCAGGGACGTCCAGGACCAAGCGAAGAAACTGAATCGTGTTACAGAGCGAACCCCCCCCCCCCCCCGTTAATGATGGCAAACACGTCTATTCATCTTGTATAACCTTATACTTGTGCACTGTATCTGTGTCTGATATCCTGCTATTACGACCAACATATGGCCAAAACGACTTACCACCAGATGGCCGGTCACAAATTCGGCTGCCAGTCAGAGCTACTCACACACTGTCACCCGTAACTACGCAAACTGTGTGCAATAAGACTTGACAAAGGTGAAGGTTGGTACAGCTCACCTGTCAACACTCGCCCTCTATTTAGCGGTAACGTGCTCCCACTGATACGCGGAAGCCAGAGAACTGTGTGAGTACTGAGATCGATCGAGCTTACAAACAAACGCACAAACAAAGAGAAAGTAGAAGGAGTGTCAACTCTGAAGTGGGCGCGGCAATGATGAATCACTGCTCATAACCAAACTGAAAACAAAGTTATTGAGATTAGAGGAGATACAATATTAGAATTTACCGGATTTGTTCATTAAATATGAACTATAAAGTGAGGAACAATCGCTCGGCATATAGTGTATATATTAATGGAGGCCAGGTGACATAAATGATAACCTACAGTGATATACACTGATATTAACGGAGAAAATGAAAAAAAGAGGGAAAACATAATGATACAATCAGTGTGGCTTATCAGAAGCCCGTGGGCTGTCAACATCGAAGACAGCAGAACGTGCACACAAACCTCGACACGTGCTCGGATGACGCAAACACGAAGTGAACAATGTCGTCCCTGACAGTAGAGATACATGATCCGGTTTAGCAGGACTTGCAGAGAGAGAGAGAGAGAGAGAGAGAGAGAGAGTGAAGCAATGTTTGTAGCTGTCAACATTAGCGGGTTAATCACCCCATGACCAGAAACGATTGAGGTGAAGGGGAGGTAAATCTTGACAGACAGGACCGTTTCTGTGACGATAGTGAGTGTGAGAAATAGTGGTTGTGGTGGTGGTGAAAAAAATTGGAGGGGGGGGGGGGAGAGAAAAGAGGTTGCATGAAGAATATATTAAGCGCGATATCACAGGGATGTGTGTGAGAAAGAGAGAGAGAGAGAGGTTGGGGGAGGGGGAGAGGAGAATCCTGACACGAAGTCAAAGACATGCAGGCAAAACGAGCGCTGGACTAGACCTGTCGCTCTCTGCTGTGTGGTCTGGCATCTCCCTGGCCAATGCCTGCCAGTCTAGAAAGTGGCACCGAACACGAGCTCCACCGGCAATCACATCTCGCTGACGAAAGCTCGAGAAAAGGCAGGAACACACACACACAAAAACACAGGGACAAAACTGCAGAGACGCCAACCCGTTCAGGGCGTCACGAGGACTGCCACCTGCAACCAGGCAAATATGCTCTAGAAGGGATCTCGGCATCTGGGGTTGCGGTTACCAAACTATTCAGTGTTCACAAGCAGAGCTCTAGAAGGGATCTCGGCATCTGGGGTTGCGGTTACCAAACTATTCAGTGTTCACAAGCAGAGCTCTAGAAGGGATCTCGGCATCTGGGGTTGCGGTTACCAAACTATTCAGTGTTCACAAGCAGAGCTCTAGAAGGGATCTCGGCATCTGGGGTTGCGGTTACCAAACTATTCAGTGTTCACAAGCAGAGCTCTAGAAGGGATCTCGGCATCTGGGGTTGCGGTTACCAAACTATTCAGTGTTCACAAGCAGAGCTCTAGAAGGGATCTCGGCATCTGGGGTTGCGGTTACCAAACTATTCAGTGTTCACAAGCAGAGCTCTAGAAGGGATCTCAGCATCTGGGGTTGCGGTTACCAAACTATTCAGTGTTCACAAGCAGAGCTCTAGAAGGGATCTCGGCATCTGGGGTTGCGGTTACCAAACTATTCAGTGTTCACAAGCAGAGCTCTAGAAGGGATCTCGGCATCTGGGGTTGCGGTTACCAAACTATTCAGTGTTCACAAGCAGAGCTCTAGAAGGGATCTCGGCATCTGGGGTTGCGGTTACCAAACTATTCAGTGTTCACAAGCAGAGCTCTAGAAGGGATCTCGGCATCTGGGGTTGCGGTTACCAAACTATTCAGTGTTCACAAGCAGAGCTCTAGAAGGGATCTCAGCATCTGGGGTTGCGGTTACCAAACTATTCAGTGTTCACAAGCAGAGCTCTAGAAGGGATCTCGGCATCTGGGGTTGCGGTTACCAAACTATTCAGTGTTCACAAGCAGAAAAATGTCCAACTTGGGCCACATTTACCCCAGTAAGATTATCTAATAAAGAACTGTTAATAAAAAAAAAAACAACACATTCCTTCAAACTTCCGTGGCACACATACAGATCTTACAAGACACTAATGTGCCGCCGCACAATGGTCAGCAACAGATGTGCTCTAAGGAAAGCTGAGATAAGACGGGAATATTACTGATCATATGGTTCCCAACTTATCACATCCAATGACCATTATCCCACGCACATATTGGCTGCTGACCTCCGTCTTATATCACAAAAAACCTTTGCTTTTATTCAACAGAAGACACGCAATATCAAGCACAGCCACAGGCTGGGCACCTGATAATGTGCCTCAAAATCACTCAAAGAGAGGGCCACAAACTGTGAGAAAAAAAAATGAAGGATATAAAAAAAGAAATATTTATAATATACAGGACAACAAGCAATTTTTAAAAAAAAAACCTGAAAGATATTAAAATGAGAATACTGATGATACTGATATCACCCCCCCCCCCAATATGTGTTGCTAGAAACTCACATCGATAATGTACATTTCAGAACGCCTTAGACGTAGATGACGATGACTGGAGATGTCAGAAAGAAAAATGTCATGCTTTTAGAAGATGATTATTACGATGTTTAAACACGCAGCATTTCATTCCTTCCTTCTCTCACTCTACCAGGCGAAAATTACTGTCAGTCCTCCTCCTCCTCGTCGTGTTTGTCTGTTGTACTTGTCTGATAGAGGGAACCATGAAGCAGACTGTTTCTAGCCCGTCATGCGTGACGGACACTGATGCTAGGCTTTCCGCGTGAATACTTTCGATGGTTGTTATGGTAGCAAGATGGCCGACCGTTCACTCCGAAAGAAAAAGTAGCGCGTGTCCCGTTTGCACGGGAATTATAGGCTTCTGAGCTCACGACACGCTGACATCACTGAGAGAGAGAGAGAGAGAGAGAGAAAAGGATAGGGAGAGAGAGAAGAGGATAGGGAGATAGAGGGAGAGAAGAGGAGGGGGAGGGAGAGAAGAGGAGGGGGAGAGAAGAGGAGGGAGATAGAGAGAGAAAGAAGAGGATAAGAGAGGGAGGGAGAGAGAAGAGGGGAGGGAGAGAGAGAAGGGGAGGGAGAGAGAAGAGGAGAGGGAGAGAGAAGAGGAGAGGGAGAGAGAATGGGAGAGGCAGAAGATGAGACAGAAAGAGAAGAAGGAGAGAGAAGAGGACAGGGAGAGAGAGAGAAGAGTAGAGGGAAAGAGTAGAAGGAGAGAGAATGCCTCAGGCTGAAGGTCTGAGGCCGGTCACTCTATTACAGCTGCCACGAAGAGTAAAGACTGCCTTACACCCCCCCCCCTAAAAAAAATGTTCCTATTTGAGTGGAACCCGCTTTTCAAGAACGAGAAACCAGCACTCAAAGCGCTGGACCACGCTTTTCTCTTTAACGTGAGAGAACAAGTATACAGCCACAAGAGCGCTGTTCCAACCTTCTGCACACATTCTCATACGTTGAAGACTAGTGAAAGAAGAAGATGATGATAATAAACACAAACAACATCTGACATCTACTTCAAAAGTAGCAACACTCTCTGCCACACGTTAACAGACTGGAGATCTGTCAGGAATGTGTCATGAACAGCTCACAGTAAATCTAAGTAAGGTCAGCTGCCTAGCCCAAGTCTTGCCGTTCTTCCGGGAAATTGCAAAACTCTTTGTGGGCTTTCAGCAGAGGATAATAACGGGTGTGACAGCCAGCAAAGAGATCCTGGTTGCTGTTGTCTGAATGACGGTTGTGACAGCCAGCAATGAGATCCTGGTTGCTGTTGTCTGAATGATGGTTGTGACAGCCAGCACAGAGATCCTGGTTGGTGTTGTCTGAATAATGGTTGTAACAGTCAGCAAAGAGATCCTGGTTGCTGTTGTCTGAATAATGGTTGTGACAGCCAGCAAATAGATCATGGTTGCTGTGTCTGAATAATGGTTGTGACAGCCAGCAAAGAGATCCTGGTTGCTGTTGTCTGAATAATGGTTGTGACAGCCAGCAAATAGATCATGGTTGCTGTGTCTGAATAATGGTTGTGACAGCCAGCAAAGAGATCCTGGTTGCTGTTGTCTGAATAATGGTTGTGACAGCCAGCAAAGAGATCCTGGTTGCTGTTGTCTGAATAATGGTTGTGACAGAAAGTAAACACATAACCAGAGTTCTATAAAGGCTCTTCCACTGCTCTGTGTACAATACTTCATTTTAATTTGCAAAGGAAGTCCATGAGAAAGATGTTATAGAAGATGAGATAAAATTATGCGAGGGATTGGTGACAGAAGAAAATAACATCAGAAGCAGATTCTGTTCTTTATTCATATATGTTCTGGGTAGTAGAAGAAAACTAAATTGATGACAACTGACAAAACAAATAAGGCAAGTGAAATAAGTATCAATGAGGAAAAACTGGAAGAAGTGGAGAGTTTTGAATATCTTGGATCACTACTAACTAATAATGGAAATACAATGAGGGAAATTAAAAGGAGGACATCTATCGCTTTTCGGAAAGTAAAACAACTAAAGAATCTGTGGAGAGGAGCAGACAGAACCACAAAAAATAAGACTTTTAAGGGCATGCATCTTTCCCATCGCAACATATGCCTGTGAGACCTGGACACTTAACAAATCAGCTGAGAAACACATAAATGCCTTTGAATGTAAATGATACAGAAGAGTTCTCCAAATATCATGGACACGGAAAAGAACAAATATATCTATACTACAAGAACTTAATATTGAAGAAGGCTGGCTAGTGAAGAGGATCAAACAGAGAAAACTTAAATATTCTGGACACATTAAACGTCATGATAATCTAGAGAAGACCGTCTTGGAAGGATACATAATGGGAAAAAGAAAGAGAGAAAGACCAAGGCGAAGATGGCTGCAAGACATCGTTGACGATCTGGAAATGGATGCATCAGCAGCAGGCCATCTTGCTCACAACCGAGAGGCCTACAGGAGTGCTGTTAGGGTGGCACAGTTTCGCAAGGGACACGCAGATGAATGAATGAATGATCTGGTTAGTAGACTTCTATGTTTGTTTTGGGTAATGGACTGTTGTGTATGTTCTGGGTCGTAGATTGCTATATTCATCCTAGGATTCGAACAGGGGCCGCTACATCTAGTGTCTTCCTCTCACTAGTCATCACAAGCTCGAGGTGGAAACCTGCTGTTATACACACACACACACACAACACTCTATTAGTTCACGCTACACAGAGGTGGATCGTATTTCATCAAACTGCGTTACACAGCCTCCCCTGCCCCACCTCAAACATACAAAGGACGCTACATACTAAACAAACAGCCGTTATACAGGATATCACTTAAGGCGCGAACAGTTTTACATGTAAGGACTAGATTAACAATTTAGTGCGCTGATAAAAATGTCTCCTCGAGTTCGAAGACCAAACAAAGTCGGGTAACGCTCGCACGGCGCCATAAGAACAACATAGGCTGACTGACGTTTACCATGTGTTTCTTGTGTAAAATATGACTGTAACAAGGCTCTTCATTTCAAATGCCAATACAATAAAGTGTCTTTTTAACACCTTGGTCTTGTCTAAATAAAACTGCCGGAGGAATTTGAACTGATGAGAAGCCTATTCAACAAGGAAACAGGTCACTTTGTCACTTCAGCCCGGTCACTTTATCACTTTTAATGGTAACTTTGTCACCACAGCACGGCCATTTTGTCACTTAATCATGGCGTCACTTTAGTATGGTTATTCTGTCACTTCAGCACGGTTATTCTGTCACTTCAACATGGCTTCTTTGTGTCACTTCAGTATGGTTTAGTGACACTTTATCATGGTCCAGAGGGTGCCGGAATCGACCTTTTCATGCTGGGTTAGCACGGTCTGGAGGATAATATCTTTCTAAACTCACTATGCCTGGCAACAGTCCCCTTCATCTACGTGTGGGGGTGGGCACACACACACACACACCATTGCTGCCAACTTCCCATCCGAAGTGATGTATGCATTTTAAAACCTTCACCGAAACTTTGGCTACAAAGAACTCACCTTCGCGGTTACAGGGGACAGCACCATACAAAACTATGTTATCACCTGCAGGTTACATTCTTCATCTTCTGTTTTATCTCACAGTTATAAGACATAAGACATCCTGTAACATCCCCATAACTGCAATGTCTGAGCTACCGACTTTTTCAATAGCTCTAACATATAAAGATCGGTGCTTCCAAGTAAACAAATAACAACTATATAACCAGATAAATACAGCTTACACCAAATCCATGACCAAACATCTGGGACATCAACACGGCACCCTGCGGCCACCATGAATGTTCTGCAACAGTGGCTCCCAACTTTTTTACATCCACGGACCCTCCCCAGCTATATGTAAGCTGTAGGCCACCATCTTATACGTCCCATCGTAACGCCATAAGCCTTAATTTTCTCACACAGCGGATGGCACTTAATACCAACTCGATAATGCAGTCGCGGTCCACCACATAATGCGCCACGGACGGCATTTCGGGAAACATTGGTGTAGAAGAACACAGAGGATTGTTTTGTGTACACACGTCTCTCTCTCTCTACAGCCTTCTGATCTTGTTACCGTGAACAGCGGAATCTGTGCTTACCTATTCCAAGTTTTTGTAGCTTTTATCTGTCCATATCAATCTTTCGTGGTAGCTCCCATCTCTTCTAATACCTTAAGAGGGCTCAGTTTTATATATATATATATATATATATATATATATATGACCCTGTTAGTCAATGATTTCAAATTCACCTCCCCCATTTAACTCTAGTATTAAAAGCCTTCTTAACACAATATTTAATACTCTATAGTCTAAACTTGCTAAGTAAGCTCTCACATGAGCCTGTGTGGACTTCTAGGCTGAGATATGATGGCATAATATAAACGTGCAGCTTGCATACTCACAACAAAGTACACTAGGTGAGTCTCTGTAATGGCGGGAGAAATGTGTCAACAATCACCACCAAAACTGAAATTTCGCGAAAATCACCAAAACAATCCCTAGATTTCTTTCACGTGTGGCCTAAATTCTTGTGCCTTAATTCTACGTGTGCCTAAAATACCCACACAAATATCCCTATCAACAGGTCAATATTAATGTGTTTAAATACCTAACGTTAAATGTTTTACAACTATACTTCGTCCACACTGTCACAAAATGACCAATAACAATTTCATAATTACTATTTTTAGTCACCAAGGGGCCGAAATCAAAGCAAGGCTATATGGTGTCGATAGCTTCCAGTTTTGGGGCCCATGGACTTATTCTCACTGTTACTGTTTTACTTTTGTAAAATAACACTGAACCTGGAAGAAAGTTGGTCGTTTGATTGAGCTCACATGAGACAGGCCTGTATGGTGCAGTTTTTTTCTCTGAGCTACACTGCACGAAACATGCTGTTACTGTCACCGTGGCACGAGCTGTCCTCGGTGCTTGCATCCAGTACACAAGTCGGGGATTTATCAATAAGACTTACACGAGAACTCGCTGCTTATCTTATTTTAGCTTATTGATTCCGTATGTATCGTATGGTACTTTTCGCTGTTAATTCTTCTAGAAACAATACTTTCTCTTTCAAAGCCATCACATTCTCTTATATTCTTCTAGAATCATCACTCTCTCTTTCAAAGCCATCACCTTCTAGAATCAGCACTCTCTCTTTCAAAGCCATCACCTTCTCTTATATTCTTCTAGAATCAGCACTCTCTCTTTCACAGCCATCACTTTCTCTTATATTCTTCTCAGAATCAGCACTTTCTCTTTCAAAGCCATCACCCTCTCTTATATTCTTCTAGAATCAGCACTCTCTTTTTCAAAGCCATCACCTTCTCTTATATTCTTCTAGAATCATCACTCTCTCTTTCAAAGCCATCACTTTCTCTTATATTCTTCTAGAATCATCACTCTCTCTTTCAAAGCCATCACCGTCTCTTATATTCTTCTAGAATCAGCACTCTCTCTTTCAAAGCCATCACTTTCTCTTATATTCTTCTAGAATCAGCACTCTCTCTTTCAAAGCCATCACCGTCTCTTATATTCTTCTAGAATCAGCATTTTCTCTTTCAAAGCCATCACCTTCTTGGTATTTTCAAGAGTGTTTGTTCTTATCAATAAGTTCACCCCAGACCCTCAAGTACTTGACTTGTCTGAATGAATAACAACAATAAAGTTAGAAGAATATGCCTAATGTAGACACATAAAACATTCCACAAGGAAGGTCACAATCTTACTCGGCTTGTGCTTACCATGAAACTGACGAGGGTTTGTTATCATTCCTTAGTCTGGCAAGTTTCTTTGCTGGATATAACTTGTGTGACCGAGCCGAAAAAAAAAAACCAAAACGCGATTCCGTTAAAACAGATCCCGCAAATATGGAGACCCAAGCGTTTGTCTATACAGGGCAAGAAAGAATTCACGCGCCCGCGCGCACACACAGACAGAGAGAAAGAACGAACAAAGGATGAGGGACACAAAGTTGAACGCTCCAACGTCTATTATAAGAACTGACAACACCTTTTCTGTTATGCCAAGCCCACAAACATTACTGATCCGTACACCAGGACCAGTCTTCCACTCAAGTCAACACCTGCGCGACCCCCCCCCCCCCCCCTCCAAAAAAAAAAAAACAAAAAACTGAGATCGCAGTATGATCGTCACTACGATCACCTTTCACAAATGAAAGAAACAAAACAAAACAGCATTCCTGACCTGCTCGGAACACCGTACACAAATATCCACACATGATAAGTCGCTGCCCCGACACCCAGGTCATGTAGGTAAGAAATAAGCTCAGGTGTCGAAGAAAAAAACAAACCGGGTTTCATTCGCCGTGACCGGCTGCCCCAGATAACGGTTTCTGGAACAGAGTATATATCTGAAGTCAAATCTTCGGTCAGCCCGGTGTGACATGTCCCGGCCTGGCTCTGTCGCTCTTTTAACCGTTAGAATCTCACAGAACAAGCATGGACTTGAACTCTAGTCCGCTGGAAGTCTTCGACATGTTCTAACCTCTCCAGTTCGGTGCGGGATTCACACAAGTATTTACACATACAGGTACGTGCACGTTAAGGAAGATCTGCCTTACAGCGCTTCTGCTCAAGTCTTTAATGTAACAAAGCAGTGTGGACACATCTTCTCCCATATAATTTGGTAGCGATGGGACGTCTCCGAGATAAAACTACGAGATTTAAGCGGATAGACAGACGGCGAGCGTCACAGAATGTTAGGCGGGCAGACTGTACCGTTGCGTAATACAGCTTTCTAATAAACAAATAGTTGCAGCAGATTCATGACCAAACAAACTGAGACAGACAAAACTGAAGAGACAGATGTCAGTCAGATACACAGTCAAAGGTATAGCTGACCAAGAGAAACACACTGACAGCTAAAGTACATGCATAGCTCGCTGTATTGCGTTTCGCAAATAATGGGATTTTTCAAGTGGTATGTCGAAAACCATTAACAGCTGAAAGATAGATTTCAATCGCCAACAGTTAGCCTGAAAGCTATATTCCATTTGCCAACATTTATTCCCAAAAGCTAGGCATCATTCATCAAACAATTTGAAAACTAGGCTTCACTCGCCAAACAATTAGTCTGAAAACTAGGCTTCATTTGCCAAACAATTAGTCTGAAAACTAGGCTTCATTCGCCAAACAATTAGTCTGAAAACTAGGCTTCATTCGCCAAACAATTAGTCTGAAAACTAGGCTTCATTCGGTTCTTAGGACTGTCACAGCCGGAGGTGGGGTGGGGGATACACTCTCCACTCCAATTAAATGTCCCCAAGGCGTGCGTCTTAAATAGCCTCTGACAGTCCAAGTCCAGCTCCTGGCCTTCGCGCCTGAAAACCAGACGCTTCAGGTAGACGAGAGTCTTGGTTGGTAGCTCATCCAGGAGAAGGAAAACTGATTTAAAACACGCTGCTGGTGAGATTCTTCAGCTACCGTGCTTGGGGTGAAACTCCTCCCGGTCAATGAAGAAAATGCGATTAGGGTTGCCGCGCGGCGCCAACGTGGAAAAGGAGAAGGAAAGGGTTAAGTGAAGTAACCAGTAATCTCCAGGTCAGAGCTACTCAAATCACCGGACCTCTGCTCTAGAGGCCGGCCACATCCTATATACACCCATACTAGGGCAGACTGCTTAAACCGGCTTAACTCAGGGGTTAAACTAAGACACTGCTGGCGAGAATCTTCGGCTTACGTGAGTGGATTGAAACTCCTCCCGGCCAATGAAGAAAATGCGATTAGGGTTGCCGTGCGATGCCGCTGTGAAAAAGGTGATGAAAAGGATAAAGTGAAGTTTAATCGGTACGTTCAGTAGTCTCGCGGCGAGAGCTACTCATACTATGGCACCTCTGCTCTAAAGGCCGGCCACGTCCGAAATACACCCATACTGGTGAAATATGCCTAAACCGGCTTAACCTAGGGGTGAAACTCGATGGCTACGCATATCACGGTGCCTCCACTCTAGAGGCCGGTCGCGTCCTATACACACCCATACTGGGATAATACGCCTAAACCGGCTTAACCCAGGAGTGAAACTCACTAGTGGCGAGGATTCGTCCTCTTCGACAAAAGCTCCGTCCCGGTCACCACCAGGAAGGGTAGCGGCCACGACCACAAAATGCTGAAGTCGGAGACACTGGACCAGTGCAGTCTAGATGGACAACCACCTCTCGCCCGATGAGGTTATATTATATCCAAATCACATTGAGGTTTTCCGGTTAGAAAGTCCAACGCTGGTCTGGATGGGCAACCGCCTCTCACCCGGCGGGGATATACTGATATCCAAAACACGTCGAGGTTTTCCGGTGAGAAAGTCCAACTCTAGACTAAACTGGTGCAACGAAAACCGCAGTGTCACGCAATGCCGCTTCTGTGACCCACAGAGAATACAGGCCACAGCCCCACGATGCTCTGAGCCTCCATCCTAAATGAGACTATGGCGAGAACCACAAGAGTAAATTCAGTAGGATCACGGGGCGATCTTGATGGTAGAAGAGAACGAAGAAGAAGAAGAAGAAGAAGAAGCTTCATTCGCCAAAACAATTAGTCTGAAAACTAAGCCTCATTCACCAAACAATTACCCCGAAAGCTAGGCTTCATTCGCCAAACAATTACCCCGAAAACTAAGCTTCATTCGCCAAACAGTCAGTCTGAAAACTAAACCTCATTCGCCAAACAATTAACCCGAAAGCTAAGCTTCATTCGCCAACAATTAGCCAAGTTCTGAGCGAAGAAATTCTTGAAGAGAGATAAAACTTCTAGTGAATAGAAGAGTGGTTCAATCTTATTCCGCGCGAAATGAAGCGTAAATCTGTGAGGGTACATCACCTCTGAGATATAATGTAACTTAGTAGTGTGGGCACATCTTTTCTGAAATATAATGTAACTTAGTAGTAAGGGCACACTTTCTCTGATATATAACTTAGTAGTGTGGGCACACTTTTTTCTGAAACATAATGTAACTTAGTGATGTAGGCACATCATCTCTGAGATATTAAGTTAATTTAGTAGTGTAGGCACAGCTTTTCTCAGAAGGGGACCTACTTCGCTGGTTTTTTTCCCCCTTTTTTACTTTAAGAAACTGCCTGAGCAGCCAGCACGATTAGAAAGTGAACTGGTGTGACTCGCTTCAATGCGGTGTTCAAGAACTGAGCCTCCAGTACCTCCGAAGCAAGCACATATTCAGACACTTACAATATAAACTATTTACGTTCTCGTATGTATGGGTCACTCTGGCACGCGATTGACGTAGTGGTTAGTGCGTGCGTCTCTCACTTCAAGGTCAGTGGTTCAAACCCGGGCAGTGTGCCCCAGTCAACATCAGCTGTAGAAATAGGTACCCAGCCTCTTTAGGAGCTGAGGAATGCGAGGCAGCCTGGCGTGATGCTGATCACACGAGTATACTGCATGCCTACGGGGAATGAAACATAACAACAATAACAACAACAACAAGTGAGGAAACAGTGTGTCAGACTTAACATGATTGAGTACAGAGGGTCTTCGCAAGTCCGCTCACGTGTGCAACAGAAAAATGGGCGAGTTATCAAGGGTACTAAGTGCTGCCTGAATGCCTGTTCTAAAAAACGGAAAAGTGGGTGGAAGGAACAGTCCGAATCTGGTATCACTTAACACATAGAGGGTGAAGTGAATTATTCTCCATTAATTTGATTCGCTGACATCGCACGACTTAATTCGTCTATTTAACTGTTTTCTTCCTCTCTCCGAGCACTAGTTCATAGACTCTTCATCTTCTTTTTTTTTCTTTCCAACTGCGAGCTGGTGTTCTTTGCGGTCGATGCGGTGAAGATGTTGGGGCACAACATCGTCCAGGCTTGGGATACGGCTCACAGTGGCTACTTTTTTCAGTCTCTGAGTGAAACTAAAAGGCAGGGGGCTATGCTCTGCTTCTTTAGCAGACTCCACCACCATGGGGACTATGACGATCCCTGCCACATTAGCCATGCCAGGACTATTACTGGGGGGGGGGGGGTTCCGATGGAGAGGTGGATTAGGGTCTTGGCCAGCAACCCCAGCTCGACAATCCTAATAGTTTCATGTTAGCTAGGGGTCGCTGACTGCCAAATAAGAGAGTACCTTCGATCCGGGCCTAATGGTTAACATAATCTTCTATGGGAAAGTTTTTTGAAAAAAAAAATCTGAAAATCTGATCAGTTGTATATTGCTGACATCCTTATAAACTGGATCAATGGTGGTGTGTGCTCCGTGTCAGTCAGTCACTAGAGCGCCAGACATTTGTTACTGAAAGCAGATGTAAACGGTACAAAACTGAGTCTTGACCAGTGTGGGCAGCTGATTATAAATGTATTAAGCAACAGCACAAAATGTATTAGAAAGTACAATTCTAAAGTACCTAAATTATAATAAGGTACTAAACGACAGTACAACGTAGTTCTTCTCCCTTCCCCTACACACTCACACACAACACGCCACAATATACACGCGCCCTTCTCTGCTCGCAGCAAGTGTGTGTGTGTGTGTGTGGCTGTGTAAATGTCCCTTTAATTCGCTAAAAGGTATTAAGTAAAGTCTTTCTTCTGTTGTGGTCATGAGTGCGACAACTACAGAAACATTCCACATTAAAGACACTTCAAAGCAGGTAACAGCCACTGGTCAGAACACATGAGTCACACAGACGAATAAAGCCATCATCACAAAGACGAATACAGCCATCATCACAAAGACGAATACAGCCATCATCACAAAGACGAATACAGCCATCATCACAAAGACGAATACAGCCATCATCACAAAGACGAATACAGCCATCATCACAAAGACGAATACAGCCATCATCACAAAGACGAATACAGCCATCATCACAAAGACGAATACAGCCATCATCATCACACACAGAAGCACACATACTCCGGTCAGCCAACTTCAGGTATCTATCCTTCTCCATTCATTCTTCAAGTTCCTCACTCAAAGAACAACTTTCTTAACCATCAGCGCTCTCCAACCTCCCTCCCTCCCATAAACTACGATCATATGAAGTAGTGGGTGAGGCTCTACCCTTTCTGTTTGTTAAGTTCTGTAACAGTACTACAGCCCGCACTGCTACAACAGAACTGAAAGTGCTACCAACCAAGCAACAGTGCAAAATTCATTAGAAATGTACAGCTACAATGTACCAGAAGTATTATCAAATACTAAGTACAAGTACCGAACGTACGAGTACAATTAATGCATCACGCAACAGTATTGAAAAAAGTACCAGTACAATTAACGCATTACGCAACAGTACTGAAAAAAGTACTAGTACAATTAACGCATCACGTAACAGTACTGAAAAAAGTACCAGTACAATTAACGTATTACGCAACAGCCCAGAACGCGTGAGCACAATGAACGCACTAAACAAACAATACACAGAATGAGCAAGGATAAAGAACACATCTAATCATGTGGTACTAAATCTACTTGTGAAGAATAACAAGTAAAAGCACTCATTTCTTCCTGAAAGATGATAGCGTAATAATGTTGCAGATTACAACAGTACTTTGGGAACTATACAAAAGTTCCTATATAAAAAAATACCAGCTGTACTCTGCTAACAGTTCTCACTGTGTGTATCTCATATTACTGACAATATCTGCTACCATGTTTCCAGCTTATGAAATGTATACAGTTACGTGTAGAAATACGGAGCATTAGGTCACTTTATTCAGTTTGACCTTAGGGGGCGCGTATTAATACACATGGTAGATGCGATAAAACTGTGCATAGTAACAAAGTATAAACCTAACACCTATACATATATTACTGGAAAATCGCCAGACAATAATAATAATAATACCAACAACAAGAACAACAAATTCACAGCTGTAACAAAACGTCAAAGCGTCATATACACCATCTAAATTGCATGCACTGGCATAATAATGGCTCGAACAGTGTGACATCTGACACATGAGGTTGTTCAAATATTCAGTTTAAAGAATTCTATTCACAGCGTGAAGTGAATTCTTGGCCTCAGCTTAAAGAGTTCTCTTCATAGCGTGAACTGAATTCTTGGTCTCAGCTTAAAGAGTTCTCTTCATAGCGTGAAATGAATTCTTGGCATCAGCTTAAAGAGTTCTCTTCATAGCGTGAACTGAATTCTTGGCCGAGCTTCATTGCCCCTGCTACGAAAACTAAGTGAACAAATGTTCCATTCTGGCTGCTTAGATATAAAGGTCATGCCCGCCAATTATGAAAATGAATGATGACTGGCTCTAATTCTTCCTGAATACGTGGTATTCCAGCAACTTTTCTTCCATATGCTGAAAGATCTTAGTGAAGGAACTCCATATCAGCAGTTTCCAACTTTGATTTGTCTCACTAGATGGCGCACACATTCATCACCACCCCGGGCCACATGGCCCCGTGTTTGTCTCACTAGATGGCGCACACATTCATCACCACCCCGGGCCACATGGCCCCGTGTTTGTCTCACTAGATGGCGCACACATTCATCACCACCCCGGGCCACATGGCCCCGTGTTTGTCTCACTAGATGGCGCACACATTCATCACCACCCCGGGCCACATGGCCCCGTGTTTGTCTCACTAGATGGCGCACACATTCATCACCACCCCGGGCCACATGGCCCCGTGATCTTCACAGACGGGTCAGTGGCACGAGGTCTATGAGTGGGACTATGATGTCTACCGTAACGGGGAACCGACTGCGAATAGATCAGCAGCCTATGCAACCACCGCTTCGAGCGTGAGAATGGAGGTGCAGGCAGCACCAGAAGCAATCTCCTGGTTGGTGGAGCAGGGCCACTCGCATGGGGTCTCCCAAAGCATGTTACGGAGAATCGAGAGACATTTCTTTTCGCAGAGGGTGGGTCCAGCTTCTGTGGGGGCTATCGGTTATCCATTTCGACGTGGATCTACTACCCGGGTCATGCGGGAATCAAAGGCAGCGAGAAAGCGGACAAGCTACCAGGCGTGGCATCAGTTCAGGGAAGCCTAAGAACGGACAAAGAGGAGACTGCGAGAGCCACCTAGGCTGCGTATGGAGGATGATATCGAGGTGAATGACGATAATCTCATCAGGACGATGATGGAACTGGGAGAGGAGAGGGGAATTGAACTTTTTTTTTTTTTCGAAAGAAGTAGTTTACGTTCGTGTTACCCACAGCCAGTGTGTGGCTGGCTCCATCAGCAGGCGCACACTTCAGTGGGTGTTGGAACGGAAGGCGGAGTACGTATGGGAATGCCCAGAGCACGGGGATGCCAGTCTCTGATTACGGTTACAATTAAATTTAGATCGCGGATCACTGGAATCAATGACCTTGTACCCCACCGCCACATACCATCAGCTTAAACGAAAACCTTTCATGAACGTGGAGGTCTGGGAAAATGTTGGACAAGAACCTATGAACCTACAAATCATGTCTAGGAAGTGGAGGTAGACTGGCCACACTGTGAGGAAACCCGACACCAGCACAGCAAGGCAGGCACTGACATGGAATCCTCAAGGTAACAGAAAACGAGGAAGACCTAGACTTACTTAGAAAAGAGAAATGACATGCTCGGGATACACATGGAAGGAAGCAGAGAATAATTCCAAGAACAGGGATGACTGGAGAGCCTTTATCCGTGGCCTGTGCTCCTAAGGGAGTGAAAGATAATGATGATGATGATGATAAAACTTTATTTACATGAAGGCGAGTTTGTACTGCTCCAGTTTCAAATAACTTTACCAATAAACAAACAAATAACTTACTAATAAACAAACAAAACAAATAACTTTACTAACAAACAAATAACTTACCAATAAACAAACAAAACAAATAACTTTACTAACAAATAAGCAAAACAACAAATGACTTTACTACTAAAAAACAAACAAAACAAATAACTTTACTAACAAACAAAGAAAACAAATAACTTAACAAAACAACGAACAACTTTACTACTAAACAAACAAAACACAAAACAAATAACTTCACTAATAACAAAGCAAACAACTACTTATAAACAAACAAAACAACTTTACTAACAAACAAACAAAGCAACAAACAAAGAACTTTACTAATAAACAAACAAAACACAAAACAAATAACTTCACTATTAACAAAGCAAACAAACAAACAACTACTTATAAACAAACAAAACAACTTTACTAACAAACAAACATAACAACTTTACTAACAAACAAACAAAGAACTTTACTAATAAACAAACAAAACAAAGAACTTTACAAACAAACAAACAAAAAACAACGCATAAAAACATTACACCCCAGGATTACAATAAGAACACACAGACAGCGTATACTCCAAATGTCAAGGGCAGTAAACAAAAGACTCACAAACACACGAGACAGCCGAATCTTGCCACTTCTAGCACCGTATTAAAGCACTTGATGACGTATTCAGGTTCGGACCACACTATCGGAAACACAAAACGCTTACAAACGATGATCGAAAAATCGATGCCTCAAACAGGTATCAGACAATGAAGTGGATCAGTGGTTCTCAACTGGTGGTCCCTGGACCCCTCCCCCTCTCCCCGAGGGTCGTGACAAAAACTCAAGGTCTGTCTGTTTGTTTTTATCAATTTTCACTATGAAAATGTTTAACAGCAAATCTTGTGTAGAGGACAGATCTCTCCCTACCCCCACGTTTTTCTGATGCCTGGTTTTGCAGCCTTGGTGACGAAGTAGGGGCTTGTTGTTGATCCAGATTTGATATCAAAACCAGCAGAATACTGATTCAACCAGACGCGGAAGCGACTGTTCGGAATAGAAAGAGGCCATGATTTCTCTCACCATATTTAGGTTAGTTAGTTGTCACACATTTCATATTATGTTCATTTGCTAGAACAAGTAGAAATGTTAACTGTTATCTACGTTTTATTAACTATATTATTATTCTGAAAATTCACCAAGTTTGTACTATGTTTGGTTGGTTTTTTTTTTTTTTTTAGTGTAGTGTAGAGTTTACTCGTTAAAGGTTTCCCATATTTTCTGGGAAAAAAAATTCTTTTCGATTTAAAATCCGTAGCTTGCAGATATGACACTTCTTTTTATACATTTCGGTATCACAGCAATGCAGTGCTTTGTGTATAGTTGCATACCTATACATTAATTATTGTGTCTTTAAAGTATGGGGGGAATGCCTGCATTTTGAAACGGCCGAGGGTTCGTGAAGTTCTGTGAGTTGGGAGCCACTGAGGTAGAAAGCGATAAAGCGGGTAGATCATAGATGAATTACCGTAAAGAAAAAAAAAAGTAGGGCAGTGATGTACTGCGTCACTATACCTGCTTTCTTTCGGCGAAGACGTACTCAATCTTTGCGAAACAAGTTAAAAAATAAAGTTCAGTCTTTCACCGCAATGCATACATCACGTTCTTGACACTTCAGAAAGTGTCAAATACTCAAGTGTTATTTCACATGAACCTTTTGTAGCATTAATACTTTGCCAAAACAGCCCATGTTGCGTTAAATTAGTCACATAACATCACATAAAAAGTGGATATGCTTCATTAAGCAATATTTTATTAGATAAACAAGTACACAGACGGAAAGAACTCAGTTCTGCTACTGCTATTCAAAAACTGCATGTTAGACATATTGCATACTGAAGTTGTTGAACTTGGCCCTTCCAAGAGAGTTATCCAGTGGACCGTAACAAGTGTGAACTCCCAACTCAGAACGGTTGATATCAGACCCTCCTGGGTCAGCTACTCCGTACCAAGTGGGAAAGCCGACTCAGAAAAGTTGAGATCAGAACTGAGAATAGTAACAACACGACAGAATGTACACGAATGCTGACACTGAATCATGGACGCGCCACCACGTAGCCATGGACTACAGGAAGATAAAAATGTTCCTCCTTCCCCCCCAAGTTAAAACGGATGAGGGAAACAAATCAGAGATAAGTATACCTATGTTCTGAAGAAAGACAGACAGAGCTGTATGGTTCAGTTTTACAAAAAAGATAGAAAGAGTGAGGAAGGTGTACATGAACGAGAGTGGTAGAAAAGCTCGTACGATGAGCTTATTTTACTTTATGTCACTCTCGTTTCTGCCCACTTTACTCACTCTGAGATTATTTTGCTTTCTGTCACTCTCGTTTCTGCCCACTTTAATCACTCTGAGATTATTTTACTTTCTGTCACTCTCGTTTTTGCCCACTTTACTCACCTCGAGATTATTTTCCTTTCTGTCACTCTCGTTTCTGCCCACTTTAATCACTCTGAGATTATTTTACTTTCTGTCACTCTCGTTTCTGCCCACTTTACTCACTCTGAGATTATTTAACTTTCTGTCACTCTCGTTTCTGCCCACTTTACTCACTCTGAGATTATTTAACTTTCTGTCACTCTCGTTTCTGCCCACTTTACTCACTTTTATCTTTTTTTTTTTTTTTTGTAAAACTGAACCATACACCCATGGCTACCTTTATCACTAGAAACAAAATTTACCGCGGTCGTCATTTGTATAATCTCTCACACGAGTTGAAGAACCAAGGTGAACTGACTCGATTTCAACAACAACAACAACAACAACAACAACAACAACAACAACAACACAAAGAAAAGCTTATCTACTTCCATACAACATAACAAGAAGAAATTTCACAGACAAGAACATTAACAGAAAACTTTTCACTGCGTGCTCGAAGATTGGGTATAGTTATTAGAGACGTAGGTTCTTCAAGCAAGGGGATTAGGTTCAAGCTTGGCCCTCCCTTCTATATAATGATGACAACAACAAAAAATCAGCACTTAATGCAAAAAGAGGACATTGGTGACGAGAACAAAGACGATAACAAGCTCCAGGTATCGTGTCGATACGAGCTGGTCATCATGTTTATTATACAAGGTCCGACAATTAAGTAATGAGACTAATTACATTAAAAAATTAAAATAAACAACAGTTGAAAATATAACTTGTATTTTACTCAAAGTAGGCCAACTGTGGATTGATACAGCGAGTGGCACGATCTAACAAACTCTGGAACGACCTCTGCAGTTTTTCTGTTGGTATGGCCCTTAAACTCATGTTACGGGCATTTGGAAGTCATCAGTGTCGCCAAATAGGCACCCTTTCAATGGTAAATTTAATTCTGAGAACAGAAAATAATCGCAGGGAGACAAATGTGGGGAACAGGGTGGGTGATTGAGAACACAAATTTGTTTTGGGGCCAAAAATTCCTGTACAACTACCGCCCGGTGAGCCGGTGCGTTATCAGGAAGAGGGAACAACAAAAAAAAAAAACACAACTGGCAGGTGTTGAATACTCGGGTCGGACTCGGAGAATACTTTTCAGTAGGCGTTTCAAAATACTTAAATAAACTTTGGCAATGACAGTCTGTCCCTCTGGAATAAATTCTTTGTGAATAACTCCTTTGCTGTCGTAGAAGCACACCAACATTGTCTTCACTTTCGACTTCTGAAGACGAATTTTTGGCCTTTTGATGGTGACGACGCCTTCCACTGAGAACTTTGGGGTTTATTCGTGGGATCATAGCGGAAAATCCATGTTTCATCCTCTACAACAACCAAGTTTAAGAAATGTTTATTTCTGCGACATGTTTTGATGACGTTTTTTGCGTACTCAACACGCTGATGTTTTTGGTCATCAGACAAAGAATGTGGTACAAACTGGCAAATAACTTTTTTCTTGCCCAAATCTTGCACTAAAATTTTACGAATGGTCTCTCGGTTAACACCAAATTTAACTGCCATCATCCTCACAGTCAAACAACGATCTTCTTGTATCCGTTCTCTAACTTGTGCAATGAGTTCCTCATTACGAACAGAAATTAAGCGTCCATGTCTAGTTGCATTTGTAATCGTTTCCACACTACTTTTGGATCCGAATACCACCTGAATATCTCTGGACGAGATAAACAATTATCCCCATAAATTTGTCGCATCATTTCAACTGTCTCAATGGCACTTTTTTTAGTTTTAAATAGAATTTAATATTAGCCTTTTGCTCCATGCTGATTACGTAAGAATGCACCGCTGACTAGGTCAACAAAATGGCGGCTTGTTTGTCGTCTGCTTATCGGGCGGTGATGAAATGTTGCCAGATCACATATGAAGGTTGCTTCTTTGGATTCCATGCTTTGCTTCACAGATGCCATTTTTGTCTTGGCCAAAATAAAAGCAGTGTCATTGCTTAATTGTCGTACCTTGTAGATTTCATGGGTGTCTGCCTTTTCTAATCAAATATATTGTAACTTTTTTTGTTATTGAAGGCTTCTTCTTAATGCCCGCAACTAGTTTATAATATACTGTAATGTTTTTTGCTTTTTATACCATTTGGGGGGGGGAGGGGAGAGAACAGGTTATGACTCCTGAAAACAGCATCTCCGCTGATTTAAATATTTGCTTCATCTGTTTACTCACAAGCCCGGAGCAAAACCTGTTTCTGTGTAGGATAAATAAAACCTGGACATCATCTGATCAAATGAAAACAAAACCTTCAGCAAAATTAACAGTAGCATGTGTCGAGCATGTAACGGATAAAACACAGGAATAGGAACGGGGAGAGATTTCTCACCGCTATTTGCGTGGAACGTTCAGCGGGGTCGTAAACTGAAATTCTGTTCAGTGTACATCGCACTGCACGCACTTATTACTACGCTGAAGAATGCTTCCTACTCTGTGCTGTAAACACAACGGTAGCCACACTTCTCCTGCTCTGTGCTGTAAACACAACGGTAGCCACACTTCTCCTGCTCTGTGCTGTAAACACAAAGGTAGCCAGACTTCTCCTACTCTGTGCTGTAAACACAACGGTAGCCACACTTCTCCTGCTCTGTGCTGTAAACACAACGGTAGCCAGACTTCTCCTGCTCTGTGCTGTAAACACAACGGTAGCCAGACTTCTGCTCTAAGCTGTAAACACAACGGTAGCCAGACTTCTCCTACTGTGTGCTGTAAACACAATGGTAGCCAGACTTCTCCTACTGTGTGCTGTAAACACAACGGTAGCCACACTTCTCCTACTGTGTGCTGTAAACACAACGGTAGCCACACTTCTCCTACTGTGTGCTGTAAACACAATGGTAGCCACACTTCTCCTACTGTGTGCTGTAAACACAACGGTAGCCAGACTTCTCCTCCTGTGCTGTAAACACAACGGTAGCCAGACTTCTCCTACTGTGTGCTGTAAACACAACGGTAGCCAGACTTCTCCTCCTCTGTGCTGTAAACACAACGGTAGCCAGACTTCTCCTACTGTGTGCTGTAAACACAACGGTAGCCAGACTTCAGAGACCGCGTGTACACATGACTATCTTTCTTTACACGCTGTACCCTGTAGCGAAACATTGCGCTCTTTGTACAGCAACCCACCACACAACAAACCAAAATAAAGCAACTAAAAAATCCCAACGTACCGGTTATTTCTGGTGGCCATGTTAACCAGCCATATAAAAGAAAGGAGTTTGGCCGGCTCGCCAGGGAGGTACGCGAGAGTTCTGCGTGGACTGGCGGGGGAGTGACTCGGTCAATGGGCTACAGTCAGTATTCAGATCTCGCGGCTTTTCAACTTCCTAGCGGGGGTGGGGGGGGGGGGCACACAGCCTCCGTCTCGCCTCTAATTTAAAGTCTGGTCTTTAACCCTGAATTTCAAGGCCACTCTCCAACGTGTCTTCATTACTTTACGGAGCAAACAAATAATGCAGTAAGTACTCCCTTTCTCTCTCTCTCCCCCCCACACACACACAGAACAGACTGGATGTGGAAGAGTGCCACGTTGGAGCTCCCCTTCCCCAAATTCCATATCCCTTCTCCTTCCTTCTACTTTGCCTAGTGAAAATAATTTCCTTTACCACGAGACGTAACAACCATATGGCAGTAGCGTCTTATAATATCATCTATCTCTCTCTCTCTCTCTCTCTCTCTCTTGTTTCTGTTTTTCCTATCCTTACCATTCTTTTCATAAGCTACATATACTCACGCACACACACACACGCGCGCTTAAAGAATAATAATAATACATGTAAGTCAGTCCATCGCAATTAATCACTTCAAAACACATTATCTGGAACATTCCAGGTTCACTTTAATTGGCCTTCGGTCAAACAACGGTGTAAGCCAGTGGTCCCCAAACTGCTTGATATCGCGGGGCCCTGTAGCTAGTGACCAAGTGATTCATCGCGGTGGGTGTTCGTGCCTCTTCGCTACATGGTACCACGTACCCTTCAACATTTTTAGCATTCTGCGCAATCTAGGTTTGCTGTTCGACGACTCCCCCCTCCCCCCACCCCACCCCCACACATACACATACTGTGTGCTGTAATACTAAACATTTTAACCACGCCGCATTTATGAGGGAAGGCGGCCAGGCGTCGTACTGACCATATCACCCTCTAGTGTGCTGACAGGTCAAGGAAAATATGGGCACTAACACCATATCCCTATGTGCCTCTAAGGCACGACATGATTACCTTCACCCTTTTTTACATCAAAAACATACAAATTAATAAATATAACAGATCATAATGTTCAGTTACTGTCCTGTAGAAACACAAAAGTAGTTCTCCTTGCTGTAAAATTAATCCGCGCAACAATTCTACGTGATATCAGTTCCACTAATGAGCAGTATGTTAGCTTCTCCCTTTCCTCTCTCTCCCGCCCTTGTCCCCATATATGAGTTCCTTTCGCGTATACTTTGCTACTGCCGTCTTACAGCATCTGTTAGCTTCCCTGTTAGACTCACAAACCAGCTTCTCTGCCCCCTTTCTTACAACCTCTGACAAAACCCGGTATGATCTTGCCTGCACATTTCCCTCCGTTTCTCTCACCTCCTTTACCCAGCGTGCTCGCTAGCACATGCCTCCATGTACACATGCATGTACCGAGGATGTCAGTGCTACTGACATAAACCCCACCCTTCCCCACCCCCTCGTAGTAATCATACAAAAAAAGTTGTAGTGTTACTTTCAGCCTGGACACAGGGGCGTGTTTCTCATGGGGGTTTAAGAAACGTTTTTTTTTTTTTTGGGCTCCGCTGTTCAATAAAAATCACAGCAGCTCACTCCGCATCCCAATCCATTCCCGCTGTTTCAAGACCTTCGGCTCTAAAAAACCTTAAGATGGCTGATACAGACAGACGGAACAACAACACCAAGGTTCGACCCCAAAGATTCTGCACTAACAGATTCACCGTCAGTGATTAGAGACAGTGTCGGCGACTGATAAGCTTCGCGCACACAGAAGAAGAAAAACAACAAACAAACAACAAATCTCGCACAGTTAAAACAGACAGCCCCTATCACTCGCTGGCCACCAAAAAACAAGCAAGCAAACAAACCAGGCCAAACATAAAGTAGTCTCCCAAACAAAGGCTACCATCAGTTCAGGTTCTCAGCATGTTATTATGGACAGTACGGTAGATTCTTAGCATGTTATTATGGACAGTACGGTAGATTCTCAGCATGTTATTATGGACAGTACAGTAGATTCTCAGCATGTTATTATGGACAGTACGGTAGATTCTCAGCATGTTATTATGGACAGTACGGTAGATTCTCGGCATGTTATTATGGACAGTACGGTAGATTCTCGGCATGCTATTATGGACAGTACGGAAGATTCTCAGCATGCTATTATGGATAGTACGTTAGATTCTAGGCATGTTATTATGGCAAGCACGGTAGATTCTCAGCATGTTATTATGGCCAGCACGGTAGGTTCTCAGCGTGTTATTATGGCCAGCACGGTAGGTTCTCAGCGTGTTATTATGGCCAGTACGGCATCTCCTTTGTGTGGAAACTAGGAGCTCAATACTCATAAGAGTTTCCAGAAGACGGAAATGTGGTAAACAAAACAGAACAAAACATAACTTCACTATCGTCATCGTATCGAATGACATGTAACCCCATACCTCAAGAGTAACAGTTATACCTAACGAGTGAAGTGTTATCTCATATCTAAAGAACATATAACCATCGTACCTAACGAATATAACGAATACCTTACCTCATACCACAAGAACATATAATGGAGGTGCCCTAACGTTTGAAACCACTGCAGATTTACACATTAATGAAGCAGGAAATATGAAGGGCATGTACATTTCCCGACTGTTTTGATGCCCAAAGTGTTAATAATGTCTTTCTTCAAGTTAATTTCACCGCGTTGTTGTGGTCTTCCTGTGACGGTCGACCTTTAGGGGGGCTCTTACAGTTCACTTCGCATAACAGGTCAATCCCAGCCTTGCTGGCCAAGCTGCAGAACCACTGCCCGTGTCCAAGGAATACAGGGGAGAAATGAGGCGGGGGTCTTGATCAACAACAGTTCCGATGATACAGTCGTCCGTGCTCGATACTGACCATCTCCTACAACAATATCAACCCTGCTCCATCTTGACCATCTCCTACAACAATGTCAACCCTGCTCCATCTTGACCATCTCCTACAACAATGTAAACCCTGCTCAATCTTGACCATCTCCTACAACAATGTCAACCCTGCTCCATCTTGACCACCTCCTACAAAAATGTCAACCCTACTCCATCCTGACCATTTCCTACAACAATGTCAACCCTGCTCCATATGTATTGAATCAAATTATAAGCAAATCAGAAAAATATTGACAGGACCCAAGACATAAAAACCTGAACATCTGCAGACACCTACACCATCGCCATCTTTACCATCTTTCGCTCTAAAAATAAAACAGCAGATTATAATAACGCAGTTGTTCCACACTGCAAAGTTATATCCCTTGACTCTGTCCTCCACAATAATTTCCTATGGTCTGAGAGTTCAAGTGGCTTAAGATGCCCCATTCTGGTAATGTCTCACATCTCCACAAGCCTAAGGTAAGACAGTTCTACCATGTCCTTCTTCGTCTTTCTCCCTGCAAGTGTGACCTGGTGTTCTTTGCAGCTGATAACGCGAAGATGGTGAGACACAGCATCGTACGGATTTAGAGCGGGCTATGACGGCTACTTTTTCAGTCCCTGAGTGAAGCTGTGCAACAGCTCTTTAGCGGGCTCCGCCACTTTGGGGACCATGACGACCTCTGCCTTGTCAGCCCGGCTAGGACTCTTACTGGGGGCACCGAGGGAGAGGTGGACTAGGATTTAGGTCGGGCATGGTTCACAAAACATGACAGTTCTCTGACGAGCAGCGTCTTTCCTCTTCTATTATGTTAACAAAAAAAAGAGGCGGGTATCTGATAAGATGTTAGTGCCCACAGTTTCAATACCCTAGTGGCACAATAGAGAATAATTATGGTCGGCATCATGCTTGCTCTTCCTCATATGATATTGCTTTGTTACTGGCACTGGTTCACTAAGTACGATCCAGATGAAACAGCTTAACCTTTGCATCGGACGGCGAAAAATGAAAAAAAAAAACAAACATAAAAAATGATTCTTAACCAGTAGCAAAACTTGAGATACACTTTCCCTTGTCGTATTAATCACAGCACCTTACAAGACATGCACTATCATGTATGCTATAAATATTCACGTGAATGCATTCAGCGCCCCATTATGACATAAAGACAACATTAATAATTAAATTACAGCCCGGAGAAGGCATGAGTCACTGAGAATGCACTGAAAACCGCATGCCACGTCACGCAGTTCCGAACTGAGGGCCCCAGAAGCCAAGTCCTGATAAGAATTTAGGCCAAGAGACCCAAGATTCTGATCCTGCGCACTGGGACACAGAAACTCCATTTTGCTCAAATTCTCTTTAATGCCTGGGCTCGGAATCCGAGCTGGTTATCTTTCTATGCCATCCTGTCAACTGATGAGGCGCGGGTCATGCGCCAGTTTCAGGCCAAGACCTGGCAGAGAGGTCCACGGAACTCTGGCCCCGTACCTCGTCAAGGAAACGACCGCAAACAAGAGCTAGAAGAGTTTTCGCGAGAAAACCGGCCAAAATCATGATCGCTGGATGAGGGTTCGCCGCTTGGAACGAAGCGTGGTCGAGGGTCTTTCTTATTTAGCGAGATCGCCAGGGAGATTAATAGCCATTACATTAAAAAGATGAGAACTCTGAAGGAGCGGGCTATGGAAAATGGAAAAATCGATGCACTTAGTGAGTTACAAACTCCCCCCAGTGTTTACCATGTTTATAATTTAGTTTGTTTTTTTTTTAATTTTTAAGAACAAAATGGAGGCCACGATGAGAAAAATTCCCCGGGAAATCTCTCAAAATAAGCTATGACGCAGGTAGTTGTACAACGTTTTGTTGTAAGTTTGAGGCTGGGAATAACTGAGACATTTCCCTCGGACATCTTACAACAAAAAGCAAAACGCTTCTGGCAGCCACTAGCAAGAACACAAAACGTTGCAGTAATTTTATCAAGAGCTGAGCCAGTGTTATGTTGGGGGGGGGGGGGGGGAGCGCATAATCGTGGAAATTCCCCTTTCAAAGTTTTTATTGATGAGGAAAAAAAAAACCCACACAACACTTCTTGTTCAGAGATTCATCATCGAGTCTTCTGTTGAGGACACTATCCAAATCATAACCAATCAGTTTGAATATTAGCAACTTGACATATGCCAGACACTGACAAAACCTACCCCTTCACCCCCCCCCAAAAAAAAATGTGAAATGTTTATCCCGTGGCGGTTGTGCTACTGTTTTATTATTTTTGTTTCCGCTTAATCTCAGTTTTAGAAAAATGAAGCAGAAGTTAATGTAATTCATGGATATTGTTTTGTTCTTCTGCGTTGAAATTTTGTTGAGCACTGCTATAGAAACAATAAATTTGAATACCTAGACTCAAATATCATCACTAATGGCGACTGCACGGTGGAGATTAAAGGAGATTTGCAGGTGAATCACAGAAACTAGCGCAAATGAAGACTACGTGGCGAGGTACTAACAAGGACACAAAAGTTATGTTTACTAAGAGCTTACATATTCCCAGTGCCAACGCACGGATGCAAAACGTGGACAATTGAGGAATCACTAGAAATAACCGAATATGAAAGGAAAGTCGCCGGTGGATCTCATAATCAACGCAAAAGACGGGGAACTGTAGAGAGAAATGATCTCCTACGCCACGCGGCACTTTGTTAGAAGAAAATGTTACAGAAAAACACTCAGAACATAACTGACAGAAAGAAAATCAAACAAAGAGATACTGACGCGATTAGGTGTAGTAGAAAGCAAGCTTGTAAACACCATCAAAGTTAGAAAGATGAGATACTTCGGTAACATCAAGAGGCACAAAGGTTTGGAGAGGCTGATACTACAAGGCATAACCTCCGGCAAAAGAGAAAAGGGACGACCTCGCCGCAGATGTACTCTGGACATCACGGAAAGTTTGAATATGTCGTTACGAGATACTGGTCAACTTGCCCAAGACCGCACTGAATTCAGGGAGGCACTGGATCTTTCTGGGAAGGTCACGTCACGTGATATGACAGACACAATGTAAGGCAAACAGTATGTGGAGGTACTATAACCTCTATAACCATCCAACATTCCGTACAACATTCATCTAACCAGACGGCAGGGTAATACAGACATGTATGAGTCACATAACACAGATGAATTTTCGAATTATCAACGGATCATTGCGAGGAAAAAAGCCTCCAAATTTCTGATAAACAAAACAATACACATATACTTCCTTCATTCTGGTCTCTCCCAGCAAGCCACGTCTGCCATGTTAGCTTTGTCTACGTATACATGACACAAGGAATGTGAGACATTTCATGCTCGCTTCCCTGCCTGGAACACATTTTCCTTGTTAAATCGCTCTAAGTCGTATTCCAAATCACCACAAATCACCTTCGCCGTTAAGTCATTATCATATCTTATCACCTTCCTCTTCTATCCGTCATTTTCGCACTGTCTTTTCTCTCGCAAACCTGAGTTTAATATATCGATGTTTATCCATTGCGTTTTTAGAAACATACTCTTTAAGATCCTCAAATATTCGGTCTAAACATTTCTAGAAACATATTCCTGAAGTCCCTCAAATATTCGGTCTAAACATTTCTAGAAACATATTCCTGAAGTCCCTCAAATATTCGGTCTAAACATTTCTAGAAACATATTCCTGAAGTCCCTCAAATATTCGGTCTAAACATTTCTAGAAACATATTCCTGAAGTCCCTCAAATATTCGGTCTAAACATTTCTAGAAACATATTCCTGAAGTCCCTCAAATATTCGGCCTCCACACTTCTAGAAACACATTCCTAAAAGTCCCTCAAATACTCGGCCTCTACACTTCTAGAAACACATTCCTAAAAGTCCCTCAAATATTCGGCCTATATAGTTCTAGAAACATTTTCCTAAATACACCTCAAATATTCGGCCTATAGTTTTAGAAACATCCTCCTAAAAGTAATTCGGTCTACATAGTTCTAGAAACATCCTCATAAAAGTCTCTGATTTAATTCCCTAACCTCTAATACTTCTACCCACTTTTCTCTTGAAATCTACACCAGCTTCTTCTTACCACTGTCATCTCTCTCTCCCTCTCTCTCTCTCTCTCTCTCTCTCACACCAGTGACTACGATTGTGTTAATCTAGAATCAACTCTTCAGGTCGAGTTATACAATTTAATTAGATGGAGCAAAAATAATGGCATGATTATAAACACTGATAAAACAACATCAATGCTCATAACAACAAGACAGAAACTACAAAACACAACAAAAACAACACTTCGGCTCTGTACAGAAACATCACAGATAGAAAACGTTAGCGAGCACAAAACACTAGGTCTTATTATTGACCAACATCTGACCTGGAACTCTCATGTGCAATGTCTAACAAAACTCATCACACAAAAAGTATACCAATTAGCTAAAATTAAGCACTTCATCGATCAAGACACTAGGAAGACATACTACATATCTCATATACAAACACATTTAGACTATTGCTCAACAGTTTGGGATGGTTGCTCAGTGTCAAATACAAAGAGGCTGTGCTCACTCCATAAGCGAGCAGTAAAGCTTATTAGTGACAAAGATCAAGCACAAACAACTAACCATCACAAACGTATCAAAATACTACCTCTTAAGAACAGGTTCCTCTTCAACAAAGCCAAGTTAGTACATCAAATTCTTTCACGGCATGCCCCGCCTTATCTATGGAATCTGTTTAAATTTAGCCCAAAGTGCAGCCAACGCTTGAACAACATATGTCTTCCAAAACCTAGACTTGATCTTTACAAGAAAAGCTTTAGTTATTCTGCTGCTCATCTTTGGAATACCCTCCCATCCTATATAAAAAATATAAATTATACTCCTTCCTACAACTACAAGCTTTCCCAATATCTATTTGATGTCGACTACATGCCTCCATGAATTATAAAATTTAAAAGTTATCTTAAACTATTCTTACAGACACCGAATACAATTGTTTTCTGAATAGTCCCGAAAATTTTGTTTAGTAGATAGTCATTTATAATGTATGTAGTTACTTCTGTACTGAGTGAATGTTTAAGAGCGAAACGTAAATGTTATATTTTATTTTATGTCTCTCAGCTTCAATGTCAGTTATGAACAGCATATTTGTAGAATGTCTGGAACAGAGTGAAAGATGTATGATAAGGGGCAGAATGTCAGACGGGCCTGCGTGCCCAATTCTTAACTCTTTTGAAATAAAGATCAATCAATCAATCAATCTCTCTTCTTATAACTTTTGATGAGGTTTTTCTCTTAGCGTAAGACTTTTAGCCAAGTACACAGTAATCAGAGCATGCTACAAGAATGGCCCAGTAATGTTGCTAATGAATGGCACTTTGTAACGAATGTGCGGGAATAGAGGCTTGTTATGTGTACTTAATTCACACTGCCCGACGTTTGTGTACAACAGTTAAGAATAATTTGCCTGTACGCATGGGGATAACAGCGGGAGATTTGTTATCTGTTTCTACCTGTGCTTCTTGTACGCATTGTAAGACAACACTAAACTATGGTGAATGTCTGTGAGTATGAATTCTCAGACAAATGGCAGAATGTCTGCGAATTTGAGTGTCGAGAACTAAAGGGCAGAATGCGAATTTGAAGGCTGAGAGATAAAGGGTACAATATCTGAATGGTGAGAGATAAATTGCAGATTATCTGAAAGAGGTAAAGTGCAGATTATTTGAAAGACATATAAAGGGCAGAAGGGAGGTAAAGGGCATAACATCTGAATGATGAGAGATAAAGGGCAGGATATATGAATGAGATGAAGGGCAGAATATCTAAATTATAAGATAAAGGGCAGAATATGCTAATAATAAGAGATAAAGGGCAGAATATCCGAAAAATAAGAGATAAAGGGCAGAATATATGAATGGTAAGAGATAAAGGGCACGATTCTGTGGGTTTGGATGCTAATTTTTAAAAAAAGTTCAAATACTGAGAAATAAAAGACAGAATGTTACCGAGTTTAAAGTTTCTCCATCTTGTGGAATTAAAAGCTGTTTCGTTCGTTCCCCTCCCTCTTCTCTCTACCACAAATTTGCTATATTCTGGACGCTACAACAACCACCTTCTAGACTTACATAAAGACTGTCCTCTTTTGTTTGTGTCCCCCCCCCCCCGCTACAAAATCATCATTCAACCCCCTCCCCCTTTTTCTGATAGCCAGTGTTAACGACAATCTTTATGAACATGGGGGTGGGGTGGGTGGGGTTTGCCCTCTTTAGACTAGAACAAGAACAGGCACCGTCTCGTCCTCACGATTTTCATATTACCATGAAAGGAGGAAAGCGCTTTCACAAACACCCGCAGGCCTCCCCCCTCCTCGTGGAACAGAATGTAAAAGCTGACACAGAATCACAAGCACTCACTGGAGCGCCCGCGCGCGCGCGCGCACACACACACAAACACACACACAACGTGTATTCACGAAGCCATCGAGCACCAGCTGATACTCCGTGAACATAAGGGGCTGTCCTGGCTGCACGGGAAAAACGACACCTGCTTTGTTCAATGGCGGAAGACAATGCCCAGGTCGTTCCTCTGATGAAGAAAATACTGAATTGTGTGTGTGTGTGTGTGTCTTCTGGTGTGCACGGGCTGGCAAATAATGGAACACTCGGACGAAGATGAATTATACGTCTCGGTCCGCTCGGAGAAGATTTACGGCCTACAGCAGTGCTTCTCAAGCTTTTCCATATGGCAACCCCCCCGAAGCCGGCCAGCGTAATGACCCATACACTCCCCGGAACCTGCTATTATAATTTTGAAAACCTTGCGAATATTTGTTGTATTCTGACAGCTTCTGACTTCTGCTTCGTGAGACGTTGAAACAGATTTAGAATTCAAGGCTTGTTACACGGGTCCCACAGATGAATTTAAAACACAACATGTACTCTTTTTTTAAAAAATGTTACAACCTTCTGATACGATGTCTGCTATGATTAAGTTTCAGATCTCCCTCACTTCAAATCTCCGATGACATACAGACAAAAGCAAAAACACACGCGTGTACATACAGGCTCATTCTCTGACATGTCCCGACGCTGACAATGCAAACAGAGAAGCGAGAACTGGTTGTCACGAGCCGACATGCCTAGGATGGTTTGGAATTTCTCAAATGAAAACTCCGAAAGCAACAATGAGAGACTTCACCATCTGCGCAATGTCAAGGACAAGGCAGCCCAGCAAAGATGGTGAAAGCGTAAAAAACGAGGTACTGAAGGACCCACACAGAATGATTGACGTGGTGTAACTAACAATACTGTTCTGGTTATATATATATCTCTCTCTCTCGGGGTCCCTGCCATAGGCGAAGGATCTCATGTCCTTCCATAACCCTCGATCCTTTGTGTATCTCCACAGGCTTGTCAGTGAGGATTTCCCGTACCAGGATGCCAAACCATCACACATCTTTTCTGTCTACCTCTGTCTCTTCTATCTTCCCTGTTCTTCATATGTTTGTGACTGACTGACACACACACACGCTCTCTCTCTCTCTGAACCTTAAGTGCCCAGTGCACATGGGGCTTCCGCAACGGTTTTCCACAAACGTCTGTCATCTGCCTTTTTTTCCCCACTCTTGCCCAGGTGAGCCCTCTATTGCTCAACATCCTCTCTGTTGTTGGTCTCTTTTGGTCTACCCTTATTTCTGTTCTCCAGTGGTGTCAGTCTCAGTGCTATTTTTGGTAGTGAGTTGTCAGTCATTCGGAGCACATGTCCCAAACCATCGCCAGCTTCTTTCCTCAATAACTGCTGTCAATCATCCTCATTTCTGTCAACAAGATGTTATTTCTTACGGTGTTTGGCCAAAATCTTCAAATTCTTCGTAAACATTTAGTTATGTTGAACTACAAATACCATAATTCATTTATATATGGAGAAAAACGATGGAGGTAATGTGCTTTCTGAAAGGCACCAAGGTGGAAACAAACAACAGTGGTTTCTCATCACAAGTTTCATGATATGAGCTGGCAGAGAACACATTAACTCTTCAAGGCTGGCCAACCACTACCGGCCAGGACATTCCTCTACTTCCTAACAGTGCCCCTGGAAATTGTGAGCCGAGAGAACAAAGATCTCAACAAGAAGACGAACTCGGTCCTAAAAAAAGTACAAATGCCGAGCTGTGGTCGGATGTATCAGGTCGCAAGTCTATAAAAGCAACACAACGCAACCAACGCCCTTTTGACGGCGAACGCTGAAAAAGAAAAAAAAAACTCGTTATGTGCCATAAATGCCGGAATCCTATCTCTAAAAATATATACGAACTTTAACCCCCATAATCCGCACAAAGATCTGATCTCGTGGTTTCGAGTGACAAATGTGTTTTAGCAGCTATCCCGGCATTGCTGCAGGGTGATCGAGTGCAGTAAGACCGTTAACTGCCAGCGTGATCAAAGCAAGGCAGTTCAACTGCGGCGGAGGTGATCAAGCGCGACCAAACCGCTAACAATCGCAGCCAATGTGTGGCAGTGGAGAGGAAAAGGGCCAGATTTCCAGACTAGAAGATGAAGAACCTCTTACTCAGATCATGTAAATAAGAAGCCCTGCAAGTTTTAGTGGCAGTCCAACAGGTTCTGCTCTGAACCAGGTCTGATGATGTACATATAGGCATATGTGCCTCTTTTTTTCTGTACCCATCTCAAAGTCCGGCAGAAAAGTCATCGCTAAGGGAGTCATGAAATTAAATTTGTGGCACTGGGAATCTATACCACTGTACATATAACAGAAGCATTAATCACTGTGCTACCCTTGTGTCCTCACAGCACTAATGTAGAGATCTACATCCACGAGATGAAAGATGACGAGAACTATCAAGTGCCAAAATGAAACCAAAAAAAAAAAAAAACCGGCAAAATTAAGACTTACATCATCATCCTTCCCGTGCCGCTAAACGTCACATACGGCCCGCATGGTAGTTCGCCAAGATTTCCTGTCTTCTGAGAGCTTTTCAACCTCATCAAGGGATGTTATGCTCACTGAATTGGCCTCTCTTAACTTAACAATGTACTCTTTAAAGTTTCACGTGGTCGATCTCTTTTTCTTCGGCCTTTTGTGTTCCACTTGATAGCTTGTTTTGGGATTCTCTGATTGTTTCTTCTCATCACATGACCGACATGTCCATCTTCTTTTTCTGATCACCCATGAAACACGTTGTTGTTTGCTAATCTGTCTTATCTCTGCACTGTTATTGAAGTCATTCCACTTTATACTGAGTATTTTCCTTAGGCATTTATTTTCAAAAGAGTCTAATTTCTTGTCTATTTCTTTAGTTTATTTCCAGTTTTTGCGTGCATAAATGAGGGTGGATATTACATTCGAATTGAATAATCTTAACTTGTTTTTTTCTGGTTAAAACTTTTGAATGCCATATGTTCTCAAGATTCTTGCAGGTCATTGCTGCTTTTGCAATTCAAATTCTAACTTCCTTTCTGGTGTCACCATCCTGGTCTATGTAGCTGCCGAGATATGCAAAATGGTTTACATCTTCAACAGCTGTTCCTTCTACGTATATTTTTCCTTCATGGTTAATGAGAAGTTTCATTATTTTTGTTTCTTCCTTGTTAATTTCAAGTCCTATTTTACTAGCCATTGAAGACAGGGTATCTGTTTTTACTTGCATTGATTTCACATTGTCAATGATAAGAGCTGTGTCATCTGCAAAATCAAGATCTTCCAGTTGAGTATCATGTACCCAATCAATGCCCGTTTTACCTGTTTTTTTTTTAAATTAAGAAAATTGAGACTGGCCACGTTTATTTACAAACTCAGTTATATGATAAATTATACTTCCATGAGTGGCAGAAAATTCACATCAAACTAATCTGGACTTCTGTTATTATATATGACTGCTATCCTATCAGTTTTCATAAATCAAACATTAACAAACAAAAACAAAATCCTATCAGATATAATATATTCAAACTTCAACTTCAAAACAAGAAGGATAACAAACAGAAATTAACCCTTGGCAGATGAAAAAGATCAACTTCTGCCATAAATGTGAACATATCATTTTTTAACATCCAAAACTAGGTCCTTCACAAGTGTCATGAAGAACCTTTCATATCAATCTCGTATCACAGTACACTAAGAACTTTTCATATCAATCCTGTATCACAGTACACGAAGAAGCTTTCATATCAATCCCGTATCACAGTACATGAAGAAGCTTTCATATCAATCCCCTATCAGTACACGGAGAACCTTTCATATCAATATCATATCACAGTACACTAAGAACCTTCCATATCAATCTCGTATCACAGTAAACTAAGAACATTCCATATCAATCTCGTATCACAGTACATGAAGAACCTTCCATATAAATCTCGTATCATAGTGCACGAAGAACCTTTCATGTCAATCTCGTATCACAGTACACGAAGAACCTTTCATGTCAATCTCGTATCACAGTACACGAAAAACCTTTCATATCACTCTCGAATTATAGTACACGAATAACTTTCATATCAATCTCGTATCTCAGTATATTACGAACCTTTCATATCAATCTCGTATCTCAGTATATTACGAACCTTTCATATCAATCTCGTATCTCAGTATATTACGAACCTTTCACATCAATCTCGTATCACAGAACACGTAAATCTAGATACTGAGTACCCGACAGCCTCATTAAGATTTAGGTTAAAACGCTCCTTGATTAATCTTACGTCATTTTTACGGGTAGATGACATATACACTGATGGCAGACCATCGTTTTAGGTGCAACTGTTGCTACAGGAACCAGGAACGATGTCGGTCACCGATTATTCCGACAATGAGTGGGATCCGAACCGCTTTTAATCCGCATAAAGTCACAATACGTAGCTGACAAGGCGGCCACCAGATGACGCTGCGTCAAGCGCATTAGGCTCTTCCCTGTCTAACCCGCACCAACTCGATATTACTATTATTTACATCGCATCTGTTGATTCACTGCCTAATATTCTGTACTTATCGTGGATTTTAACAGAAATAAATAAATATCTACTATGGTTTATTTGTGTAGTTAAATGCAGCGCGGTTTAAAAACAAAACCCCCAACAAAGTTTTAGGGCCTGCAATACTAAGAGAAACAACAAAAACTGTTTGACTCTATCACATTTGACTGAGCCCTCCCTTCGCACACCTCTTCTTCTTCTCTCTCTCTCTCTCTTCTTCTTCTTCTTTATAAACCAAAATGATATGTTTCTTTCTTTCTTGAAACAGATCTTCACAAAGCACCACTCTGCTCTTTTGAATACAAGAACAAATGAAAAGTTACACAGAAAAAAAAAACAAACGAAACTGAATATGAACGTGTTAAAATAAAAAAAAAGAACCACTAGCTACGTGTAAATAAAAGAAACTACAGCGAAACTGTTAATGGTAGCCAAGCTTTACAAGACGTGTATCTAGATAATACAGGATATATAAATATATTCATGCGAGGTGCAATAACTCCCTTACCAGTCTCTGCAGAAGTGTAGAAAGTGTTGGCCCTTGCTACTCCAGTAATCGCCCCTTTGAACAGAAAAGGATAACAAAAATGTACAAAATGTTTTCTTTTGCTCAAAGTAATCTTTTCAGATAAACAGCATTCTTGGAAATGAAACTTTAAAAGAAAAATTTAACGATAAGGAAATCGTAGTGGGACTGTCTCACATATTTCCCGTGCCGTTATAAGTCACATAGGGTTCGCATGGTGGTTCGCCAAATTTTCCTGTTTTCGGCGAGCTTTTCAACCTCATCAAGGGATCTTATGCCCACTAAACTGGTTTTTCTTCGGCCTGTTGTGTTCCACTTGATAGCTTATTTTGGGATTTTCTGTTTCTCTTCACCACGTGACATACTTTGTCTAGACTCTGATTATTTTCATGAATTCGCTGCGAGTCCACAACACTGAACTATTCATTCTTTTAGTACGCGTAAAGTGTAGCAACATGTTCTGTGCCAGATATTTTCTCTACGAAGACCTTCCTCTTGGTTACGACAAATCTCTTCACATTAAACACAGTTTCTCGTAGTCCCAACACTGGGGATTTCTTTCTGGCACCGCCACGCCAAAACAAGCCCTGAGGGTCTACTCTTTCTCTAAAAATGGGCACCACAAAAATCTGGGGAAGTAAACGCGGCCAGGCGTGATAGTTGACCACATCAGACTTTCATGTGCCGAAGGTCTTGGAAATAGTGGCCTATAACACTGTAGCCCCAATATCACTTAAAGGGATGGTAACGAAGATTTTTACCTTTACTCTTGTATATTAACAATTCTTAACTACCGTGCGCCGATTTACGACCGACCGAACTACGGCCGTTCGTACTTACGGCCGAGGTACCAAAGAGCGCTTATGTGTTGCGATACATTCTGTGGTTAATCTACAAACGTTTGCAGTTCTACATACACTATAAATTCCCCACAAGACAAGAGAAGGTGATGGGCAAGCACACTGTATCATTACTTGGTGAATACAAAATGTACGCATATGGCTGTGTGTGTGTACATTTCCGTATGCCACCTAAGAGTTATTATAGTATGATTCTTTACTTAATGTGTTATATGTTATATTTTGTGGCTAATTTTCCACACAGCTGCCGCGCTAATCTGCATTCTCCAAGAGTGCCCGGCACTTACAGACCTACGCAGCCATGCACGGTCACATGGCATGGACCTAATGGAGAAGCTGTTGGGAGCTGCTGGGAGGACCTGGAGAAGGCTGTGGACTTCATCCTGGGGACCAAGTTTCTGATTTAGCGTGACTAAGAAGAAGAAGTAGGAGAAGAAGAAGAAGCTAATTTGTTGCCTGTTAGTATTTAATGGCGATAGTCCGTTCATCCATCTTGTAACACGTTATAGTTGTGAACTGTACTTAGTGTCTGATAATCTCCCTTCGTAAAGACCGACATACAACCAGATCGACTTATGCTCCCCCCCCCCCTTCAATTCCCCGTCCTAAATGGGACCTTAAGTCGGCGCACGAGTAACGCCAATAACCGTTTATTTTACATACGCATTTCTGTATTGCCCAAGTTCATCACAACTTCCGGCCATGATTTCACGGATACGCGTCAGACACTTTTAAATCAGTGTATTCCTAAATATGAATATATCTGTTTAGAATCATTTTATGTTTCCTGTGAAGAGTTCTGCAAATAAGTAGTAGTAGCAGCAGTAATAATAATAATAATTAATAATAATAATACTAATCGCAGCCACACAATACATCTGGAGCTCATTTCTGAAAACCTGTGTTTCAAAGTATTGGCATATCATCAAAGATAATAACCACCTAAGAAAGGAGATTTCTTCTTGTGGTTGCATATTTACTCTCCTGTAAGTCAAGGACGCATTATCCTGGTACGAATTGGGTATTTTTAGATCATCGTTTTCTGACAACGACTACCAGGATACGACAGTTTTTTTTACAAAAGAAAAACAAAACAAGTAGCACTGCTTTTTCAAACACCAAATTTTCTTTTCTTCTCCCGTTTTTTTAAAAAATGAAATAAATGCAAGTAACTGACATAAATCACGGTCTGTTTGTGTTCTTTCCTCCTCTTTTACAATGTAAGCAGCAAGTGGTCACAGTTTCACACAAAAGTTTACTGTATAAATCTGAGAAACAGCGCCCTACATCTAAATATACGTCGGTTACTAGCATTGTAAATGCCTGCATTTCTTTTATCTTTATATTTCCACTTCATATTTTCACAACAAAGACTCTCTCTCTCTCTCTCTCCTACAAACTTTTCCAATATCTATCTGATGTCGACTACATGGCTCCATGAATCATAAAACTTAAAAGTTATTTTAGATTGCTCTTACAGACACCGAATTCAGTTTTTTTTTTTTTAAATTCTGAATAGTACCGAAATTTTTTGTTTGGTAGATAGTAATACGTATGTAGTTACTTTCTGTACTGAGTGCATGGATAACAGCGAAATATAAATGTTATATTTTATTTTATGTCTCTCGGCTTCAATTTTAATCACGTTTGTTATATGAGCAGCATATTTGTAGAATGTCTGGAACAGAGTGAAAGATGTATGATAAAGGGCAGAATGTCAGACCCAATTCTTAACCTTTTTGAAATAAAAATCAATCAATCAATCAATCTTTTTCACACAATCCAACTATCAGGATACATCTGTAATTTAAACTGCCTACTTCAATAAAATCTCTCAAACAATGACCCAAAAATGTTTTAAAGTTGATCCAGTTATTGTTACAAAAAAAAAAAAAAAAGGGCAGTTATCGGTCACGTGATGAGAAGAAACAGAATCCCAAAACAAGCTGTCACACAACAGGCCGAAGAGAAAACAAAAAATAGGCCATCATGTAAAACGCTAAAGAGGACATTGTTAAGATGGGCCAAATTAGTAGGCATAAAATCCCTTGATGAAGTTGAAAATCTCTCTGAAAATAGGAAAAATTGGTCGAACTACATGTGAGCCCTATGTGACGTTTAACGGCAGGGGAAGGATGTAAGTAAGATGCAAGTTAATGTTATACCTGGCCGGCCTGTATAGTTCATGGAAGATGGTCTTCTATACCACAGTTTCTTTCATGATTTTACCTGTACTGTTTCATATAACACTGCCGGTGCATCCAATCCACCATTCATTTCAGTATGTGATTTATGTATGCTCACAAAAACTAGCACTCACTACCCTCGTATTTCCTACTAATTATTTGTAAATGAAATTCAACATATCATGCACTGTTAGTTTTGCATAATCACAACATCTGTTACCTATTATATCACATGTTATTTGATAACAACCATTTTTCTCCATTAAATCGAATATCCCATGATGTTTTATTAGTCTGATGTGCTGCTTAATAAGGGCGAACACATTATTTCGTATCTTATCATTTCTAAACAATACCCTTATTTCTTGCAGAATTAACCTTCATTTGCAGGCAGTTGTGAAACTTTCTACCAACATTTCGTATGTTGTAGAGGCCCGTACAGATAAAATATCGTGACAAATGTTGGTAAGTTATATCATGGCAGGCGTCACACAGATCACTTCTTGGTCATCATGCTATCGTGGCGCTCTCTGAGCTTCCTGCGAGGGTTTCGGCTAAGTGACGTGTGGTGTTGGCCAGGTATGGTCTCTCACATGACTACATACTCGCCCTATAAGGCTGGTGGTTTTGTCGCTGGATTAACTGGTCACACGTAGCACTTGATTTAGTATTCTCTCATAATACGTGATCACTCGAGGATGTTAGTGTCAAGTACACAGCTGCCAGCAAACTAGTGTCTTAAATATCCGGAGTAATAAGTTCACCGAAGAAGGAGCATCCATTAACGTTACAGGCCTCTAGAAAGTAGTTCTGAAAGCAAACGCTACCCTTAGCCATATAGCAACGGACACATGCTTCAGCAGCAATACTTTAGCAGCCTGGATGCGTCCAGTAGAACAGGATAACAATCAGCAATAGCAAGTCACAACTTTGCTGAGTTTAAATCTACACAGATGTCCCTGTGCTAAAACATAACTTTGTTGAGTTAAAATCTAAAAAAAAGATGTCCCTATGACAGAATAACTTTGCTGAGTTAAAATCTAAAAAAAGATGTCCCTATGACAGAATATAACTTTGCTGAGTTAAAATCTAAAAAAAGATGTCCATATGACAGAATATAACTTTGCTGAGTTAAAATCTAAAAAAAGATGTCCCTATGACAGAATATAACTTTGCTGAGTTAAAATCTAAAAAAAAGATGTCCCTATGACAGAATATAACTTTGCTGAGTTTTATGTGGGACTGAATATTTGATTCTACGGTTCTTCGCGGAACCTATACGCGTTTCTCATGATATAATCTGGCATGACTGTGCTAAGTGCAAGGAACTGTATGCTAATTATTGAATTTGCTTGAGACCTGGATGTGAAAGACAAAAGTATTAAGATGAAAAATGACACATTTTTCCTGTCTTGCCGATAGAAGGTATTTATTATCAGGCTGGTTTTTTTTCTTAATTCTTGATGAACAGACAACTACATTTCTAGGAAACTTTTACTGACAAAGGAGGAGGAGGAATAGAGAGTGACGAAAGAATCAAGGCCAGGGAAGCATTCACGCATCTCTAATATGAATACTAAAAGGAAAAAAAAACAAAAACCTACACATAAATGATAGAAACAAACAGGATCTTTCAACACAAACTGTGAAAACTGTGTTACTTCGTGGCCCCAAGACATGGAAAGTGACAGAAAGAATACAACTGTAAAAAATATTACTTTATGGCTCAAAGACATGAAAAGCAAAAAAAAAAAAAAAACCCACAAAAGCTGTACACATTTGTAAACAATAAGGATCCTCAAGATTAAACAGCAGAGCAAAAATCAGAAACGAGGATATCTGAAGACAAACAGAACAAAAACCAAACAATCTCCAAGATCACAACTGACGGACACATGGAGGTGAACTAGACAAAGATCGAGAAAGAGCAGACACATAATATAACAAGGCATTCTCTGACACGGAACTCTCAAGGGAAGTGAAAACAGAGAACACCAAATAATACACGGAGAAGGGGTATAACGAAGGCTCCAAAACCAGAGGAACTCACATGGACCAGGGACAGAAATGAGTGGAAAGCCCTTGTCTGTGATTTATGTTCCAGAAGAGGGACTACAGGCATGAACTGAGTGTTAACTACCAGAGGGAATCTTTCACAGAAGAGGGACTACAGGCATGAACTGAGTGTTAACTACCAGAGGGAATCTTTCACAGAAGAGGGACTACAGGCATGAACTGAGTGTTAACTACCAGAGGGAATCTTTCACAGAAGAGGGACTACAGGCATGAACTGAGTGTTAACTACCAGAGGGAATCTTTCACAGTAACAAAACTTTACATGATATTTCAGATACAGCATGTGAAACTTTTTTCTTCTTCTTCTTCTTCAGTGCAGCCATTCTCAACTATTTTTCCTCCATGGGGAACACTTGAAATAAATTTTCAAATGCCACCGAGTCCTTGGAATAAACTCTCACATGTCACTGAACATTCAGAATCAATTTTCATGTACCACAAAACTCAGAATAAATTTTCAGGTGTTATAGAACTCTTGGAATAAATTTTCAGGTGTTATGGAACTCTCGGAATAAATTTTCAGGTGTTATGGAACTTTTGGAATAAATTTTCAGGTGTTATGGAACTTTTGGAATAAATTTTCAGGTGTTATGGAACTTTTGGAATAAATTTTCAGGTGTTATGGAACCCTCAGAATAATTTTTTTCTATAATCAGACTCCCATCACGGAAAATCAGTATGATCTGAGACACCACAATTCTATAACAACTGTCACATCCCTTTCAAAAGAACATGAAATTTTATGTCGATCTGCATACAGAAATATAACTTTCTTTAACATGACCTCTGGCGACACCCCTAGTGAAATCCTCGTGTTACACAGTTCCCTGGTTGAGAAACACTGTTAAAATGTTTCATAATCAATATATAAAAGCTCTCGATATTTATTACATATCAGTGCTCTAATCTGCCACATTTGTACACTACTTCTGGTGGATTAAAAGTCGTGCAAAGCTTTGATTTTCTCTCTCTCTCTTCTGTGTTTTCAAGATGCATAGATAAGGAAAGCTGCGAGAGTTTGATAACATGCAAGACAAACTTGTCCAAGTGTTAGTACTGCCGTGCCAACTAAACTTAACGCCCAACTTAATTCGCATGCCTGCTTATTTAAATATTTGGCCATTTTCAACTTTTTCTTTCAAAGTCGCGAACATGCCATCGTGCAAACTATCAATACTGGGGGCAAGCGTTACCAGTGTTTGGCAGGGGTAACAGAAAGAATTACCTCCCATTGGTGAAGTCGAGTTCAGGTGAAGGTCACTGCTGCAGATAGAAACGGGTAGTTGATATTTAGTTGTGTGTAAAACATACAGGAGACTAACAATAAAGAATTTCTCTTTAACAAAACAAAACAAAAAACCACAAAACATACATACATAAAAAACATATAATGATTAGTATACGTTCTCTGCATTACCTTTCCCAGAATGAAGACTTGTCTCTTCTTCTCTCCCCCCCCCCCCCCCCCCCCACTCTCTCTTTGAATGACTGAAATAATACGAAATGGAAGCAAAGATGTCTGTGCTAGAAATATGTGTTATCTGGGGCAGCAAATTACAGACAGCTAAGACTTTATCCCATCTTCTCGCTGATAAGCACGTCCAACTTGGCTAACAGTGTGCTTCTTGGAACACATGCAAATGGCTAACAAGTGTTCCATGAATTACAACAAGCAAATGGGTGCTTCTTGGAACACATGCAAATGGCTAACAAGTGTTCCATGAATTACAACAAGCAAATGGCTAACAGGCGCTCCATGAATTACTAGTAAATGGCTATTAAAGTGTTTCATGAAACACAAATAAATGGCTAAAAAGGTACTCCATGGAACACAAGTAAATAGCTAATAAGTGTTCCATGGAACACAAATAAATGGCTAATAAGTGTTCAATGGAACACAAATAAATGGCTAATAAATGTTCCATGGAACACATGTAAATGGCTAATAAGTGTTCCATGAAACAGTAGGAAAAAGTCTCTTCTCTGCTACAATCAGGATTTCAAACAAATCAGTGTAACCAACACATCCAAATCACCATGGAAACAGCTGGCAGAGGGCTAACGTCAGCAGCTACGAGAGACGCGCCAACAAATCAAACGGTCTAACAAATCTGTGATAACGCCCACCACATGAAGCATTTTAAAAATCACATTACGTTTTCTTCGATCACGGTCAGACGTGGACTTGTGAAGTAATCAGTGGTCAGCTGGAGTTTGTCTACGTCCCCGTAACAGCTTTTCTTGGACAGGTACATGAGTTGGCCGGTGCACCTGTTTTTTCTTTGTTCCCCGCATGTTGTGCGCTCTTGTGGAACATTTTCCCTGGTGCCACGTGGGGGTCGGGAGCTGATCTACAGTTTGTCGAACAGGCGACGTCTCAGTCTGTTGTGACCGGCGCCGAACTGACAAGTCTTCTCCTCTAAGCTGGCATCATTTTCTTGTTGGCCATGGCGTTCGCCCCCCTCCCCCATCTATTCCTGTATGTTACTTTTTAATCACTGGCTTTGCCTTCTCATATGTTACATACTACGTAATGACCTTATATTCCCATGTATGTTCACTTTTCACTTCCATTTTCCCACAACGTTAAAAATATCGATTTTTTTTTAAAGGTGGAAAAAAAAATCTAAAACAATTGGTCAATGTCCTCCATCTCTGTATCATTAAATAACCAATCGTGACATTTCTAACTAGGAGTGGGACGACCTTGATAGAAGGCAAAGGTAATTATAATAGAGAGGCAATTGTGACAGATCCGGGCATCGCCAGCAATTACAGACTTGGCGGCCGATTGGCGCGCATGATGGTTTTCCCACGCAAGTCGATATCAGAAGACAATGGCGGTCACAAATCTGTCAATAAGTATAAGTGTGCGTGTGTGTGTATATGTGTCAGAGACAGAGAGAGAGAGAGAGAGAGAGAGGGAGGGAGCCATATCAGACGACAGAAGTCACTTGGGACCTTAATCTGCCCCTCTTCGGACCAATAATGCGTGTTTGTGTCAGATTTTTGACAGCACAGCATTGTCTGTTATCTCGACACTCTATTGTTTGTTAATGCCACGATCGGAAAGTGTTATATCTGCTGTTTTAGCTATAGTGTTCCCTGTGTCTGTATGCGGGACTCTACTCAGTTTTATCATTCTAAATTTCACGTTTTCAAGCCTTCGCTCTCCAGGAAGTTTTTATACCTCAATGCCCCATGGCATTGGTATGTAAAGTGTTGTAGCCTTTGCATTTCTAGGCCACTACAGCACTTGAGGTAGAGGTGTCAGCATTTGTCCTCGCTGCCTCTGTTTTCCTAGGGAAACCCCAGGTACCCATTTATTTAGAGGCTGGGTTGACCCTGGTGCCGGTTTGTCCCAACAAATTCCGCCTGAGCGCGAAATCAAACCTGGGACAATCTGATTGACAGATCCATCCACTACACCATCGCGGCACCTTTATATGTCAGTTCACAGGTGTCCGGTGTATCATCTGTCCGTTTAGAGGTGTCCGACACGTAAACTCAACATACAATCTCGTGTATACCAGTAATGTACACATATTATCACGTACATACCCGTAATATTCAATCATGCCCATGCATAACACCTGGAATGTTTTAATACTTATTCTCAGAACATCATTAATGTAAAATCATCATCATGCCACTAATGCTACTTACACATGACCGCCCAAAGCAATAATTGTAAACAAAAAACCGCAAGGAACACAACTAGTGTTAACACCACCTTGTGTATATCAGCAAAACATGGTCCTGCATAAACCAATATCACTTAACACGGGTTTCACGCACGTCAGCGGTTATTTACATATAACCTTGCGCACGCTATCTATACAAAGCATTTGCACATAAATATAATACTGTAAGAGGTGACACAGCGGTTAGATCAGGGCTTCTCAACCAATAGGGAATTCACAACCCCTCCTCGAAGACTCTAAAATTTCTCATGTGGGAGGGCTGGAATTCCTCACTGGTTGGGAACCTCTGGCTTAGATAAAGTCGTTCGCTTCCCAGAATAAACGGGCTGTGCATGAAACAAACGAATCTAATCAAGTTGTATCCTTGTCATTTTAAAGGTATCTGGTGTATCACTTGTCCCTTTAGAGGTATCTGGTGTATCACTTGTTCCTTTAGAGGTATCTGGTGTATCACTTGTTCCTTTAGAGGTATATGGTGTATCACTTGTCCTTTTAGAGGTATCTGGTGTATCACTTGTTCCTTTAGAGGTAATGGTGTATCACTTGTCCCTTTAGAGGTATCTGTTGTATCACTTGTTCCTTTAGAGGTATCTGGTGTATCACTTGTTCCTTTAGAGGTATCTGGTGTATCACTTGTCCCTTTAGAGGTATCTGGTGTATCACTTGTCCCTTTAGAGGTATCTGGTGTATCACTTGTCCCTTTAGAGGTATCTGGTGTATCACTTGTTCCTTTAGAGGTAACTGGTGTATCGCTTGTTCCTTTAGAGGTATCTGTTGTATCACTTGTTCCTTTAGAGGTATCTGGTGTATCACTTGTCCCTTTAGAGGTATCTGGTGTATCACTTGTCCCTTTAGAGGTATCTGTTGTATCACTTGTTCCTTTAGAGGTATCTGTTGTATCACTTGTCCTTCTAGAGGTATCTGTTGTATCACTTGTTCCTTTAGAGGTATCTGGTGTATCACTTGTCCCTCTAGAGGTATCTGGTGTATAACCTATCCGTTCAGGGGTATCATATGCATCATCTATCCGATCAAGGAAGCTGATGTATCATTTTTTTCTGATTAGAGATGTCCAGTGTATCTCAGTTTAGAAGTGTCAGGTGTATCATCCGTCCGTTCAGAAGTGTCCAGTGTATCATCTGTTAGTTTAGGTGTCTGGTGTATCATGTCAGCTTAGAGGTGCATGGTGTATGGTCTGTCAGTTTACAGGTGCATGGTGTATCATCTATCAGTTTACAGGTGCATGGTGTATCATCTGTCAGTTTACAGGTGTCCGGTGTATCATCTGTCAGTTTAGAGGTGTCCGGTGTATCATCTGTCAGTTTAGAGGTGTCCGGTGTATCATCTGTCAGTTTAGATGTGTCCGGTGTATCATCTGTCAGTTTAGATGTGTCCGGTGTATCATCTGTCAGTTTAGAGGTGTCCGGTGCATCATCTGTCCCGGACGCCGCTGTAAGGGGGCGACACAGCAGAGCATTCTGTCTTTATTATCCTAGCTATATCTTTTTCGAATGTTATAAACAAATGATCTATATGATGAAATAAAACATGCGCTTTATTTCTTCTACTCTGGGTGAGCTGGCTGGAAGAGAGAAAGAGCGGTGGCTTATGTCTGACTGGTCTGGGACTCTGCCAACCAAAATTACACCACTACAAACAGCGGGCCCAAAAAAAAAAACAAACTGTTAGGTACTGAAAGCATAATTACGCATGGTATAAACACAAATGACCTGATAAACGAAACAAAAAGACGCATATTGTGGCCCTTCTAAAAACTCTAATCCGCGCTGATACGTTAAATTATCTAAGGTCGGGAATGAGGAAAATTTCAAGGAAAAAATGTGTGGCGCGTGCTCCGCTTCCGATACCTCCCCGTGCGTTCCCTGCAGGGAATACCATGGCAACGAGTAACCGGTGTCAAGTTTGCAGAAAACCCGACACGCTACGATACCTCAATGCAGACAACTAGTATAATGTAGGCTGTAGTTAAGTGGTTGTTAAACTTTTTCAGACTCGCATCTCAGCCCACATTCCTAAAGCCTAGTAAACTGCTTTTTCAATCAAACAGCTCTGATGTTCCCTATCGTTTCTTTATCCTTTACTATCCACCCCACCCCTTCCCAAATTCTTCTAACCGCTCACAAAGGTGGTGGGGGTTTGGATTGGGGGGGGGGGGGGGTAGTCCGCTGCGCCCGTATTAGGAACCAGTGCAGTAGTTGGAACTGGTGGAAGTCTATAATGTGATGTCAGACATCTCTCTTCTCCTTCGATCTCACTGGAATAGGCAGCTGATGTTCTTTGCAGTTGATGCGATGAAGATGTTGAGGCACATCATCATGTCGGCTTGGGAGCGGGTTATGGCGGCCTTTTTTTCATTTCCTTACTGGTGTTAACAAAAAAAAAGCAGGGGGTTGGCAGACTCCGCCACCATGAGGACTATGGCGATCCCTGCTCCTATAGCCAGACTAGGCCTGTTACTGTGGTACGAGCTGGGAACTGGGATAGGGTCTTGGTCGATTATAGTTTGCTAATCGTGATGCTAGGATGTCAAGGTCCGCTGATTGCCAGATCAGACACCGTCTTTGCGTCCGTGGACGGTTTGTATAAATCGGTTAAGTTCCACGTCAATTAAAAGAATGGACAAAAATCCGACCAGTATTACAAGTTCTTACATATCCGTTTATGACATAAAACGCTACAGACGATATAACAAGGTGTATTTAGTGTGCAATGTAACAACTATTGTGGCTTAAATCTGCGATAAGACAACTACTGCAATGTGTATTACGGCTTACATCAGCGATGTGGCAACTACTGCACTGTACTCCGCCTGGAAGCACAAATAGAAAAATCTACTATCGACAGAGCGCTTCGTCGCGGACTGATAAAGGCATTAGAACGCTACTTATGTTAATGGCATCCGAGTTTCTGCTGCTACTTATACTCTTCCCTCCCTGTTTCACTTTAACTCGTGTCTTCAGGTGTTTGCTCCATAAAGCTCCACAGAGGTCAGTTTATAATTTCTGCCTTCTTAAAAATTCAGGAATCTGCCAAACTTTTGCTACAGACCCTCACTCGTACACTCAGCTGAAAATGCTTTAATAAATAAGTTTTAAAATCCCTGAAATGTACGTGCCCATTGAAACAGTCTCTTCTCACTTGGCCAAGTTCCTTGGCATGTATCTGACAGGCACCTGGTATTATGTCCCTCTGCTTTCGAACAGTACACATTCGATTGGTTGTAATTTAGACATGTGCTTCACACACTTTCACCTCTCCGCCCCCACCCATTCTCCCCTACTTAAAACCCACACACACACACATAAACTACTGGAATTCTAACCCAGGTCACAATTAATGGCGTTAATGCACAATTTTATATGCAATGAGTTTGTAAATATCGAAAGTGCGAGGCCATAATTCGTTTCTAACAAAGCATCGAGACAAACATAAGATCGGTCATATTCGATTGTGGTTGTTATACCATACAAATGACCATCAATAATCCCTTAATGCTGAGCGAAATCGACTGCACAATTGTCAAAGGATAAATTAGTCGATTACTTGTACTTGAAGGCTACGGAATCCATACTATTAAGAGTTTCACGTTTAACAAGAAAATGGAAGGTAAGACGTCAGAAATTGGAAAGTAAGACGTCAGAAACATGGAAGGTAAGACGTCAGAAACATGGAAAGTAAGACGTCAGAAACATGGAAGGTAAGACGTCAGAAACATGGAAAGTAAGACGTCAGAAACATGGAAGGTAAGACGTCAGAAACATGGAAAGTAAGACGTCAGAAACATGGAAAGTAAGACGTCCAAAAATATGGAAAGTAAGACTTCAGAAACATGAAAGGCAGACAGCTTGTTATATCTCAGTATTTAATGACCAAAGTAGATCTTCACTGATGGGAGTATACGGGAGCCAAATATCATCATGTGCCCTCTCCCTAGAAAAGTTGGTCGGACAGGTCTTCCCATCTGCTCTGTCTTTCATTATCACAGTGCACTCAGCCAAATTCAACCCAGCCCACTTTTTTATGCTGTCCATCTATCTATATCGGTGGCTCGGCTGGCTGAGTGGTTAGGCGCTTGGTCTACTAACCGGTGGTACCGGGTTCAAGTCCCGGCAGTGGGGATTTTCTCTCTTTCTGGAACACACCAAATAGGTCTCGGGGTCCACTCAACCTCTAAAAACGGGTACAAGAGAAATCTGAGAAGGTAAATGCGGACCAGGCGTGATACTGACCACATCAGACTTTCATGTGCCGAGGATCGTAGAAATACAGGCTCAACACCGTATCCCCAATATGCCTTAATGACGTGGACAAGGGGATTTTACTTTTTACCTACCTATATCGTCGACCTTTTGCTCTTTCCCCTTCTAATGTGCTTTTCGTGACCGAAATATTTTGACCGTCTGAGAGTGAATTTAAAAAAAAAAGTTTGGGCCATATTACATGGAAGGATCTTGATAGGGACCCCCCCCCCGGTTAGCTACACAAAGCCTGTCACTGGGGGTACTGACGGAGAGGTGGGACAGGGTCTTGGTCACCTATGGTTTGCTAACCCTGACGCTAGCATATCAGCTATAGGTCGCTGACTGATTAACTGAGCAGCGTCTTCGTGCCCTCTCTCTGCCATGGTAAAGTAAGTGTGGGGCTCGGTTAGAACTAAAACGCACACTGTCATAGACAACGCACTTTTAGACGTCAGGGAAAAAAATGACCTGAGACCCCAGGTGAAAAACTACGTCAGGGAAAAAAATGACATGAGACCCCAGGTGAAAAATAACTAAGTTGATTAATGCACAGTTCTCTGGCGGTCAGATAGCTGCTCGCCCTCTGGAGTCCGTGGTATGTCCCAGGTAATTGTCTTTTAACTTTTCTTTCTCTCACGTGTGAAAGTGCTTTGTCTATGATTTTTTTTTCTTAGTTCTAACCATACCACGGTGTGTTCTAACACTTTACCGTGTGGGAGTCTGGGTGTTTCCTATTTACAGAAATATTTCTCTTTCCCATCGCTTTCATCAAATCTTGTCCATCATTACAGATCCGGTGTCCCTCGCCTTTCCTCCCTCCGATTTTCCGCACTGAGCTTCATAGTTGTAATATTCCAAGCTACTCTATGCAACACTTCTATTTGCCCGGTAATATTTATCAAACACGACGCTGTCAGCTGCGACGGCCGACAACAGCCCTCTTGATTCATAAGCGGTTTTTCATAGCACGCAAGCTACAGAAATAACACCCGCCACATACCAGCAACTCAACTTGGCGGCAGGAAGATAGGAATGGTATCTTCACACTTACAACAAATACTGCATTAGGTACTGGGGACAGATTTACGCAGTACCTAAACAAAACAATCTGATAAACGAGATACAAATGCATAAAGTGTGATCATTTCAAAAACTCTGACGCGCTTTGACACGTTAAATTATCTCTCTACGGGAGGGGACTGGAAAAATGTAAAGGGAAGTGTGTGGTGTGTGCACCGCTTCCGATACCATTGTCCACAGCATGGAATGCCATGGCAACGAGAAACCGGTGTCAGGTTCATTCTCAACCCAGGACATTTTACCGAAAGTTCGTGCCACGTTCGCCCACTATTATTCTGTAATGTAAACGCGGGGTACAGAGAACAACTGAACTTTAACTAATAAATTTCACTGCATGCACAACACCATCACCGTGACATTATAATTATTCCTTGTAAAATAAAATAATCTGAATGGAAACATGAATATCATACAAAAAAGAGACAAAACATTACATTTTGCCATTACTTTGTACTCTATAATGAACCATGTACTTGCTAAACGCATTTTTTTAAAATAAAGAGAAATGTATGCATTAAAAAAAGTAAGAAATGGACAGAAAACAAAACATGCACATTCTACTCACACGCATTCACGTACACGTCCCTTATATAAGAATCTAACCATAAAACTTATAGTTCTACTTTCATTAAGTATGACAGAAATAACCGATAAACAATTCGGTAAACAGTTTTGTAATTATCTCGCTATCTTACGTCAAAGAATTATCTCCCTTATATTCTGAATCAGTCTATGTCAATAATGTCTCATTTCCCTCACTATCACTCTTTGCACTTGGTCTACGCTAAATAAAATGTCAGAGAGGGAAACAAATATGCTTTTGCTTCTGTCATATATAAATTTCTTGTAAAAAACACTGTTCAAGACTATTAAAATACGCTTTGTGTTACCTATGTATGATTCAAGCCAAGTTTGTTAAATTTAATCTATGTATGATTTAACTATGCTAGGTAATCTACATATGATTTCAGTCAAGTAACAGAATGCATGCTTTATTTAATTCGTGCTTTTTGAATGTAATTAATGCTTACGTCACATCTATTAGGTATAATCAATCCCTGATTCAAGTCATATTTATTACGTGTCTGTGCTTGATATAAGTCAGATATAAGTATGCTTACTAACCGCAATCAATGCTTGATTTAAGTTTATTAAGCATAATCATTTTTGATTTAAACCAAATTTATTAAGTGTAACCATTCTTGATTTAAGTCAAGTTTATTAAGTGTAATTATTCTTAAGCCAAGTCTGTGAGAAAAATAATTCTTGGATTAAGTCATCACTACTATCTGATAAACTTATCAAGCTGTGTCTCCTTCTAAACAATGAAATTCAAATTCCCACAGCCACATGAAAACTTCACAAATGTTACATGATATCCTAACACCCCACACCATTATCTGAATCACTATGGAAATGGCACCAATCTTAGATACTGTACATTTTTTTTTTTCATTACGGTGAAAAACTACTTTGTATGATGTCAACGATACAGTTCATATCTAACATATGTGAATAAGTTATGTATTTATCACCATCATATGAATAGTTCCAGCAGCTGGTCTATGTATAAAAAAAAGTAAAGGTAATCCTGTCGTGCCTTAGAGGCACATAGGGATATGGTTTATGTACACCAGAAAGTAAAAGTGTCATGGTTCCGAAACTTAAGAATCTATCTACCAAGTTTCCATTATTGTAAAACTTGATGAAAAAATTTTAGTTAGTACAAAGGTATCACTATATGGGGATGAGAGGAGTTAAGTCAGTTCCCACGTAGTGAACAACGTATGCCGTGTATATTTAATGGCAATGGTTACATATAAACAAAATACCTAATGTCTTGTTTTCTGAAGAAAGTTGGGATGAATAAGAAACATGTCTCACTTTCTTTATCTAAAAATATCCATTTTTTATTCTGAATCATTACTGCAAAATGTAACAGATTTACAAACTGGTTTACTTTTGAATTCAACCAATCCTAAGAAAAAAAAAACAGATTTGAATTATGAGTGTTTACTCCTTTTTTTTTTTTTTTCTAATGTGCAAGAAAACGAAATGTGTGGATCTGTTTAGCCAACGTACATGAAAAAATATTCTAACATTAAAGAAAGGAAAATAATACCCCATAATGATGCACTCTTCAATTCTGGTAATGAGAATATCAATCATATATATCAGTTATTGTTACTATCTTTTTTAACATTTTATAATAAAGAAAAAGACAACAGTAATAATAACAGGAAAATATAAGGTGATTACACAAAAAACAGTGACTATCTGTACAACTTTGTGATATGAACAAAATCAAAAGGGACATCTATTTAAAAGAAAAAAAAAAGCCTTGATACATATTTTGCATGAAACCAGGTATGTATGCGACACTAAAAGTAAATTAAGTTGCTCAGATGTTTTACCTGCGAGACGAAGCGCAGACATCCTTTGAAATTCAGGCTCCTGCAACCACTTCCACATTCGTCGAAACGTTTCTCTTCCAGACTTAAGTTTGCTCCATGGTTTTGGATTCCGTAAAAGGTCACTTAGAGTGCCTTGACTCCTGCACAGTACTCTCTGAGCAAAAACTGCCTGTGGGATGCTGTATCGCTTCAGTTCGCTGCTTATTCTCTGAGCGAGTTCTTTCGTGTTGATCTCCTCAATCTCCTGCTGCTGTTTGTTTTGAATGTCCAGAGATGTACCAGGTCGTTCTCTCTGTGGACTTTCGCTGTGAGGTGATGGTGTTGGGGCACTGTGGATTCCATTCATGGACACCATCATGGAACTTGGGGAGTGTAATCTAGTGGCGTTGTGGTCTATTCGCATTGGAGATGCAGCGTAAGAGTCGACATAACTATTTGGCGATGCCATTTTAGGCTCTGATTTAGGGGATGCTAGCCCATTTTGGGCATACCCGTAGGAGCCCAGGCTCTGTTGGTAATTTAAATTATTTCCAGACATCATGGTCATCGCTGTGGCCCCTAGAGTGGGACCCATGTTCATACTCACCCCTGCCATACCCAACTTGTCATGGTATCTGTGTCCGTACGCTGTCATGTCGACAATTCCTGCCCCAAGTCCGTTGTTTTGGGGCATAAGTGTGAAGCTGCCACTGACATTAGGGCCCGAGACATTGACATGACTGAATTTATCTGAAACTGTGGAGATCGGAGGAAGTGGTTGTAACGGCGTCAAAGTGGCATAGTTGTTAGGGCTGTAACTAGGGCTCATCCTACCGTTCAGAGTGTGGTATGTTACATCTCCCATTTGGGAACGGAACTCGCTCGAGTCGATCATACTGCTCACACTGACCGGAATGGCCTCAGAGCGAGTGATGCTCGTTTCGAGTTCGTCTTGGGGGTGCACGTAATCCGGTTCTTGTGGAGAGGGTTGGCTCTGAGTGGCCGTTCCGTTACTGTTAGACGAATCACCGTTGATTTGTTGATCAGCCGGGAGCTCGCCCATGTTTTCCATCGTCATTCCTACAATCAAAAAAAACGATCGAACAATAAAGAATGATAAACTGTCAATTCGTGTAACCTTTGGTACAGCCTTGCTGGTTGGCTCGTTCGGTTTAGAAGGCTATTACGTACGCTGGAGAACAGGCAGTCTATTCCCTCGGCAAGCCTCCATGTTTGGACAGCTGTCACCAAACGACCTGCGCAGAACGGGCTGCGCACACCATGTATGGTATGCGCATGCGTGAATAATTTTCCCAGCAAAACCAGGCGGTAGCAATGTCGGTAACCGCTTTTGTTTTGAGAGCAGATTTTTAGTTCCCTCAAATAACAAGACAATGCATTTGACAGACACAAGCTTGTGTGTGAGATTTCTTATCACCTCTTTCCCCAGTCAACTTTTTCTTAATTAATTTCCACATTTAATAGATCTCATTTTATTTCTTACCTTTCTTAATTAACCTACTTCTCTCTCTGAGAACCAGACTCCCTCCAACCCTCTCGTAAGGATGCAGCAAACGACTAGCCCCTGAAATCAATGTACCAGATCGAATTTTTTCCCCCTTTTTTTCTGGCGAATTTGACAAGTTTAACAGGTGGCAAAACAGCCCCCAATGATTTTCGATTTCATCAGAGAAAATGTTCAATATTCAGACCATTTAAAACAGATAGCGTCCTCCGGGCTTCTTCACAAGACAGAGTTGCGGCCCGGAGAAAGGAAGCTATTAATAACACATTGGAATTAAATTCGCATGTTTTATTTCCATACATTTCTTCTCCCACGAATCTCTCGTTATTTTCTCCTAGGATGCCACAACTGTCGTTGTTCTGAAGACTTTCCACAATTCTGGATACGCTAGAAACTGTCATAAGAATGAACAAGAAGGTAAAACAAGCAATACTATACTTTTGTTGTAATTTTTTTTCTGCATGAAAAAAGTATAAAAAAAAGGTAGCACAGCCTTGTTATCGTTCAGTACTTTCATTCTCTGGGTACTGGGGGAAGCGCTAGAATTGCTGTTATTGTTTCAAATTTATGTAAGACAAGACACTTTCTTTCACCGCATTTATGGATGATGATTGATGATTTTGACGAAAGATCGGCATATATATATATATATATATATATGTATATATATATATATATATATATATATATATATATAATCAGATAAAATGATGCACTGCAGCCATCTGCATTATTAAGCTTTTCAGGAAGATCCACTACAATGGGGGCAATGATGAAAGTAAAATTTCGTCACTAGACAGTTTTAATTAAAACAGAGAGTGAAAGATGTGACTATAGTAGAGAATTAGGCATAAACAAGAGAGATATGAAAAAAATAACAGTTTGCTCATTAAACAAGCATACAGTTACAATTGTTTTATATAATTATAAACAAAAACTCTTTCTATGGATTAAATAAGTATAGGTAACAGGAAATAATAAAAGAGGACTTATTTGCAGCCACTGCCAATATTTTCTTGAATCATATATATCCACTTTCTGATATTTAAAGCGTATTGATCAATGTTGTAAATGTAGTTATATAAAGTATAATATTACATTTATGCTTTAAAAACTTTTTATTCATTTCAGTATGAAATGCACATAAGATTAATACGTTCTTTAGTTTTGTATTTTCTCCCCATGTAAAAATTTTCATATATTAGCGATAACGAAAGTTAACATTTCTTTTAAGATGAGCTTCATAAATATATAAAATTAATTTTAGGTAGCGAAAGCAAAACATCGACTGCAAGCAAAAGGTATTTGTTGTCTTGAGTGTTAAATTACTTTGACACCGCTTTCCTTTCAAAGAACCGGATTGTTTATGTTTTTTAGAGCTGTTTGCGATTAGTACTTCCTTTCAAAATGGCCGCGCTCTGTACATGTGATGAGTTCGTTCTCCTAACTAATGGAAAGACAGCTGCTGTGATTCACTTCAGGTAAAAGCGCAAGGTTACTTGAATGAAATTGAAACATTTGATATTCTGTAAAATACTGCGTATTGTCGTGTAATTTATATGAGCGTAGAACGGCGGCGAGAATTGACATAAAAGCCAGTCAGTAGCATTCATAACAGCCGTTAGTTATTGATAGCGAATACATAAAGTTACAATATATATATATGTGGTTACTTTCACCATGGGGGGGGACCCATAAAACCACTGTTGTTTTGATAGTTATAGTAATGAGTGCTGAAATATGTGGTGATTGCATAAGAAAATGAAAATATTAACATGAGAGTTACAGTGTTACAGGTTAAGGTAGCAGTGACTGATGTTCGAGTTAGTACCACAGATGTATGTAGTGTAAATTGTTAGTACCACAGATGTATGTAGTGTAGATTGTTAGTGCCACATATGTATGTAGTGTAGATTGTTAGTACCACAGATGTATGTAGTGTAGATTGTTAATGCCACAGATGTATGTAGTGTAGATTGTTAATGCCACAGATGTATGTAGTGTAGATTGTTATTACCACAGATGTATGTAGTGTAGATTGTTAGTACCACAGATGTATGTAGTGTAGATTGTTAATGTCACAGATGTATGTAGTGTAGATTGTTAATGTCACAGATGTATGTAGTGTAGATTGTGCTGGATTTATTCTGCATGTTTACCATGGTCTGATTGTTTTGAAGAATGGCAGGATAATGTGAAACAAGTAACTGACTGCAGGAATTTGAAAACTGGAGGCTACATTCACAGCTATAATGTATATAAATGGTGGTAACTAATGGTTATGATAGCTATAATCTGTATACATTGGAGTAATGGAATGTATTTGTGGTTTTAATTTGTATAAATGGAAGAAAGAGAGTTTGCATTCACAGTCTTACTCTATATAAATGGCAGTACTGCGGCTACATTCACAGTCTTAATTTATATAAATAGTAGTAACTGCAGCTACATTCACAGTCTTCTATATAAACAGTGGTAACCTTGGATACATTCGCAGTCTTCTATATAAACAGTAGTAACATTGGCTACATTCACAGTCTTAATCTGTATAAATGGTAGTAGTTGCAGCTACATTCACAGTCTTCCATATAAATGGTAGTAACCATGGCTACATTCACAGTCTTAACCTGTATAAATGGTAGTAACTGCAGCTACATTCAGTCTTAACCTATATAAATGGTAATAACTGCAGCTACATTCAGTCTTAACCTATATAAATGGTAATAACTGCATCTACATTCACAATCTTAATCTATATAAATGGCAGTAACTGCAGCTACATTCGCAGCCTTTCATTCATTTGCATGTCCCTTGCGGAACTTTGACTCCCTAACAGCACCCCTGTAGGCTTCTCGGTTGTGAGCAAGATGGCCTGCTGCTGATGCATCCATTTGCAGATCAACGATGTCTTGCAGTCATCTTTGCCTTGGTCTTCCTCTCTTTCTTTTTACAATAATGTGCCCTTCCAACTAGGTCTTCTCTATATTATCATGGCATTTAATGTGTCCAAAAGTTAAGTTTTCTCTGTTTAATCCACTTTACTAGCCAGCCTTTTTCAATATTAAGTTCTTGTAGTATAGATATATTTGTTCTTTTTTGTGTCCATATTTGAAGAACACTTCTGTAGCATTAACATTCAAAGGCATTTATGTGTTTCTCAGCTGTTTTGTTAAGTGACCAGGTGTCACAGGCATATGTTGTGAAGGGAAAGATGCATGCCTGTAAAAATCTTATTTTTGTAGTTCATTATTGGACCCACATAGTAAAATAGTTAAGAATGACAACAATGATGATAGTGTCTTTTTCATCATAGAGGATTGTACTGTAGTGGGTATATGTTAGCAGTTTATGTAAGTTGGCAGTTTATGTAAGTTGGCATGCATCATTTTGCTTTGCAGCATCTTTCAGGGCTGACTGCACCAGCATTTTACTGGCATGGTTGACTATGACAGCAGAAAAACCAACCAAATTTATGTTGCTGGGTCCTGTATTTTTGTACTAGTAATTTCTGTCTTCAGTTTTTGTCTTCATTGTTTTTCTACAAAAATTTTAGAACCTCCATGTTGATTCACTCCCTTTGCTACACAGTTTTTTTTTCTCAGTCATCATGACTGATAGAAATGTCTTGCATGGATGCTTTACAGATATCTTTGTATCGTGATTTAGGCTTACCTAGTGGTCTCCTTCCCACAATAGATTTGCCGTATAATAATTGTTTTAGAATAGAGTTATCCTTCATTTTTACACTGTACCAACAACTTCTTAATCTTCTATTTCTGAGCATTATCAGAGTTGGTAACTTTGTTTTGCCATTTGATGTTCATTATTGCGTGAAGATAGTGATAACCGAAACTTTTGCTGTCTTTCATGTTTTAAATACATGTATGAGAGTATTAAGCAATTAGGTATGATACATAAATGAGCCTTTCTCCTCAGTGTTAATCTTTTGATGTTTCATTTTTCTTTTCATTAGTTTGCCAAGTTAGTTGCTGCTTTTCCTATTCATGTATTGATGTCTTTGCACAGAGAGAAGAGTAAATGTAATTCCTGTCCCTTTATTTTGGTTGTGTTGTTGATTCTTGTTCAGTAATGGCAATTTTTTTTCGGTAATATACAGGGTGATCGTAAAATCCTTCCCTGATTAAGAAAATTCATATCTGAAAATAAACAAGCTAACTCAGAATGCAAACAACATAGGACTAAAGATCAACGTAGGAAAGACAAAGTTAATGAAGCAAAATGTGAACAACAGAAATGTACTCAGAGTACAAGTTAGTGGAGGAGGTCAACGAATTTGTATACCTTGGCAGCAGAGTAGTAGAAAATGGAGACAGCACAGAGGACATCAACAGCAGACTTACTAGAGCAAACCAGGCTTTTGCAATGCTGCAGACTATATGGAAATAAAAAAAAACTAAGCATAAATATGAAAATCAGGATATTTAAGAGTAATGTTCTAAGTGTACTACTCTATGGAAGTGAATGCTGGAAAATCACCAAAACCATAGAAAACAACTTGAATTCTTTCCAGACTAAATGTTTACGAAGAATTAGAAAAATATTTTGGCCAAACACCATAAGAAATAACATCTTATTAGCAGAAATGCAGATGAAACCACTGACAACAATTATTGAGGAAAGACGCTGGCGATGGTTGGGACATGTGCTCCGAATGACTGACAACTCACTACAAAAAATACCACTAAGATGGACACCACAGGGGAGCAGAAGTAAGGGTAGACCAAAAGAGACATGGAGAAGAACAACAGAAAGGATGTTGAGCAATAGAGGGCTCACCTGGGCAAGAGCAGAAAAAAAGGCGAAGGACAGGCATTTGTGGAAAACCCTTGCGGAAGCCCCATGTGCCCTGGGCACTTAAGGTTCAGAGAGAGAGAGAGAGATATCTGAAAAACTAGATAGAAACATGAATACTGTGGCATGATATATGTCAGTTTTAAGAGATGAGTTGTTTAGGGGTTTTTTTTTTAAAACATCTAATGCTACAGTCACCAGTATCAGAATGGCATTGTCGACGGAGAGAACAGAGTTTGTTTTGTGGTATCATGAAACAAATTTGCCAGTTACAGTTCAGCAAAGCTGAGAAATCACCCTTTCTCTCTGACCAAGTCATTCTTCTCAGCGTCTCCTAGAACAGTGGTTCCCAGTTGTTTACCTGGACATGTTGGAACTTTGGAAGCCATCTAGTGCAGTGGATTAGACACTCGATTGCCAACCAGGCTATCCGGTTTCAGTTTCCACTCACTGCAGTGGTGGTCAAACCGTGGCGGTCAAACCGTGGTTTCACAAAAACCTCCTGGGGTTCACCCAGCCTCAAGGAAAAAATGAGTACCAGGGTTAATGCTCTGGGAAGGAAGAGGAATGGCGCTGCTAGCTATGGAGTTTGTGCTGATGGCAGCACTATCTGGCAGTTTCTGGTCATCTGTTGAATAGACAGCAGAGCACGTATGGTTTGACTGTGTGCAGTGATGCTGGCTCACAACTCATAACTTTACTTCTATCTTGGAGCTTTATTTTAGAAGGGTTTTAGCAGTGGGTAGTTTTCCAGCAAGATTGTTCACTGCTACACTGGGGTTTAGTTGTTCGTTAGTTCCTGATGCAATCTTTTCAAACCGATGGATTGAGAGAGGTGGTCCAGCATCATTATCACTGTGTTCGCCAGACATTACTGCTCATAGTGTATAGTTCACAAGTTTCTGATACAAAAACTTTGACAGCAAGGATATCCTGAAGCTTTGGTGATGGTGACTAAAAGGATATAAGAGACTTCATGGCAAGAAATTGAGTATTGCTTAAATGTTCTGTGGGCAACAAATGGGGCACATGCTGAAGTTACATGAATAAAGTAACTAACATTTGTAGTATTATAGTAAAGTTTTATGAAAAACCACAAGTTTGTCCTTAGCATTGTACCTTCTGTCCTAACCTTCTTTATCCCTCTCTCTGTTCTAGACTGCTGCTCCTATCCCACTCCAGGTGTAGTCCATCTTTTTTTTTATGTCCGCTCCAAGAGCCCGTCACCAGGTGTTTCTAGGTCTTCCTTGTTTCCTCCTACCCTGGGGATACCAGGTGAGAGCCTGTCTGGGTATGTTAATACTTATTATAGTTTTTGTGTAATATATGACTGAAATGAAGGAAAGACTTTAACTTCACTCTGTAGTGTATATATGCACAGAAATGTCCACTAAATATGCGCGGTCACTGCTGTAAAGCTGTGGAAAGTGGTTTTATCATAAAAAATGGTAGATGAAAGTTTTAGTTATTTGCAACAAAACAGTTTGTTATCTGTCTCTCACAAAGAGAGCAGAAACTAGGATACAGTCTTGTTATGATTCCACTGAAAACCAGTGATCACATTAACCGGCAATTAGCAGTAAATTACTGATTAAAAAAAAAAAAAGATAAAAGCCGAAACTTTTGAAGATTGGCAGTTACCATAACCAGTTTATATTGTCAAGAACCTAGTAAAAAGCAACCAGCAAAATCAGTTGGAGGATAACTGGGCTACTAGGCTGATGATGCTGAGTTTGTATTTAGGAGAATCCACCAGTTGTGACTGTGGAAGTGAGCATTTTGTAAGGATTACGTCTTGCTGCAAGTAAAATTTAAAATTTCATGTGGACATTTACTTTCTGCTGATGTTTGTGAAGAGTGTTTAATTTTACAGTGAAAAAAAAACATTTTAAGAAATTGTATATTACAAAATGTTTTACTGACCAAAACAGGATTTTAGAAAGTTCTTCATGCAAAGTGGAAGATGGGTATGGTTGTAGCTGTTGTAAAAAATCCTGATGCAGTCACTGCTGAAATCTGTCAGGTGTGCTTTCTTCAGGCCATCTCTCTTTCTCTCTCTCTATTTCTCAGAACCCTTTTGTGTCTAAGGTTCATGCTGCTTCCGCAAGGGTTTTCCACAAATGTCTGTCCTCCACTGTCTTTTCCACTCTTGCCTTCTGTTACTCAACATCCTCTCTGTTGTTCTTCAGACTGTAGCATTATGAGCTTCTCATTGTCATGGGACAAAGCAGTCAGTTTTCTGGGTGGTAATGGTGGACAACATATGTTGGTCACTTGATGAGAAGAAATGATTAGAGAATCCCAAACAAGCTATCAGGTGGAACACAACAGGCCGAAGAAAAAGAGGCAGACCGCGTGAAACTCTGAAGAGGACATTATTAAGAGAGGCCAAATTAACAGGTATAAAATCCTTTGATGAGGTTGAAAGATTCGCCGAAGACAGGAAAAATTGGTGAACTACTTTGTGAGCCCTATGTGACGTTTAACGGCACGGGAAGGATATAAGATAAGATAATGGTGGACACCAGTGATGTTGTTATGGTAGAGCATTTTAGAGAAATTAAACCAGATGGCCCATTTTCTGATACCATAAGGAGAAACAGAAAAGGAGAGGAAACAGGAGTATCATCATCAGATGCACCTGTACACAAATAATATTGTTGATATTTCTGTCAGTCCAGTTGATAACCATCTGTCATGCTATGACATCATCCTGCCTGTTGTCTTTTATTTTGGCTTTGCTCCATTTCTGTTCCTGTTTGTCATTCCTGTCCATGTCCTGTGAGTGTTCATTGTCTTCTTATTCTGGCTGTAATTAACTTATATTTTTTCACTTGCTTATTGGACATAAGACACTGACAAAATCCAGCTTTTCTGGCCAGTCTTGGCTCATTATTTTGTTTCATTCTAGTCATTGCCTTCTTTGACCAGTTCATTTTGTGTACTTTTCAGAGCCAATTAGAACAGTAGTTTTCAACCTTTTACAGATTGTGACTCCATGAAACAGTGATAGTTCCTGTGCCCTTTTGGTATTAAATTAACTCTGACTTATTTCCAGTTCCCAGGATTGCTAGTTTTCACCCTTTTTCCCTTATGACAACCAGTGGAATGTACCAGGTCTTTTTCAGTTGTTCTGTTCCTCCATACAGTATGTTGGTGATAGTAGGTTTCTCTGAAGATCCTTTGGGCCCTTCAGTTCTTCAGGTGGTTGCTTCATAGATTCTTCTTCTTGTCTGTAGTATTGCATGCAGTTTGGTGTGTGGTCTCAGTGCTCACTCTTTGTTAGTACTTTTTGAAGAAGGTTATGTCCTGAGGGCCACCTGAAGAGTGTGCATTGATCTCTGTTATATAGGCTGTTGATGTGATCTCCAGGGTTGGGCTTTGGCAGGTGTGCATTTTAGGGATCTTCCAGTTTTGTTTCTGGCCCAGCTGTACATCCAGTGCTGTTTGCTGTGGTTGTGGATAATATGTTTAACAGTTTTTGTGTTGATGAGGATTGCTGTTAAATTAAAAACTTTCACATTTCTAGTTTTCTGTGTAATGTGGACTTGCTGTTTAAGGCCCGGCATGACCTTTTGTGGGACCCCCTAGTTGGGAACTAATGCACTAGGTTTTTTTTCCCATGCTTAGTGGTTAGGCACCCAGTTTACTAATCGGGTTGTACTGGGTTTGGTCCCAGCAGCTCTCCTGTAGACCTCTCGGTTGTGAGCAAGATGCCCTGCTGCTGATGCATCCATGTGCAGATTATCAGCAATGTCTTGCATCCATCTTCGCCTTGGTCTTCCTCTCTTTCTTTTTTACCATTATGTATCCTTCCAGGATGGTCTTCTCTAGATTATCATGACATTTAGTGTGTTCAAAATATTTAGGTTTTCTCTGTTTAATCCTCTTTACTAGCCAGCCTTCTTCTATATAATAAGTTCTTGTAGTATGGATATATTTGTTCTTTTTTGTGTCCATGATATTTGAGGAAATCTTCTGTAGCATTTACATTCAAAGGCATTTATGTGTTTCTCAGCTGTTTTGTTAAGTGTCCAGGTCTCACAGGCATATGTTGTGATGGGAAAGATGCATGCCCTTAAAAATCTTATTTTTATACTTCTGTCCACATCTTCTTTAGTTATTTTACTTTTTGAAGAGTGATAGATGTCCTCTTTTTAATTTCCCTCATTGTATCTCCATTATTAGTTAGTAATGATTCAAGATATTCAAAACTCTCCACTTCTTCCAATTTTTCCTCATTGATACATATTTCATCTGCCTTATTTGTTTTGTCAGTTGTCATCAGTTTAGTTTTCTTTGCATTAAGATAGAGATATTGCTCTTCACTATTCTTATGGACTGACATAATGTCAGGTACACAATGAACAATGACATTCTGGTACACACCAAAAAAAGGCCCCGGGGTTGACCAAGCCTCTAAAAATGGATACCAGAGAGATCTGGGAAGGTAAAGCAGCCAGACATGATACTGACCACATCATACTTTCATGTGCTGAAGGTTGTGGATAATACAGGCCTAAAACCATATCTCTCTCTCTCTCTGAACCTTAAGTGCCCAGGGCACATAGGGCTTCCGCAAGGGTTTTCCACAAATGCCTGTCCTTCACCTTTTTTTCTGCTCTTGCCCAGGTGAGCCCTCTATTGCTCAACATCCTTTCTGTTGTTCTTCTCCATGTCTCTTTTGGTTTACCCTTATTTCTGTTCCCCTGTGGTGTACATCTTAGTGCTATTTTTTGTAGTGAGTTGTCAGTCATTCGGAGCACATGTCCCAACCATCGCCAGCGTCTTTCCTCAATAACTGTTGTCAGTGATTTCATCTCAGCTGCCTATTTGCATCTTGTGTTTAGGTTCCAGGAGGTCTGCAGTCGGGCTGGGGACTTCCAGTGGCTGGCTTTCATCCACAACCTTCATGGGCTCAGTTTCCTGATACGCATTTCTCCTTCCACCTGCATTTGTTGTTTCCCTTGCTTCCATTTCTGTAGCAGTCTGATTGTTTTTTTTTACCAGATAGGGTTGCTGGCCGTATGCTGAACCCTCCTTAGTCGCCTTTTATGATCATGCGTGGTAGGGTACAGTGGTCCTATTCTTTGCAGATCCCGGGTACCACGCGGGGGTAAAACCGTATGCCCCAGCATTATATGGGAATTTTTAAAAAATAGCCTGAGAGATCTTGTGAGAGGTAGAAAAATTCCACATAAACATCCCTTCTTTACAGTCATTGAACCATTCTGTGGTTTCTTACATGTGTCTTCCTTGGTGCAGAACCACACAAGGAAAGCTAGGATGATGATAGATTTATAGATGTCTATAGATTTATAGATGTGTATAGATTTAGAGATATGCATCTTGTATTTTTTAAACAAGTTGTTCATGTAAAAACTCCCTTTAGTGATCAGTGAAGTCGATGGTGAAAAAAATAGCTTGACTGCCAGATCTAGTGATTATGTTTGTGTGCAATAATCTAGGCAGGGCAGTACTTTTGTTGTTTTACTACAGCACCAGCTTCAGTAGTGAAGACAACAGCTTCAGTAGTGAAGACAACAGCTTCAGTAGTGAAGACAACAGCTTCAGTAGTGAAGACAACAGCTTCAGTAGTGAAGACAACAGCTTCAGTAGTGAATACAACAGCTTCAGTAGTGAAGACAACAGCTTCAGTAGTGAAGACAACAGCTTCAGTAGTGAAGACAACAGCTTCAGTAGTGAAGACAACAGCTTCAGACCTGTGTGCTTAGCATGCTCTTAATTGGACCCGAAGCTTTGACAGCATGTAAAGGGAAAAAGAAACTTAACAGTTTCCATCTTTGCAGCTTTAATCAAAAAGATAATTACTTCAAAGAGTATATGGACTTTGACAGACAAGGCAAAGTGACTAACTTTTAGATTCCACTATGAGCTGAACCCTTTCCATGAAAAATTAAGAAAAAAGATCAAATCACATGGAAAAGTATTATTTGAGGACAAAATGAGGGCCAAATCTGAAGGCAACAGAATCAAGTCTAGTGATCCTGTTTCTTTGCAGTACACTCTGCTTGCTGTTACTGTGGCTTAATATGCAAATCCGACATTTTTAGAATCGGCCACAAGGCAAGCAGTTCAGCAAAATGATGTTTAGCAGAACCCACAAATAACATCTATCTACTTCAAGACTGTTTTCCCAAGATAAAAAGTGTCATGTTATTATAAAGTGTCATGTTATTATAAAAATTGCAGCCTCTTGCAGACATACTATGCATTGAAAATAATAGGATTGTCTTTCCTTAGAGTGAGAAGTTAAAAATAATGCATTGTTCATGGTTGTGAGAAGGCTTAACAGTTGTAATGTTACTGAATAAGCAAGGGAAAATTTTAAAACAAACGAAGAGAAAGTCCAGCTAATAACATACTGGTGCAGGTGTAATATAGCACCATCCTTATGTCATTTGAGATTTCTTTTAGACTTTTTTTTTTTTGTAATGATTCTTTTTCCTAATGCTTACGTGTATTATTTTGTGTTATACTTTTCACTGCCTCACCTTTCTGAAATAATGTTTGTTCATTTGTTTACTCCCTCCCGGATTTATGATGGTATTCTGTTTATATGACCTTGTCATAGGTCAGATCTGACGTAAGTCTAATACCCCATGTAGCAATATTGGTTTCTATTCATTTTTACTATTAGAGCTATTTATTATCCGTGTCTTAAGACACTTAAACATACAGTAATCCAACCAACATAAGAAGCCACTGCGTGCAAGTGCTAGCTCTCATTCCCACATGTTTCAACCATTTGCCAGTTACTATTTCAGTCATGAAGAATATGTCCATGTGTTTCAGTATTTGCCTGCACTAAATGCTGACTAAAGCAGCCATTCATCATAGCAGTAATGGGGAAGTGTAAACAATATAAGTTAGGAATTTCAGATTTTCTTAACAAAATGAAATTGTAAAAGGGGCTCTTCTCTTTTAATATATGCGCGTGTGCGCGCACTCATATATGTGTATATATATGTACATATATAGATGTATTTATGTCTGTGTGTGTATAAATATACAAATATCATGGACACAGAAAAAAACAAATATATCCACGCTACAAGAACTTAATATTGAAGAAGGCTGGCTAGTAAAGAGGATTAAACAGAGAAAACTTAAATATTTTGGACACATTAAATGTCATGATAATCTAGAAAAGACCATCTTGGAAGGGTACATAATGGTAAAAAGAAAGAGGAAGACCAAGGCGAAGATGGCTGCAAGACACCATTGATAATCTGCAAATGGACACATCAGCAGCAGGGCATCTACTTACAAACGAGAGGTCTACAGGAGAGCTGTTAGGGAGGCAAAGTTCCACAAGGGACATGGAAATGATTGACTGACTGTCTTAAGACATTTTTGTTTCAGACATGAAATATCAAGCAGTTAAATTGTTATTATGAAACATGTGCAAGTTCAAATTATTTTAATGCAGAAGAAACATAGAAGTTGATGATCATAATTGTGTGTCATCGTAACTGTGAATCATCACAACTGGATCATCATCATAGCTGTGGATCATCATCATAACTGTGGATCATCATCATAACTGTGGATCTTCATAACCAGAGGACATCATAACTGTGGATTTTCATAATCGTGGATCTTTGTAACTGTGGATCTTCGTAACTGGATGACATCATAAATGTGGATCATCATCATAACTGGATTTTTGTTAACTGGAGGGCATCATAACTGTGGATCATTGTAACTATGGATCTTTATAACTGTGGGTCATCATAACTGTGAATCATCATAACTGGATTACATCATAACTGTGAATCATCATAACTGGATTACATCATAACTGTGAATCATCATCATAACTGGAGGACATCGTAACTGTGGATCATTATAACTGTGGATCATCATAACTATGGATCATTGTAACTGTGGATCATCATAAGTGGATCATCATAACTATGGATCATTGTAACTGGATGACATCATAACTGTGGATCTTCAAAACTGGAAGACATCGTACGTTGGGGACCACTTATTATGTGTGCATGTATAAACATGGATGGATGGACAGAATTGATTAAAAATAAGAAATTATTGAAATATAACTGATGAATGAGGAATTGTCAAATTAAAAGAAAGAAGACTAATGTACAGCTATGTTCTGGATTGATTTTTATGATACTGGACATAGTGATGATCATCTGGTAGGTAAGTCAGCAGATATTTCATTAATAAATTGAATGAATACATGATTGAAATAATAAATGAAGTGAAATATGATAGTAAAGGGATATTTTCAGCACCTTGAGCTGATTCTGTTTGAGGGTATTTTGGGAAAATTGAATTTTCTTAATATCATTCTGTTCTCATGTCTTAGATGTGTATCCTGTGGATGAAGTGTGCCAATCTCCAGGATAGAAGTAAGGAGAAAAAAAAAACAAATAGATCTGATTAAAAAAACCCCTGCAATAGAGATCAGTAGCTCTATGCTACCCAGTCAATATTCTTGGCAAACAGTAATGACACATGAATCATCAGCCCCTTTTTGCGCCTTGTAATTCTTGTGTACACATAATTTAATTTCCTCACTCTTAGAGAGGAAGGAAATCGTGGAGGAGGCATCACAGAGCTGTGTTTATGCTGTTTATAGATTTATATCCTCCAAAAGCGCGCTTCATTTCTTGAGTAATTCCCCCTCTCAAATATGAAAGATAAACATAGCCCAGGTGAGTTGGACCGAAATAAAAAAAGAGTTGTGGTTTTTTTCTTTACTTCTTTCTATCTCTGTTTGTGAAGAGATCCATTTACTCCAGAGAAGAACTGGAGTTTAGTTATGATGAAGAACTCATGAAACCTGGTGTCTGCAGGCCTCCGGAAATCCATGAAATGTCATGAGAGAGATGCCTATAACAGATCCAGATGTTAAAATAAGTTCTGTTTTTGTATGTCATAAAGAATCAAAGCAGACTAGTTCTCAAAATACAAATATTTGGAAGGGTTTTAATTTAGTGCAAAGTGTATCATTAGCTACAGAGAGTCCACAACCAAAATAAGTTGGGAACCACTGGACCAGAGCATTCTAAATTTGGTGGAATTAAAGTTTGTACTTATACAGTAGTCTAACCAACATAAATGCTTAAACATGCAGTAATCTAACCAACATAAGAACTTAAACATACAGTAATCTGACCAACATAAGAACTTAAATATACAGTAATCTAACCAACATAAGAACTTAAACATACAGTAATCTGACCAACATAAGAACTTAAATATACAGTAATCTGACCAACATAAGAACTTAAACATACAGTAATCTGACCAACATAAGAATCCACTTTGTTGCAAGTGCTAGCTCTCATTCCCACATGTTTCAACCATTTGGCCAGTTCCTAGTTCAGTCATGAAGAATATGTCCATGTGTTTCAGTATTGCCTGCACTAAATGCAGCAATAATGCAATAGCAATAATGGGGAAGTGTAAACAATATAAGTTAGGAATTTCAGATTTTCTTAACAAAATGAAATTATAAAATGGGCTCTTCTCTTTTAATATGTATATGTATATATATGTGTGTGTGCATGTGCACATATATATATATATATATGAAATTTTCATTCATTCATTCAATAACATGCCACTTGTGGAACTTTGCTTCCCTAACAGCGCTTGTGAAGGCCTCTCGGTTGTAAGCAAGATGCCCTGCAGCTCGTGCATCCAATTCGCAATTCATCAACAGTGTCTTGCTGTTGTCTTCAACTTGGTCTTCCTCTCTCTTTTTTTCTCCACTATGTACCTTTCCTAGACTGTCTTCTCCAGACTTTCATGATATTAACATTCAGCATTAACATTTAGCTACATAACGTTTTTCTGATAACTACAGTTGGGGAATGAAAGTATAGAGTTGTCAGAAACAAAAGAATGGAACATAGTATGTAAATAAATCTACTAGCAGTGGGCATAGAGAGGTGATATGCTGGCCTTGTAAGCTTGTGGACATTGGTTATTGTCTGGTGGAGACTGGACCAGACCAGGAATAAGATTTAAATAAGAAAGACCTGAGAGAAGATGGCACAGTTTACCTGTGTTATTAGATGTTTGTTATGTGATGTAAAACAAGGTGGAAGATCAGTGATTAGAGAGAAGATGGCACAATTTATCTGTGTTATTAGATGTTTGTGTGGTATAAAACAAGGTGGAAGATCAGTGATTAGAGAGAGAAGAAACTTCCAGGTCAGGTATAGGCCAGCATTCAGAGTTTGATGTTTTAATGAATTACGTGGTTCAGTCTTTGCAGCCATGTCTTACACAATATCTTCCCTCTCTCTTCTGACCAACATAAATTTCTAATAAAATTTCATGACTTTCAAAAGTACTAAACAGGACACGTATAAACTGTTTTTTTGCACACGTAAAGAAGATTAAACAGAGAGAACTGAAGTATTTTGTACATATTAAACGTCTTGAGAATTGAGAGAAGACCGTCTTTGTAGGATACATAATGGGAAAAAAGGGAGGATGACCAAAGCGAAGATGGCCGCAAGACATCGTTGATGATTAATCTGCGAATGGATGCATCAGTAGCAGGGCTTCTTACAATCGAGAGGCCTACAGGAGAGCTGTTAGGGGGGGGGGGTGCCTACGGTAGAGCTGTTAGGGAGGCCTAAGGGAGAGCTGTTAGGGAGGCCTAAGGGAGAGCTGTTGGAAAATATCAGGGATCGAGATCTGGAAAGAATCATGACCGAAAACGCCTACCGGCACGGCATCTAATGATGATGGATGACAACCTGTTGCTATCAAATTTGTCTACCCGTCTAAAAATGTTCTTAATGACTTCTCATAAGAGGAAGTAAGTTTCTCTGATTTAAAATTAATGGGGGGGGGGGGGGAACTGCAGTGGGAATAAAAACAGGTTAAATAATCTTATAATATTATCAGCTGAACGAGAGGGGTCCAAGGCTTAAACCTCTTTTAAGTAAATTTTCCAGGGTCGAAAAAATTAGTAGGTCAAAATAAATTGTGTATTTTTAAAGTGCTCTCTTGGGTTGTTACTCTTAGTTTAGTATTATTTTGTTCATAATTAATAGAAAACATTTTAGAGAACACTTTTATTTTAATTACTATTTTTTCTTTTCATTGGGTAAAGGGACCACAACAGTCATAGAGCTAGGGTCCACAACTGTCATAGTGCTAGGGTCCACAACTGTCATAGTGCTAGGGTCCACATCAGTCATCGAGCTAGGGTCCACAACTGTCATAGTGTTATGGCACCAGCTGTCATAGTGCTAGGGGTTACAATTGTCATAGTGCCAGGGTCCACAACTGTTATAATTCTAGGGGCTACAACTTATGTACTGCTAGGGGTCACAAATGTCGTACTGCTAGGAACCGGACCACACTTGTTTGACAGCATCTATCAGAGTGCTGGACGGTCCAAATATTTTGTCTAAAGAGCCACTGGTCAAATCTGATCGCGCTAGGATGTTTTTTTGAAACAAGTACCTGTTTCTAACCATGTGTGAAGTACTTTCCAAGGTACTGTTTTCTCGGTACAACATTCAGTAACTTATCCTTGTTTTAAATGTAAAAGTAAATATATTTTACAAACATCAGAGGAAATTAAAAATTTGTGTGATTTTTTTTTGCCGCGAAATTTAATCTTGACAAAATGCTCACATACTGAACCAAAGTCAAGACTGGCGGATTCTTCTCCGTACAAATTCATCATCATCATCATCATGTTGGCCTGATTATACTCTAGTCAATATCGCTTGTTGCTTTTTAACCAGTTTTTTTTTTTTTACCAACGAACTCCAAAATGTATGCTCTCTCTCTCTCTCTCTCTCTCTTAAATTGCTCAGTGCATTAAAATGCCTCGTTAAATGTAGTTTTTCGTATCAGCTACTAACAGATATGTGAGACTTGGTAGTTCGGCTAGGTTCGAACTTATCCCCTCCACTTTTAGAAAGCTGCTTGTATCGACGTGTGTTTGTCCTGTGTTTTGAACGTGTATGTAAATTTCTAGGAAACTGTACCCATTTCTTCTTATCTGACACGAGGATGTATGATAATTAACTTATTCTTCTTCTTCTTCTTCTGTTCATCATTCGCTTTCACGTCTCTTTTTCTCCAGTTCCCCAGAAGATATACAAGTGCTGGATATACCCGTGAGAGAGCACGTTCCCATGGACAAGGACTCATCTCATAAGGCCAGCAAAAAGCCTCGTGGAGACGCCAGTCAGAAAGAACCTAAACAGGAGCAGGAAGTTGACCAGCAGCAAAATGTCACAGAACAGGACCAGAAAGATTCTGAGAGAAGGTAACCTCCATGTTTAAATTAGTAGTATATCGGCGATGAAATGTCTTTATTTGATATCTGAACATGATAGAAAAACTGCCCCCCCCCCCGCCCCCGAATTATTGTAATTTGGAGCAAGCCTTACAGAAGCGCTATCATCAGCACCAACTTTATGTCAGTATTTATTATCATCAGTATGACTTTGGTATTAACTTTGGCATTGTCGTCTGTTTTTGACTGCCACTACGGTCATCTCGTTGTCATCACAGTGACCATCATCACGATTATCGTCTTTGTTTTTTTCGTAAATGATTAATCGAATGCTTCGGCGGCAAAGTGTCATTGTCTTCAGGGGGGGTCCACTACCTTATAGAAGTCTGGGAACCACTGACTGAATCATTTGCTATGGCTTTTAAGATCATTTACCACAGACATCATCGCTGTTCTTGTTGTAGCTTCATGAGAATTTATGTCACATATCACAAGCTCACATCCATCCATCCATCCTTTTGTTCGTCCGTCCGTCCATCTATCCATCCAACCATCCATCCATCCATCCATCCATCCATCCTTTTGTTCGTCCGTCCGTCCGTCCATCCATCCTTCTGTTCGTCCGTCCGTCCGTCCATCCATCCATCCACCCATCCATCCTTCTGTTCGTCCATCCATCCATCCGTCCGTCCATCCGTCCATCCATCCATCCATCCACCCATCCATGCGTCCGTCCATCCACCCATCCGTCCATCCATCCACGCACACCAAGGATCTCCAACTCCCTCATAGCCCACCCAGTCGTCTCTTCCCAGAACCCTGTCCCAAGCGCATCTTCAAGATCCTCTCTGTCCCACTTATGATATCTGGTATTGACAGCAGCAGGCCCGTGTAAAGCAGGTGTGTCAATATCACAGGGACAACAATAAAATAAAAGGCCCGCGTTGTTTTCCCTGCCTGGCTAGATCCTCACCGGACACTATCACGCCTCTTGTAGTCTCGTTCTGCGGCCTCGTCTCTTTGTTTTTTTCCCTCCTTGTTTTCCTCCCTTTATTCAGTCGGCCACCGGTGCAGGGAAGCACGCACTGACACAGACTTCATATTCTCTCGGACGTTTCTCAGAGAATCGCATAATTTTCCAGTGAAAACTCGTCGTTCAGCGTAATTCTCACGTATAATTCACGTGTCTTTGTTACCGTGATTAATTAGCGCCAGAGAGTGAGTGTGTGAGAGAGAGAGAGAGAGAGAGAGAGAATCTGTTCCTAGCAATTGTCTTTTGTTTCGTGTATATGCCAGCGGAGACGAGTTTTCCAGTTTTTTTTTTGTTGCACTACTTTTGTATGCGGCGCGGTCTTTTATTTACTGCTGTCGTATTTGTATTATTCCGCCTTATTCTGTGTTTGAGTAAATATTCGCCTATTGTACACCCGTGCGTTTCATGCAGGCACAGTAGTTGCATGGTGATTGCATTTACATCGAGGTTTTTAGTTTATGTGTGTTTAAATTACGCGAATTTCAAATAACTCTTGGCCTCCACAGTTGCTGAAAGCACGACGAATGCCTAGCGCGAGAACCTGTCGTGTTTATGATCGACCACTGGTCATCTGCTAGAGTAACCCATTTCTGGTGCTTGTTTTCGCTTGTTTTGTCCTAGTTACTACCTGGTGCTTGTTTTCGCTTGTTTTGTCCTAGTTACTACCTGGTGCTTGTTTTGTCCTAGTTACTACCTGGTGCTTGTTTTCGCTTGTTTTGTCCTAGTTACTACATGGTGCTTGTTTTCGCTTGTTTTGTCCTAGTTACTACATGGTGCTTGTTTTCGCTTGTTTTGTCCTAGTTACTACCTGGTGCTTGTTTTCGCTTGTTTTGTCCTAGTTACTACCTGGTGCTTGTTTTCGCTTGTTTTGTCCTAGTTACTACCTGGTGCTTGTTTTCGCTTGTTTTGTCCTAGTTACTACCTGGTGCTTGTTTTCGCTTGTTTTGTCCTAGTTACTACATGGTGCTTGTTTTGTCCTAGTTACTACATGGTGCTTGTTTTGTCCTAGTTACTACATGGTGCTTGTTTTGTCCTAGTTACTACCTGGTGCTTGTTTTGTCCTAGTTACTACCTGGTGCTTGTTTTGTCCTAGTTACTACCTGGTGCTTGTTTTCGCTTGTTTTGTCCTAGTTACTACATGGTGCTTGTTTTGTCCTAGTTACTACCTGGTGCTTGTTTTGTCCTAGTTACTACATGGTGCTTGTTTTGTCCTAGTTACTACATGGTGCTTGTTTTGTCCTAGTTACTACCTGGTGCTTGTTTTCGCTTGTTTTGTCCTAGTTACTACATGGTGCTTGTTTTCGCTTGTTTTGTCCTAGTTACTACATGGTGCTTGTTTTCGCTTGTTTTGTCCTAGTTACTACCTGGTGCTTGTTTTGTCCTAGTTACTACCTGGTGCTTGTTTTCGCTTGTTTTGTCCTAGTTACTACATGGTGCTTGTTTTCGCTTGTTTTGTCCTAGTTACTACATGGTGCTTGTTTTCGCTTGTTTTGTCCTAGTTACTACCTGGTGCTTGTTTTGTCCTAGTTACTACCTGGTGCTTGTTTTGTCCTAGTTACTACCTGGTGCTTGTTTTGTCCTAGTTACTACCTGGTGCTTGTTTTGTCCTAGTTACTACCTGGTGCTTGTTTTGACCCAGTTACTACCTGGTGCTTGTTTTCGCTTGTTTTGACCCAGTTACTACCAAAACAGCAAATAGGTCTGCAGTATTCTAGTGAATTTGATGGCGACAGAAATGAATTTCGCCTGAAACGTGTTCTGGAGTAGACAGAAGAGAAGACAGCAGCAGGCGAAAGCCAAGAGTTTAAATAGGGACGACAATTTGAGAGAGTTATCAAAGGCATTCAGGTCATGTAGGTCATGGATTCTTAAACTTTTTACTGTTATGCACTCGCATATGGATTGCTCCTTGTACTCATAAGGATCATACCCCATAAGGTTTGCCCAATATTAGCTGCTACCCTCTAAGGATTACCCAGTATAATCCCATACCTCCTAAGGATAATCCAGTATAACCCCATATCACACAAAGTTAGGGTTATACCCAGTATAACCCTATGCCCCATAAGGGCCTCCAGTATAAACCGCTATCCTCATGGGTTACCCAGTGTAGCCCCATAAAGGATAATCCAGTATAACTCGATACTATTTAGGATTACCCAGTGTAACTCGATACGCCTCAGGATTACCAATATAACCCCGTGTCACCTAAGTTTTACCCAGTGTACCCTCGTGCCCCTAAGGATTAAGTGATATAACCCCGTGCGCCCCCTCCCCACCAAGGATTACCAATATAACCCCATGTCCCTTGTGGATTGCTCAGTATATCTATCTCTTTTGAATTGCACAATACAAGGTCCGACAATTAAGTAATGAGACTGATTTTATTATGGCCAAGACAAAAATGCCATCTATGAAGGAAAGCATGGATTCCAGAGGCAGCCTTCATCTATGATCTGGCAACTTTCCATCGCCTCCCGATAAGCAGACGACAAACAAACCGCCATATTGTTGACCTAGTCAGAGGTGCATTGTTACGTAATCAGCATGGAGCAAAAAGCTAACATTAAATTCTGTTTAAAACTCGGAAAAAATGCCACTGAGGCAGATGAATTGATGCGACAAGTTTATGGGGATAATTGTTTATATCGTGCACAGATATTCAGGTGGCATTCACGATTCAAAAATAGTGTGGAAAAGATTACAAATGCAACTAGATATGGTCACTCAATTTCTGTTCGTAATGAGGAACTCATAGCAAAAGTCGGAGAACGGATACAAGAAGATCTTTGTTTGACTGTGAAGATGATGGCAGATGAATTTGGTGTTAACTGAGAGACCATTCGTAAAATTTACTGCAAGATTTAGGCAAGAAAAAAGTTGCTTGCCAGTTTGTACCACATGCGTTGTCTAATGACCAAATTCATCAGTATGTTTAGTACGCAAAAGACATCATCAAAACGTGTCGCAGAAATAAACATTTCTTAAATTTGATTGTTACAGAGGATGAAACATTGATTTCCCGCTATGATCCCATAACTGAATGCCAAAGTGCTCAGTAGAAGTCATCATCATCACCAAAAAGCAACAAAAAAAAAATTCGTCTTCAAAAGTCAAAAGTTAAGACAATGGTGGTGTGCTTCTACAACAGCAAAGGAGTTATTCATAAAGAATTTATTCCAGAGGGACAGGCTTTCACTGCCAAAGTTTATTTAAGTATTTTGAAACGCCTATTGAAAAAGATTCTCCGAGTCCGACCCGAGTATTCAGCACCTGGCAGTTTTTTCCTTCTTCGTGATAATGCACCGGCTCACCGGGCGGTAGTTGTACAGGAATTTTTGGCCCAAAAACAAGTGTGTGTTCTCAACCATCCACCCTGTTCCCCAAATTTGCTTCCCTGCGATTATTTTCTATTCCCGAAATTAAAGTTACCATTGAAAGAACGCTTCTTTGACGATACTGATGACATCAGCAGGCGAAAGCCAAGAGTTTAAATAGGGACGACAATTTGAGAGAGTTATCAAAGGCATTCAGGTCATGTAGGTCATGGATTCTTAAACTTTTTACTGTTATGCACTCGCATATGGATTGCTCCTTGTACTCATAAGGATCATACCCCATAAGGTTTGCCCAATATTAGCTGCTACCCTCTAAGGATTACCCAGTATAATCCCATACCTCCTAAGGATAATCCAGTATAACCCCATATCACACAAAGTTAGGGTTATACCCAGTATAACCCTATGCCCCATAAGGGCCTCCAGTATAAACCGCTATCCTCATGGGTTACCCAGTGTAGCCCCATAAAGGATAATCCAGTATAACTCGATACTATTTAGGATTACCCAGTGTAACTCGATACGCCTCAGGATTACCAATATAACCCCGTGTCACCTAAGTTTTACCCAGTGTACCCTCGTGCCCCTAAGGATTAAGTGATATAACCCCGTGCGCCCCCTCCCCACCAAGGATTACCCAATATAACCCCATGTCCCTTGTGGATTGCTCAGTATATCTATCTCTTTTGAATTGCACAATACAAGGTCCGACAATTAAGTAATGAGACTGATTTTATTATGGCCAAGACAAAAATGCCATCTATGAAGGAAAGCATGGATTCCAGAGGCAGCCTTCATCTATGATCTGGCAACTTTCCATCGCCTCCCGATAAGCAGACGACAAACAAACCGCCATATTGTTGACCTAGTCAGAGGTGCATTGTTACGTAATCAGCATGGAGCAAAAAGCTAACATTAAATTCTGTTTAAAACTCGGAAAAAATGCCACTGAGGCAGATGAATTGATGCGACAAGTTTATGGGGATAATTGTTTATATCGTGCACAGATATTCAGGTGGCATTCACGATTCAAAAATAGTGTGGAAAAGATTACAAATGCAACTAGATATGGTCACTCAATTTCTGTTCGTAATGAGGAACTCATAGCAAAAGTCGGAGAACGGATACAAGAAGATCTTTGTTTGACTGTGAAGATGATGGCAGATGAATTTGGTGTTAACTGAGAGACCATTCGTAAAATTTACTGCAAGATTTAGGCAAGAAAAAAGTTGCTTGCCAGTTTGTACCACATGCGTTGTCTAATGACCAAATTCATCAGTATGTTTAGTACGCAAAAGACATCATCAAAACGTGTCGCAGAAATAAACATTTCTTAAATTTGATTGTTACAGAGGATGAAACATTGATTTCCCGCTATGATCCCATAACTGAATGCCAAAGTGCTCAGTAGAAGTCATCATCATCACCAAAAAGCAACAAAAAAAAAATTCGTCTTCAAAAGTCAAAAGTTAAGACAATGGTGGTGTGCTTCTACAACAGCAAAGGAGTTATTCATAAAGAATTTATTCCAGAGGGACAGGCTTTCACTGCCAAAGTTTATTTAAGTATTTTGAAACGCCTATTGAAAAAGATTCTCCGAGTCCGACCCGAGTATTCAGCACCTGGCAGTTTTTTCCTTCTTCGTGATAATGCACCGGCTCACCGGGCGGTAGTTGTACAGGAATTTTTGGCCCAAAAACAAGTGTGTGTTCTCAACCATCCACCCTGTTCCCCAAATTTGCTTCCCTGCGATTATTTTCTATTCCCGAAATTAAAGTTACCATTGAAAGAACGCTTCTTTGACGATACTGATGACATCCAAAGGGCCGTAACATCGAGTTTAAGGGCCATACCAACAGAAGAATTGCAGAGGTTTTTCCAGAGTTTATTAGATCGTGCCACTCGCTGTATCAAAGCAAAAAGGGCTTACTTTGAATAAAATACAGGTTAGTTCTTCAGCTGTTGTTTATTTTATTTTTTTTTTTATGGAATTAGTTTCATTACTTAATTGTTGGACCGTGTATGTTGGCCGGACTGTCGAAATTATCATCATCATGTGTCATATTAGGCTTGGTTTTACTTTATGCGTAGACAACCGGAAGCAGAACAGGTGAAAGGAAATTCTGGTCTAACAGTTTAAAGATACAAAACAAAAAAATTAGTCAGGAACTGTTTCCATACTCCAGTCATTCGTTCCCGTACCCTCATTTTTTTCGGTTCCGATAGCCCGAAGATAAATCTTATCTTATATCTTATATCCTTCCCGTGCCGTTAGACGTCACATAGGGCTCGCAAAGTAGTTCGCCAATTTTTCCTGTCTTCGGCGAGTCTTTCAACCTCATCAAAGGATTTTATGCCTGTTAACTTGGCCTCTCTTAATAATGTTCTCTTCAGAGTTTCACGCGGTCTGCCCCTTTTTCTTCGGCCTGTTGTGTTCCACTTGATAGCTTGTTTTGGGATTCTCTGCTCATTTCTTCTCATCAAGTGGCCAACATATGTCCATCTCCTTTTCCTGATCACCCGTGAGACTGGTTGTTGTTCAGTCATCTGTCTTATCTCTGCATTGTTCTTGAATTCATTCCACTTGATGTCGAGTATTTTCCTTAGGCATTTGTTTTCAAAAGAGTCTAATTTCTTTTCTATTTCTTTAGTTGTTTTCCAGCTTTCGCATGCATAAATGAGGGTGGATATTACATTTGAATTGAATAGTCTTAACTTGGTTTTTGTGCTTATAACTTTTGAATTCCATATGTTCTCAAGATTCTTGAAGATTGATGCTGCTTTTGCAATTCTGATCCTAACTTCCTTTCTAGTGTCACCATCCTGGTCTATGTAGCTGCCAAGGTATGCAAATTGATTGACTTCTTCAATATCTGTCCCTTCTATGTGTATTTTTCCATTTTGATTGATGGGAATTTTCATTATTTTTGTTTTGTCCTTGTTAATTTCAAGTCCTATTTTGCTAGCCAGTGAAGATAGGCTATCTGTTTTTTCTTGCATGGAATTCACATTATTACTGATAAGAGTTATGTCATCAGCAAAATCAAGATCTTCTAGTTGGGTCCCATGTACCCAGTCAATACCTGTGTTACCTGTGCAGCATTTTTTCATTATGAAGTCTATTGTAATCCCAAAAAGTAAAGGAGACAGTATACATCCTTGTTTCACGCCTGTTTCAATCTGGAACCATTCACTCATCCCTTCTTCTGTCTTGACTGCACAACCATATCCATTGTATAAGTCCTTAATGATGTTGACAATTTTAGATGGTATTCCATATAGACATAAAATTCTCCATAATGAATCTCTGTGTATGCTATCAAATGCCTTCTTAAAATCTATGAAATTCAGTATTAATGGTTTCTGCTTTTCAATATGTTCTTCAAGTATTATTCTGAGAGTAAAGATCTGGTCGAGACAGCTTCTCCCTTTTCGAAATCCTGCTTGTTCTTCTCTCATTGCAGTATCCACTATATCTTTGAGTCTATTCAAAATGACCTTGCAAAATACTTTTGACACAACTGATATTAAGGTTACTCCTCCAGTTGTTACAGTCACTAAGGTTGCCCTTTTTTGGTATTTTCACAATGATTCCCTTCTTCCAATTAGAAGGGACCTTTTCTTCTTTCCAAATCTTGTTAAACATTCTCTGTAGTTGTCTCATGTTGTCACTATTGATAGCTTTTAGCATCTCGGCTGTTATTTCATCTTCACCTGCAGCTTTGTTGTTAGCCATTAAATTCACTGCTGTTTCAATTTCATGCAATTCAATTTCATCTAGATTGACATTTAGTTGTGGGGCTGGTAAGTCAGTTTCAAGGTTTAACAATTCTTTTGGGTGTGGTCGATTGAGTATTTCTTGGAAGTGTTCAGCCCATCTTTGCTTTTGGTCTTTATTTGATGTTAATAGTGTTCCAGTTTTGCTAAGGATTGGTCTTTCTTTAGATGTAATAGTACCTGTTAGCCTCTTTTGTATGTTATATAAAGTTTTGCTGTCTCCTGTTTTTGCTGCTTTTTCTGCCTCTTTCGCCATATTGTCTATGTATTCTCTTTTATCCCTTCTAGCTGAACTTTTTACTTTCTTGTCTATGTCTTTGTATTTTGCTTTTGCCGAATCTCTTTCATGATCTGCTTTTGCATTCAACATGTTTAATTTGACTGCTCGTCTTTCATGTATATACTTCCATGTTTTATCTGATATCCATGCTTTTCTATTTGGTTTTTCCAATCCAGCGCTTACTTTTGCTGCTGTGATTATGGCTGTGCTGTAAGAATTCCATAACTCATCTATACCTATCTCTTCAACTTCACTGGGTGTTTTGGAATGATTGGCAAGTTCCTGATTGAAATTAATGTTAGTATTTTCTTCTTGTAGGCTGTGGATGTTTATCTTTCTGTGTACTGATTTCTTGTGTTGACTTTTCAATTTTAGTTTTATTTTCCCTATGCACAGGTTGTGATCACTGTTGACATCTGCACCCCTATAAGCCCTTACATCCATGAGAGATGTTCTGTATTGCTTTCTAATACAAAAATGGTCTATCTGGTTTCTAGTTCTATCATCTGGAGATATCCATGTTGTTTTATGTATCTCTTTGTGTGGGAATATTGTGCTTCCAATGACCATGCCCTCTGTTAAACATATTTCAATTAATCTTTCTCCATTCTGATTAACCATGTCAATTCCTTCTTTCCCCATCACTTTTTCAACGTCGGTATTATCCTTCCCTACCTTAGCATTGAAGTCCCCCATAGCAATTAGGATGTCGTGTTTAGGGACTTTGTTGATGATTTGTTGTAGTTGGTGATAAAAGTCGTCTTTCACATCATCATCTGCATCATTCGTGGGTGCATAACACTGTATTATTGTCATTCTTCCGTGTCGTAGGTTGTATCGTGCTCTTATTATACGACTGTTCACTGGTTCCCATTCTACAAGGCTCTTTGCAGCTACATTTGACATAATAATGCCCACTCCGTCTCGGAATTTATTGTCATTTCTACCTGAATGTATAATTAACTTACCGTTTTCCGCCGATCTTTTACCTGCTTCTGGCCATCGCATTTCGCTGATGCCCAGTATGTCTAGATGGTATCTCTCCATTTCTTTGATGACCTGGTGAGTTCTTGTTGGTGCTGCCATCGTTCTCACATTCCAGAATCCAACCCTTGTCACATGTTTGGGGCCGACGAATGAGCTCTTCGGAGTTGGCATCCCTGATGCTCGGTTGGTTTCTCTGCGAGTTTCCATAACGATATCTTTTTTTCCTATCTGGAGTTGCCTCTAGATAGGTCTCAGGATAAGGTTGTTAGCCTTATGCCCAACTCCCGGTACATGATATGTAACAGATCAAGCGGAATTCCGCTGATTTCTGCATGCCGGCGAGAGCGTTTTAAAAACGACCGCCATCTTGCACGTCACGCCGGAAGTTATAATCTAAGATATGACTTAATTGTTGTATTTCTTATACTATTGTACTACAGATTGTTAGAGAATATAATGAATGTGAGAATGTAATGTAGGTTTCGTTACATCACCGAGATTGTGGAGTGTATGGACAAAAGGTGATTTTTTTTCATATTATGTAAACGAAAAGCTGTTAGAGTGAATGTTGAATGGCGAAGGGCAGAATGTCAGACGAGCCTGCGTGCCCAATTCTTCTTTCTTTCCTTCCTCTCTCTTTCTTTCTCTCTCTCTCTCTCTCTGTCTGTCTCTGTCTCTCTCCCTCTTTCTTTCAAAGGAGTGTAAGATTTAACTATTACATTCTCTTTTACTTTGAATGTAATAGTTAAATCTTACACTCTTTTGATATGTTTTTTTCCTAATTTAATATGTATATTTTTATTAAATCGAGTGTGTGGGAAGAATGAAAGATGGAGTGATGAAGGGCAGAATGTAAGACAGGCCTGCGTGCCCAATTCTTTACCCTTTGAAAATAAAGATTATTCATTCATTCATTTATTCATTCATTCCTTCGTTCTCTCAAGGTCCCTGCATACAGGCGTAGGATATCACCTCCTTCCATAACGTGCATCTCACCAGGCTTGTCGCTGAGGATTTCCCGTGCCAAGATGCCACACCATCAAACATCTTTTCTCTCTGTCTACCTCTGCCTCTTCTACCTTCCGTCTTCCCTGTTGCTGTTAGGTGCTCTAGCCCGCCGACTCTTCACAGTTTGAAAATAGCGTTTGTTAGTACGCTCTCTCTCTCTCAAAGATCTTCATCATTTTATCACTGCCGTCTACTCTACGTTGCTAGCCGTTGTAATATTCTGTATGCCTGATTATGAGAAGCAAAGAGGCACTTAACATAAACACACACAAACAGTTTAAACACCAGTAAGAGTATAAACATTACATGTAAACAGCTGTTTAAGCGGAGAAGCAGGGGAGATAATCCCGTAACCAAACACACGTATCAGCGTCCCGTTTCTACTAGAAATGATGGTGTATGGACACAGTGGCCGCAAACGGTATAACGCGAACAAACGAACTATTAGTTTGCTAATACAGTTCTTTTCATTTGCGACGGTCATTAGCCATATTCCACAGGAGCTGTACTCTCCTTGGGAGAAAAAAAAAAGGATAGCATAAGCTCATTAGGGAGCAGAAGTGTCCCACAAGACGTCCCAGGACAGGTTCACTAATACGATTGGATAATAGTCATGATGAGTGCTGACCGCGAGGTTGAAGGTGTTTTCGTGTGTCCCAGTTTTTAGTTCAAGGTTTGTCCCAGGAATCTGTCATGTATTTGTCTGAACATTTATCATACTTGTATGTTGTTTGGATATTCAGTCGCACTTGTGTTTGTATAATCAGTCACGTGTTTTTGTGGATGTTCAAGTTGCGTTTCTTGGCATTCTCCTGGACCTTTTGCTGGAAAATCACTGCATTCGGTCATCTGTATTTGTTCTCACGTTTCTTGAGTTTATGTTCTAGTCTAGGGGCATTCATTTCAGTTTTCAGCCATGCATTTACGGGGACATTTAGTCACTCATTTACTGAAACATTCAGTCATTCATTTACTGGAACATTCAGTAATTCAGTTACTGGAACATTCAGTCATGCATTTACTGGAACATTAAGTTATGGTTTTGCTGGAACATTCAGTCCTGCATTTACCCGAACATTCCGTTGTGATATTACCAGAACATTCAGTCATGCATTTACCCGAACATTCAGTTGTGTGGTATTAGCAAAACATTCAGTCATGGAGCAGCCACATCATCACATCACAGCTTGCTGTTAAACATCAGAGATACGCTATGCCGTTACAGATAATCTTTCTGTTGTGAAACACAAACATTACTTGCCAGAATTTGTGTGACCCGGCATTCTTTATTCCTGTCTAGCTTGTTTACACAACAGGACTTAAATAATACTACTAATAATAATAGTAGTAGTAGTAGTAGTAGTAGTAGTAGTAGTAGTAGTAGTAGTTGTTGTTGTTGTTGTTGTAGTAGAGGTAAAAGTAATAGTAGTAGTAGCTATTGTGGTTGTAGTTAGAAATATTGGAAACTAGTAATTATTTTGTATGCTCACAGACATGCTCTGCACAGCCGAGGGGCAGAGAACAGCATCTTGGCGTGTGCCATCTCGCCTGGTGGCCGTCTCATTGCCCTGTGCGATGACAGAAAGTTTTTGCATGTCTACAGACTAGAGGCTGGTCGGTGTCGGTTACTTTTCTCCAGGTGAGCGATTCTGATCTTTTACCTGGCCCTGTTGTTTGTTTGATCTACAGGAGGTACCTTGTTTGTGTGTGCGTGCGTGCGTGTGTGTGTGTGTGTGTGTGTGTTTTAGTCATATGTTGATTTAGTGAGTGTGGAGAGAGAGGGAAAGTATAGACTAGACCTAGAAAGTCATGACAGATATGGACTAGAACTAGATAAGTAAGACAGACAGTTGATTAGACAGAGACAACCAAGGCAAACAGTGGGCTAGACCAGAGTACCAATGTAAACAGTGTACTAGACCTAAGCATCAAAGCAAACAGTGGACTAGACCTAAGCATCAAAGCAAACAGTGGACTAGATACAGACAGTCGAAACAAACATTGGACTAGACGTAGTCTGTCAATACAAACAGTGGACTAGATGTAGACAGTCAAGACAAACAATGGACGTAGACAGTCATGACAGACAATGAACTAGACATAGACAGTCATGACAAACAATGAACTAGATATAGACAGTCAAGACAAACAGTGGACTAGAAGGACACAAACAATGGACTAGATGTAGTCAGTCAAGACAAACAATGGACTAGATGTAGACAATAATGATAAACAAGGACTAGATGTAGACAAGACAAACAATGGACTGGATGTAGACAGTCATGACAAACTGGACTAGATGTAGACAATCAAGACAAACAATGGACTGGATGCAGACACTCAAGACACACAGTGGACTAGACGTCCATTTGTTGTTTTGTAGTTGATATCATCTTTCTCACCACTTAGTGTCTGATAAAAAATTATTAACAGCTGATCTACATTCATTTGATCAATACATACATAGATGCTGAGGTAGGTATGTTGCACAGGGCGATGACTGCCATCTCTCCATGCCATCCTGCGTAGTTACAGTGACATAGGGTCGTACAGTGACAATCTGATACATATTTTAAAGTCAAATTCTTGATTTTCACCTCCTCTCTCATCATTTTTGATGAGCCACAACTAATACACCTGTCTTTCATTTTATGTACACTGAATATTATATTTCATATAAATATGTTTAATTTTTTTTCTCCCAGCAATCCATAATACTTTAAAAAGATGTGAGGAGTACATTAGTGGGCTAGGGATGTGTTGCTGAATTATTATTACATCTTTTTTGCTTGAATTGTATTAGCTAAGCCGGTAGTATTTTGGAATCAGGCATTCCGGAAATTTGGTGGTGACGTCTGTATAAACTTCCAAATAGATGGACAGCTTGACCGATGATTAAATGGACAAATGCTTAAGTTTATGCACAAGGTAAACCCATTGGTGTAAACTCTTCATGCTACTGTGTTACACTGAACCAGTCCAGTTCTATGGTTGGGGAACTTGGGCTGTCAGTAAAGAGATACAAAGAAGGCTGGAATCAGCTGAAATGTGGTTCTTAAGAAGAAATGCTGAAGGTGCCATGGACAGCGAGAAAATCGAATGAGGAAGTTCTGAAAGAGACACAAGAAACAAGGAAAGTTATAAAGAAGATAAGAGAACAACAATCTAAATTTGTGGGGACATGTTCGGAGTAAAGTCGGGCTAGAGCATCTAATGGCAACACTGAAAATCGTAGAAGAGGCAGAAGTGGACAGAGAGAAAAGATGTTTGAATGTTTGGCACCATGGCGCGGGATGACAAGCCAGTTGAGATGCAGATGCGCAAGAGATGGAAGGTTATGGAAGGACATGATATCCAATGCTTGTTGACCGGGACGTTGAGAGAGAAAGAGAAACTCTTTGATGGATCATGAATGAAAATTAACATGTACTTTTGTATGTTAGCGGATAAGATTTATATACAAGTATAACAAGAGCCGTGTTTGGTATAAGCGATTTGAAAGCTTGACGGGCGGTAAGACAGGTCTGATAAATGGTAGATAGTTACCGGCGCTTGTGTTTCCATTTTAAAATGAATCACTCGGTAAATGATCGATTATTTTTCCTTTCTAGCGCGTCCTTCCAGCTCGGATTGGCCTGTTTACCTTATTTATCAGTGTGTATAAAACTCGGATTACATGCTCCAGTGCTAGCGGACATCCCGACCCGCGAGTTCCCAGCACGGGATTAAAAGCTGTTTATCTTGTTTGTTTATGCCTCTCGCTTTTTGTTTTCTTCGCTTTTGTTTCGTTTCTCAGCGGTTTTACCGTTTGCATATGGGCATCCTAATTTTTAAAAATTCACCAGGAATTTTTCATATTTTATCAGGAGTTGCCCTGTTTTATTTTGTTTGTCCCGTTTTATTTTGTTCTGTTTTTCAGGATAATGGATTCTCTTCTTTACCCTCTCTCATACCCGGTTTTCTTTTCCGCTACTGTTAGCTTCAACCAACATTCACTTGCCGTGAAATTGTTGTGATATTTATATGTCTCAGTTACCCCCACCCCCTTTTTCCATGTACTGAAAGCAGTGTACTGTAGTATGCCTCGCTATGCAGGAAGATATAGGCCATTTTCCAACATTTAATTTAGACTTGGAGTTCATGTCTTGTATGGTCCGATGTGTAATTTTATAAAATATTATCAACATGGATAACACATTCTAAATCTGTGTCTCGTAGCATCTGCATACTGTAGGGATGTAAAGTGTTAGTGTCTTCACATTTCTAGGCCACTGTAGCATTTGAGAACATCAAAACAAGAACCAAACTTAGGATTTTCAATACAAACGTAAAGACTGTCCTGCTATATGGTTCAGAGACATGGGTTATGACCAAGACAACACAACAGAGGATACAAACAGTCATGAACTACTGCTTGAGGATTTTAAACATTAAATGTCAGGACAAGATCAGGAACGAGGAGGTCTGAGAAAGGGCAGGACGAGAACCTATGAACCTACAAATAATGTCTAGGAAGTGGAGGTGGATTGGCCACACTCTGAGGAAACCCAACACCAAGCATAGCAAGACAGGCTAGAGCATCTAATGGCAACACTGAAAATCGTAGAAGAGGCAGAAGTGGACAGAGAGAAAAGATGTTTGAATGTTTGGCACCATGGCGCGGGATGACAAGCCAGTTGAGATGCAGATGCGCAAGAGATGGAAGGTTATGGAAGGACATGATATCCAATGCTTGTTGACCGGGACGTTGAGAGAGAAAGAGAAACTCTTTGATGGATCATGAATGAAAATTAACATGTACTTTTGTATGTTAGCGGATAAGATTTATATACAAGTATAACAAGAGCCGTGTTTGGTATAAGCGATTTGAAAGCTTGACGGGCGGTAAGACAGGTCTGATAAATGGTAGATAGTTACCGGCGCTTGTGTTTCCATTTTAAAATGAATCACTCGGTAAATGATCGATTATTTTTCCTTTCTAGCGCGTCCTTCCAGCTCGGATTGGCCTGTTTACCTTATTTATCAGTGTGTATAAAACTCGGATTACATGCTCCAGTGCTAGCGGACATCCCGACCCGCGAGTTCCCAGCACGGGATTAAAAGCTGTTTATCTTGTTTGTTTATGCCTCTCGCTTTTTGTTTTCTTCGCTTTTGTTTCGTTTCTCAGCGGTTTTACCGTTTGCATATGGGCATCCTAATTTTTAAAAATTCACCAGGAATTTTTCATATTTTATCAGGAGTTGCCCTGTTTTATTTTGTTTGTCCCGTTTTATTTTGTTCTGTTTTTCAGGATAATGGATTCTCTTCTTTACCCTCTCTCATACCCGGTTTTCTTTTCCGCTACTGTTAGCTTCAACCAACATTCACTTGCCGTGAAATTGTTGTGATATTTATATGTCTCAGTTACCCCCACCCCCTTTTTCCATGTACTGAAAGCAGTGTACTGTAGTATGCCTCGCTATGCAGGAAGATATAGGCCATTTTCCAACATTTAATTTAGACTTGGAGTTCATGTCTTGTATGGTCCGATGTGTAATTTTATAAAATATTATCAACATGGATAACACATTCTAAATCTGTGTCTCGTAGCATCTGCATACTGTAGGGATGTAAAGTGTTAGTGTCTTCACATTTCTAGGCCACTGTAGCATTTGAGAACATCAAAACAAGAACCAAACTTAGGATTTTCAATACAAACGTAAAGACTGTCCTGCTATATGGTTCAGAGACATGGGTTATGACCAAGACAACACAACAGAGGATACAAACAGTCATGAACTACTGCTTGAGGATTTTAAACATTAAATGTCAGGACAAGATCAGGAACGAGGAGGTCTGAGAAAGGGCAGGACGAGAACCTATGAACCTACAAATAATGTCTAGGAAGTGGAGGTGGATTGGCCACACTCTGAGGAAACCCAACACCAAGCATAGCAAGACAGGCACTGACATGGAATCCTCAAGGAAACAGAAAACGAGGAAGACCTAGACTTACCTGGAGAAGAGAAATTATGACAATGCTCAGAGACAAGGAATAATGATGATGATGATAGCATTTGAGGTAAGGATGCCGGAACATGTCCTCGCTGCCCTTGGTTTCCTAGGGAAACTCCGGGTACCCAAACCCACATTTTTTGAAGTTCGGTTGACCCCGCGCCGGTTGGTCCGAAAAAATTCCGCCCGAGTGAAGTTGAACCAGAGACCTTCTGATGAGCAGGTAAGTGTACTTACTACTACACCTACATTTAAAAAGAAATTATGAAAGTATACTTTACCGTCATTTTGTTTAAAAAAAAACTGTATGTTTTCATTTATCAGAGTTTCATATTATAGTGTGTTCTCTTCATCCAAGAATACTGTTTGGTTTCATTTATCGAGATACCCTCTTATAGAAGTAAGGACACTTCCTTCCTTCCTTTCCTTTCCTTTCCTTTCCTTCCTTCCTTTATTAATTCCCTTCCTTCCTTTATTAATTCCCTTCCTTCCTTCATTCCATTCATTCATTCCCCTCTTTCATTCCATTCATTCATTTCCTTCCGTCCTTCCTTTATTCATTCATTCATTCCCTTCCTTCCTTTATTCATTCCCTTCCTTCTTTCATTCATTCATTACCTTCCTTCATTCCATTCATTCATTCCCTTCTTTCATTCATTCATTTCCTTCCTTCCTTCCTTCATTCCCTTCCTTCCTTCATTCATTCATTACCTTCCTTCATTCCATTAATTCACTCCCTTCATTCATTCATTTCCTTCCTTCCTTCCTTCATTCCCTTTCTTCATTCCTTCATTCATTCCCTTCCTTCATTCCCTTCCTTCCTTCCTTCCTTCCTTCCGATCTCTCTGATTTAGATCTCTGTGAAAGTGACCTCCTGTTGTTTTGATGAAGCGGATATACCAGGACGCAAGAGTGAATCCAATCTTCCGAGGTGAGCAGATTCAGTATCTGTGCTGCTCACAGGTCATCAGACCGTGAAGTTTCAGAACCTGTAATGAAATGAGCAGTTTCAGGACGACGTTAGACGGACATCCTCCAGTGGCTGCCGTCTACAAGATGAGAGTAATTAGATGGCGGGAAAGCTCGTTGCTGATTTCACGGTGGTTCGAACTTAAGTTGCCGACTAGTAAATAGCTTATTGCCTGCTGCCTAAGTCAGTGCTTGGATGTGATCGTGGCGTATTGTCGGCTCCTTGATAGAATTAATTCTGCTCTCTCTCTCTCACACACTCACTCTTCACCTGCTCTCTTTTTCTTTTTGTTGCCATCGATTTCCTGTTTCATTTGTTCCTGTCTCGGCTTTTGACCAGATTAATATGTATAGTTTATGGTTGTCTTTCCATTTGTATTTATAATAAACACATCTATGTGAAATAGAGGGAAGAAGAGCCGGGGAAGACCAAGAGAAATGATACTGGACAGTCTGACGGGATGGTGTGAGAGGAGATCACCAACTGGGCTAATGGTCTGCGTGAGCGATGGGATACTCTGGAGAAGCATAATAGCCAACGCCAGTCGGCACGGCACCTGATGATGATGATGGATGATGATGATATATGTGTAGTTTATGGGTTTTTTTTCCATGTGTATTTGTAATAAACACAACAATATGTATAGTTTATGGTTAGCTTTCCATCTGTATTTGTATACTATATGTATAGTTTTTGTTTCTCTTTTCATTTGTAAATGTAGTGAACACTATGTATAGTTTATGGTTGTCTTTCTGTTTGTATTTGTAATAAACGCAGCCACACTTTTATGAGTGTGTTTTTTTGGGTTTTTTTTTTAAAATTCATCCCGTTTTCCATTTTGTGGCCTCGCAAAAGTATATGTGCTTTAATCATTTTTTTTTTGTTTTAAAATTGTGTTTATTAACTTTCATCTTTCCTCGTTCTCGCTCTTTGACTGCGATAGTTGACTGCTAGATTCCTGGCTCTTTGACTGCGATAGTTGACTGCTAGATTCCCGGCTCTTTGACTGTGATAGTTGACTGCTAGATTCCTGGCTCTTTGACTGTGATAGTTGACTGCTAGATTCTTGGCTCTTTGACTGTGATAGTTGACTGCTAGATTCCTGACTCTTTGACTGTGATAGTTGACTGCTAGATTCCCAGCTCTTTGACTGTGATAGTTGACTGCTAGATTCCCGGCTCTTTGACTGTGATAGTTGACTGCTAGATTCCCGACTCTTTGACTGTGATAGTTGACTGCTAGATTCCCGGCTCTTTGACTGTGATAGTTGACTGCTAGATTCCCGGCTCTTTGACTGTGATAGTTGACTGCTAGATTCCCGGCTCTTTGATTGTGATAGTTGACTGCTAGATTCCAGGCTCTTTGACTGTGATAGTTGACTGCTAGATTCCAGGCTCTTTGACTGTGATAGTTGACGTCTAAATTCCAGGCTCTTTGACTGTGATAGTTGACCGCTAGATTCCTGGCTCTTTGACTACGATAGTTGACTGCTAGATTCCTGGCTCTTTGACTGTGATAGTTGACTGCTAGATTCCAGGCTCTTTGACTGTGATAGTTGACTGCTAGATTCCCAGCTCTTTGACTGTGATAGTTGACTGCTAGATTCCCAGCTCTTTGACTGTGATAGTTGACTGCTAGATTCCAGGCTCTTTGACTGTGATAGTTGACTGCTAGATTCCCAGCTCTTTGACTGCTAGAATCCTGGCTCTTTGATAGTTGACTGCTAGATTACCGCTCTTTGACTGTGATAGTTGACTGCTAGATTCCCGCTCTTTGACTGCGATAGTTGACTGCTAGATTCCAGGCTCTTTGACTGTGATAGTTGACTGCTAGATTCCTAGCTCTTTGACTGCGATAGTTGACTGCTAGATTCCCAGCTCTTTGACTGTGATAGTTGACTGCTAGATTCCAGGCTCTTTGACTGTGATAGTTGACTGCTAGATTCCCGGCTCTTTGACTGCGATAGTTGACTGCTAGATTCCTAGCTCTTTGACTGTGATAGTTGACTGCTAGATTCCCAGCTCTTTGACTGTGATAGTTGACTGCTAGATTCCCGCTCTTTGACTGCGATAGTTGACTGCTAGATTCCTAGCTCTTTGACTGTGATAGTTGACTGCTAGATTCCCAGCTCTTTGACTGCGATAGTTGAATGCTAGATTCCCAGCTCTTTGACTGTGATAGGTGACTGCTAGATTCCTGGCTCTTTGACTGTGATAGTTGACTGCTAGATTCCAGGCTCTTTGACTGTGATAGTTGACTGCTAGATGCCAGGCTCTTTGACTGCGATAGTTGACTGCTAGATTCCCAGCTCTTTGACTGTGATAGTTGACTGCTGGATTCCCGGCTCTTTGACTGTGATAGTTGACTGCTAGATTCCTAGCTTTTTGACTGTGATAGTTGACTGCTAGATTCCCAGCTCTTTGACTGTGATAGTTGACTGCTAGATTCCCGCTCTTTGACTGCGATAGTTGACTGCTAGATTCCCGCTCTTTGACTTTGGTCATGTTACACACCTGGGCATATTGTCAGTCGTCTGTTTATAGTATTTATTACCAGTCCTTTGACCTTCACCTTTGGCGTCCAGAACTGGCGTTAGTATATTAACTCTTTCTTATGTCCATAGATCTTTCATTTTAAAATTCTCTTTTTCGCTTTCGGTTGTTGTGAGACTTTGTTTTACTGTTGTTTTTTTTTCTACATAAAATTGTTAGTTCTGTTTACTGTTGTTTTTTTTTTCTACATAAAATTGTTAGTTCTATTTACTGTTGTTTTTTTTTCTACATAAAATTGTTAGTTCTATTTTATTTTCCTCTATTCTTTCTATCTGAGTACAGTCGTGCAGCGACTTACGACCGCATTTGAGACTGGGGGTATGGCCGTAAGTCCATTTGGCTGTATGTCGGCCGTTATATGGGGAGGTTTGAAACTAACTACAGTTCACAAATATAACATGTTACAAGATGAATAGACACGTTTACCATCGCCATAAAATTGTAACAGACGCAAACTATCACGGCAACTGTGTGGAAATTAGTCATAAACTATGAATCACAACGTAAAGAATCATACCGTGATAACTTTTCAGTGACATACAGTAATGTACATACACGCACGTACACCCTCATACATACATTCTGTACACACCACATGATGATGCTTTGTACTTGTTCATCTTCTTCTCTTGTCTTGTGGTGAATTTATAGTGTATGTAAAACAGCGGATGTTTGTAAATGAGTCACAGAACAGATCTCAACACATTAAACAGTTCTGTGGTACCTCAGTTGTAAGTACGGTCGGCCGTAAGGACGAACGGCCCAAATCGGTCGGCCGTTAGCTTTGTGAAAGATTGTATTCTCTTTACAAGTTTTGCTTTAATTCTTATTGCTTGTTCATTAACGTATTCAGTATTTCTGTTGTATCACTTTCTCACAAGTTTTGTAACATGGCCTTAGGTACATAGAATTTCCTGTACTACGGACAGGTACGGTGTTTTGTTTTATGTGTTTGATGTGAATCTTAGAGCTCTAGAAATCTTGGCTAAATTGTGTTTGCTAATGTTGCTTAATATTTGTGTTCCGGTGTGTAAGGTCTAGGTTCTGCAGCATGCCTTTAGTCTCAAACCAGGCTAATGCACTGTCTGGTTTGTCTATCAGCGACCCATAGCTGACATTCTGGCGTCAAAGTTGGCGACCCATAGCTGATATTCTGGCGTCAAGGTTGGCGACCCATAGCTGACATTCTGGCTTCAAGGTTGGCGACCCATAGCTGACATTATGGCGTCAAGGTTGGCGAAGTACATTTGATATTATGGCGTTAAGGTTGGCGAACTACAGCTGACATACTGACGTCAAGGTTGGTGAAGTATACTTGACATTATGGCATTAAGGTTGGCGACCCATAGCTGACATTCTGGTGTCACGGTTGGCGAACTATAGCTGACATTCTGGCGTCAAGGTTGGCGACCCATAGCTGACATTCTGGCGTTAAGGTTGACGACCCATAGCTGACATTCTGGCGTTAAGGTTGACGACCCATAGCTGATATTCTGGCGTCAGGGTTGGCGAACTATAGCTGACATTCTGGCATTAAGGTTGGTCACCCATAGCTGATATTCTGGCGTTAAGGTTAGTGAACTATAGCTGACATTCTGGCGTTAAGGTTGGCGACTCATAACTGATATTCTGGCGTCAAGGTTGGCGAACTATAGCTGACATTCTGGCGTTAAGGTTGGCGAACTTAGTTGATATTGTACCACAAAGTTGACGAATTATGACTGTATGTCATACTCCACTTACAGCGACTGTATGTCACACTCCACGTACTACGACTTTTGACACAACTATGTCATACCCCACTTAAACAACTTTGTGTTTGTCATAGTTCAGCTTTTCAAGTGACATGTAAGTGGAAATAGAATGAAATTACCATATTTAATCACAATAATCAATCATATTTTATAGCCATTTGGTTTCTTATGTCGTGTAAATGTCATTTGGGTTTCCCTTTGATTTTCGTACATTGCTAATACATACCTGAGAAAAAAGAGGTATGGAAAGTACAAGATACTGGAATGATGAGGTGAAAGAGGCTGTAAAAGAAAAGAAAAATAAATATAAAGATGAGAAGTAAGGAGGAACTAGACTACTTTGAATATCGAAGTGCAAGAAAACGCTCCAAGCGGGTAATAAAAGAAGCACAAGTAAAATCATGGCAGGAATACAGTGAAGTATTAAACAACAATCTCAAAGAAGCTACGAAAATCTTGTATAAAAAGATTAGTGCAATGAGAAAGCGAGCAGAGCACTTAGACCCAGCAGAGATTGTGAACGATGATAATGGTGATCCAATATGCGAACCAGAGAAGGTACTACAACGATGGAGGCAGTACTTCGACAAGTATATACCATCAGAAGCATGCCAGACCCATGATAACAACACAGCTGGCCTCAGAGAACTGGAACCAGTCATACTGCAAGCTGAAATAAGAGAAGCCACCAAAAAGGCCCCTGTGAACAAAGCTCCAGGATGTGATGGAATACCCAGTGAGTTAATCAAATGTGCGAAAGAAGCTGGAATAGCTTGGCTTCACAAACACTGTAACTTGGTATAGGAAAAACAAGAAATAGCACAGGACTGGAGAAATTATTCCAATATGGAAGAAAAAAAGGCAGTAAAAGGGACTGCAACCAGTATAGAGGCATCTCACTGCTAAGACATACTGGAAAAATGTTCTGCAAGATCATAGAGAACAGACTGTGACCAGTGATTGAACCACAGTTAAATGAAACTCAGGCGGGATTTAGGAAGAACAGAGGCTGTACAGATGCCATCTTTTCCCTAAGACAACTAACAGAAAAATCAGTTGAACACAATCAGATGCTGCACATAGCTTACGTGGATCAAGAAAAAGCATTCGATAGAGCAGATAGATATAAACTGTGGGAAATCTTACACCATTATGGATTTAGTACACATTTGATAAAAAATCTATACTAAAACAGTCATTGTACAATTAGAACAAATGCAGGACACTGAACCATTCATCATAAAATCTGGAGTGAGGCAAGGTTGTGTACCATCTCCCTTACTATTCATAACATACACTGACAACATCTGCAAAGAAGCTAACATACATAGCAAAAATTCCACCACAAAACTGCCCAACAACCCAACCCTAGAAACAATGGCGATAAACCCACAACACCTTTCAGACAACACACCAAATAGGTGGACCATAAACTGATGTTGAAGCACTTGTAGCTACATCAGAAAAAAGACTTATAGCAGAACATGGATAATTTAACAAAGGCATGTAAAAGCCACAACATGAAGATCAGTGCTGAAAAAAAAACCGAAATCATTACCATAGCGAGAGAAGAAATCCGAACAAAGATCTTCCTAGACAACCAGCCCTTGAAACAAAGGAACCATTTCAAATACCTGGGTAGCATAGTATCATTCTCAGGGACAATTGACTCTAAGATTGAGAACAGATGCAATAAATCAGGTCATTGGACAAATGACTCCTGTACTGAAAAACAAATACATCACAACTGAAACAAAAAGGGCACTGTACAAGACAATTTTCAACCAAATTTATGCTATCATTGTCAAACATGGACACTAACAGTCAAGAACAAAAGAAAAGTCAACACGACAGAATTGAGACGTTTAAGGAGAGTACTAAATGTGCCAAGAAGAAATAAGAAATGATGCCATCAGGGCAAAGGTTGGAGTAACACCAGTAGTACATTATATCCAGAAACAGCAAGTCAAATGGTTTGGCCATGTTACACGGTTACCACCAGACAGTATATCACAGAAAACATTCACACTAAGATTTGTAGGTAACAGAGAAAGAGGTCGTCCACGTGGGAGATGGAGAGAGGAAATTACAGAAGCATTCAATATCCCATTATATGAAGCAAATCATCGAGCCTTATCAAGACGTCTATTTGTCCCCTCAACACCCAAAAGGTATATGAGGAAGGAGACAAGACAAGATAAGCTTATACATACCTTAAGTCTTATTCATTTTAATGTGTAACATCATATTTTATAATAGTGGTCAAAGTCTATGAGATCTGCAGCTTCTGATGGGATTTAAGCTCTCGACCTATTCTCGGAAAATTCTCTTATAGAAAAGCCGTAGAGTATATTATAAAGAGGTTGGGACCTGGAGTCGAATATTCTAAACTATTATCTTGACATTAGCAACACAAAATGCAGTTAGTTCAACAGCTCTACTTAACAACGATAACACTTCTTCACTAGTACTTATCAAGTTGTCTGAATTGGCAGACAGACCTGGAACGTGTTCCAAATTTTTATGAGCTGCCAGTGCAAAAAAAAAAAAAGTGTAATGTCAATAAAGGGAAATAAGCAATGTTCCACGCCGTGGGGATGTTTACAAGATTGGGTGTTAATGATATTTTTTCCCCTTGATTTATCCCATGCCAACCAGGCATTTGGTAGACATGATTCTTTGACTTACTTCAAGCTAACGAGACATGATGCTAGTGTCTGTTTTCTTTGACTTACTCCAAGCTAACGAGACATGATGCTAGTGTCTGTTTTCTTTGACTTACTTCAAGCTAACGAGACATGATGCTAGTGTCTGTTTTCTTTGACTTACTCCAAGCTAACGAGACATGATGTTAGTGTCTATTTTCTTTGACTTACTTCAAGCTAACGAGACATGATGTTAGTGTCTGTTTTCTTTGACTTACTTCAGGCTAACGAGACATGATGTTAGTGTCTGTTTTCTTTGACTTACTTCAAGCTAACGAGACATGATGTTAGTGTCTATTTTCTTTGACTTACTTCAAGCTAACGAGGCATGATGTTAGTGTCTGTTTTCTTTGACTTACTTCAAGCTAACGAGACATGATGTTAGTGTCTATTTTCTTTGACTTACTTCAAGCTAACGAGACATGATGTTAGTGTCTGTTTTCTTTGACTTACTTCAGGCTAACGAGACATGATGTTAGTGTCTGTTTTCTTTGACTTACTTCAAGCTAACGAGACATGATGCTAGTGTCTATTTTCTTTGACTTACTTCAGGCTAACGAGACATGATGTTAGTGTCTGTTTTCTTTGACTTACTTCAGGCTAACGAGACATGATGTTAGTGTCTGTTTTCTTTGACTTACTTCAAGCTAATGAGACATGATGTTAGTGTTGTTTTCTTTGACTTACTTCAAGCTAATGAGACATGATGTTAGTGTCTGTTTTCTTTGACTTACTTCAGGCTAACGAGACATGATGTTAGTGTCTGTTTTCTTTGACTTACTCCAAGCTAACGAGACATGTTGTAGACATGATGTTAGTATCTGTTTTCTTTGACTTACTTCAAGCTAACGAGACATGATGTTAGTGTCTGTTTTATTTGACTTACTTCAAGCTAACGTGACATGATGTTATTGTCTGTTTTCTTGACTTACTTCAAGCTAACGAGACATGTTGTAGACATGATGTTAGTGTCTGTTTTCTTTGACTTACTTCAAGTTAACGAGACATGTTGTAGACATGATGTTAGTGTCTGTTTTCTTTGACTTACTTCAGGCTAACGAGACATGATGTTAGTGTCTGTTTTCTTTGACTTACTTCAAGTTAACGAGACATGATGCTAGTGTCTCTTTTCTTTGACGTACTTTCAGGCTAACGAGACATGATGTTAGTGTCTATTTTCTTTGACTTACTTCAAGCTAACGAGACATGGTGTTAGTGTCTGTTTTCTTTGGCTTACTACAAGCTAACGTGGCATGTTGTTAGTGTCTGTTTTCTTTGACTTACTTCAAGCTAACGAAACATGATGCTAGTGTCTGTTTTCTTTGACTTACTTCAAGCTAACGAGACATGATGTTAGTGTCTGTTTTCTTTGACGTACTTCAGGCTAACGAGACATGATGTTATTGTCTGTTTTCTTTGACTTACTCCAAGCTAACGAGACATGTTGTAGACATGATGTTAGTGTCTGTTTTCTTTGACTTACTTCAAGCTAATGAGACATGATGTTAGTGTCTGTTTTCTTCGACTTACTTCAAGCTAACGAGACATGATGTTAGTGTCTGTTTTCTTTGACTTACTTCAAGCTAACGAGACATGGTGTTAGTGTCTGTTTTCTTTGACTTACTTCAAGCTAACGAGACATGATGTTAGTGTCTGTTTTCTTTGACTTACTTCAAGCTAACGAGGCATGATGTTAGTGTCTGTTTTCTTTGACTTACTTCAAGCTAACGAGGCATGATGTTAGTGTCTGTTTTCTTTGACTTACTTCAAGCTAACGAGACATGATGTTAGTGTCTGTTTTCTTTGACTTACTTCAAGCTAACGAGACATGATGTTAGTGTCTGTTTTCTTTGACTTACTTCAAGCTAATGAGACATGATGTTAGTGTTGTTTTCTTTGACTTACTTCAAGCTAATGAGACATGATGTTAGTGTCTGTTTTCTTTGACTTACTTCAGGCTAACGAGACATGATGTTAGTGTCTGTTTTCTTTGACTTACTCCAAGCTAACGAGACATGTTGTAGACATGATGTTAGTATCTGTTTTCTTTGACTTACTTCAAGCTAACGAGACATGATGTTAGTGTCTGTTTTATTTGACTTACTTCAAGCTAACGTGACATGATGTTATTGTCTGTTTTCTTGACTTACTTCAAGCTAACGAGACATGTTGTAGACATGATGTTAGTGTCTGTTTTCTTTGACTTACTTCAAGTTAACGAGACATGTTGTAGACATGATGTTAGTGTCTGTTTTCTTTGACTTACTTCAGGCTAACGAGACATGATGTTAGTGTCTGTTTTCTTTGACTTACTTCAAGTTAACGAGACATGATGCTAGTGTCTCTTTTCTTTGACGTACTTCAGGCTAACGAGACATGATGTTAGTGTCTATTTTCTTTGACTTACTTCAAGCTAACGAGACATGGTGTTAGTGTCTGTTTTCTTTGACTTACTCCAAGCTAACGAGACATGATGTTAGTGTCTGTTTTCTTTGACTTACTTCAAGCTAACGAAACATGATGCTAGTGTCTGTTTTCTTTGACTTACTTCAAGCTAACGAGACATGATGTTAGTGTCTGTTTTCTTTGACGTACTTCAGGCTAACGAGACATGATGTTATTGTCTGTTTTCTTTGACTTACTCCAAGCTAACGAGACATGTTGTAGACATGATGTTAGTGTCTGTTTTCTTTGACTTACTTCAAGCTAATGAGACATGATGTTAGTGTCTGTTTTCTTCGACTTACTTCAAGCTAACGAGACATGATGTTAGTGTCTGTTTTCTTTGACTTACTTCAAGCTAACGAGACATGGTGTTAGTGTCTGTTTTCTTTGACTTACTTCAAGCTAACGAGACATGATGTTAGTGTCTGTTTTCTTTGACTTACTTCAAGCTAACGAGGCATGATGTTAGTGTCTGTTTTCTTTGACTTACTTCAAGCTAACGAGGCATGATGTTAGTGTCTGTTTTCTTTGACTTACTTCAAGCTAACGAGACATGATGTTAGTGTCTGTTTTCTTTGACTTACTTCAAGCTAACGAGACATGATGTTAGTGTCTGTATTAGTGCGCTTTTTCATTGGCAGACCTGGACATAACATACAACACTTTCCCTGTATCTCTACCGTGTGTGTGTGGAGCTTAGATATTACTTGGTTGTCCAGTGAGCTACAACTTACTGCTTCCAACCCTCTCTTCTTGCCGCCCACTCACCCTCTTACAAATCGTTACTGTACTCGCACGTGGCAGAGACTCTTGGTCACATGAAGGTCAAGGTCAGGTCAGCGGGATGTAATCTTGTTGGCCTCACAACATGGGGAAGGCTTGGTATACAACAGGCGACAATTGCGTTCACAGAAGCACATTGTGCGTGTGCGCCAGCGGCCGCCATCGTTTGTCTCTCTCACTGTCGTGGGCATAGCCCTGAATAGTTATCACAATAATCGTGTTTGTTATCGCTAAATAGTAGGTTGATTACTTTATCAGAATGGGAGATTTCGGGGGGGGGGGGGGGTATGAGATGAGATTGCCTGTCATCATCATTATCATCATCATCATATACACTGAAGAGATTGTACTAAAATGTGTGCTCACGTCGTTTTATAGTTAATTGTGCACCTGGCCTTGCTGTGTCTTGTCCATCTCTTTATTTCTGTATGATCCTGTTACTTCTTTTTGCCATCGACTTATCTCATGAATTCTTTTCAGGTATACTTCCAGAGAGAGAGAGAGAGAGAGGGGGGGGAATATTCGATGACTTGTCCTTGTATTTGTATTAATCTTCTGTTTTCTTTATACTTTTATCGTCTGATAGGTAACACCATTGCTCTCTCTTTTTCTCTCCCCATCTCTCTCTTTCTTTCACTCCCCCTTTCTCTCTTTCTTTCACTCCCCCTTTCTCTTTCTTTCTCTCTCTTTCCCTCTCTTGTTTTATTCGCCTCTCTTCAGTACCTCCATTTCAGTCAGGTGTTCGCGTGAAGGGCGGTGTTTCATTTCTGTCACTCATTCCTTGTTGAGGTACCGTGCAGCCTGGAATCTTCTGATGGCATACGAGAGTCCTCGGTGACACTTGAAAATCTTCAGTACCGCATAAAGGTCTTTTAGTGGCACATAAAGGTCGTTAGTGATAAACAGAGGTATTCAGGATATTTACGTAGAATACACGAAAGTCTAATAGCAGTTTTGAGGATTACTTTAGATCAGGGTTTCCGAGGTGAGATTTAATGGAACCCAGCGAGAGGTTGATAAGGATCTTGAGGGTAGGTCCAGTGATCCTGCAAGAAGCCGCCACGAGTTAGTGCGAGATCGTGATTGAACAAAGGAATAACGTTTTGTTTTTTTTTTTCTGAGCAGATCACAGTATAAAACTATTACTAGCACACCTTCTGAATCCCAAAAGATGGAAGCCATCACTTTGCCTGCAAACAGAACCGCTGTTGCTTTCTTTGGAGGTGGGGATCCATGATGTTTCCACTGCTTTGACTGTTCTTTGGTTTCTGGTTGAAAATGATGAACCCAAGTCTATTCCATAGTCACAAATTGCTGAAGAAACTTTTCAGGATCTGCAGAAAAATGGCAAAGATTGTCTCTTGACATGTTGAGACGCTTTCGTTTGGGATCAGCTCCAAGAAGTTTCGGGACCCATCGAGCAGAGATCATTGTCATTTGAAGATCATTGTGAATAATGGCATGAACACGTTCCTGGGAGATGCCCAACTCAGTAGCAATGTACCGCTCAGTTAGTCGTCGATCCTCCATTATCATGTCATGGATTCTGCCAGTGGTTTCATCGGTGGTTACCGTTCTGGTTTTCCTGGACGGGGATCATCTTCTATGTTTGAATTGAGCTGCCCATTTCTTCACTGTGGTATAAGAAGGGGCACTCTCCCCTAGAGTCTGCACCATATCCTCATGGATCTCCTTCGATAATAAGCCCTTGATCCAGAGGTAGCGAATGACTGCTCGATGAGAAATTGTATCCATTTTCTCAACTTCTGCCACTCCTTACCACTTAAGTAGCCTGTTAAAAAAATTGGTTGCAGTTAATTTCTTGAAACTTGGTGTTTAATCTTACATTAACCTCATCTACAAATGCGCCTAATATCAACTGTGTGTTTCAAGTATTTGTACCTAATGCTGAGAACTTATCAATCACCCTTGGTATTTCCTACCGGTCGTGTGCTTGCTTCTTGCACCACAAAAGTGCAGAGCTTCTCTTCTTGACCGTTTAGTTTCATTTGCTCAGTCATACAGACAAGGGCACGAGCTGGCCTCTGAATCTCAGCGAGATACCTTCATGCTCGCCCCCCCCCCCACTTAACAGTTTTTCCATCCTTGTTCTCCTTCCAAGGGCCGCGCTTGGGTTCTGGCGTACCTGTGAGAATACATGTCTCTGAGAATTGTTCTACATTATGTCGAGGGGATTTTGGCCTGCAGCATTCAGACCTGGAGAGAAGGGTTTGACTCTCAGTCTCAGTTCATGTACAGGTGTTCTCCATCCAGGTGTGTGGCTTCCCTAGAGTTTGTCAGAAGACACAGTACTTTCATAGTCTCAAAAGACACAGTGCTTTCATAGTCTCAAAAGACACAGTGCTTTCATAGTCTCAAAAGACACAGTGCTTTCATAGTCTCAAAAGACACAGTACTTTCATAGTCTCAAAAGACACAGTACTTTCATAGTCTCAAAAGACACAGTACTTTCATAGTCTCAAAAGACACAGTACTTTCATAGTCTCTGACTTCTGCTGCTGCTGTATTTTCACATACTGCTGATAGCGTACTTTCACCCATTGTTCTGGTTCATATTTTTTTTGCTAAAACTGAAGGGGTTTTTGTTTTCTGTATGAACGAGCAATTGTCAAAACAGTCCAACTCACAGCACGCTGGAAAAGACGAAAATGTTGACAAGGCACACATTTAGTTTTAAAGGAAGAATTTATCATCTGCCCAGATCAAAGCCCCACTTTTCGACACCCCCCCCACCCCTCTCCCTCCAATTTACACGGCACACCCTCGGACCGTACACAGACCGGACCGGACCGGCAGTCGCTACTCCGAAGACAAGTAAACAACTTATGCAGTAAATTGTCCACCAAACATAAATCTAACGTTAAAACTTTCCATATATTTATAGGCCGCCTGTATTTTATATTTATATTCCTTCTCGGTCAGTTTCAAACATAAACGAAATAAGCTATGTCATATAAAGCACATAAGGGCATATAAATAAAGCGGTAATTTAAGGACAACCAAACATAAATTTAATATGGTGCATTTGGTCACAGTTTTTGTTTAAATATGGAAATACAAGAAAATTTTATCCCTTTCTTTGGTAGATCTATAAATACTTTTATGTGAAAGCTTAACTGAGGCACGAGCGAACATACAGGTATAAATCACTGCCTGCACATATTTACAGATCAACAAAGGATCTAATAACCGCACGCGCGGGCCAGATAGCTGAATCAAGGTGTGCCCAGGTAATCCGATTTAAGAAAAGAGATCGATACGCGGTGTCAGTCAACTATTACTGCAACATGTGGTTTTCTGAGGGACCGTTTCTACTTCATTTTTTTTTATTGTGTAGATTTAGCCTAAGATATTCAGCTTCTAGGTTACGTATATAAAGAATGAGATATGCTATGAGGCATTGGCTACGGCACATGATGATGATGGTGGTGGTGATGGTGGTGATGATGATGATGATGATGATGATGATGATGATGATGGCTTCCCATGTTTTCTATTATATCCGTTCACATTTTTAAAAACCATTTCGACGAACATCAAAGTAGCGTAACAGCTAGAGTATTGTCTTCTCAAGACAAGAATACTGACCAGTCTAGATAATGTCTTCATCGCGGTGAATCTGGGACTCAAGTTTATGTTTTCAAAAGTCAAATATCAGTATTTCCAGAGCGGCTGTTCATATTTTCAAGTCCAGATTCGTGAGAACGATTTTGCGCCAAATCCAAATTCATATTATTAAAACTCAAGCTGGTGTTTTACGAGCGACTGACAAAAACAATTTTCATGATTTCACAACCCAAGCTAGTGTTTTATGAGCGACTGACAATAAACAATTTTCATGATTTCACAACCCAAGCTAGTGTTTTACGAGCGACTGACAATAAACAATTTTCATGATTTCACAACCCAAGCTAGTGTTTTACGAGCGACTGACAATAAACAATTTTCATGATTTCACAACCCAAATTATTGTTTTACGAGCGACTGACAATGAACAATCTTCATGATTTCACAACCCAAGTTCGTGTTTTAAGAAAGATTTACGTGAGACTTTTTCGGAACAAAAATTTTTTTAAAAAAAACGTAAAGAGGAAAATTACGGTAAGGGCCAGTGGTTATACTACAAAGTGTTAAACTCTTCACCAAAACCCGCAGCTCCTGTGTGAGCATTCCTGTCTCCCTCGGGGAACGTTGTTCGCTGACATCGGAGTTGCCTCGTTCTCTCTCATTCATGACACACGCGATCATCTTTTTCTCATTCCTCTCTTTCTGGTACGCCATCTGGAACGAGTGTTGTCGCCACACATTTCTTCCTTGCTTGTATATTTCTACCAAAACTCCATCCGTCCATTCTCCTAGACTTTCTTCTTACCCATTTCTCAGATTTAATATACTTTTTCTCTTGCGTGAAGTAAATGGAGTCTCTTTACTTGTCTGTATGGAGAAGGTCACAGTATGTTAGATGAGTAAAGAAAGAAAAAAAAAAAACAACAACTCAGCAGTATACGAAATGAAACAGCTACAGCTCATGAAATAATGAAACTGCCACCATGAATAGTTGCAGATCAACCTCCGCGTAGGCAAAACTTAGGATTAACCTCCGCTTAGGCAAAACTTAGGTTTAACCTCCACCTAGGCAAAACTTAGGTTTAACCTTCACCTAGTCTAAACTTCGGATGGACCTTCGCTTAGGCAAAACTTGGGATTGACCTTCGCCAAGTCTAAACGTCGGATTAACTTCCACTAAGGTAAACTTAAGATAAACCTCCACCTAGGCTAAACTTAGTTCCCTCCGTCTGTTCATTTTACCTCTCGATGTAAAATTACTAAAAATTTGCATCTTTACCCCTCTTCACGCCGGGGCCCTGTTCTTTTGGGCCCCTAGTCTTAAAACTGTTCAGGGTAGTTGTTAATCTGCCGCGGACCATAAATAAAAAAAAAAAACAAAAAACCATGGGAAGTACATGAAAGAGTCCCTAGTATTTCAGAACAGGTACATGTAAGATAAAGGTAGCTACATTTTGTCATGGAGGCATTTCGGGGCCATGGTGCTACTGTCCATATTTTCTTTGATCTGTCGGCACACTGGAGGGCGGTGTGATCAGTATGACTCCCGGCCGTCTTTCCTTACTCAGCTCCAGAAGAAACCAGATGCCCATTTCTATAGGCGAGTTACTGCCCCCCCCCCCCCCCCCCGGTCGGATTCGTACCACCCACCTTCACTGTGAGAGACTAGTGCACTAACCACTTCACCATTCAGCCTCAGTTTTTCTGAATATATTTCATTATCCTTCGTTCGTTTCAAGCCCAGTACCTGAGGTTAAAAGTTATGATATACATATACATATATGTTTGGGAGAAGCTACCATAGACAACTTCCAGGCTGTCCTGTGTAGCTGGACTGCGGGCTGTGGGACCGGCGAGGGAGTAGAGCTCTTTGCTCATAGCAGTCGCTCCACACAGGACAAAAAAAAAAACAAAAAACTGCAGACCATACGGAGGTTCAGATCCATGCTTTCTGGAAGAAGAAGCTGGTGTTCAAGCGTACAGCCACAGAACCCCCAGGGACGCTGACTTAGAACACAACAAAGAGAAGTTGTCATAAGAGCGGCCACCCCCCACGCATAACAGCTTGCTCTTATTATATCATAAATTCCGGCTCTTTCCTGTTTAATCTCTCTCACTCATTTCCTCCTTTTCTCGCTCTCACACACAGAACACACAGGGGAGGGAAAAGAGAGAGAGAGAGAGATTGATTGATTGATCTTTATTTCGAAAGGGTTAAGAATTGGGCACGCAATCCCGTCTGACATTCTGCCCTTTATCATACAACTTTCACTCTGTTCCAGACATTTTGCAAATATGCCATGCATATAACAAACGTAATTAACATTGAAAAAGTAATATATATATATATAAACCTTTCACTTTTATCTGTGCACTCAGTGCAGAAAGTAACTATATATGTTAAGAAAAAAGTTATTCTCGCAGTCTTACAATCTTACAAGAATAAAATCTACCAAACAAGCTTTTAGTGCTATCCACAAAAAAAAGAGATAATCAGTTACATGACGAGCTTGTAAGAAGAGTGTAAAATAACATGAGAGGGGGAGAGAGAGAGAGAGAGGGATCTGGGAGAGAGATTTAGAGGGAGGGAGTGAGATGAGATGAAAGAGGGACGGAGAGAAATAGAGAGGGAGAGAGAAGAGAAAAGAAAAACTAAGTAATATGCAATTCTATGGGCAGTTTATTTTCACATATAACATACGTGGCACACACGTACATCACATTCACATGTTATAGAGTAGAATCTACTGAACCAAACAAGATCGCATTTGAACATCTATTCGTAAAAGTACAATTTATGGTTCCTAAATTCGGTTCCCGTGTGCTTTACAGTAAAGCAGGGCCAACAGACAGGCTTGCTGTAATCACAGCACGCTGGTGGTCGACCATGATGCAGAGATATTTGCTCCATGGTTGGGCAGCGGGCAGCAGTTCCCCCAGCTGGACTCTCTTCTTAGCAGTGACAGAATGAATGGTTCCAGGGCTGCGATTCAAGTTCTATTAGACTTGGAAGGACATTTGGTACAGGAAACGTCTAAATGACTCATTTTGTCTTAGAACAGACCCTGTCGGGGGCAAGAACTCGACGCAGGTCGTGGAGATACTGTCTGTGTTTTACCTGGAGCAGTTGCAACTGTGACTAGCTTAAGGTAGTTTTAAAAAATAATAATTCAACACATGCTGCAGGCGCTCAGCCCGCGCGCACCACCTGCCCCGATAACCTTGCTTGGCTCCTTCCCCTCCCCCTCCCCCTCCCCCCAACCTGGATCATTGCGTGTTTCTAAGGAGATGAGGTCGTCAATCTAGATAATTATGCGTAATCGCCCCTTATAGCTGCCCCCGAAAACATTATTAAACTTGAAAATGTCTGATGTGCCTAGCTTTTTTTTTCTTGGTTTGGGGGGGGGGGGGGCTTCTTTTGTTTTCGTCGGTCATATTTTTAGATTCATTAAATGAAAAAGAAAAAGCTTGAACAGCACACACACACACACACATACACACTCATAGACGTATACACGTAAGCTGACTTTTATAACTTTACGTAGACTGAACTTTTCGTATGAACGAATTTCTGTACTTAAGTCAAATGGTACTAACTACGTGAGTATAACAGGGAATATGATCTCTTTAAAAGAACCCGCAGATCTTCAAGGGGAGACAAACAAAAATGACAAGAGAAGATCTTAACTTTAGTTGTGAAATGTTCTCATGTAGCAAAATTATGTGTAGGCTCCATCGCGAATAGGAACGTGTTGAAGTCAGTCACTATGGTGAGATTAGAAGCAGAGCAGTTCTAAATATCGCTGGGAATAGACTGCCAGATCTTTGATTAGGACTCTTCTGTTTCTTTCAGCTGTCGCACTCCGACTTGTTCATAAATGGTACATTTCTACCCCCTGCGGCTCCACCTCATCAACCCAGAATTGTTTCCAAAGCGGACTGCAAGTTTTCCAGATGGTGGGATACGTCCTTTACCACCCCTGCGTCTTTCACCGTGATAACCACTCCCTTTATCAGTCCTGCGTCTTTCACCGTGATAACCACTCCCTTTATCAGTCCTGCGTCTTTCACCGTGATAACCGCTTCCCTTTACCCTGCATCTTTGACCATGATAACCGCTCCGTCATCTTCTTACGACGTTTAGCTTTACGCAAGTCCTCAGTCATCAGTCAGCTTCCACGTAAAGTTATTGAAGTAAGTGGGTGTTTATATTGAACCGAAGTCAAGTTTTAATGAGACGGTAAGCTGTGACCACGGGACACGCGGTGTAATTCTTTCATTGTCCTGCCTTGTAATGAGATTTTCTGAAGACATCTGCGAACTGAGCAAACAGACAGAGAGCCCTTAATTCGGCCATAACCGCTGCTAGCGGCTACCACAGCTGAGCATATTGTGTAAGCTAGGTACACGTACTACTGTGTGACTGTAACATGTGGCACGGTTGTGTGTGTGTGTGTGTGTGGGTGTGTACTTGCGCTCGTGCGCCCGTAAGCAGTGATATTGTGTGAGTGTTGCAGATGTTTGGGAATGATAGAGATGAAGACGGAATAGAAAATTATGCAAAGGGGAAAAAAAGACGAAAGCTAAAAAAAAACGTTATAGACTTTAGTCCATTATATAAGTATGGTATAAGTATGGTTAGCGGACGATTGACTGTGCAGGACGCTAAATTTACAGTTCACATCACGAGACAAAATAGTGGAATAGTGGAGTATGAGGTGGCTTTCAACTGATTTCCCACTTTTAAGCTACCGAGATCGTCTGTACATCGGCCTGTAACTAGAGAGCGGAGAGGAAATCGAGGGCCATGATAACATACAGACCAGTGTTTAGCAAACCGTTTTCGGATCATGCCCCACCTGAATACCTCAAAGATTTTGAATTTTGAAGTCCCTTCCTCAGCGGGGCCACCCCGACCCCCTTTCCGGCCGAAGCACAAAAAAAAAAAAAAAAGGAGCAAGCATCTCCAAAGAAAGTGGATAGATGGGCTGTAAGAACCAAGTTAATTTGTGGTCACTGATTAAATCTAACCCCGCAAATAGCCATTCGCCTTCTCCCGAAATCCAAGCGTATCATGTGCAAGGAAACCTCTGCTTACTCTGCTGCTCACTTCTGGAATACCTTTCTGTCCAAATTTAAAAGTAACATTCACACTTTTAACTTCAAGCTTTTTGAGTATCTGAATTCGATTATGTGTCGCTTTAAGATTTCTAGGTTTCTCATAGTTTTCAATTTTTCTTATAATCAGCCATGCTTACAGAATTCCTCCAATAATTATATTAATTAATGTATATGTGCTTCCTCGGAGATATCACTATGTTGTATTTGTGTGAGTGTGGTAATAATTACATCATATGTACTTATATATTGTAAAATTTGTGAATCAGAGATTGAATGTCATCTACAATATTTCATTTTAAGATTTTAAAAAAAGCTGCTTGTATTAAACAGAATGTTTCCGGAAGGTGAAAACTGAACGATCAAGGGCAAGCTATCAGGGCGGTCTGCGTGACCAATTCTCTGCCCTTTAATATAAAGATCATTCCTTCTTACAGGACCTCTCACTCTCCTCAGAGGTCTTTCCTAATGGAGTTTCCAAAGAGGTCTTTCATACAGGAGCTTTCACTTTCCGCAGAGGTCTTTCCTACAGGAGTTCCACTCTCCTCAGAGGTCTTTCATACAAGAGCTTCCACTCTCCTCAGAGGTCTTTCATACAAGAGCTTCCACTCTCCTCAGAGGTCTTTCATACAGGAGCTTCCACTCTCCTCAGAGGTCTTTCATACAGGAGCTTCCACTCTCCTCAGAGGTCTTTCATACAGGAGCTTCCACTCTCCTCAGAGGTCTTTCATACAGGAGCTTCCACTCTCCTCAGAGGTCTTTCATACAGGAGCTTCCACTCTCCTCAGAGGTCTTTCATACAGGAGCTTCCACTCTCCTCAGAGGTCTTTCATACAGGAGCTTCCGCTCTCCGCAGAGGTCTTTCCTACAGGAGCTTCCGCTCTCCGCAGAGGTCTTTCATACAGGAGCTTCCACTCTCCGCAGAGTTCTTTCATACAGGAGCTTCCACTCTCCTCAGAGGTCTTTCATACAGGAGCTTCCACTCTCCGCAGAGGTCTTTCATACAGGAGCTTCCACTCTCCTCAGAGGTCTTTCATACAGGAGCTTCCACTCTCCTCAGAGGTCTTTCATACAGGAGCTTCCACTCTCCGCAGAGGTCTTTCATACAGGAGCTTCCACTCTCCGCAGAGGTCTTTCATACAGGAGCTTCCACTCTCCTCAGAGGTCTTTCATACAGGAGCTTCCACTCTCCTCAGAGGTCTTTCATACAGGAGCTTCCGCTCTCCGCAGAGGTCTTTCCTACAGGAGCTTCCGCTCTCCGCAGAGGTCTTTCATACAGGAGCTTCCGCTCTCCTCAGAGGTCTTTCATACAGGAGCTTCCGCTCTCCTCAGAGGTCTTTCATACAGGAGCTTCCACTCTCCTCAGAGGTCTTTCATACAGGAGCTTCCACTCTCCTCAGAGGTCTTTCATACAGGAGCTTCCACTCTCCTCAGAGGTCTTTCATACAGGAGCTTCCGCTCTCCGCAGAGGTCTTTCCTACAGGAGCTTCCGCTCTCCGCAGAGTTCTTTCATACAGGAGCTTCCACTCTCCTCAGAGGTCTTTCCTACAGGAGCTTCCACTATATATATATATTAATGGACTGGGTTAAGTATAATGCTCACTTTATTGTTGTTTATGGAGATATAGAAACAAGTGAATGTTAGTGTGAGCATTTGATCATCATTTTACTGAATGCCTTGTTACACTGCATCTAAATATTTGACCGGGAAGTCGGCCATAAAAGCTTACATATTCTCAGTTGCAAAATACGGACTTAACAAGTCACTAGAAAAAAAATGACTAACAGCATTTGAAATGAAATGTTACAGAAGGGCACTTAACATGTAATGGATAGAATGAAAAGCAAATAAAGAGATACCGATGGTATTAGGTGTTTGCAGGAAACTGGAAATAAGAGACGCAATATCTTGGAGAGGCTGATAGTAGAAGGCATAGTGCCCGGGCAGAAGAGAAAAGGGACGACCTGCAGATGGACTCAGGACATGACGGAAAGTGTGAATGTGTCACTGCAAGACGCCGGTCAACTTGCGCAAGACCTTATTACACTCAGGGAGGCCGAGGGACAACGTTATGGAAAGGACAGGTCACATGAAAATATAATCAGCCATGGCAGCAGATGGTTAGTTACGGCCGTGTGCAGTTCTTTCACAATGACATATTTGGTGAAAAATGTGTTTCAATCCATCTTTATTACTTGCTTACCTGTGCTAGCTTGCATGTTAAAAGAACACACGTGTAGTCACTTGAACACACGCGTACACACTGGTGTAGTACTGCTTACACATCTGTGCTCGCCAGCTTGGAACACTGAGCACGGCCAGAGTCGGATTGTGTACGAGAAGAATCCACTGGATTTCTGTCACCATTTTTGTTCCAGTTGAGTAGAGAGAGAGAGAGGGGAGAGGAGAGAGAGAAAGACAGAGAGAGGAGGGAGGGAGAGAGAGAAGGGAGGGAGGGAGAGAGAGATCAGGCCGGCCGACCGACCAGCTTGACTCAAGCGAGACTGTTTCAATCAAGCGCTGTCGCCATGGAGACACGGCACAAACAATGGAGAGTATACAGCTGCAATTTCCGCCGTCCGTGGGCAATATTATTATTACTTCCAAGCAACGGCCTGTATTTTTTATCTCCCCTTTTTCAAAGTTTATTTTCCTTGTTCTCTCCCCTTGTTAGGCCTCTGTTGTAGTTAATTCATGCGCGTCCCAGTTACACGCTTCAGTGATTTAGTTGCTTAGTCTGTTGCCTAGGCGCTTTATAAATGCTTGCTGCCTTTTTTTTTTTTGCACACAAAGCAATATTCAGCTTTTGTTTTAGCTTGGCTCACCTGGATTGTCTCAGCTGATGATGATAATAGCTTCCAGAAATCGTTGTTTCGTTGTCTATCTAGTAGACAAATTGTTGGACAGAAAGATTTGAAGATAGAATAGAAAGAATAACTGACCGTACGTTGGTCGAAACTTCAATAATCTATCCAGGCATCTCAGTGTCTGTTTTCTCCAATCCTCCCCGCACCCCCCCCCATTTTCTTTTTCTCTTTCTCTCTTCTCTCTCTCCCCCAAAACTGCGACTCCCTCGCCAACATATTCTTCTTATCTGTTTCTTTTATGCACTTTCATATTTGTGTCTTCCACATATTTTTTCAACTTATACATTCCACACTTTCTTTACTGTTTGCTGCACACTTTCTTATCTGTTTCTTCTACATTGTCTTATCTGTTTATTGTAAACACAAACACACTCTTAATTTCACGTACTTTCTTATCTGTTTCTTTTAGACACTCTCTTATTTGTTTCTTTCATATAACTTCTTATCTGTTTCTTTCAAACACATTCATGTCTGCAATTTTCAAACACTGTCTTATCTGTTTCTTTCAGACACTTTCTTGAATGTTTCCTTCGGACACTATCTTGTCTGTTTCTTTCAGACACTTTCTTGTCCGTTTTTTTTTCAGACACTTACTCGTCTGTTGTTTTCAACATTAGTTACTGTGTTCCTCTACCAGGGAAATCAGGTTTTAATTTCCACAGTGTTTATTTTTTCTAATTTGTCTCCAGTTTTATCTGTTTGCCTTCGCTCCTGTTTGCCTTTGCTCCTGTTTGCCTTCGCTCCTGTTTGCCTTCGCTCCTGTTTGCCTTTGCTCCTGTTTGCCTTCGCTCCTGTTTGCCTTCGCTCCTGTTTGCCTTTGCTCCTGTTTGCCTTTGCTCCTGTTTGCCTTTGCTCCTGTTTGCCTTCGCTCCTGTTTGCCTTTGCTCCTGTTTGCCTTTGCTCCTGTTTGCCTTCGCTCCTGTTTGCCTTTGCTCCTGTTTGCCTTCGCTCCTGTTTGCCTTCGCTCCTGTTTGCCTTTGCTCCTGTTTGCCTTTGCTCCTGTTTGCCTTTGCTCCTGTTTGTCTACCTGCGTAGACTTTTACTTGCCTACTGTCCGACTTATTTGTCTACTTGTGTAGGTTCTGTCCAGCTTACCTACTGTCCGACTTATTTATCTACCTGTATAGCTTCTGTCCTGCTTGCCTACTTTCGGACATATATGTCTTCCTGTGTAGCTTCTCTCCTGCTTGCCTACTGTCGGATATGTTTGTCTGCCTGCGTAGATTCTCTCCTGCTTGCTTATCTCCTGCCTTAACTTCTTCCAGCATATTTTCCTGGCTACCTTCATCCCTGTTTATCTACCTGTTTCCGCCTCCGTTTGCCTACATTCATCCCTGTTTATCTACCTGTTCCCCCCGCCCCCATGTGCCTACCTACATCCCTATATATCTGTCTGTTTCCACCCTCGTGTGCTTACCTTCATCCATATTTATCTACCTGTTTCCGCCCCCGTGTGCCTACTTTCATCCCTGTTTATCTACCTGTTTCTGCCCCCGTGTGCCTACTTTCATCCCTGTTTATCTACCTGTTTCCGCCTCCGTATGCCTATTTTCATCCCTGTTTATCTACCTGTTTCCGCCCCTGTATGCTACTTTCATCCCTGTTTATCTACCTGTTCCCGCCCCCGTGTGTCTACTTTCATCCAAATTTATCTACCTGTTTCCGCCTCCGTGTGCTACTTTCATCCCTATTTATCTACCTGTTTCCGCCCCCGTGTGCTACTTTCATCCCTGTTTATCTACCTGTTTCTGCCCCCGTGTGCCTACTTTCATCCCTGTTTATCTACCTGTTTCCGCCCCCGTGTGCTACTTTCATCCCTGTTTATCTACCTGTTTCCGCCCCCGTGTGCTACTTTCATCCCTGCTTATCTACCTGTTTCCGCCCCCGTGTGCCTACTTTCATCCCTATTTATCTACCTGTTTCCGCCCCCGTGTGCCTACTTTCATCTCTGTTTATCTACCTGTTTCCGCCCCCGTGTGCCTACGTTCATCCCTATTTATCTACCTGTTTCCGCCCCCGTGTGCCTGCTTTCATCCCTGTTTATCTACCTGTTTCCGCCCCCGTGTGCTACTTTCATCCCTGTTTATCTACCTGTTTCCGCCCCTGTGTGCTACTTTCATCCCTATTTATCTACCTGTTTCCGCCCCCGTGTGCTACTTTCATCCCTGTTTATCTACCTGTTTCCGCCCCCGTGTGCCTACTTTCATCCATGTTTATCTACCTGTTTCCGCCCCCGTGTGCCTACTTTCATCCCTGTTTATCTACCTGTTTCCGCCCCCATGTGCCTATCTTTATCCCAGTTGTCTGTCTGCCTACTTTCGACCCTATTTGTCTACGTATCTACTTTCACTCTTATATGCCTCTTTGCTGTACCGGCCTAATTTCTCTTCATTTCTCACAATCTGTAATCCCATGATGTCTGCTTTGGGTTCTGTTTTTCACTGCCTACCTTCCCCCCCCCCCCCCCCCCCCCCCCCCCCATTTGAATATCACGAACAACACCTGCAGCCTAACATGAGTTGGTGTAGGTGCCTACCTAATATTTTAATGTTGAACATGCCTGGTTTAGCTTGGCCTCACCTGTAAAGATCACAGTCTAGTGTTTCAGCTGTTTATTTCTCTCCTGTAGCTGTGTTGCAGGCTTGTTGTCCCTGCCCGTCCTCTCGTGTGTTTCTTTTGCCTCAGGACACCATTATTTTTCCTCTCAGTGGGCCCCCCCCCACCTCCCTCTGGGTTCCCCCTCCCCCGGAGTATCTGAGATCCCTCCCTGACGTCTTCGCCAGCTTGAGCGCAAATATTGAAACAAGTTCGTGCAGCCCACGTGCGGGTTTTCTCACAGTATTTACAGTACATCTGTTCTCTCTCTCTCTCTCTCTCTCTCTCTCTCTCTCTCTCTCCCATCCCGTCGCCATTACCCATCTTTCTCTTTTCAACTTTTGCCAGTCTTCTTGTTTTTCTTCTTACTTTATTTATTTCTAAAGCCTTATTCATTGCCCTCAGTAATTCTGTACATTTCCAAGCATTTCAATTCTGTCGTGTGTTTTTTTTTGTTGTGTCGGTTATATTGTTTAGCGTTCATGTTTTTATATTTGGGGTGGGGGAGAGGGGGGGGGAGGAGATTGAAGACAAGGAAGGAGAGAATGATGCGTCATGTTGACCTAATTGCAGCTCCTCACAGTTTCTTGTCCTGCAGTGGTCAGAAGGTTGGTGAGCTTGTCTGTCACGTCGTTGATGTCCGTCCGGAGGAGCCCCGGTCGCCCAGTCTGTAGAAATGTATGCCTGGCTCCTTCTAGACCTGAGGAAGAAAAGGCAGCTAGACGTGATGTTAACCATATCACCCTGTATTGTACTGTAACTGTTACTGAAGTTTGGGCGCGCGCGCACACACACACAAGCACAAATCCCTAAATGCTTCTCTACATGTCTACCAAGCTTCCACTGTTCTGAAAGGTCTTTCCTGCAGAAACTCCCACTCTCCTGAAAGGTCTTTCCTGCAGGAGCTCCAGCTCTCCTGAAAGGTGTTTTCTGTAGGAACTCCCGCTCTTCTAAAAAGGTGTTTCTTGCAGGAACTCCCGCTCTCCTGAAAGATGTTTCCTACAGAAACTCCCACTTTACTGGAGGGTCTCTCCTACAAGACTTCTAGTCTCCTCAAAGGAGAACATGCGGGCAGAGAGAATGGCGAACGATGACGTAACAGGAAAAGGAAATGTTGTACCTGTGATGAGAGATAAGAGAAATGACAACTGTGGTAATAGTGCTTCTAGTAATAGTAGACAGGGGCGTACTCTTCAGTTTTACTGGGAGGGTGCAACACAGCTACAGGAGAGAAATAAACAGCTGAAACACTAGACTGTGATCTTTACAGGTGAGGCCAAGCTAAACCAGGCATGTTCAACATTAAAATATTAGGTAGGCACCTACACCAACTCATGTTAGGCTGCAGGTGTTGTTCGTGATATTCAAACTTGTTAAGTTTTCATCAGTTTTTGGTGTTTTTATTTGTTGCCCAAATATGTTGTGTGTGATCTTTGATAAAGCCATTTTGCCGAAATATTGGATTGTTGTATGTTCTTCATTTAAATGTGCTCTTCTTACTTAGTGCCACTCTCATTGCTATCGTTTTTTCTATTTTCTTTCTTTCTTTCTTTCTTTCTTTCTTTCTGTTAAATCGAACCACCTCTGTTTAATTAGTATCTGAAACAGTTTTGCTTTCGTATTGCATTTTATTTTTTGATAGCTGTTTTTTTATTGTTCATATTGCACTATATTTTCTTGTATCTAATCTCACTATTCATATTGCACTATATTTTCCTGTATCTAATCTCACTGTTCATATTGCACTATATTTTCTTGTATCTAGTTTCACTGTTCATATTGCACTATATTTTCCTGTATCTAATTTCACTGTTCATATTGCACTATATTTTCTTGTATCTAATCTCACTATTCATATTGCACTATATTTTCCTGTATCTAATCTCACTGTTCATATTGCACTATATTTTCCTGTATCTAATTTCACTGTTCATATTGCACTATATTTTCCTGTATCTAATCTCACTGTTCATATTGCACTATATTTTCCTGTATCTAATTTCACTGTTCATATTGCACTATATTTTCCTGTATCTAATCTCACTGTTCATAATGCACTATATTTTCCTGTATCTAATTTCACTGTTCATATTGCACTATATTTTCCTGTATCTAATTTCACTGTTCATATTGCACTATATTTTCCTGTATCTAATCTCACTGTTCATAATGCACTATATTTTCCTGTATCTAATTTCACTGTTCATATTGCACTATATTTACCTGTATCTAATTTCACTGTTCATATTGCACTATATTTTCCTGTATCTAATTTCACTGTTCATATTGCACTATATTTTCCTGTATCTAATCTCACTGTTCATAATGCACTATATTTTCCTGTATCTAATTTCACTGTTCATATTGCACTATATTTTCCTGTATCTAATTTCGCTATTGATCGTTGTTTTGGTGTGGTGTTTGCGTGGAAGAAGTTGAGAGAAATACTGGTATAATGACGATGGTGATGATGAAGATGTCCGACCTTTGCACCAAGAAATATTTCAGAGAGATGTACGGCAGTGTTTATTGGTAACCTGTGATATTGTCCTGTACTTACACGAGAGCCGGGGGGGGGGGGGGGAAAGAAGAGTCTTTCACTAAATGTGGATCTTCTATGTACGAGAGAGATGTCGCCTCACTGCTTCTGTTCTGACATCATCCTATCTTCCAGAAACTATTGTGACATCATCCTATCTTCCAAAGACTATTGTGACATCATCTTATCTTCAAGAGACTATTGTGACAGCATCCTATCTTCAAGAGACTATTGTGACAGCATCCTATCTTCAAGAGACGCGACAAGTTACACAGATTATGGGGAACGATTATCCAAGCAGAACAGCGTCACAGTTTTTTTTTTTTTTTGTTTGCTTAAAGAGAGAAAAACTGTCATTAACTGAGACAGGGTATGGGCTCAAACCTCACCAGGTTTTTGTTTTGTTGTTTCCCTTGAGCCTGCTTTCCTCCTTTCAGTCTCCTTGTTGAACCCAACTGAATGTCAGTCTGTGAAAATGGATTATGCATGAGGAGAAATATTACAATACGTACAGTCCGCAGTGGGTTCAATTAAAACTGTAATCACGTTATAATCTGTCTCAAGGTTACGAGAGGCTGCTCTGATTGATGGTGGACTACATGAAATTAATTAAATTTTAAAAAAAAAACAATAGTGAGGTATTGTTGTAGAATCTTGGATAAATAACTGGCCTTCTCCTTTCAACCCCTCACCCCCACCCTCCCCCTCTTTTTTTAAATTTAATGAGATTCTGGAAAAGTCATGTAATTTATGACATTTTTACCAAAAAAAAATTCATCCTATGACTGCCCGCATGATCAGCGTAATCCAGAGTGTCTCGCCGTGTAGCAGATGTTCTCCGTCTTGTGAGAAATTTTGCCCTCAGCACATCGTGCCGAGTACCTGCTACTGCCTCTGGATATACTGGACAGTGGTTCCTAGGCTGTGATTCACGTTGCCCTGGAGTCAGTGTATCCATGGAGCAAGACAAGAAATAGAAGAATATTAGGAATATAAGAAGTTGTTTTTTTTTTCCTTCAGTAATATAATTTAGGTGAAGGGGCCTACGAATTATCGTTGTTTTTAGGGGTCCACTACCTGAAAAATTGAGAACCATTGTGTTTGAGAGTGACAGTCGCTGGAGTCGATCCCGTTGCCTTAAGTTGGCCGAGAGGCCGCGTCTTTATCGGTTCAGTGAATCCAGCTGTCGATGCCGTTGTAACGGACTGATCAGATAAGTGTGAGGTGAGAAGTAAAGTTGATGAAGATAAATACAGTCCTTAATGAGAAAACCTTTCCTTGTCAATATCCGGAGTTATGGAAGGTGAGGGGAGGTAGCAACATAGGACGGAAACAGCCGATACGGGAAGAAACAGAAAACCAAGTGGAAGCGGTGGGCTTTAGAGCGGGCAAGAAACGTAAGAAAGAATTTGCTGGAATGCTGCGTTATTTGAAGCAGTGAATCGTGTGGTCTTTTCGGGGACCACGGGACCTAACGAGGACCACAGGCGTGAATTCAGTAGGATCACAGTGCGGTTTTGGTGGTAGAAACGAACGAAGAAGAAGAAGAAGCAGTGTGATGGCAGCACATGATGATGGTTGTGAGAGTCTAATCATCGTGAGCATAGGTTGTTGTCAGAGATTTTCCTTCGTGCTAAGAGCATGTGCTGTCTGCCTGCACACACAGACAATGTAAAGTTTGCTGTGAAAATTCTCGGCGTTCCCACGTCTCTCCAACCCCACCACCCCCCACCCCACACACACACACACACACAGTGCCCGTTGAGAGACGCATGCGCGGTAATATTTGTAGTAAATCTCGGGTCCGGAGTAGTTCCGTATACGTGGTGCCCGCACAGCGAGAAGAGGACCTGAATCAAGATAGCGAGATCAAAGATGAGCGCTCTTCTATTGCTCACACGTAGTGACAACAGACCTGGGAGTTTCAAGACGTGCAGTCAGTTTAGACATGACTTGAGCATTGCTAGATCGCACTGATATCTTCTATATATCTGGCCATGGTTTGAGCAAAGTTTTGTTTTTTAAGTGCCAGGAATATGCAGAACAACGGTTCCCAATCTTTCTTGAGCGGGACCAACGGTTCCCAATATTTCTTGAGCAGGACCCTAAACCAGAAATGGTGCATGATTTACGATCTATGACAGATACAAAAGTGTAACAGAATTCTTTAATTCTGTTCTTTATTCTATTTAATTTTGGTATTTTGACTAACTGATTAAAGCCCTTATTTAATTATGACGTAGATTGTTGGTGTAAAGGAAAGGTCAATCTTGGCACTTTAAAAATCCTGAGATTTATGATCGTATTTGATGAACTTTACCTTGACATATTTTTTTACTGAAGCTTAATTAAGACCTTGGGAAACCTCAAATCTCGGGGAGTAGCGAACTTAATCATAACTTTATTAAAAGTTAAATTTGGAATCTCCAGTTAAGTTTTTCACTGAATTTCTTTTTTTTTGAAATTGAAATCCCGAGATATTGATTGAACTTTCTCTATACTTGTTTTTATGGCTAAAAATTAGGTTGTTTGTCATGTCTTAAACGTGCAATTTTCGTAAAATTTATACTTTCTCGTGGACGAATGTTGAAGAAAATAGGAAAGTAGAAATTGTTGATGATACTTAACCGCTGAACTTTTAAGTAGGATTACTGTTGTTTAGACGGAGATTAGAATGTGGGATTAAGATAGAAGATAGAAGTGTAAGAATCATAGTGACATGCTTGATTAGTGATTGAGTTATATGATTATATTGAGTGAGATTTTTGATAGATAGTTGAGAGATGTGATATCATTATGGGTTAGAAAGTGTTCTATGAAATTGTGTAGTAATTTGTGATGGAATGTGATTTGAGTTTTCCTTCCGTGGATCCAGGTATGTTTACTTGTAACTGAAGAATATAACAACAGTTCTTTTGAAGCACTGTAGGACTTATAAGGTCCGATACGTGTCTTATTTTCTTACGGATCCATGGAAAGGCTTCTTGTGAGAATGTAAGTTGGGATTTATGTCCATTCATGCTGTATGTCTGGCAGCTGGTCTGAGTGTGAGTATAGTGTAACCCACTCCTTCATTATATGGCGAACAAGCTCCCGTCAAGGCTAGGAGTGGTTTATTCATTTACTACAATCAGTATTCTTCATCGTTACTGATCACTGCCCATTCTTTTCACAATAAATGCGTAGTTTATTTGATTCCATAAAATTCGGGTGTCAGTGGTCTTCAAACTGTTATATTGTCTGTGTACCTGTACATTTAGAGTCTGAGAATTTAAATCCGTTGAAAATCTGTACTAGTAAGGTACTAAGACATTAGTTAAAAAAATTAGTATAAAAGTACTGAAATGCAGCAAAATTTATATGCAACTTATTCTCACAACCACGCCTCAACACTCTCCCCCCCCCCCAAACATAATTTGGATCGGAACCTGAGGTTTGTAACCACAGTTGTAGAGACTCTGCTGATTATGGTGATTATAATGTTAGTGGTAATGCTGCTGCTATTGTGTTAGGAAAGCGGAGAATGTCTCCTTTACAGGGCGAGAAAGACCAGATAGCACGCACGGTTGTGAATGGTGGAGTATAAATTGGAGTACCATTTGAAGGTGGCCCAGAAATATAAGTCCAGAGTATTCTTACTATTTTTTTTTCAAACTGAATCATGAACAGTGGTAATAATAAACGAAATTTAAAATGATAAACGTAAAAATAGAACTGAAACTTTTTGACATACAGCCCTGAGACCTGCAAGTATCTCCTATGAAAGTCAGGGGGGACAAGTGAGATTGCACGGTCAGAGAAGTGGCAACATTCTGAAACTATGCGACCAGCACGAACAGGGAGTTCGCGCGAGTCTGGAACCCGTACCACATGGCGATCTGTGCCTATTTGTGTTTCTGGTCTGTAGAAATTTACTGTCGCCTAGTGACAATATTTGGACTCCAGCGTCAGCGTGGAATTGGTCCAAGCTTCCAGCGAGGCACAATTTCGGAGGAAGGGTTGAAAAGGTTCGAGCGCTTCGGGGTGGGGTTCGAAAATAATGGACAAAGAGATTTGTGTGATGTCGGTTTTGTCTTACTTTGCGCTATGAAATGCTTTTGTTCCTGAAATGCATTGTGGGGGCGAACTAGCTACAGTGTTCTTCCAGTTCTCGCAGCTCTGAACTCTGTTCTTCAGCAAACTTCCGGTTGCTTTTAGCGTTTGTAAGCTCCAGTGTGGGGAAAGTATAAAGAGGCGCGTTGCTTTGAGCTCGTTGTCTGTAAACTGCTCATATTTATATGTTCGCGCGATCGATAATTATATCTGATTGTGTGAGAGAAGAAAGAAAGAAAGAAGAAAAAAAAAAGAAAGAAATGAAAATACATGAAAAAAAAATAATGCTGGATTAGATGTCTATAATGATTTGCCATCCAACCTGAAAGTTACGGCTTGATAGGATCACTGCTGACTCCCTTCAGTCGATCTAGCTTCTAAAATTGGTACCCAACATAAAAATGCTATCAAGAACATCCTGCTAAAACAGCAATAGGGCGAAGCACTCGGAATTTCTATAAGTACTCAGTTGTCACTGAATGAACAGGACAGCGTGATATCTTTTGTTTTGTCATTTTTTTCAGGTTATTTCCCCTGACCTGTTCTTCTAGATAGTAATAGAACATCATGTCTTGAGAATTCCACTACATCTCATCTGTACAAGAACATAATCGCTAACGTATAATCTTTTCCTATCCCATACCGAAGACGTTTTGGATTTTATCGTCCCTTGAATATCTTGGTCATGGCAAACAGTAATTTTGTTAGTAAGTTTAAGGACAAGAAAACTGTTGGCTCTGTTGTTTGTCAGTTCGTGTCTTATATTTGATCAGTTCTAAACGGTAGTTAGAAGGTAAAGAAAGTGATAGAAAAGAAAACGTGTTTGAATAAATAGCATATAAAATCATGAGTAAATGTGGTTACAGCAGCAGAGATTTGCTGTTTCGGTGTGGGGTTATGTGTGCTGGTAATGGTACCATCCTTCATAGAAAGTGGTTTTGAATTAAGCAGATTTATCTGTTGTATGACGTGCTGATTGTTTAACTTGCTGATTGTATAACTTGCTGATTGTGTAATTTGTAGACTGTATAACTTGCAGACTGTATAACTTGCAGATTGTATAACTTGCTGACTGTATAAATTGCTGATTGTATAACTTGTTGACTGTGTGACTTGCCGATTGTATAACTTGTTGATTGTATAACTTTCTGATTGTATAACTTTGCCGATTGTGTGACTTCCTGATTGTATAACTTGCTGATTGTATGATTGTATAACTTCCTGGCTGTATAAATTGCTGATTGTATAACTTACTGATTGTATAACTTCTTGGTTGTATAAATCACTGATTATTATTTTAACCTCCAGCTACTCACATGACTGAATCTGCCAATGCTGGCTTTTGATAATCGATCACATTATCAGCAAGCATTGCTTATATAACTTGCTGATTGTACAACTTGTTGATTGTGCATCTTGCTGACTGTAACTAGTTGGTCATCGTTTTACTCTCCAGAAACTCTCGTGACTGAATCTTCCAACGTTGACTTTTGATAATCATCCACATTAACAGCAAGCATTGTTTCTGCTGCCAGGTCTGGTATTTTCGCCCTTACCTAAAATATTGCCTCCAGTTTTGTCCTAATTTCCACCTTAAATATCGCCGCATCCTTTGCCGTAGTCGCTGTCTGTCTGGTTCGACCTTTATCCAGTTCTTCTCGTGTAGGGATCTGATGACTGACCAGTTGTTCGCTGATCATACAAAACCTCAGTCCTGTTATGAAACTACCTGAGGGCAAAATATGTCAGTCTGATCTGTTGTCCGTTTGAGGCCGCTGTTGGTTTTGCTATAACTTGAGGGCTGAAACTTGTCCTCTAATTTGCTGTTAAACATGGCTGCCTAAAGAGATCAGCGGCAGTTTCTCTCGAGCTTCATACACTCAGGTAGGGAAGTTTTAATTAAGAACAACATATTTGCATAGAATCACTTGTTGGACATTGTATTCGGTTTTCAAGTGCTTTTACCCAGAGAATAACATGCAGCCTTCCTTACAGCAAAGTAAACTCTAGATGCGGTAGTTTAGAGTGATCGTAGTGTAATAGAGTCAGGTAGTTATAAACACAAGTGTTCTGTGGACTGTATGTAAGTCTGTATGGTGGTGTAGTGGTTAGTGCACAGGGCTGTAGATCAGAAGGTACCTGGTTCGGTTTCGCACTGGGGTGGATTTTTTTTTTCTGGCCGACCGGCACCGTGGTCAGCCATTGTTCAAAAAGTGGATACCTGAAGTTTTCCTGGGAAAGCAAAGGCAACGAGAACAGGTGCTGGCGTCCCTACCTTAAATGTTAACAAACGCGGCGAGAACAGGTGCTGGCATCCCTACCTTAAATGTTAACAGAGGCAGTGGAGTTTTGTACCTTGAGGCAGGAGACAGTCGAAACTTGTACGCTGAGACAGGAGACAGTCGAACCTTGTACCCCGAGGCAGAAGACAGTCGAACCTTTTTCTCTTAGGCAGGCGACAGTCGAAACTTGTACCCTGAGGCAGGCGACAGTCTAACCTTGTACCCTGACCTGTTCTTCTAGATAGTAATAGAACATCATGTCTTGAGAATTCCACTACATCTCATCTGTACAAGAACATAATCGCTAACGTATAATCTTTTCCTATCCCATACCGAAGACGTTTTGGATTTTATCGTCCCTTGAATATCTTGGTCATGGCAAACAGTAATTTTGTTAGTAAGTTTAAGGACAAGAAAACTGTTGGCTCTGTTGTTTGTCAGTTCGTGTCTTATATTTGATCAGTTCTAAACGGTAGTTAGAAGGTAAAGAAAGTGATAGAAAAGAAAACGTGTTTGAATAAATAGCATATAAAATCATGAGTAAATGTGGTTACAGCAGCAGAGATTTGCTGTTTCGGTGTGGGGTTATGTGTGCTGGTAATGGTACCATCCTTCATAGAAAGTGGTTTTGAATTAAGCAGATTTATCTGTTGTATGACGTGCTGATTGTTTAACTTGCTGATTGTATAACTTGCTGATTGTGTAATTTGTAGACTGTATAACTTGCAGACTGTATAACTTGCAGATTGTATAACTTGCTGACTGTATAAATTGCTGATTGTATAACTTGTTGACTGTGTGACTTGCCGATTGTATAACTTGTTGATTGTATAACTTTCTGATTGTATAACTTTGCCGATTGTGTGACTTCCTGATTGTATAACTTGCTGATTGTATAACTTCCTGGCTGTATAAATTGCTGATTGTATAACTTACTGATTGTATAACTTCTTGGTTGTATAAATCACTGATTATTATTTTAACCTCCAGCTACTCACATGACTGAATCTGCCAATGCTGGCTTTTGATAATCGATCACATTATCAGCAAGCATTGCTTGTATAACTTGCTGATTGTACAACTTGTTGATTGTGCATCTTGCTGACTGTAACTAGTTGGTCATCGTTTTACTCTCCAGAAACTCTCGTGACTGAATCTTCCAACGTTGACTTTTGATAATCATCCACATTAACAGCAAGCATTGTTTCTGCTGCCAGGTCTGGTATTTTCGCCCTTACCTAAAATATTGCCCCCAGTTTTGTCCTAATTTCCACCTTAAATATCGCCGCATCCTTTGCCGTAGTCGCTGTCTGTCTGGTTCGACCGTTATCCAGTTCTTCTCGTGTAGGGATCTGATGACTGACCAGTTGTTCGCTGATCATACAAAACCTCAGTCCTGTTATGAAACTACCTGAGGGCAAAATATGTCAGTCTGATCTGTTGTCCGTTTGAGGCCGCCGTTGGTTTTGCTATAACTTGAGGGCTGAAACTTGTCCTCTAATTTGCTGTTAAACATGGCTGCCTAAAGAGATCAGCGGCAGTTTCTCTCGAGCTTCATACACTCAGGTAGGGAAGTTTTAATTAAGAACAACATATTTGCATAGAATCACTTGTTGGACATTGTATTCGGTTTTCAAGTGCTTTTACCCAGAGAATAACATGCAACCTTCCTTACAGCAAAGTAAACTCTAGATGCGGTAGTTTAGAGTGATCGTAGTGTAATAGAGTCAGGTAGTTATAAACATAAGTGTTCTATGGACTGTATGTAAGTCTGTATGGTGGTGTAGTGGTTAGTGCACAGGGCTGTAGATCAGAAGGTACCTGGTTCGGTTTCGCACTGGGGTGGATTTTTTTTTTTTTTCTGGCCGACCGGCACCGTGGTCAGCCATTGTTCACAAAGTGGATACCTGAAGTTTTCCTGGGAAAGCAAAGGCAACGAGAACAGGTGCTGGCGTCCCTACCTTAAATGTTAACAAACGCGGCGAGAACAGGTGCTGGCGTCCCTACCTTAAATGTTAACAGAGGCAGTGGAGTTTTGTACCTTGAGGCAGGAGACAGTCGAAACTTGTACGCTGAGACAGGAGACAGTCGAACCTTGTACCCCGAGGCAGAAGACAGTCGAACCTTTTTCTCTTAGGCAGGCGACAGTCGAAACTTGTACCCTGAGGCAGGCGACAGTCTAACCTTGTACCCTGAGACAGGAGACAGTCGAACCTTGTACCCTGAGACAGGAGACAGTCTAACCTTGTACCCTGAGGCAGGAGACAGTCGAACCTTGTACCCTGAGACAGGAGACAGTCGAACTTTCTACCTTGAGACAGGAGACAGTCGAACCTTGTACCCTGAGACAGGAGACAGTCGAACCTTGTACCCTGAGACAGGAGACAGTCTAACCTTGTACCCTGAGGCAGGAGACAGTCGAACCTTGTACCCTGAGACAGGAGACAGTCGAACTTTCTACCTTGAGACAGGAGACAGTCGAACCTTGTACCCTGAGACAGGAGACAGTCGAACATTGTACCCTGAGACAGGAGACAGTCGAACCTTGTACGCTGAGACAGGAGACAGTCGGACCTTGTACCCTGAGACAGGAGACAGTCGGACATTGTGCCCTGAGGTAGGAGACAGTTGAACCTTATACTCTGAAGCAGGAGACAGTCAAACATTGTACTCTGAAGCAGGAGACAGTTGAACCTTGTACCCTGAGGTAGGAGACAGTCAAACATTGTACTCTGAAGCAGGAGACAGTTGAACCTTGTACCCTGTTGCAGGAGACAGTCAAACATTGTACTCTGAAGCAGGAGACAGTCGAACCTTGTACCCTGTGGCAGGAGACAGTCAAACATTGTACTCTGAAGCAGGAGACAGTCGAACCTTGTACCCTGTGGCAGGAGACAGTCAAACATTGTACTCTGAAGCAGGAGACAGTCGAACCTTGTACCCTGTGGCAGGAGACAGTCAAACATTGTACTCTGAAGCAGGAGACAGTCGAACCTTGTACCCTGTGGCAGGAGACAGTCAAACATTGTACTCTGAAGCAGGAGATGGTAGAACCTTGTACTCTGAGGTAGGAGACAGTCGAAGCTTGTACCTTGTGGCAAGAGACAATCAAACATTGTACTTTGAAGCAGGAGACAGTCGAACCTTGTACCCTGTGGCAGGAGACAGTCAAACATTGTACTCTGAAGCAGGAGACAGTCGAACCTTTTACCCTGAGGTAGGAGACAATCAAACATTGTACTCTGAAGCAGGAGACAGTCTAACCTTGTACCCTGAGGTATGAGACAGTCAAACATTGTACTCTGAAGCAGGAGACAGTCGAACCTTTTACCCTGAGGTAGGAGACAGTCAAACATTGTACTCTGAAGCAGGAGACAGTCGAACCTTGTACCCTGAGGTATGAGACAGTCAAACATTGTATTCTGAAGCAGGAGACAGTCGAACCTTGTACCCCTATGCAGGAGACAGCCGAATCTTGTACTCTGAAGTGGATTCCCATAGCTATGCCAGCTTCCCTTTGTGTCTGGTTTTATACTCTCCATCATCTTAATTACTTGGTTGGTTACAGTTTTTGTAAGCAGTACTTGCTACTGTTGTTCATCTTCTGTGGTGCATTCTTTTGTATTGTGTTCTTTTTCCACATTTCTAATATTTCTTTCTCAGAACAAAACATCCATGTCAGCTCCTTGTTTTTGTTGTTCTGATTGAGCACATGATCTAAACAGCACCAATATCTGTAGAATTTAGGTTTTATAGAAGTTTGTATTTCCCTGTTTTCTCTCTCTTTCTCTCTCGCTCTCTCTTTCTCTCATTCTCTTTTTCTTTCTCTCCCTCTTCTCTCTCTCTCTTTCTGTATCGCTCTCATTCTCTTACTCTGTCTTTCTCTCTGGCTTTCTTTCTCTCTCCACTCTCTTTCTCCTCTCTTTCTTCTCTCTCTTTCTCCTCTCTTTCTTCTCTCGTTCTTTCTCTCTCTTCTCTGTCTCTATCTTTCTCCTCTTTCTTCTCTCGTTCTTTCTCTCCCTTCTCTGTCTCTCTCTCTCTCTTTCTCTCATTCTCTTACTCTGTCTTCTCTCTGGCTTTCTTTCTCTCTCCTTCTTTCTTCTCTCGTTCTTTCTCTCCTTCTCTGTCTCTATCTTTCTCCTCTTTCTTCTCTCGTTCTTTCTCTCCCTTCTCTGTCTCTATCTTTATTCTCTCGTTCTTTCTCTCCCTTCTCTGTCTCTATCTTTATTCTCTCGTTCTTTCTCTCCCTTCTCTGTCTCTATCTTTCTTCTCTCCTTCTTTCTCTCCCTTCTCTGTCTCTGTCTTTCTTCTCTCCTTCTTTCTCTCCCTTCTCTGTCTCTATCTTTATTCTCTCGTTCTTTCTCTCCCTTCTCTGTCTCTATCTTTATTATCTCGTTCTTTCTCTCCCTTCTCTGTCTCTATCTTTATTCTCTCGTTCTTTCTCTCCCTTCTCTGTCTCTATCTTTCTTCTCTCCTTCTTTCTCTCCCTTCTCTGTCTCTATCTTTCTTCTCTCCTTCTTTCTCTCCCTTCTCTGTCTCTATCTTTATTCTCTCGTTCTTTCTCTCCCTTCTCTGTCTCTATCTTTCTTCTCTCGTTCTTTCTCTCCCTTCTCTGTCTCTATCTTTCTCCTCTTTCTTCTCTCCTTCTTTCTCTCCCTTCTCTGTCTATCTTTCTTCTCTCGTTCTTTCTCTCCCTTCTCTGTCTCATCTTTATTCTCTCGTCTTTCTCTCCCTTCTCTGTCTCTATCTTTCTTCTCTCGTTCTTTCTCTCCCTTCTCTGTCTATCTTTCTTCTCTCGTTCTTTCTCTCCCTTCTCTGTCTCTATCTTTCTTCTCTCGTTCTTTCTCTCCCTTCTCTGTCTCTATCTTTATTCTCTCGTTCTTTCTCTCCCTTCTCTGTCTCTATCTTTCTTCTCTCGTTCTTTCTCTCTCTTCTCTGTCTCTCTCTGTCTTTCTCCTCCCCCTTCTTTTTCTCTCTCTTTCTCTGTCTTTCTCGCTCCCTCATTCCCTCTGTCTCTCTCTCTCTGAACCTTAAGTGCCCAGGGCACATGGGGCTTCCGCAAGGGTTTTCCACAAATGCCTGTCTTTCGCCTTTTTTTCTGCTCTTGCCCAGGTGAGCCCTCTATTGCTCAACATCCTTTCTGTTGTTCTTCTCCATGTCTCTTTTGGTCTACCCTTACTTCTGCTCCCCTGTGGTGTCCATCTTAGTGCTATTTTTGGTAGTGAGTTGTCAGTCATTCGGAGCACATGTCCCAACCATCGCCAGCGTCTTTCCTCAATAATTGTTGTCAGTGGTTTCATCTGCATTTCTGCCAATAAGATGTTATTTCTTATGGTGTTTGGCCAAAATATATTTTTAATTCTACGTAAACATTTAGTCTGGAAAGAATTCAACTTGTTTTCTATGGTTTTGGTGATTTTCCAGCATTCACTTCCATAGAGTAGTACACTTAGAACATTACTCTTAAATATCCTGATTTTCATATTTATGCTTAGTTTATTTGATTTCCATATATTCTGTAGCATTGCAAAAGCCTGGTTTGCTCTAGTAAGTCTGCTGTTGATGTCCTCTGTGCTGTCTCCATTTTCTACTACTCTGCTGCCAAGGTATACAAATTCGTTGACCTCCTCCACTAACTTGTTGTCTACTCTGAGTACATTTCTGTTGTTCACATTTTGCTTCATTAACTTTGTCTTTCCTACGTTGATCTTTAGTCCTATGTTGTTTGCATTCTGGGTTAACTTGTTTATTTTATCTTGCATATCTTTGTGACTGCTTGATAATAGACAAATGTCGTCCGCAAAGTCAAGGTCCTGCAGCACTGTGTTAAGGGTCCATTGTAATCCTCTGCGTTTGTCTGATGTTGCCTCCTTCATTAACCAGTCTACTGCCAAGATAAATAATGTTGGTGATAGTACACATCCCTGTTTCACTCCTGTTTGTACCCTAAAGCTGCTGGAGGTATGTTCTCCACAGATGACTTTGCACTGAAAACCCTCGTATAGGGCTTTGATTACATTAACTATTTTATGGGGGAGGCCATGCCATCTTAGGATTTTCCACAGTGCATCTCTGTTGACACTGTCAAAGGCTTTCTCAAAATCTATGAATAATGCATATGTTGTGCTATGCCATTCATTTGCCTGTTCTAATATTTGTCTAAGTACAAATATATGGTCTATGCATGATCTTCCTTTCCTAAATCCTGCCTGCTCTTTCCGAAGTTTTTCCTCAAGTGTTGGTACAATTCTGTTGATGATTATTCTGCAAAATACTTTACTAGTGAGTGGCAGTAGGGTAATGCCTCTCCAGTTCCCGCAATCTCTGAGATCACCCTTCTTTGGTAGTTTTACTATAAGACCAGTTTTCCACTCCTTTGGGGCTTTTTCTACATCCCAAATTTGTTGTAATATCCGGCAAAGTTGTTTTGGTGTTTCTGTTTCTTCTGCTTTCAACATCTCAGCAGTCACTTCATCTTCACCTGGTGCCCTGTCTGATTTTAGCATCTTTATCGCCTCTTTTACTTCATTTATTGTTATTGGTCCTGTATTGATGTTTAGTTCCGCTTTTGCTTCAGGTATATCTATTGCTTGTGCTGCTTGTGTTCTGTTTAGTAGGGTGTTAAAGTGTTCCCTCCATCTTTCAATTTTTTCTCTTTCTCCACTGACCAGTTGTCCATTTTGTGTTCTTACTGCACTTTCACATCTTGTATTGAAGTTACCTGTCATCTGCTTTGTGATTTTATATATGGTTTTCATGTCATTTGTATATGCTGCTTTCTCTGCTGTTTCTGCTAAGTTGTCATAATACTGACGTTTATCTTGACGGCATGATTCCTTCACTTCTTTGTCTTTTTGTGCATAATTACTCAAAACTCGTTCTTTAAGTCGTTGTGATTTGGTGTTCAGTAATTTTTCCTTGATTTCTTTTCTTTGCTCTATCTTTTCCCATGTGGTCTCACTTATCCATTCCTCTTTTCTCCTTTTCCGATATCCCAACACCTCTTTTGCTGTTTCCTGTAGTGTTTTATTGAATTCTAATATGGACATTTCTGCTTCGTCTTGTAGGACACTGAAGCGGTTCTTAAGTATTATTGAGAATTCATTTCTTGTTTGCTGGTCTATCAGTTTTCTTGTATCAAAATGTATCTTTCTGTGTTCTCCGATTCTGGCTTTCCTTAATTTTAGTTTTATTTTTGCTACCAGAAGGTTGTGATCACTTCCTATATCTGCTCCTTTCCTTGCTCGCACATCTTGTAGTGACCGTTTCCACTTGTTGTTTATTAGTATGTGATCGATTTGGTTTTCTGTGGTTTTATCTGGTGACCTCCAAGTCACCTTATGGATGTTTTTGTGTTGGAAAATTGTCCCTCCGATGGTCATCATGTTTTCTTCACAGAAACTGCACAGTCTTTCTCCATTTTCATTTATTTCTCCGATTCCTTCTCTTCCCATGATTCTTCTTCTATCTTCATTTCCTTCACCTACTTTTGCATTGAAGTCGCCCAAGATGAGTAGCATATCATGCTTGGGTATTGTTTCTACTGTGGCTTGGAGGCTGTTGTAAAAATCTTCTTTTAATTCCTCTTCAGCTGCTTCTGTTGGTGCATAACAAACTATAATAGACAGCTTCGTGAATCTTGAGTTGAACCGTGCATATAATAATCTCTCATTTATTGGGGTCCATTTCAGCAATGCTCTGGATGCTTCTTTTGTTATAATCAATGCTACTCCTCCTTCATGAAGATCTTCTTTACCTGACCATATTATTGTATCTTCTGTGTGCTGTGTTGTTAATTTCCTTCTGCCTTGTCCTGTCCATCTTGCTTCTTGTATTCCTAGTATGTCTAGTTTGTATCTGTGCATTTCCTTGATGGTTTGTGCTAGTTTTCCAGTCTGGTTTAGTGTTCTTACATTCCAGCTGCCTATTTGCATCTTTTGTTTAGGTTCCAGGAGGTCTGCAGTCGGGCTGGGGACTTCCAGTGGCTGGCTTTCATCCACAACCTTCATGGGCTCAGTTTCCTGATACGCATTTCTCCTTCCACCTGCATTTGCTTTTTCCCTTGCTTCTGTTTCTGTAGCAGTCTGATAGTTTTTTACCAGATAGGGTTGCTGGCCCTATGCTGAACCCTCCTTAGTCGCCTTTTACGATCATGCATGATAGGGTACAGTGGTCCTATTCTTTGCAGATCCCGGGTACCACACGGGATTCCCTCTGTCTGTCTCGGTTTTATTGTTTTCTCACTTTGTTTTACACACACACTCCTACATACATTGTCTGTTCACTCATTATAATGTCTTTCAATGTCCGTTCAGTCTGTCCGTCAGTGTTCTCCGCTGTTCTCGCTCCTAGCCCTGTGTTCAGTCTGTCTGTCAGTGTTCTCCGCTGTTCTCGCTCCTAGCCCTGTGTTCAGTCTGTCCGTCAGTGTTCTCCGCTGTTCTCGCTCCTAGCCCTGTGTTCAGTCTGTCTGTCAGTGTTCTCCGCTGTTCTCGCTCCTAGCCCTGTGTTCAGTCTGTCTGTCAGTGTTCTCCGCTGTTCTCGCTCCTAGCCCTGTGTTCAGTCTGTCTGTCAGTGTTCTCCGCTGTTCTCGCTCCTAGCCCTGTGTCCAGTCTGTCTGTCAGTGTTCTCCGCTGTTCTCGCTCCTAGCCCTGTGTTCAGTCTGTCTGTCAGTGTTCTCCGCTGTTCTCGCTCCTAGCCCTGTGTTCAGTCTGTCTGTCAGTGTTCTCCGCTGTTCTCGCTCCTAGCCCCGTCTTCTTTCTGTGTACACGGTGTGTTCACTACGCTATGGAAATCAGACACGTGTTATTACTTGATGGCATTTCTCTGTTTCCTACTTCTGGGGGAGGCCATGTTAAGATAAGTTCTTCGTTTAGTTATTTGTTTTTTGTCTCGTTTGTGCATGTAATCCTCGAAAAAAAAGCTCATGCCGAAATATCGGATGTTGTATGTTTTTCATGTATACATTCTCATACTTTCTATTCGTTTTTTCTCACTTTACTCATTCCCTCTGCCACTCTGTAAAACTGCACCATGCACCTCTGTCTACAATTTTTACTTTATACCACGTTCACTTCCCTAATCCCAGGGATCTCCTGTTAGTAGCAGCTTTGTGCCAGTCTTCTTACTCAGATCTGCTAACTCTTTGCTTGTCTGTCAACTGTTCATCTTCAGGCACAGATCTGCTAACTCTTTACTTGTCTTATCAACTGTTCTGCTCTTACAACCTTCAGTGATCCGTAAAAAAAAAAAATGCTTTACTCGCGTTTAGTGAGCAGTATTATGCTGTGTGTTATTCTATCAGGCAGTAATTTCTAGTAGTGGGCCTTATACTTTTCCGCGGACCGTAATTTCTAGTAGTGTGTCTTATACTTTTCCGCGGACCGTAATTTCTAGTAGTGTGTCTTATACTTTTCCGCGGACCGTAATTTCTAGTAGTGTGAATTATACTTTTCCGCGGACAGTAATTTCTAGTAGTGTGTCTTATACTTTTCCGCGGACCGTAATTTCTAGTAGTGTGTCATATACTTTTCCGCGGACAGTAATTTCTAGTAGTGTGTCTTATACTTTTCCGCGGACCGTAATTTCTAGTAGTGTGTCTTATACTTTTCCGCGGACAGTAATTTCTAGTAGTGGGCCTTATACTTTTCCGCGGACCGTAATTTCTAGTAGTGTGTCTTATACTTTTCCGCGGACCGTAATTTCTAGTAGTGTGTCTTATACTTTTCCGCGGACCGTAATTTCTAGTAGTGTCTTATACTTTTCCGCGGACAGTAATTTCTAGTAGTGTGTCTTATACTTTTCCGCGGACCGTAATTTCTAGTAGTGTGTCTTATACTTTTCCGCGGACAGTAATTTCTAGTAGTGGGCCTTATACTTTTCCGCGGACCGTAATTTCTAGTAGTGTGTCTTATACTTTTCCGCGGACCGTAATTTCTAGTAGTGTGTCTTATACTTTTCCGCGGACCGTAATTTCTAGTGGTGTGTCTTATACTTTTCCGCGGACAGTAATTTCTAGTGGTGTGTCTTATACTTTTCCGGGGACAGTAATTTCTAGTGGTGTGTCTTATACTTTTCCGCGGACAGTAATTTCTAGTGGTGTGTCTTATACTTTTCCGGGGACAGTAATTTCTAGTAGTGTCTTATACTTTTCCGCGGACAGTAATTTCTAGTAGTGTGTCTTATACTTTTCCGCGGACCGTAATTTCTAGTAGTGTGTCTTATACTTTTCCGCGGACAGTAATTTCTAGTAGTGGGCCTTATACTTTTCCGCGGACCGTAATTTCTAGTAGTGTGTCTTAATACTTTTCCGCGGACCGTAATTTCTAGTAGTGTGTCTTATACTTTTCCGCGGACCGTAATTTCTAGTGGTGTGTCTTATACTTTTCCGCGGACAGTAATTTCTAGTGGTGTGTCTTATACTTTTCCGGGGACAGTAATTTCTAGTGGTGTGTCTTATACTTTTCCGCGGACAGTAATTTCTAGTGGTGTGTCTTATACTTTTCCGGGGACAGTAATTTCTAGTAGTGTGTCTTATACTTTTCCGGGGACAGTAATTTCTAGTAGTGTGCCTAATGTTTTCCTGTAGGCAATAATTTATAGTAGGAAAAAAAGACAAAATTGCCGTTTCCATGGCATTAAGGCATATTTGGGATAGAGTGTTAGGCCCATATTTCCAAGATCTTCGGAAATACAGGCATAATAATACCGTAACCCCAATATGTCTTAATGGCGTGAAATTTATAGTATTAATACTTATTGTCTCATATGTGCATTAATTCCTAGTATTATGCCTTCTCTTATCTTGTCTTGTCTCCTTCCTCATATACCTTTCCACATTGAGAAGACAAGACTTCTTAATAGGGTTCAGTGGTTTTCTTCATGTAACAGGAAAGTTAACGTGTTAATGTCCTCCCACCACCTCCTGCGTGGACGGCCTTCGCTTCTGTTCTCACTCTTAGAGTTTCCCCAGCCTGTACCCTCCAGCAGGTGATAAATTCTGCTATTATGCTGTGTGCATAATATAAATGCGGAAATTTTCTAGTATTTTGCTTTGTATTCACCTGTTGGGTACCGCGGTGGTATAGTGGTTAGAGCACTGGCTTGCCGATCGAATTGCCTGGTTCGATTTCGCACTGGGGGAGAATTTTTTTCGGACGGACCGGCACTGGGGTCAACCCAGGCTAAAAAAAAGGGGAGGGGGTCCCTAGGAAAATAAAGGCCTCGAGGCCAGGTGCTGGCTTCTCTACCTCAAATGCTTTAGTGGCCTGGAAATGTGAAGGCTCTAACACTACATACTCCTACGGCCTGCAAATGCTTCGGGAATTGAATTAGATTCACCTGTTTGGCTGTAATCTCTAGCCCTCTCAGCTGTTTCGGTGGCTGACAGTTTTCCAACAAATTCCAAGCATAACTTTCCGGACAGAACTCTGCAAATAGCTTGTTGCATGTCTGTAGCGAACATAAAGGAAGACTTATTTCACTTACCGTCAAAATAAGGGCAACAACTTCAGTACTCACAGGAGGAAAAAAAAACCGCTGTGGAGGAAAAGAGTTAAATAAGGGGCAGATATTTCTGTGAACTTTGGCACAAGGATTTGTACATTAGCACAAAACACTGACCGTTAAATGATGAATAGTGCAGTGACGAACAGTTCTGAAATTCTCATACAGGAAACGAAAGAAACCATTGCTCTTAAAAGTGTTCATTGTGATCTGTAGCGGGATCAGAAAAACCCATAAACGATTTGTAAATACGGGCCACCTTTTTGGGACAGCTCTCAAAACACAATGATGAATGGCGTATATTTTGAGACAAATTGACGGCTGGATCCAGTTCTTGGATTCGATTAAAGTTTTGAGTGGATAAGTCCTTTCATCTCGTGGTGTGTCTTTTGAGTTTTGACCGGGCTCGGCAGTGAAGCATTTGAAAGGTTTGACCCTGGAGAAAGCACAGGATAATGTGAGTAACGTGTATGTTTCTGGGTCACGTGCGCCTCTGTGCGCGTGATAACTTGCTGAGAATACCAGGTCTTTTTGACAGGCTTTTGATGCGGTCGCGGTTGAGTGATTACTTCCACGTTGGGTTTTTTTTCTTCCACGTTTGGAAATGGTGTATGGATGAATGAGTGAGGTCCCAGTGGTAAAAAACATTGGGATCTGTAAGGAGACATGTTTTATGTCCAAAGTATGAGAGACAGGTTTAAGAAAGGTGATTGACGTATACATTTTCTAGTCCTAGAATATCTTATGACAGTTGACAGTGTTTCTAAAGCGGATTATTCTTTTCTGCTAACACAGTCGCTTGTTTAGCTACTACTTTCTTATCTGTTTCTTTACAAGTGAAAACATGCTTTAAAACAGTGTTTCCTAAACTTCCCAATGTCGAGGACGCCCCTAAAAACAGTAATAGTTTGCCGCGGTACCCTCGCATCCTCTTCTTCTTGCTGTCCCAAGATCAGTTTGGTGTTAAATTAGCAACATATATATTTGTAGTATTGCACGTAATCTAGATTTCCTATTCAGATCCATATATGACTCCTGTTTTGGAACCATTGCTTTAAATTGTAATCCGTGCCCTCATTTCCTGTTTCGTTCCGGTGTTGTGTTTCTTTCCTTTCTTCCTGCCTAACAGTCTTATTACATACCTGACATTCTGATTACATAACTGACATTCAGATTTCACACCTGACATTCTGATTACAATGTTACTGTACTCCTGTGAGTAAATGCACTTTTCCCTGTATATTTTTTTATTATGTATTGTTCTTGTCACGGAATCATATGTCAGGAGTTGTGTCTGTGGCCACAATCTTTTCAAAAAGTCCCAACGCTAGAGAGAGAGAGAAAGAGAGAGAGAGAGATGTGGCTAGTAGCATACCTGACCATCCTTTTTTATTATTTTGGACTGCTCTTGCAGGCACCGAGTTCACTTAGTTGCTTATTCTGAACAGTGCCCACATTTTTGTTTGGTAGGTAGTCATTTATGTATGTAGTTAGTTTCTGTACTGAGTGCATGGATGAGAGCGAAACTTAAATGTTATGTTTTATTTGATGTCTCTCAGCTCCAGTTACGTTTGTTATATGGGCAGCATATTTGTAGAATGTCTGGAACAGAGTGAAAGATGTATGATAAAGGGCAGGATGTCAGACGGGCCTGCGTGCCCAGTTCTTAACCCTTTTGAAATAAAGATCAATCAGTCTTATCTCTGTCTATCTGACTGTTTGTCTCTCTCTCACTCTCTCTCTCTCTCTCACACACACACACTCTCTCTCTCTCTCTATCTCTGTCTGTCTGTCTGTCTCTGTCTGTCTTTCTGGAGCAAAGACGCTGTCAGATTTGCCAGTCAGTGACCCATAGCTGACATGTTAGCATCAGAGTTGGTGAACAGTAGCTGACTAAGACCCTATCCCACCTCTCTGTTGGTAGCCCTAGTAACAGATTTAGACAGGGATTTGGGGCAAGGATCGCCCTAGTCCCCACGGTGGTGGAGCCTGTAAAGAAGTACTGCACATCCCTTGCTTTTAAATGCACTCAGAGACTGTAAAAAAGGTCGCCATAACCTTCTCCCTCTCCAACACGATCCTGTGCCTCAACATCCTCGCCGCATCAGCTGCAAATAACACCGGCTCATAGTTCCAGGGAGAGAAGAAGAAGGAAGAATGAGAATTTGTCTCTCTCTCTCTCTCACTCTCTTTCACTCACTCACTCTCTTTCACTCACTCACTCACTCTCTTTCACTCACTCACTCACTCACTCTCTTTCACTCACTCACTCTCACTCACTCACTGTCTCACTCACTCTCTCTCTCTCTCTCTCTTCCATTCACTCACTCTCTTTCACTCACTCACTCTCTTTCACTCACTCACTCACTCTGTCTCACTCACTCTCTCTCTTTCACTCACTCACTCTCTCTCACTCACTCACTCTCTTTCACTCACTCACTCACTCTCTTTCACTCACTCACTCTCTCTCTTTCACTCACTCACTCTCTCTTTCACTCACTCTCTCTCACTCACTCACTCTCTCACTCATCTCTCTCACTCTCTTTCACTCACTCACTCTCTCTCACTCATTCTCTCTCTCTCTCACTCTCTCTCACTCACTCTCTCTCACTCACTCACTCTTTCTCTCTCTTTCATTCTCCACCAATTCACGTAAAACTTATAAGTAATATTCATTCTTATAACTTCAAACTTTGTCAACATCTGTTTGATATGGACTATATGCCTCCCTAAGCATAGTTTAACGTATACCTTTAGTGTTGTAATTTTGTAAAATACTGCTTTTCTATAAATGTGTTATTTTTGAATGAATGTAAGAATGCAAGTTTATTTCATGTTGTTACATAAATCAGAGTGTAGAGTGTATGAACATGAGATAAGTTTATTATTTATTTATGTAATCATTTAATGTGCCTCCATGATTATTATACTCATTAAAAAATGCTGAATGACTGTGACTGAGTGAAAGCTGTATGATGAAGGGCAGAATGTCAAACGAGCCTGCGTGTCCAGTTCTTAACCCTTTGAAAATAAAGTATGTTCATTCGTTCGTTCGTTCGTTTTCTCACTCACTCACTCACTCTCTCTCAATTCAGCTTAGAATCATTTCTGAAAGAGTTACAAGCAGCACCTCTAGATCATGTGTACCAACTAACTTTCCCTGATCAGGCCATGTAATGGATAAAAACCTTCAGGGATATATTTGACAAGCATGTTCCTTTTAAAGAGATGAGAGTTAAACATCAAGTGAAGTCCCCCTGGATAACACCTGAGATATTGCAAGTCATGAGGGAAAGGGATCAGGCCCACAAAATTAAGGAATCCACTAGCTACCGATTACTTAGAAATAGAGTTCAGTATTTAATTAGGCAAGAAAAGAGAAATTACTTTAGGAACCTAGTTCAGAATAAATCTGTCTGTCTGGAAAGCACTTCACATTCTAGCAAACAAGAGAAAACAGTCTGACTTGCAGAGTTATAATCATGTGCCCGCTTGTGAAGAGTTCAGCAATCACTTCAGAGAAGAAGTCAGTATCTTGAAATCTTCACTACCAACCCCTACTTTTGATTTAAGTGAATTAAATAAATTTATAGGTAGTAAATGTGCAAATCTAAAGCAACCCAGTATTCCTTTCATGTCAGTGATGTTTATAATTATCTTTCATCTTTTAAGAATAACAACACAGCAGGACTTGATGAAATCACCAACAAGATATTAAGCTACTCAGCCCCATTAATTACAGATACACTAACATACATTTACAATCAGTGCATTGCACGTTGTCATTTTCCTCAGGCTTTTAAAATTGCAAAAATACATCTCCTTTTTAAATCTGGTTCGGAGAAAAATCCCTCAAGCTATAGACCAATTTCCATTCTATCGACTTTGTCTAAACTCATTTTTTAAAAAAACAAAAAAATAAAAAATAAAAAATAAACACACTCACGCACGCACGCGCGCGCGCAAGAAAATGATTTGATTGTTGACTGTCAGTCAGGTTTTAGGCCAAAACATTCCTGCTACACAGCTCTCACAAAAATGACAGAATGTTGGTTATCTAATATAAACGATGATAAATTATGTGGTGCTGTCTTTGTTGACTTTTATAAAAGCATTTGACATGATTGATCATGAATTCCTAGTTAGAAAGCTTGAGACTTATAGATTACACCCTGACTTGACAAAATTTATTAGATCTTTTCTTTTCAACAGACAACAGGTAGTTTGCATCAAAAACTCTAATTCAAGTTCATCTATAGTTGATAATGTTGTTCCACAGGGATCTATTCTTGGTCCTCTCCTGTTTACCATCTACATCAATGATCTTCCACTTCATCAAAAAAAAAGTCATCTTGTGGCCTCTGCTGATGACTGCACAGTTCACACTAGTGACAGTGACTGTATTAACCTTGAGTCAACTCTTCAGATTGAAATAAGCAGTCTAATTAACTGGAGCAACAACAACAACAGAATGCTCATAAACACCAGCAAAACAAAATTCATGATCATTACAACAAGACAGAAATTAACAAATTCACCAACAACAACACTACAGCTCAACGCTGGAACTTCACAGATAGAGAATGTTAGTGACCATAAAACTCTAGGTCTTATGATTTGACCACCACCTCAGCTGGAATCACCAGGTAGACAATCTAACCAAACTCATTACACCAAACGTTTACCAGTTTACTCAAATTAAACATTTTCTTGACACAGACACCAGAAAAATATACTACATATCACAGATACAAACACACTTGGACTACTGTTCCACAGTCTGGGATGTTGTTCCATGTCAAACATGAAAAGACTTTACTCACTTCAGAAACGAACAGTAAAGCTTATAGATGACAAACATGCAGCACGTATTACAAATAAGGACAAACATCTTGATATTCTACCTCTCAAGAAGAGATTTCTTTTCAACAAGGCCCAGTTAATTCATAAAATTCTAAAACACAATGCTCCATCCTATCTGTGGTCGTTGTTAATCCAACCCAAAACACAGTCAACGCTTAAGCAGTTGTATTCTCCCAAAATCAAGGCTTGACATGTTTAAAATAAAAAGCTTCTCTTACTCAGCTGCCCACCTTTGGAATGCCCTACCAATTCTTGTAAAACTTATATGTAATATTTATTCTTATAACTTCAAACTTTGTCAAAATATGTATGGACTATATGCCTCCCTAAGCATAGTTTAAAGTATGGCTTTAGTGTTGTAATGTTTAAAAATTATTTTTAATACTGCTTTTCTATAAATGTGTTATTTTTGAATGAATGTAAGAATGCAAGTTTATTTCATGTTGTTGCATAAATCAGAGTGTAGAGTGTATGAACATGAGATAAGTTTATTATTTATTTATGTAATCATTTAATGTGCCTGCGTGATTATTATGCTCATTAACAAATGCTGAATGACTGTGACTGAGTGAAAGCTGTATGATGAAGGGCAGAATGTCAGACGGGCCTACGTGCCCAATTCTTAACCTTTTGAAAATAAAGTATGTTCATTCGTTCATTTTCTCTCTCACTCTCTCTCACTCACTCACTCACTCTCTCTCTCTCTCTCTCTCTCTCACGAGTGCCCAAACTGAAGACAAAAAGCTTAAGAATACAGGAGCTTTCGGTACAAACATTGTCTGTTACTGTGGGCGTTTGAGAAAGTCTAAAATTGATGTTATCAGTCACGAGAGAAAATGTTCAGCACGATGTTTCTTGGCAAGTTCCACAAAAATCGTGGTCTCTATGCATCTTCTAGTGGACATGCATTTCTCTGTTTCCTACTTCTGGAGGAGACCATATTAAGATAAGTTCTTCGTTTAGTTATTTGTTTTTGTCTCGTTTGTGCATGTAATCCTCGAAAAAGGCTCACGCCGAAAATATCGGATGTTGTTATGTTTTCAATTTATACATTCTCATACTTTCTATTCGTTTTTTCTCACTTTACTCACTCCCTCTGCCATTTTGTAAAACTACACCATACACCTATATCTACCACAAAAATCTAGCATCTCCGTGCTTTGAATTAGTCTCCTATAACATTAAGATATGCGCTAGATGTCATGCCGCTGCAGTATAAGCAGACGTGCTTCTGCACAGTCGAGATCTCTGTTTTTGCATTCTTACAACGTACAGAGACTTAGTATCTCGCACGTTTGTCGCTTCCTGGCTCCATTTCGATTTAGGTGTTACACTTCCTTTTAAGCGGATTCTCTCTGTGTCTTGTCTGCATGATTTTAAATGTCTTCATGTAGACATTTCAAAAGAGACTTCAGCATACAGGCAAGGGGTTGGAGTAGGTGGCTGGAAGTTAAAAGGTTGTATATCCCAGCGATCCAGGCTGTGGCATTCGTAGAGTGTGGCCAGTATTCAAGGGGGAATTCCCGGAAAGTGGACTCTGCTTACAGCAAATATGGGGGATTTGTATTTAAGGCGGAGAATCAGCAGTTGTAGTTTAGTGAAAATCTCTCTCTCTCTCTCTCTCTCTCTCTCCCCAAGTCTTTAATACCTGTTGTTGCAGATACAATCTCTATCCATTTCCGCTCCTCTCCCTCTCTCTTTCTCTCTCTCTCTCTCTCTTTCCAAGTGTTTAATACCTAGTTGTTGCAGATACAGTCTCTATCCATCTCCGCTCCTCTCCCTCTCTCTCTCCCTTTCTCTCTCTCTCTCCCTCTCTCTTTCCAAGTCTTTAATACCTGTTGTTGCAGATACAGTCTTTATTTATCTCCGCTCCTCTCCCTCTCTCTCTCTCGCATTCCAAGACTTTAATACCTGTTGATGCAGATATCCTCTCTATTCGTCTCTGCTCCTGCCTCTCTCTTTCTCACTAGTTCTTTATTCTAAGTTCTATCAGCTCTTCTTTCACTTCGTCTCTTTGCTTGGTCTTGTCCTTCCCATCTCCTGTATATATCGGAGGTCATCCGACGACTCTCCTCCATTCTTTAAACGTGACCTATCCTTGGTCTCATAATAGACATGATGGTTGGTTTTTCTCTCTACAAACTATGGGATATCATGTTGCTTCTGACCGTTCAGACTCCATTGTTATCTCCTCTTTTTGGGAGATTTAAAATGAAAATTCTTTCATAATATACGAAACGGAGTTCTTGTTTTATCATTTGAAGTTTTACTCGCACACTGCTACTAGCCGTCTCTGTGAAGACAGCACATGATGATGATGATGAAACGGTTTTTATATGCTTTTTCTCGCAATAGCTTTATTAGTTATAAATCCCGAACTCATTCTGCAGCACTGTCCTTGCAAGGTATATAAGTGTTTCTCCGACCACATAGATTATTCTTCGTAAAGCTTACACTGAACTACATCTTTTATATATGACCAAACTAAAGCATTCTCATAAAGCTTACACCTAACTACATCTTTTATATATGACCAAACTAAAGCATTCTCATAAAGCTTACACCTAACTACATCTTTTATATATGACCAAACTAAAGCATTCTCATAAAGCTTACACCTAACTACATCTTTTATATATGCAGGAAACTCTACTGTAGAGAGCGGAACAACAACACAACTCCTTCAGATCATCAGAGGAAGTACCCCCCCCCCCGACACAAGTGTTTCTGCCCTATTAAGCTCCTGACACTCTTGGGGGGGGGGGGGGAACCCTGGGTCATGACTCCCAGAGGTCTTGTGAGTTGTTGCTTTTTTTCCGTCCCAGAATTGAACGCGTGATCTTCTTCGTAGTGTGTCTTAGATCTAGCTACGGAGGACTAGTATTGGTTGTGACAAACGAAATTATTTAAGTTCTCAGTGCTTGTTTCGTATGCAGATATATATGACCAAACAAATGCATGATTTAAATAGATTATTATAAGTAAGCCAAGCCAGTCTGTGTGTATTTTTAGAGGGTGTGGGGGTTACGACTGTTTACACAAAGGTCAGGGATGATTTCCTTAGTTTTTGTGTTGTTTCAAGTACCCTTTACTGATCGCTTTGTTCATCAGCATCATGATGATGATGATGGTATTCTAAAACTGTACATAAACAGATTATTGTCCTCGTAGCTAGTTCCAACGTTAGGGTTCTACATATAAGCCCCACCAACGTGGGAGATGTTGTCGGCGACTTGTAGTGTTAAGTCTATCCATATAAGTTCCACCAACGTGGGAGATGTTGTCGGCGACTTGTAGTGTTAAGTCTATCCATATAAGCCCCACCAACGTGGGAGATGTTGTCGGCGACTTGTAGTGTTAAGTCTATCCATATAAGCCCCACCAACGTGGGAGATGCTGTCGGCGACTTGTAGTGTTAAGTCTATCCATATAAGCCCCACCAACGTGGGAGATGCTGTCGGCGACTTGTAGTGTTAAGTCTATCCATATAAGCCCCACCAACGTGGGAGATGTTGTCGGCGACTTGTAGTGTTAAGTCTATCCATATAAGCCCCACCAACGTGGGAGATGCTGTCGGCGACTTGTAGTGTTAAGTCTATCCATATAAGCCCCACCAGCGACATGGATGACGTCGAACACTCGGTTACCAGACTATGATGACAAGCTCTTGTCTACTGTGTAATGACATGGGATCTTCTCTTCTGCATGTAGATCAGGTTTCCCCAGCTTTGCCCATTGGGTACCCACCCGTGTAATAAATTCTCTGCGTAGGTTTACTGAATGGTTAAGCGCTCGATCTACTGATCCAGTGGTACCGGGTTCAGTCCCAGAAGTGGGATTTTTTTTTTTTCTGGTACACACCAAAAACGCCCTCGGGGTGGACCCAGCCTGTAAAAATGGGTACTAGAAAGATTTGGGATGGTTATTGCGGCCAGGCGTGAGACAGACCATGTCACACTTTCACGTGACGAAGATCGAGGAAATAAGGACCTAACACCTTATGTACACTATACCTTAATGGCATGGAAGCGGGGACTTTACCTTACCACCCTGTGTATTCTTATCTTATATCCTTCCCGTGCCGTTAAACGTCACCTAGGTCTCGCATGGTAGTTCGCCACTTTTTCCTGTTTTCAGCGAGTCTTTCAACCTCATCAAGGGATTTTATGTTTGTTAATTTGACCTCTCTTAACAGTGTCCTCTTTAGAGTTTCACGCGGTCTGCCTCTTTTTCTTTGGCCTGTTGTGTTCCACTTGATAGCTTGTTTTGGGATTCTCTGACTGTTTCCTCTCATCACGTGACCAACATATGTCCATCTCCTTTTCCTGATCACCCATGAGACAGGTTGTTGTTCAGTCATCTGTCTTATCTCTGCATTGTTCTTGAATTCATTCCACTTGATGCCGAGTATTTTCCTTAGGCATTTGTTTTCAAAAGAGTCTAATTTCTTTTCTATTTCTTTAGTTGTTTTCCAGCTTTCGCATGCATAAATGAGGGTGGATATTACATTTGAATTGGATAGTCTTAACTTGGTTTTTGTGCTTATAACTTTTGAATCCCATATATTCTCAAAATTCTTCAAGAATGACGCTGCTTTTGCACTTCTAATTCTAACTCCCTTTCTGGTGTCACCATCCTGGTCTATGTAGCTGCCAAGATATGCAAATTGATTTACTTCTTCAATACCTGTCCCTTCTATGTGAATTTTTCCATTTTGGTTAATGGGAAGTTTCATTATTTTTGTTTTGTCTTTGTTAATTTCAAGTCCTATTTTGCTAGCCAGTGAAGACAGGCTATTTGTTTTTCTTGCATGGAATTCACATTGTTATTGATAAGAGTTATGTCATCAGCAAAATCAAGATCTTCTAGTTGGGTCTCATGTACAGTCAGTACCTGTGTTACCTGTGCAGCATTTTTTCATTATGAAGTCTATTGTAATTCCAAAAAGCAAAGGGGACAGTATACATCCTTGTTTCATACCTGTTTCAATCTGGAACCATTCGCTTATCCCTTCTTCTGTCTTGACTGCACAAACATATCCATTGTAGAAGTCCTTAATGATGTTGACAGTTTTAGATGGTATTCCATATAGACTTAAAATTCTCCACAATGAATCTCTGTGTATGCTATCAAATGCCTTTTTAAAGTCTATGAAGTTCAGTATTAGTGGTTTCTGTTTTTCAATATGTTCTTCAAGTATTATTCTTAGAGTAAAGATCTGGCCGAGACTGCTTCTCCCTTTTCGAAATCCTGCGTGTCCTTCTCTCATTGCAGTATCCACTATATCTTTAAGTCTATTCAAAATGACCTTGCAAAATACTTTTGACACAACTGATATTAAGGTTACTCCTCTCCAGTTGTTACAGTCACTAAGATTGCCTTTTTTGGTATTTTAACAATGATTCCTTTTTTCCATTTAGAAGGGACCTTTTCTTCTTTCCAAATCTTATCAAACATTCTCTGTAATTGTCTCATGTTGTCACTATTGATAACTTTTAACATTTCGGACCCTGTGTATAATTGTATGAAAAAAAACTGTATTACTGTATGAAACTGTGTATTACTGTATGAAACTGTGTATTAGAGTATGAAAAAAACTGTTTACGGTATTTGGTCGTGGCTTCCAGAATATACAGCAGTCTCCTGGGGGCCGTTCGGTTTCTGCTGAGAAACGCTGAAGATTACATACATCCCATATCTGTTCTCATTCTCTCGTTACAGTGATTATATTCATCAGCATTCTCGCCTGCTCGAGATTACAATATTCCAAGTGTCTACAGACGCTTTACTTCGCCACAGACAGGTAACCCAAGTCTTCATCGTGTGTACATAGTCTGGGTGACCGTTATGCTGGTCGATGAATCTTGTCACCCAGTCGTTAGTTCTGTCTACACAACATCCCTTGCGCCCCAGATGTTGGGGAGAAACAAAACTGGGGGGTGAAGAGCGGGTGGTTCGCCGGCGGTGTCCTCCAAACCCCAGGCCTCCCTTCCTCACCTGATCCATATTACCTACACCCATTACAGCGCGCATGTCATATTTAGGCCGTGACAGGTATCGACCAGTTAATTGCATTAAATGCAGACGAGGTAAGGACATGCTACACGAGGTGTGGCCGATAGCTCAAGGTGATGGGGGGAACTGATGGGTCTCCAGTGTGAACTCTGATTACTGGGTAAATATTGGGGAACATTTGCCTGAACTTGTGGAGCCAATTAAACGCTTCTCATTTTCATCCCGGCCCTTCCCTATCCTATGAGGGAATTTGAGGGAAGGGGAGAGGTTTGTTTAAGAAAAGGGAGGCAAAAAAAGTAAACATGAACTGGTTGTTGAATAATAACTTTTTGTCTTGTAGAAACGGAGAAAGTGTGAAGTAATATATTGCGGTGATAACTTTTTGTCTTACAGGAACGGAGAGAATTTGAAGAAATACTATATTGTAGTGATAGTTCTTTGTCTTACAAAAACGACAGAAAATAGTTGCAGTAATGTATGTTAATAACTTTTTATCTGATGTATTCTCGCTATATTCTTCCTGTTTGAATAAGCGGAAAGATGTGCGAACTCCTGTAGAGGAGAGAATGACATGGGGAAAAAAAACACGGGAAAACATAAATAGAAAGATTGGTCCTGATTGAACAGCCCACCGCCCCGTGGTAAGAGGTGGCGTATATGATCCTGTTAAGCAAATCGAGTCTTGTTTTCTGTGTATCTGTGTTATTCATATGTTATCATCATTTGATAGAAGCACGTAGGGAGAGACCAAAGAAAAAAGTGGGGTACATGTACCTCAACTGGTGCGAGAAGACACATAAGGGAATACATGAAAAAAAAACAGCTGCCAGTATGTATCAGTATCATTGTTGGAGAGGATGGGAATGTAATAAATACACCAATCAGGGGGTCTGTTGTTAAAAATAAATTATATCTGGGGGTACCGAAAAAAAAACCAAGATTTGGTGCACTTCTGTTTTAAGAGAGGGCCCGGACTAATTCTGAAAAGGGTGGGGGGATCGTTATGAACGAGAACTGATTTGCAAATCAGTAGGATAGTGGGGGAGGGGGGGGGGGTTGTTTTTACACTAATATTCTCTCTAAGCATCGCGGTCGCGCACACAAAGATATGCCGCACATGAAATTTTATATGCCGCGTAAAAATAATAAAGTTCATACTTTCCTTATGTTGATTTGCGCTATAGCAGCGCTGTAGAAAAATATGATAGCGCTATATGAATTTGTTTTCTTGATTTCTTTTGATTTTAAGATATCTCCTCTTCCCCCCCCCCCCCCCCCCATGAGAACTTTAAATTATTAATGATAAATGTGACTTTACGACCCACATGTGCATACAAAATATATATTGAGAATATATTTGCACACAGGTGGAAATATTTACGCACGAACTGCAAAACTTTAAAGGGTACTTTATTTAACGCAACTTACAGTATTCCTCACATGGGCCCTGCTCGGGCATATGGTATTAGTGGCCATAATTCCCTTGACCTGACAGTACACTAGAGGATGATGTGGTCAGCACACTAGAGTGTGATGTGGTCAGCATATAACAGTGTCATAGTTGTGAGGTGTGAATTATCTATCATTGATGGCACCATTATAATATCGTAAATGGGTGCACTATCATATTATTGACTGCACCAGTATAATATTTTCAGTTTGTGAACTATTATTCTCGATGACTGATAGTAGACGTGTTCTTTGGTTCTCTGATCATAACACATCGATGTTTCACAGATATTACATTTCACTGCATTATTTATTAAATTCTGACAAATAAGATATTCAACTTAGTATTCACAACATCACTTGCACCAAGATGCAGTATGTCATACTCTTCGCTGGTTTCATCATTGCAGCACATCAGTATCAAGCTGTCATACTCTACATGCAGCATTTCTCAATGTTCTCCTATTTCACAATATTCTACACATTTGATAAGAGGAGAATTCTGAACTATATTCCATCTGAAACACGTGGTCAATCAGTTACACGACTAAATCACCGTACTCGAAGTTTCAAAGTCATAAATATTCGTATCACTTGAATCACTTGAAACACAGCTTCATTCTGTCCTAAAACTATTTCTTCAAAACTGCTTTTCCTGAGTATCTATTGCTCTAATTGTCCATCTATTCCAACTGTCATTACCTACGTCTTCTTTCTCTGTCGTGTCTTCTTTCTCTCTCGTGTCTTCTCTGGTGTGTGTTCTCCTTCTGCTGTTCTTCTCTGATTGTTTGTCCTTCTCTCTTCGGGCTCCCTCCTCTGTCTCTTCTTCTTCCTCGTTCCCCCTACTTCTTCATCGTTCTGCCCTCTCGTACTTCTCCGTTCACCTCTTTATCTTCCAGTGCAGCTTGGTGGATTAACCAGTAAGTATTTTGGCTCCACCCTACAGATGTCCACTGGTTCCCATGAGCGTTCTGATTGTCCGTCATTCAAACTGTCCCGTTGCTTATATGTCGTAAGTCAATTGTCCAACAGACAGGGCACGCCTCTAAATATTTAATTGGTCAGCTGGCCGAGTTGGTCACTTCTTTATTTAAAAACCGTGTGCAATCGCATCACAACGCGCGTCACCTAACAGGTGTTAAGTGTCAACTCCGTCTATACAATTATTATTTACCGAAGTCATTATCGTACTCTTTCCTGTTGGAAGTTTTATTGTGTCCTCGCTTTTCATTGTGTCTACCTTTTCTATTTTCTTTTCTATTTTGTTTATTCGTGTCAACGTCCAGTCACTGCTTTGTTATCACTGGACCATCCTACTTTCTGGCGTCCTTCTTTTGTCTTTCCTACGTGTCAGCGTCACTGTTTACATTTGTCCGCGTATTGTTCTCGTGTCATGGACGTTTTACACTTTTCTCTTCCTTTTTTCGACCTACTTTTCTCTGTCGCTTTTCGATGTTACTATTTTCTTTACAGTATATTTTCATAATCATATTCATCGATAATAATAATACCAACAATAATAATTACAAGGCTGTGCTACAAGCACATCAGAGGATGATGTGGTTAGCACACCAGAGGGAGGATGATGTGGTCAGCATCATGCCCGGGCTGCCTTTCCTTCCAGAAGTCGTTTACCCCATTTTCTGTAACTGGACGACTGGGTCGCTTCCTGCCGGATTTGAACCATCGACCTTAGTGAGACATAGTTCACTAACCGCTGCACCACTCGTGCGCTCTTTGTGTAGGAGGATGATGACAGACTATTCATTTTATTTTCTCTCTCTCTCTCTCTCTCTCTCTCTCTTTTCCAGTCCCGTAGCTCGGAGATGCACGTCCCTGGCGTTTACAAGGGACAGTCTTCACGTTATTGTCGGGGACAGGTCGGGCGAGGTCTATCTGTTTGACGTCCACGAGCAGGTCAAGGGTCAGAGGTCAGAGAGCAGTCGTGATGGATCGGAGAGCGGAGTTCCAGCAGCTCACTCGGCAGACGAGGATGGGGATGAGAGCGGAGGTGGGTCCCTTCTCCTGGGCCACATGTCCATGTTGTTAGAAGTGGTAAGAAGTTCTTCTCTCTGCCGTCTTTGTTTGATAACTTTAGAAGGTGGAACTCCATTTTACAAACGAGCTCATTTCAAACGCTGAACCTTTGCCCAGTTAGATCTCTTCTCATGGCAACCAGCGTAAGTGTGAGACAGGTGGATGTGGAAGATAAGAACATGACAGAGAAATGAATGGATATGAAAAGTAGAAAATGGGTGAAGAATGAATGCAGGTATTGGAAAATGGCAGGCAGGTGATTATGAAAATTAGAAAATTGTGAAAAACAAAACAAAACAAAAACAGTTGAATATGGAAACTAGAAGGTACCAGAGACTTCAGTTAGTGCCCTTAATGGAGATGCAGGTACTTTTGTTTTCTCAATATAGAATCACTCTTTTATTTTTTGTCACTTGGGACAGTTTTTACTTTTTCTTTCCTTGCCTTCTTTACATCTGTCTGGGGCATAGGCCATCAACAAGGACTCTCCATTTATTTCTCTCTTAGTCTTCTGGCATAGTCCACCTTTTTTTAATCTCTTTCTTTTGCCAGGTGTTTCTAGGTCTTCATTGTTTCTTCTTACCCTGGCGATTCCAGGTGAGAGTTTGTCTGGTTACGTTAGTGGCGGGCTTTCAAAATGTATGTCCTATCTGTCTGCAGCGTCTTTTCCTTATCATTTCTTTCACTGTGGGTTGGTTCATCGCTGATGTTATCTGGACATCTAATCTGAAGGATCTTCCACAAAGGTGGTCTGCAGTGTCTTGATACTTTTGGCCGATGCTGTCCATGTTTCTGATCCATACAACAGGACTGATTTGACATTTGATTTGAACAGTCTAAGTTTTTGTTGTTAGGGATATTCCCTTGTCCTTCCAGCTGTTTCTAGGTTGTAGGAATGCTACTCTTGCCCTCCTAGTTCTTGCTGTTGTATCTGCTTCTGTTGTATCTGCTTCTGTTGTATCTGCTTCTGTAGCACCCTATCTGTCTAAACTACTGCTGATTAGATGGTGTGCTTTAAGTAAAAATCAGATTTTCGTTCCTGTACTTTCTTCATTTTTGACAGGTTACGTCTAATTTTCAGACAATATTTGACATCTCCATCACAACTTTCTCTGCAGCTTTTGGTAGACAGTGACAGGATGATAGTCACCTGTGACCGTGATGAGAAAATTCGAATCAGTCATTTCCCTGACAGCTACAACATCCAGTCTTTTTGTCTGGGACATACAAAGTAAGTGAAACAGTCTGCCAAGAGTGAGCAGTTTTATACAAAGTGAGTGAAACAGTCTGACAAGAGTGAGTAGTTTTATGATTAAAACTAGACCATTTGGAAATGGTAGTAGATGTTACTGTAGAAATATCTAAGAGCAGTTGTAACAGCCATGTTTAGAGCTGATGTAGTCCCTTGATTATGTTAGCAGTGTTTACAGCTGATGTAGTCCCTTGATTATGTTAGCAGTGTTTACAGCGGATGTAGTCCCTTGATTATGTTAGCAGTGATGTAGGGTTTGAAGGCAGTTTTCTTTGGAGATCTGAGGAAATTTATTTAAAATTTTATAACTGGTTATTTATGGATCAGAAAGTTGAGAAAATAGATTACAATTTTAAAATCCTTTATTACATATTTCAAGTCCATATTTAATGTCTTTATCATAGTTTTATAGACCTTATTAGATATTTGATTTCTTCTAGACCTTATTAGATATTTGAAGTCTTCATCATAGTGTTCTAGACCTTATTAGATGTTTGAAGTCTTCATCATAGTGTTCTAGACCTTATTAGATGTTTGAAGTCTTCATCATAGTGTTCTAGACATTATTAGATGTTTGATGTCTGTATCATAGTGTTCTAGACCTTATTAGATAATTGATGTCTTTTTCATAGTGTTTTAGACCTTATTAAATGTTTGAAGTCTTCATCATAGTGTTCTAGACATTATTAGATATTTGATGTCTTCATCATAGTGTTCTAGACCTTATTAGATATTTGATGTCTTTATCATAGTGTTCTAGACCTTATTAGATATTTGATGTCTTTATCATAGTGTTCCAAACCTCATTAGATATTTATGTCTTCATTATAATTTTCTAATCATCATTAGATATCTGATATCTTCATCATAGTGTTCTAGGCCTTACTAGATAATCTTCATAATAATGTTCTAGACTTTATTAGATATTTGATGTCTTCACCATAGTGCTTCAGATCTTATTAGGCACTTAATGTCTCCATCTTAATGCTCTAGACCTTATTAGGTACTTGATGTGTTCTAGATCTTACCAGATGCTTGATGTTTCCATCATAATGTTCTAGTTCTTTATAGTATATATTTAATGTCTCTAATATAGAGCTTTATATTATATATTTAATGTCTCCAATATAGTGTTCTAAAACAAGGGGTGCATGCTGTTGCTTTACTTATTTAACTTGTATACTGAAAATATAATGAAGAGTGTTAGAGAAGATGTAGACAAAGAATATTATGATGCCAGAACAATTGGAGGTTATGAAATACCAGAAATGAGATATCCTGATGACACAGTAATACTGTCCACAACACAAAATGAAAAAATAGTTAAGAGCAAAACCTCTATCTTAATGCGAAGAAAACTGAATTGATGAGAACTGACAAAACAAACAAGGCAACTGAAATATGTATCAATGAGGAAAAATTGGAAGAGGTGGAGAGTTTTGAATATCTTGGATCACAACTAACTAATAATGGAGATACAATAAGAGAAGTTAAAAGGAGGACATCTGTTGCTCTTCAAAAAGTAAAACAACTAAAGAAGCTATGGAGAGGAACAGATAGAACTACAAAAATAAGATTTTGAAGGGCATGCATCTTTCCCATCGCAACATATGCCTGTGAGACCTGGACACTTAACAAAACAGCAGAGAACATGTATAAATGCCTTTGAATGTAAATGCTATAGAAGAATTCTTCAAATATCATGGGCAAAAAAAGAACATACTACAATAACTTAATACTGAAGAAGGCTGGCTAGTAAAGAGGATTAAACAAAGAAAACTTAAATATTTTGGACACATTAAACGTCATGATAATCTAGAGAAGACTGTCTTGGAAGGGTACATAATGGGAAAAAGAAAGAGAGGAAGACCAAGGCAAAGATGGCTATAAGATATTGTTGAAAATCTGTAAATTGATGCATCAGCAGCAGGGCATCTTACTTACAACCGAGAGGCCTACAGGTGAGCTGTTAGGGAGGCAAAGTTCTGCAAGGGACATGCAAATGAATGACTGAATATAGTGTTCTAGGTCTTTAGTAGATACCTAGTGCCTGTATCATAATGTTCCAGAACTTACCACTACTTATCAGTAAAATAGCCCTCATCTTTGTTTTTCAGTCCTTCTTGCTCTTTCCTCTGTATTCCATTTCAGTTCTTATCATTTTTAGTTCTCTTATCATTTTTAGTTCTCTTATCATTTTTAGTTCTCATCTTCTAGCATTTCTGTGTGTTTAATTTCAGAATCTCTATCGATAAATATTGTTTCCCGTGTTAAGCTAATTTTTTAAATGTTAATATTTTGTTTATGAAATCTTAATATCAGTTTGCTAAATGTTTGTTATTTGTTTGTTCATTGTTTAAATCAGTTTTGTCACTGTTGGTATCAGTTTGTTCGATGTTCATATCAGTTTGTTCTACTAACTTTACTCAGTTTGTTCAGTGTTAACATCAGCCTGCATATTATCAGTGTCATTTTGTTCAATGTTAACATCAGCCTGCATATTATCAGTGTCATTTTGTTCCGTGTTAACATCAGCCTGCATATTATCAGTGTCATTTTGTTCAGTGTTAACATCAGCCTGCATATTATCAGTGTCATTTTGTTCAATGTAAATGCTTTTCTTGTTAAGTTCCAAGTTTAGAAAATAGATTACGTGAGAGTAGTACGTTGACTTTTCTTGTTATTGTTATTCTCCATATATAGTAGTGATCATTTGTTTATGACTTTAGCAGAGAAATGAGTCTAAATTTTCTGTTATTGAACACTTTGGAATGGTTTTGATAGCAGAAAAGAGGATCATGTATTTTACTCGTAAGATGAGATGCTACAAAAGAGCCTTCAGAGGATTTTGGAGTAATAAGGGGAGCAACAGAAGCATCTTAGAAGAACTGGATGTAAACGATAATTTGAACAGCAGCTTCATCAAGAACTGGAAAGTTCACCTTTCTTGAGTCATGTTAAATAACACAAATGCCTAGAGAGAACATCAATGGAGGCTGTAGTTCCTGGAAACAGAGAGGAGACAGTTGGCCCAGGACATATCCACACTCTGAACACCACACTGTCAGAAGAGGACGTCCTGTTTATACAGTGAAACATCTTCAGATTGGCTGTCAAGAGAGCAGCGGTCAGTAATGGGCATGACACTTGAATGCTTAGAGTAGTTTTATTCTCTTTTCATGTAGTTTTCTTTTGTTTAATGTTGTTCATTGTTGATTATTTATCATTATATTCATGTGGATGTACTCAGTGATTATATTCATGTGGATGTGATCAGTGATGATATTCATGTGAATGTAATCAATGATGACATGGTTGTGGTAAGTTGTATTTGTCTGTCTGCAGGTTTGTGTCCACACTGGCATATGACCCGGCAAGGCAGATCCTCATGTCTGGATCCGGGGTAATATTCTAGAAAGTCTTATTTTTTTGTCTCTACCAGACCTCATAAAAACAGAAGCTGGATTATCAGTTTTTGGAAAGTTATTGGCTAGTCTGTGACACACTGTTCAAATAATTATCATTTTTCTTTGCCAGAATTCAGTCGCAAAAGAACAAGCATGTGAATTGTATTTACATTTGGACATGAAAGTTAGGTGTAAATTTTTTTTTTTTTTGTAAGAGGTAAGCAGTGATGGAAAATAAGTTAGTGAAATAATAAAGAAGGAGCCATGTGTGGACATCTTTACATTTTTGAGAACTTTGTCTTCCTTTTTGGTTTGAGCTAGAATTTTTTAATCACATTTTTATTCTGCTGTTATAATTTTTTGTATCATATTCTGTTCTGCTGTTATAATTTACAGAGATTCATTGTGGAGAATTTTAAGATTATATGGAATACCATCTAAAATTGTCGCATCATTAGAGATATCTACAACACATATGTTTGTGCAGTCAAGACAGAAGAAGGAATGAGTGAATGGTTTCAGATTGAAACAGGCGTGAAATAAGGATGTATATTATCTCCATTGCTTTTTGGAATTACCATAGACTTTATAATAAAAAGATGCTGTACATGTACAACTGGCATTGATTGGGTACTTGGGACCCAAATAGGAGATCTTGATTTTGCAGGTGACATAACTCAGTCGCAGTGTGAAATTGATGCAGGAAAAAACAGATTCCCTGTCTTCCTTTGCTAGCAGAATAGGTCTTGAAATTAACAAAGACAAAACAAAAATAATGAAACTTCTCATTAATCAAGAAGAAAAAATATACGTAGAAGGAACAGCTGTTGATGAAGTAAACCAACTTGCATACCTTGGCAGAAGGAACAGCTGTTGATGAAGTAAACCAGCTTGCATACCTTGGCAGCTATATAGACTAGGATGGTGACACCAGGAAGGAAGTTAGAATTTGAATTGCAAAAGCAGCATTGTCCTTCAAAAATCTTGAGAACATATGGAATTCAAACGTTATAAGCACAAAAACCAAGTTAAGATTATTCAATTCAAATGTGATATCCACCCTCATTTATGCATGCGAAAGCTGGAAATCAACTAAAGAAATAGACAAGAAATTAGACTCTTTTGAAAACAAATGCCTAATGAAAATATTTGGTATAGAGTGGAACGAATTCAAGAACAAATTAGAGATAAGACAGATGATCAAACAATAACCTGTCTCATGGGTGATCAGAAAACGAAGATGGACATATGTAGGCCATGTGATGAGAAGAAACAATCAGAGAATATCAAAACAAGCTATCAAGTAGAGCACAACAGGCCGAAGAAAAAGAGGTTGAACATGTGAAACTCTAAAGAGAACATTGTTAAGAGAAGCCAGTTTAGTGGGCATAACATTCCTTGATGAAGTTGAAAAACTCATCAAAAACAGGAAAACTTGGCAAACAATTATGCGAGCCCTTTGTGACATTTAACGGCATGATAAGGATTTAAGATGTTATAATTTTCTATATTTTATTCTGTTGTTATACTACCATTTATTTTATCCCATGGCTATACTACTGTTATATTTTATCCCATTGTTATATTTTATCCTATTATATTTTATTCTACTGTTACATTTTATCCTACTGTTATACTACTGTATATATTACCGTTATATTTTATCCTACTTTTATACTGTGGTTACATTTTATCCTACTGTTATACTACTGATACATTTTGTCATAGTCCTATACTAATGTTTTTTTTTTGTCCTTCTGTTATAAATTATCCTGCTGTTATAATTGACTGAACTTCTAAATGTTTCCCAGGATGCCACATTACGACTCTGGAGTTTGGATGGTAATGAACTTTACCAGAAAGATGTCATACCAGATATTCCACCTGGTTGGTACAATTTTGTAGAAATAAAATTTTGTGTATTTTGTTGTTTTTTTTTTCTTTAAGAAGCTTACAACTTAGAAAAGATTTCAAAACACACATATGTACACAGATATAATGTGAGGGGAAAACCCTCACAATATATCTGTGTACATATGTGTGTTTGTTACTGCTTGTATATGTGTGCCTCCAATTGTTATGCATCATAATATTCTTTGTGTACATCTTCTCTAACATTCCTCATTATATTTTCGGTATACAAGTTAAATAAGTAAGGCAACAATATGCACCCCTGACGGACCCCTTGTTTTATGTCAAACCAAGTTGTTGTTTCGCCATTTATTCTTACTGCTGCTTGTTGGTCTAGATACAGCAGTGATGTTAATTGTATCAAATGTGTTGGAAATCCCATTTTTTCCATTATTTCCCAAAGTTTCTGGTGTTGTATGCAATCAAATGCCTTTGAGTAGTCTATAAAGGCTAAATATAGATTCACATTAAACTCTCTGCATTTCTCTATTATTAATCTTAGATTAAATATATGATCTCTTGATCCTCTTCCTTGCCTGAAAGCAGCTTGAATCATATTGACTTATATTTTCTTATGAAGTGTCCTTACATGTCCTTCATCTTCTGCTCTTTCTGTACCAATCTTTGCATTAAAATCCCCCATTATTAATACAATATCATTTTTCCGTACCTGGTCTATCATCATTTGCAGTGTGTTATAAAAGTCTTCTACTTCCTCTTCTTCTAATGCTGATGTAGGTGCATATATCTGGATGATTATTACATTTCTAGGAGTGCCCTTAAGTCTGATAGTAAAGATTCTATCACTTACTGGATTGTAGCCTAGTAATGCTTTTGATGTTGATTTGTCCAAGTAAAAAGCCACTCCATTCTTTCCTCTTACTTCTCCACTAGAGTATATAAAGATATTATCATTCTTGCTCTTGAAATGTCCTGATCCTTTCCATTGATGTTCACAGATTCTCAAAATATGTATATCCGTTCTTTTCATCTCATCACTTATTATTTGATACTTCCCCTCATACATTCTTACATTCCATGTCCCTATTCTTATTTTTCTTAGTTTGATGTAACACCACCAGGATTTTGTCCATCATCACAATTACTAGTACTGACCTCTGTCTCACACTCTTCCCCAGTGTTAAAATTAGATCTATCTGGCCTGGGGGACTCATCACCAGATCTTTTTCTTTTTGACTTTCCATGTTGCTGTTTGGGTTATCTGGTATATTTCCAGAAGATAGTTTACTGTTGCTTTCCTTCCGGGCAGTGACTGTACTAGTCAGTGATCATAGCCATTGTCCCTACATTGAGATCATCTGCCTACCATCATAGAATGGTTACCATAACCAACATTATCTGTCGGCTGCTCTCCCATTCCATCCACCACCTGCTCCTATGGCTTCACGTCACTCTGACTGGGGTATACGGGTACTCCACCTTGCCCAAGGGAATCCTCAGTAGAAGAAAAAAAAAGAAACTTGCTTGGTAAATATCTCTCTCTCTCATAGAGAAAGACATAGCCAGTGTTTAAAAAACTGTCATCTTCCTAAACCCAGGATTGATCTGTACAAGAAAAGCCTTGCATACTCTGCAATACAGCTATGGAACACCCTCCCCTACCATTTAAAATCCATTAGTAATACTTCATCTTTTAACTCAAACCTGTTTCATCATTTACTTGCTTGCAGTTATATGCCTTCATAGATTAACCAGCAATCTCTCAACCCATGACTCGCCAACCATCAAGTACTAAAATGACATAGTTTGAAAAGTAACTTGTTAGATATTGTTAGAAATTATTTTAATGTTTGTTAAAATAAGACATATGTTAGAAGATCTGTAGTTACAATGTATTTTTGTTTATGTATATGTCTGTGTGTGCGTGTATGTGTGTGTGAGAGTGATTTTATTAGGTTAATTACTTCTTCTCTTTTACTTTGAATGTAATAGTTTAATGTTACACTCTTTTGATATGTTTTTTTTCCTTAATTTAATTTGTATATTTGTATTAAATCGATTGCGTCGGAAGGATGAAAGATGTAGTGATGAAGGGCAGAATGTAAGACAGGCCTGTGTGCCCAATTCTTTACCCTTTAAAAATAAAGATTATTCATTCATCCATTCATTCTCTCTCTCTCTCTCTGTCTCTGTGCATCTTTGTGTTTGTGTGTCTGTGTCTCCCCTGTCTATCTGTGTGTCTATGCCCATGTGATGTAGAAGTCTTTCAGTTATTCAGGTCACTACGTTTGTTTCTGTCTGTGACATATGACAATTTCTCATGATAATAGTACTGTAGTTGTAGTAGACAGCAGCTAATCACAGCGTAGAAACTTGTCTTTTGTTGTAAACGATAACTGAAGAATTGAAGAAAGAGTAGTTGTTATTTTATTTCAACTTTTACATTTTTTTTTGTGTATATGTTAACTGATAAAAATATGTTTCGGCCCTAAATTAATTTCCGTACTTCGCCAGTATAGATTTTGATGAGACATTTTGGTAGAAAGAAACCGGAAGGAAGTTATAATTTAAAAAAAAGTATGGGTTGGATTAGGAATGAGCTACTTTTCATTTTATTTAGATTTGCCCCAAGAGCAGAGCGCTGATTTGCATATTTGTCCTAGATCTACCAGCACTGCCAGTGTTGTCTTGAAGTGACAGAGTTAACTGATAATGTGTTTTTGCTGTGTTTTTGTAGGTGATGCTAACAATGAATTAGTAACATGTTTTTGTAGGTGATGCTAACAATGAATTAGTAACATGTTTTTGTAGGTGATGCTAACAATGAATTAGTAACATGTTTTTGTAGGTGATGTTAACAGTGAATTAGTAACATGTGTTTTTGTTGTGTTTTTGTAAGTGATGTTAACAGTGAATTAGTAACATGTGTTTTTGCTGTGTTTTTGTAAGCAATGTTAACAGTGAATTAGTAACATGTGTTTTTGCTGTGTTTTGTAAGCGATGTTAGCAGTGAATTAGTAACATGTGTTTTTGCTGTGTTTTTGTAAGCGATGTTAGCAGTGAATTAGTAACATGTGTTTTGTAAGCGATGTTAACAGTGAATTAGTAACATGTGTTTTTGCTATGTTTTGTAGGTGATGTTAACATTGAAGTAGTCACCAACTCAGAAAACAGGAGCCAAGCTTGGACACATACGCAAGAAAACAATAATATATCACAGTCTGAAAGCACAGAGAGTCATGAGCAGAATGTGCAAACTGCGGTTCAGCAGATCAGCTATTGTTCAGCTTGTCAAATCTTGTTTGTGGCCATTTACAAGTAAGTCTCATTATTTATCTGAATTTGTCACTTTTTTTTTTAAAATTCAAGATACTGTTGGAAAACAGCCAAGACCACACAAATGTTTTTTTGTAGTCAAACAACATGGGTGCCATTGTTGTACCAGGAAATGACAGGATGCCTATTTTTAGCATTTAGCTGCATTCTGATAGCAGAAAGTGAAAGCAGTTTGTAGAAACTGATAGACAAGATTATAAAAGAAAGCAATAAAAGAGATTTAGAGCTAAACATCAGCAAAATAGAAACAACAGTAATGTCAGATAGAGTGCAACATCCTTTCTTGTAACTAAACTGACTAAGGCCACGAGAAAAGAAAAAAATGATAGCACAGACTTATTTTATTGTAGTTTCACCTGGTAACCTATTCTTAACATGTACTGTGTCCATGAAGTCATCTATGCCAGGAGCTGTCAGCCAGTGGGGGAATTCCTGAGGGGAATTTGTTTAGGGCATTCTGGCATATGGTGAAAAGGGTTCATGGGGCAAGAAGATTGAAAACCACTGATCTTTGCTTTTTCTGTCTCCAGGTCTCCTCATATTTTGGTGTACAAGCTACTGGGCTCAGGGACTCGTGGTCAGGTTGAGTTAAACCTTCTCACCGTTCTAAGTGGGTCAGGCAGCGTTGCTAGCATGAGCGTTAATCGATGTCTGCTGTGGGTGATCAGACAGAGGTTGTCCGAGCTGGAGGTATCGGTTCATAAAGTGCATCTCAAGGATGACATTGTCCAGGTTTGTGATTTCTGTGTGGTATTTAAGTCGTCATAATACGGGTGGTTTTCTTGTAGGGTGTTATAATATAGGTGGCTTTTTTGTAGGAAGTTATAATTTGGGTGGTTTTCTTGTAAGTCATTATAATGTATGTGGTTTTCTTGTAAGTCATTGTGGTATGTGTGGTTTTCTTGTAAGTTGTCATAATTTGGGTGGTTTTCTTGTAAGTCATTATAATTTGGGTAGGTACAGTGGATGATTATGCTCAACACTAACTTATTAAATCAGCCAATTGGAGAAGCTGAAATGATACTCTGAAATTTTTATAATCAACTTTGAAATTCTAAATTCTTCCCAGAGACGGAAGAGTTCCATATGTTAGTATTCAGAGGTGTGAGGTAAAAATTAACTTTATATTGTAGTGCAAGGATTCTCAAGTATGATCTTTCTACATTGTAGTGCAAGGATTCTTGAGTATTGATCTTTCTACATTGTAGTGCAAGGATTCTCAAGTATGATCTTTTTACATTGTAGTGCAAGGATTCTTGAGTATTGATCTTTCTACATTGTAGTGCAAGGATTCTTGAGTATTGATCTTTCTACATTGTAGTGCAAGGATTCTCAAGAATGATCTTTCTACATTGTAGTGCAAGGATTCTTGAGTATTGATCTTTCTACATTGTAGTGCAAGGATTCTTGAGTATTGATCTTTCTACATTGTAGTGCAAGGATTCTCAAGAATGATCTTTCTACATTGTAGTGCAAGGATTCTTGAGTATTGATCTTTCTACATTGTAGTGCAAGGATTCTTGAGTATTGATCTTTCTACATTGTAGTGCAAGGATTCTCAAGTATGATCTTTCTACATTGTAGTGCAAGGATTCTCAAGAATGATCTTTCTACATTGTAGTGCAAGGATTCTCAAGTATGATCTTTCTACATTGTAGTGCAAGGATTCTTGAGTATTGATCTTTCTACATTGTAGTGCAAGGATTCTCAAGTATGATCTTTCTACATTGTAGTGCAAGGATTCTCAAGCATTGATCTTTCTACATTGTAGTGCAAGGATTCTTGAGTATTGATCTTTCTACATTGTAATGCCAGGATTCTCAAGGATTGATATTTCTACAGTGTAGATCAGTATTTAAACAGTTTTTTGTCTGTCAGTCTATGATCCCAACTCTCTCTCCTGAAATCATAAAATTCTCCCACACTTGCCAAGATTTGAGAACCTCTGTTGTAGTGCATCTACGGGAGACAAGTACAGAAATGAGTAATCTCACAAAGGCTGAGAGTCTGAGAGAACTTTGCCCTGGATTTTCAGAGTGGATCCAGTGCCAAGAGTGGAAATTTCTGTAGAGAATATCCAGGGCAGTTCAAGAAGGGGTGATTGATAAGTTCTCGGCCTAAGGTACAAATACTTGAAACACACAGTTGATATTAGCTGCATTTGTAGATCAGGTTAATGTAAGATTAAACACCAAGTTTCAAGAAATTAATTGCAATCAATTTTTATTTACAGGTTACTGAAGTGGTAAACGGATAACATTTCTCATCGAGCAGTCATTTGCTTCTTCTGCATCAAGAGCTTATCATCGAAGAAGATCCATGAAGATATGGTGGAGACTCTAGGGGAAAAAAGTGTCCCTTCTTACAGCACAGTGAAGAAATGAGCAGCTCAATTCAAACATGGAAGGAAGTCTGGAAGATGATCCCCGTCCAGGAAGACCAAGAACGGTAACCACCGATGAAACCACCAGCAGAATCCATGACATGATAATGGAGGATTGACGATTAACTGAGCGGTACATTGCTACTGAGGTGGGCATCTCCCAGGAACATGTTCATGCCATTATTCACAATGATCTTCAGATGACTAAGGTCTCTGCACAATGGGTCCCGAAACTTCTTGGAGCTGATCACAGACGACAGTGTCTCAGCATGTCGGTAGACAATTTTGGCCATTTTTCTGCAGATCCTGAAGTTTCTTCAGCAATTTGTGAGTATGAATGAGACTTGGGTTCATCATTTTCAACTAGAAATCAAAGAGGAGTCAAAGCAGTGGAAACATCATGGATCCCCACCTCCAAAGAAAGCAAGGGTGGTTCTGTCTGCAGGCAAAGTGATGGCTTCCATCTTTTGGGATTCAGACGGTGTGCTATTGGTAGACTATCTTCAAAAGGGCAGAACGGTCACCGGGGCCTATTACACTAATCTTGTGAAGCAACTGCAGGTCAAATTGAAGGAAAAATGTTGAGGGAAATTGACGAAAGGAGTCATCTTTCATCAAGACAATGCTTCAGTTCACAAGTCGGCGGTGGCAATGGGTGCCATTCATGAATGCGGCTTCCTGCTTCTTGAGCATCCTCCCTATTCCCCAGATTTGGTCCCTTTGGACTATTACCTGTTTACTAAACTCAAAAAGGAGCTCAGTGATCACAAATTTGCTTCAGATGATGACGTCATTCATGCTGTAGACCACTTTCTACTGGCACAAGATGCTGACTTTTACAGAGAAGGGATCCGAATGCTCCAGGATCGCTGGACTAAGTGCACAGACTTGCAAGGGGACTATGTTGAGAAATAATCAAAAAAAGTTGTCCACAAATAGTCCCCTGTACCATATGCCGAGAACTTATCAATCAACCCTCGTATTTTACATGTAGCAGAAGATCAATATCTCAAGAGCATTATCTTCATATACTTCTTTCTCAGCTTGACCCAGTGTCAGAGGTCACCAGCACAGAGTTCAAGGTGGTCAGAACACTCTCTAGCCAGACAGAGTTGCTGCAAGGTGAGTCAGGTTCAGGTAATTAGGTTATTTAATAACAGAACAGACTAGGAGCAAGCAGTGTCTGAGGTCATGTGACACAAAGAAGAGTACAGCTGACTTGTTATGTTAAACAGACTTTTTATAACAGTGTTATTTTGTTATTGTTACTTTTGACAAGAGCTGGATTAGTTAGTAGTAACATGACAACAAAGTTTGTGATGTTGTGGTCTGTCTCTACTTGTAGCACAGTTTGTGATGTTGTGGTCTGTCTCCACTTGTAGCACAGTTTGTGATGTTGTGGTCTGTCTCTACTTGTAGCACAGTTTGTGATGTTGTGGTCTGTCTCTACTTGTAGCACAGTTTGTGATGTTGTGGTCTGTCTCCACTTGTAGCACAGTTTGTGATGTTGTGGTCTGTCTCTACTTGTAGCACAGTTTGTGATGTTGTGGTCTGTCTCTGCTTGTAACAAAGTTTGTGATGTTGTGGTCTGTCTCTGCTTGTAACAAAGTTTGTGATGTTGTGGTCTGTCTCTGCTTGTAACTGAGTTTGATATTGTGGTCTGTCTCTGTGGAACAAAGTTTGTGAAGTGGTGATCCGTCTGTATATCTTACAAAATTTGTAAAGTCACGGACACTACAGACAACAGAGTTTGTAAAGTCACAGACACTACAGGCAACAAAGTTTGTAAAGTCACAGACACTACAGGCAACAAAGTTTGTAAAGTCACAGACACTACAAGGTCTGTGAAATCATGGTCACTCCATACACTCTTATAGTGAAGCTCTCTTCAGTTTTTGTTTAACCTTTCTCTTCCCTCTGTTTCTATCCCTCTGTTTCTGTCCCTCTGCTTCTGTCCCTCTGTTTCTGCCCCTGTTTCTGTCCCTCTGTTTCTGTATCATCTGAATGCTTTCATCATGAATTGATCTCTGTCTTACATCAACAGTTCTTCTCATTCATTATCATTTTAACTCATTTTCCATCCCCCAGTAATCTGGGGATTACAGTAGACTTCATAATGAAAAAATGCTGCACAGGTAACACAGGTATTGACTGGGTACATGGGACCCAACTAGAAGACCTTGATTTTGCTGATGACATAACTCTTATCAGTAATAATGTGAATTCCATGCAAGAAAAAACAGATAGCCTGTCTTCACTGGCTAGCAAAACAGGACTTGAAATTAACAAGGGCAAAACAGAAATAATGAAAATTCCCATTAATCAAAATGGAAAAATACACATAGAAGGGACAGATATTGAAGAAGTCAATCAATTTGCATACCTTGGCAGCTACATAGGCCAGGATGGTGACACTAGAAAGGAAGTTAGGATCAGAATTTCAAAAGCAGCATCAATCTTCAAGAATCTTGAGAACATATGGAATTCAAAAGTTAAGCACAAAAACCAAGTTAAGACTATTCAATTCAAATGTAATATCCACCATCATTTATGCATGTGAAAGCTGGAAAACAAATAAAGAAATAGAAAAGAAATTAGACTCTTTTGAAAACAAATGCCTAAGGAAAATACTCGGCATCAAGTGAAATGAATTCAAGAACAATGCAGAGATAAGACATGACTGAACAACAACCAGTCTCATGGGTGATCAGGCAAAGGAGATGGACATATGTTGGTCACTTGATGAGAAGAAATGATCAGAGAATCCCAAAACAAGCTATCAAGTGGAACACAACAGGCCGAAGAAAAAGAGGCAGACCGCATGAAACTCTGAAGAGGACATTATTAAGAGAGGCCAAATTAACAGGGATAAAATCCTTTGATGAGGTTGAAAGACTCGCCGAAGACGGCTAAAATTTGCGAACTACTTTGCGAGCCCTATGTGACGTTTAACAGCACGGGAAGGATATAAGATATAAGATAAGAAGTAATCTGAATCTAGTAAACAGCGAAATGAAATTAGTTGTATAGACAATTCTTGGCATATGTCAGGTTGCGTTCTTGTTGTAAGTGGAAAAGTAATTTAAAAGTCATGGAAAAGTAAGAGAATTACTTTCCAGATATCCAGAAAGCTATTTCTGTAATGTAATATTTGTATATTTTAAATTTTGAAGTAACAGTTGTGAAATAAATAATCTCCAGAGATGTTGAAGTAAAATAATAATAATAATATTGAAACAAGACAGCCAAGATACTTAGGACACGTCAAGAGGCATAATATTATATTGAAGAGCCTTCTTGAGGGTCAAAGGGAAGAGAACAAGAGGATGACAGCGACATAGATGGGTGGGCAACATCAGGAGATGGACAGGAACCAACTTGGCCGAGTGCACTATGAAGAAGAGGGGAGATTCACAGCAGCCAAGCTTCTTGGGTGAGGGGGGATGGCACAAGATGATGATGATGAAATATTACAAATGAATTTTGTGCACTTACTTTGTTATTTTAGACTTCCCATCAAAATCACACTTCACCAGTGGCCATTTTCTTCACTGTGGTGTAAATGTGAACATTTAATGAAGTCTCTGATTGTGGGGGCCACCTTTTTTTGTATTGAGGAAAGCATGCACAGTAGTTTAGCAATTCCTTTTTTGTTTTCTTTTACAGTCTCATAAATGACCAAAACACTTCTGCATTATTTTCACGGCAAAAGCCAGCAACACTTCCCATCATGGCTAGTTCACTAAGTACATCAGTGAGCCAGGAAGAATGTACATCTTGATGCTTTTTTTTTTTTTTTTAATAGTTCATAGAGACCACACTTTCTTTCTCTTTTTTAGATGTTAGAGCTGTTATTTTCATGAATTAAATCCCAGACTGATGATAAACTCTTAACCTGCCAAACAACATTCATGATACATGAACATTTTTTGTAAGAAAACATCACTATTGTCATGTTTTACTGGAAATTGATGTCATGCATATATTTAACATTTACAGCAAATTAAAATTATGAATTTTTGATCACAGAGCAAAGTTGTATGGCTGTATTTGTGTAGTATATCAGAAATAATGAGAATTTATGTGGATGGTATTGTGTGGTATATCATTAATGGGATATTACATGGCTGGAGTTGTATGATGTTTCAACAACTGACATAGTTTCTTGACATCTTTTACAGCACCGTCTGGTTCATTAGATCTGATTCCACTTCTGTGGAAATCCACCTTCCAGGAGAGCTTCAAGTTTCAAGACAATCAGAAGCGGCAGACAGAAGCAGACGCAAGTAACAGAGGTGGGAAGCGGACAAGAAAATAGCAGAAGAAATAAAATTTCTTTGGATATTTTGGATATATTTTTTGTCTGGTGGATGTTTTGTTGTGATGCGTCATGAAATGTTTAGTGCTGTGAATCATTGCTGTATGTTTGTGGTTCATCATGTGTTTGTGTCTGTGATTCATCATCTCAGTCAGCCAGTCATTTGCATGTCCTTTGTGGAACTTTACTCCCTAACAGCTCTCCTGTAGGCCTCTCGGTTGTAAACAAGATGCCCTGCTGCTGATGCGTCCATTCGCAGGTTATCAACGATGTCTTGCGGCCATCTTCACTTTGGGCTTCCTCTATTTCTTTTTCGCATTATGTACCCTTCAAAGACGGTCTTCTCTAGATTATCATAACATTTAATGTGTCCAAAATATTTAAGTTTTCTCTGTTTAATCCTCTTTACTAGCCAGCCTTCTTCTGTATTAAGTTATTGTAGTATGGATATATTTGTTCTTTTTTGTGTCCATGATATTTGAAGAACTCTTCTGTAGCATTTACATTCGAAGGCATTTATGTGTTTCTCAGCTGTTTTGTTAAGTGTCCAGGTCTCACAGGCATATGTTGCGATGGGAAAGATGCATGGCCTTAAAAATCTCATTTTTGTAGTTCTGTCTGTTCCTCTCCACAGATTTCTTTATTTGTTTTACTTTCTGAAGAGTGATAGATGTCCTCCTTTTAATTTCCCTCATTGTATCTCCATTATTAGTTAGCAATGATCCAAGATATTCAGAATTCTCCACTTCTTCCAGTTTTTCCTCATTTATACATATATCAGCTGCCTTGTTTGTTTTGTCAGTTGTCATCAATTTAGTTTTCTTCGCATTAAGATAGAGGTTTTGCTCTTCACTATTCTTACAGACTGATATAATTAGTTTTTCCATTCCTTTTTGTGTTGTGGACAGTAATACTGTGTCATCAGCATATCTAATCTCTGGTATTTCATAACCTTCAATTGTTATGGCATCGTAATATTCTTTGTCTACATCTTCTCTAACATTCCTCATTATATTTTCAGTATACAAGTTAAAATTAGTAAGGTGACAATATGCACCCCTGACGGACCCCTTGTTTTATATCAAACCAAGTTGTCGTTTCAACATTTATTCTTACTGTTGCTTGTTAGTCTAGATACAGCAGTGATATTAATTGTATCAAATGTGTTGGAAATCCCATTTTTTCCATTATTTCCCACTTTCTGGTGTTGTACACAGTTGAATAATCTATAAAAGATAAATGTAGATTCACATTAAATTCTGCATTTCTCTATTATTAATCTTGAATATATGATCTCTTGATCCTCTTCCTTGCCTGAAACCAGCTTGGACCATATTGACTTCTTCTATTTTATTTCGAAGTCTACCCATTATGATTAATAGAATTTTACTGGCATGACTAATCATGGCAACAGTTCTGTAGTTTGTGCATAATTTCAGGTTACCCTTTTTTTTGCCAGTGGTATGAATATAATTTTTTTCCATTCATCATCCAGCTCTAGTTATATTTGTTTTCTGTGTTTCATCTTTTGCAGCTGTGATAGGTATTTTCAGAATGGTTTTTGCTCCTGTAAATTGGTGGTGATGGTGATAATAGTTGTTATGGTAGTGGTGATAGTAGTGAGGTGATAATAATGGTTATGATGGTGATAGTAGTGATGGTGATAATAATGGTTGTAATGGTGGTAATAATGGTTGTGATGGTGGTGATAATGGTTATGATGGTGATAGTAGTGATGGTGATAATAATATTTATGATGGTGATAGTAGTAGTTATGATGGTGGTGATGGTGATAATAATGGTTATGATGGTAGTGATACCAGTCATGATGATAGCAGTGGTTGTGATAAAAGTGGTTATGATGGTGGTGATAGCAGTAATCATGATAATAGTGGTTGTGATGGTGGCTAGTGATGGTGATATTAGTGTTTATGATAGTAGTGATAGTGAAAATAGTGGTTGTGATGGTGGCTATAGTAGTGATGGTGATAATATGGTTATGATGGTGGCTATAGTAGTGATGGTGATACTGGGTACAGGATGTACGTAGTCCAGAGTTTAGAGACGTGTGTAAGAGCTGAATAATCATCATCATCATGTGCCGTGCCGGCTGGCATTGGCTATTATGCTTCTCCAGAGTACACGATCCTTCATGCAGGCCATCAGCTCAGTTGGTGATCTCCTCTCACACCATCTGTGAGCTGTCCACCTTCCACTGTAGCCATGCCAGCAAGTCTGTCCATGCTTCACTGTACCCATGCCACAAGAGCTGAATAATTTGACTGAAAACAGTAAAAACTGAACAGAAATATTGACGTAATAAACAAGTGTTACACATACTTGAAAATATCTGTGCCTTGTATGCAACCAGTACCATACATAATAAATGAGAGTTACATAAAAAAAATATCAGTACAGCAGACCTCCCCCTCCTCCAACCAACACCAGTGTCCGCAGCAATTTGGTTCCAAGCTTTACCATGAATGTTTTAAACAGTGAACACTACCAGGCCCTATGCAAACAAACACACACACGCAGTAATATATGGTAAGACACCATTCGGTTTATTAGTTAGTTAGTTAGTTAGTCAGCCAGTTAGTCAGTCAGTCACTTCGTTCAATAGTTAGTCAGTTGGTCAGTCACTTTAGTCAGTCAGTCAGTCAGTTCATTCATTAGTTAGTTATTTAGTCATTAGTCAGTCTTTTAGTTAGTTAGTCTGTCAGTCAGTCAGTTAGATGATAGATCATCCTCATTGCACATCGGACAATCAGTCCATAAGCGCTCTGATCCCATCTTCAGTATTTCCGCTGGTGTTTGGCAGCTGATGATACCAATTCTGTGTTGATTAATCAGTCTTCTTTGCTTACCACTGCAGCGCTCTTGTCTGGCCACTCCATGCTTGACCTTATGCTCTTGCAATCTGTTCATGGTCAGATTCAGAACTGTTGCTTGAAATGGGGATTGAACTAGTTTCTCTGAGTGCATTCAGGATATCAGCTTGGTCCATTGCCAGTCCACCCACATTGTAGCCATGCCAGCAAGTCTATCCACCCACACTGTAGCCATGCCAGCAAGTCTGTCCACCAACACTGTAGCCATTCCAGCAAGTCTGTCCACCCACCACTGTAGCCATGCCGGCAAGTCTGTCCACCCACCACTGTAGCCATGCCGGCAAGTCTGTCCACCCACCACTGTAGCCATGCCGGCAAGTCTGTCCACCCACCACTGTATCCATGCCGGCAAGTCTGTCCACCCACCACTGTAGCCATGCCGGCAAGTCTGTCAACCCACCACTGTAGCCATGCCGGCAAGTCTGACCACCCACCACTGTAGCCATGCCGGCAAGTCTGTCCACCCACCACTGTAGCCATGCCAGAAAGTCTGTCAACCCACCACTGTAGCCATGCCGGCAAGTTTGTCCACCCACCACTGTAGCCATGCCGGCAAGTTTGTCCACCCACCACTGTAGCCATGCCAGAAAGTCTGTCAACCCACCACTGTAGCCATGCCGGCAAGTTTGTCCACCCACCACTGTAGCCATGCCAGCAAGTTTGTCCACCCACCACTGTAGCCATGCCAGAAAGTCTGTCCACCCACCACTGTAGCCATGCCGGCAAGTTTGTCCACCCACCACTGTAGCCATGCCGGCAAGTTTGTCCACCCACCACTGTAGCCATGCCGGCAAGTCTGTCCACCCACCACTGTAGCCATGCCAGAAAGTCTGTCAACCCACCACTGTAGCCATGCCGGCAAGTTTGTCCACCCACCACTGTAGCCATGCCGGCAAGTTTGTCCACCCACCACTGTAGCCATGCCGGCAAGTCTGTCAACCCACCACTGTAGCCATGCCGGCAAGTTTGTCAACCCACCACTGTAGCCATGCCGGCAAGTCTGTCAACCCACCACTGTAGCCATGCCGGCAAGTTTGTCCACCCACCACTGTAGCCATGCCGGCAAGTTTGTCAACCCACCACTGTAGCCATGCCGGCAAGTCTGTCAACCCACCACTGTAGCCATGCCGGCAAGTTTGTCCACCCACCACTGTAGCCATGCCGGAAAGTCTGTCAACCCACCACTGTAGCCATGCCGGCAAGTCTGTCAACCCACCACTGTAGCCATGCCGGCAAGTCTGTCAACCCACCACTGTAGCCATGCCGGCAAGTCTGTCAACCCACCACTGTAGCCATGCCGGCAAGTCTGTCCACCCACGACTGTAGCCATGCCGGCAAGTCTGTCCACCCACCACTGTAGCCATGCTGGCAAGTCTGTCCACCCACCACTGTAGCCATGCCGGCAAGTCTGTCAACCCACCACTGTAGCCATGCCGGCAAGTCTGTCCACCCACCACTGTAGCCATGCCGGCAAGTCTGTCCACCCACCACTGTAGCCATGCTGGCAAGTCTGTCCACCCACCACTGTAGCCATTCCAGAAAGTCTGTCCTCACATCCCTGCAAGACCAGGCACAAAAATGAAACAGATTTTTGTTAACTGTGACTCCAACCAGTTCTTTCACACCCAACCCAGTTCAATCTTCCTGAGCATATTCATTGAGTTGCTGAGAATACACGCATTGGTGAAGGTCCGTGTTTCCACCCATGCCATTGCCTTGTTCACTGTCATGACCTCCATAGTCAAGCTACTTGTGGTCAAAGCAAAAGCACCGCTGTCTTCCATCACCGTTCTCCCCCCCGACCCGCGCCGTAAAAGCTCAAGGGCTTCATCTGTGTCTGACAGCGGACCCATCTGTGTAGATGACCACATCACACTCAGAAGAGTTCTTGGCAATCAAGGCCTGTACCTCTGGCTTCACAGCCGATGGGTTTTGCTGTCTGTGTTCTCTATCTAGTCCCAGCAGTGGGATTTGTTCTGGTACGCACCAAAAGAAAAAAAGAAGGTCCCGGGTGAACCCAGCTTGTAAAAATTAATACCAGAGAAATCTGGGAAAGCAGATGCAGCCAAGTGTGATAGTGACTACACCATACTTTCATGTGCCGAAGGTTGAGGATATACGGGCCTGACACCATATCCCCAATATGCCTGAATGGCATGGAAACGGGGATTTTACCTTTTACGTAAGACACATTAAGGCTTCTTTTTTTTTTTCTTGGTAGAACTGCCAGCATTGCCACATTTTATGCTTTGGGACCATATTAAGGCAAATAAATTATACGAAGCACTGTACAAAAGATATAGTCATACTTCCAGCGTGGATGTTGCTTATGCTGTGGACATTGATAGTCATACTTCCAGCGTGGATGTTGCTTATGCTGTGGACATTGTTAGTCATACTTCCAGCGTAGATGTTGCTTATGCTGTGGACATTGTTAGTCATACTTCCAGCGTGGATGTTGTTTATGCTGTGGACATTGTTAGTCATACTTCCAGCGTGGATGTTGTTTATGCTGTGGACATTGTTAGTCATACTTCCAGCGTAGATGTTGTTTATGCTGTGGACATTGTTAGTCATACTTCCAGCGTGGATGTTGTTTATGCTGTGGACATTGTTAGTCATACTTCCAGCGTGGATGTTGTTTATGCTGTGGACATTGTTAGTCATACTTCCAGCGTAGATGTTGTTTATGCTGTGGACATTGTTAGTCATACTTCCAGCGTGGATGTTGTTTATGCTGTGGACATTGTTAGTCATACTTCCAGCGTGGATGTTGTTTATGCTGTGGACATTGTTAGTCATACTTCCAGCGTGGATGTTGTTTATGCTGTGGACATTGTTAGTCATACTTCCAGCGTGGATGTTGTTTATGCTGTGGACATTGTTAGTCATACTTCCAGCGTGGATGTTGTTTATGCTGTGGACATTGTACTGTGACTGTGGGGGGCAGGAGACAGAGGAGGGGTAGGGGCATACAAAATTTATGAATTTAAATTCAGGAAATTCTAAATGTTATATTTGTTTTAAATTTAATGTTTTCAAACTGCGGGTAGCTTGATCCGGCAGTTGATGAAACCATAGATCTGCAGAATTACTATACTTTGAATGTAAATTGTACCATAATAAACAGATGCTGTTTCAGATTGATAATAAACAAAGTATTCTAGAAATTGATTGTAGTTTGAGTGGAAACAGTAACATTATGATTAGGTATAAAGAAAACTGTAACATCATAAATAGATATAATGGTAACATTGTAAATAGGTATAAAGGATACATTGTAAATAGATATAAAGGATACATTGTAAACAGGTATAAAGAATACATTTTAAATAGATATAAAAAATACATTGTAAGTAGGTATAAAGAATACATTGTAAATAGGTATAAAGAATACATTGTAAATAGGTATAAAGAATACATTGTAAATAGGTATAAAGAAAACGCATCATAAAGAACCAACAGTTGACAGGAACTATTAGCAGACACTCTTGGATGGACGCTGCAGCATGCGGCGCGGCATATATCAGGCTGTCCTGGATGCAGTGACGCCGGAGTCTGACTTTGAACCTTTGCACCTTTAGGTATAAAGAAAACAGTAACATCATAAATCGGTATACCAAAAATAATATTATAAATAGGTATAAAGAAAACATTAGCATTATAAATAGACAACATCAAAAACAGGTATAAAGAAAACGGTAACATCATAAGCAGATATAAAGAAGACATAACATAAATAGATATAAAGAAAATGATAACATCATTATATAAGTGTAAAGAAAACAGTAACATAAATAAGCATAAAGCAGACAGTATAAACTATTGTGAGCGCTTTTTTCATCGTTTTAGCACTAGAAATTTGTGAGTGTTGCAGATAGAAATTTGTTCCAAATGTACTCCATACCTGACTTTTCTCCAACTATTTGTTTACTCCTAACTGCACGTTGCTCTGTTTTTACCTGGCTTTATGAGCATTGCTAGCCTGTATGTTACTGATACCTGGAGCAGGTAAAGACACAGATAACCGTATTGTAACATGGAGGTTCCTAAGGTATGTGATGTTAATGCCCATATTTTCTTTGACCTGTCGGCATCACGCTTGTCTTCCTTGTCTTTCTCCACTCCAGGAGAAGCTAGGTACCCAGTTTTACAGCTGGTGAGTGTGCAGCCAGACTTATAGTGCCCTAACTACTATGCCGCTTTGTCGCCGGACATAAACAGACACAGTTCTGAATACTGCCATCTTACCTTTCCTTTCAACATTTGTATGTGCCATCCAACATGGCTGCCAAGCTGTGGATCAAGAAGTGAAAGGGTTTATGTTATCAAGGTTACGATTCTGACCGCGCTTTTGTTCTGCGTGTTGCGCTTACTGTTATTTCTTAATATTTCATTTTGTTTTAATCTGAGAAGAGAGGGGAGAGAGAGATCGCGCAAAAGGGGGGGGGGGGGGACACAGAAAAAGAGATCTTGCAGAGATCAGATGTCATTATTTCCAAGTTCAGCTTCTCAAAGTTCACAACTCAAACATCAAATCCTAGAACTCTCAGAATCTAAATCCCGGTATCTGACCCGACTTTCAGAATCCTGGGCTGGCCGGAGCTAACGAGCACCTTATTGACGTCATTAACTCATCAATCAAACTCCCGGCCGAGGCGCTGACGAGCCAAATTAACCCTATTAAACAAGGGCGGATTTGAGGACCTTTAATAGCTCCTCTTTCTTCACCTAGTCGGCTCCACCAGGCGGTAGATCTTGAAACTTTTAGCCTTTGTAATGCTTTTGTTGCTAAAAAAAAAAAATACTAGGCTTCTAAAAGAAAAAAAAAAAAAAGAAATTTGCAACTTCAGTCACACTTTAAAAAAATTTTTTTTTAAGTTTCAAAATCTTCTTTCTTGGTTGTCAAACTTTCTTTCCCTAAGAATTCTGCGCAGGTTAAAAAAAAGGTAAATTATAAAATACAAGATTCAATCATCATCACCAATGGCGACTGCACAGTGGAAATCAAAAGAAGACTTAACAGCTGCATCACAGAAACTAGCGCTAATGGAGAATACTAACAAGAAAGTTATGTTTACTAAGAGCTTACATATTCCCAGTGGCAACATACGGATGCGAAATATGTGCACTTAACAAATCACTAGAAAAGAGAATAACAGCATTTGAAATTTGAATGGCGCTTAGAATATCATGGATAGAAAGAAAATCAAATAAAGAGATATTGATGTGATTAGGCGTCGCAGTAAACTTTGTCTGTTAGAAAACTGAGATATTTCGACCACATCGAGAGACACAATAGCTTGGAGAGGTTGACAGTAGAAGGCATAGTGCCCAGCAGAGGAGAAAAGGAAGTCACGGAAAGTCTGAATACGTCATTTCCAGATGCTGGTAAACTTGGCAAGACCGCATGGCATACCAGGAGGCAATGAGAGGGAAAAGACACGTCACATGATGATGATATCGTGCAGAAAGACATACAGAGAAACTCTGGCGATTTGTTGGCCAGAGCACAAGCTCACTTTAAAAAACCTGACAGGAAAATCAATGGAAAATACAGGAACCTGATAACTCAAATGCGAGGGCAAGTGAAAAAGTAGCCACAAATCAAGGGACATAACAGTTGAAAAAATATGAAAAGACTCGAGGGCTGGTCAGTCTTTTCGTATATTGTTTATTATTACGTCCTTTGATTTGCAGTTATTTTATTTTTTTTTTACTCACTTTCGTATTTTGGCAGTTTTAGAAGACGTAATGCTATAAAAAAAAGCATAAGTTAGGAAAAAAAGTCGAAGGAGAAATAAAAAAAAGAGCAGTTCATGATATAAGTGGGCTGTCAGCAATAACTGACCAGACAGAAAATGAAAGTAATGTACAGAAAAAAAAGTTGGGGTCCATCACAGTCGACCTATTTATTTAGAGATGATGATGATCATGCGACAGGAAACGGAATATGAAGAAAACATAAACATACAGTTCTTGGACGATCATCTGTCCCAACGTTCGAAAATGTTTCCTGTGAGATGAGGGCTGCACCCCCACCCCATCCCACCCCCAGACATGTTTTCTCGTGTATTCTGGAACTTCAGAAGCCGCTCTGGCATCCATCTTGTCATAGTGGTGATAGTGGTGATGGTGGTGGTTGCGCTGGTGATGATGGATGTTAAAACAGTTACCGTCAATTAGGGACGGGGCGGGCTTCTTGCGCGGGGAAAGAGGTGGAATTATAACGAAGGGATTAATCAAATTAGCCGTCCCCATTATCCAGAAGGACGGCTGTGTTTCTTCGGCGAGAAACACATGTAATTACCCAGTCCTTTCCACGTGCCCAACTATCCAATCAGTGGCCCCCGGGGCTGATGTCAGGTGCGCAACCCGTAATCACACCGGGTGCAAAACGGTGCAAGTACCAGGCGTGGTGGGGGAGGGAGGACTCGAGCGAATTAATCCAATCAAGCTCTTCGCACATCGATTATCGTCCCTGATTGCTAGAGTTTCGTAAGTGAATGCGCCATTATGGGGTACGTAACGACGGTTCGAGCAAGGGTCACTGTGGAGGCAGTAAACTGTTGGTCGTCTGGGTCGTGAAAGGTCTGGACTTTGGGGGCATGCTGGAAGATCTTGAATGATATCATCATCCTGTCCCCTCCCCTATTATGGAAGGTCTGGACATGGGGGTGTGCTGGAAGATCTTGAATGACATCATCATACTGTCCCCTCCCCACTGTGGAAGGTCTGGACTTGGGGCATGCTGGAAGATCTTGAATGATATCATCATCCTGTCCCCTCCCCTACTATGGAAGGTCTGGACTTGGGGCATTCTGGAAGATCTTGAATGATATCATCATCCTGTCTCCTCCCCTACTATGGAAGGTCTGGACTTGGGGCATGCTGGAAGATCTTGAATGATATCATCATCCTGTCCCCTCCCCTACTATGGAAGGTCTGGACTTGGGGCATGCTGGAAGATCTTGAATGATATCATCATCTTGTCCCCTCCCCTACTGTGGAAGGTCTGGACTTGGGGCATGCTGGAAGATCTTGAATGATATCATCATACTGTCCCCTCCCTTACTATGGAAGGTCTGGACTTGGGGCATGCTGGAAGATCTTGAATGATATCATCATCCTGTCCCCTCCCCTACTATGGAAGGTTGGCAGCAATGGCTCTCGCCTTTTGTTTTCGCATCTCAGTTCGGTCAAGGTGAATCTTGTCCACTTTGTTCATGTTGCCCACCAGTCTGTGATCATCTTGCAGTTCGTTTCCTTCTACTTTCCCCTCCAGTAAGATTCTTGTTATTGTACTGAATGATAACATTTTTAATTTACGAAATACAAGTTCATAATACATACCAGTTTCCCCATGGAAATCACATAATTCTTTTTTTTTCCCCTCTCACGTCAACAGTATACCGTAATTACATTATTTCACAAGGAGTGTGCAGTCGATAATGAGTTGTATTCTCATGAAAAGTTTCTAGTTGCTGAAGATACCATTCAGCTGGTCCATCTGTGGAAAACTGGAAAGCTAAAACTACCTCCAAGGTCGACGTGTACACATACGCAGGGTTGTTAGTGTTTGAAGGAAAAATTATCAGTCACGTAAAAGTCATCAGAGTCAATGTCTGGCATGTGAATTAAACTGTACCGCGCAGTCGTTATCACAAATGGACATTGTGATACTTGTACGTGGTAATTTGATTTCATTCTCAAACTTCCCTGTAACTTTCCCCCCTCATTCATGTATTCGTAAAATGCATCATTTCGATTCTTTTTTCTTTTTTTTTTTTGGGGGGGGGGGGGTATCATAACTCGTCGTGTTTTTTTTAAATTCTTGTTTCTACTTTCAACGGTTCTACATTCAGACGTCTTTATTTATTGTCTGGATAAACTGCGCAGCCTTCTGGAGGCCAATCTTTGCACCCCAGAGTTTGTCTTCCAGTGAAGCTCTCTGTAGACAGGGCTGGGTTCGGGCTTCTTGGTAGAGTTGGCAGAGTTGCAGGATGTGCTCATGAGTCTAAATACCTGTCTCGCATGTGCGGTCAGGTGTGTATGACAGGCCGAGGCGATACACGGGTGCTCCTGCAAACGGTTAGTCTTCTGCGAGTAATCTGAAAATGACGGCTTGTTCTTGAAGCGAGAGTTGCGGCTTCTGGTCGTGTGCTGGCCAGTCCATGGCTTCTTGTACAGATGTTTGATCATTGTTTTGACTTCCCTGCATGGCATGAGGTGCTGTTGCTGAGGTTTCCTGCTACCACATTTGACTGTTTTAAATAAATAGTTTCAATTAATTGCCAGGACAAGATTATTCTGGAAGGTTTCTGGGAAACATATCTATCCGTCAGCTACCCTTTCCAAGAATTCTGTTGGCTTCTGTTTCATAGAAATCAACTGCTTGTCCCGTCCAGAAGTTACAATATTTTGTGACATTATCTCTGAAATAAGCTTTCTTTTATTTTCTCATTTTGTTGCCTGGAGCTCTGAGCAGGATGTGGTTTGCAGTCGATGCGGTGGAGATGTTGCAGTTCAAGAGTCGTGTCGAATAGGGAGTGGGTTAGGGCAACTGTTTATTCAGACTCAGAGCGGAGTTTTTTAAAAAAAAGAGGAAAAACAAGAAAAGACGCTATCCTTCTTTAGCAGACTCCACCACCCTGGACTTGTTAACCAGGCTGGGCATATTACTAGGGGCACCAGCGGAGAGGACTCCACCACCTTGGACTTGTTAGCCAGGCTGGGCATATTACTAAGGGCACCAGCGGAGAGGACTCCACCACCTTGAACTTGTTAGCCAGGCTGGGCATATTACTAAGGGCATCAGCGGAGAGGACTCCACCACCTTGGTCTTGTTAGCCAGGCTGGGCATATTACTAAGGGCACCAGCGGAGAGGACTCCACCACCTTGAACTTGTTAGCCAGGCTGGGCATATTACTAGGGGCACCAACGGAGAGGACTCCACCACCTTGGACTTGTTAGCCAGGCTGGGCATATTACTAAGGGCACCAGCGGAGAGGACTCCATCACCTTGACCTTGTTAGCCAGGCTGGGCATATTACTACGGGCATCAGCGGAGAGGACTCCACCACCTTGAACTTGTTAGCCAGGCTGGGCATATTACTAAGGGCATCAGCGGAGAGGTGGGACAGGATCTTGGTCGGCTATAGTTGGCCAGCCCCGACGCAGGCAAGCAGCGGTGGGTCGCAGACAGCATCTTCACACCCCCCCCCCCCCCCCCAACTTCATGGAAAAAAAACTTCGGATTCTTTTCTAGTAGCTACATTCAGAACAAAATCGAAGGAATGGTGAAGATTGGTGAAGGTTTTTAGGACATCTTTACAACCGTTACATCAGCAATCTTAACAGAAAGAAAGAAAGGGAAAAAGTATAGGCACGCAAACAATATTTTGACGAAACGCCATTTTCAGGGACAACAATATATATATATATATATATATATATATTGTAAAGTACTATTGGACAAGATGAAAGATAGCAGTTGATCTGAACCTTTATGGTATGGGCAAACAAACAAAAAAAAGCTTGATCTCTGCGACCATGGATTTTCTTCTGCTGCCATAAGTAAGTCCTCTCACACAGAGTAAGTTGTAGTCCCAAGCTCTCTTTTACTTCAGATATCTCAGCATCATCACTGCTGCAGATGCTCCACTCTCTGGCTTGCAAGGAGGGCGTCAACTCAGGCGCACTTACTCCATAACATCTCCCGCGCTGCTGGAAGATAGCACGTGTCAGAGTCTGTCATAAACTTTCTACAAGTGGGGTTCTTGATCCTGCTACGCAAAACCTGGTAATGGAAAAGATGTTTCTGGACGACTGTTTAATAAAGCAGAAAAACAAATAAATGGAGAAGAGAACAAACTGTCATCAGAAAAACGAATAAGTGGAGAAGAGAACAAACTGTCATTTCACTTTTTTTTTCTGATGTTAAAAGTATTGAACTTTAGCTCTTAGCATGAACTCTTGACATCTTATATCTTACATTCTTCCCGTGCCGTTAAACGTCACATAGGGCTCGCATAGTTGTTTGCCAAGTTTTCCTGTTCTCGGCGAGTCTTTCAACATCATCAAGGGATGTTATGCCCACTAAACTGGCTTCTCTTAACAATGTCCTCTGCAGAGTTTAACGCGGTCGACCTCTTTTTCTTCGGCCTGTTGTGCTCCACTTGATAGCTTGTTTTGACATTCTCTGATTGTTTCTTCTCATCACATGGCCTACATATGTCCATCTTCGTTTTCTGATCACCCGTGAGACAGGTTATTGTTTGATCATCTGTCCTATCTGTGCGCTGCTCTTAAATTCGTTCCACTTGATGCCGAGTATTTTCCTTAGGCATTTGTTTTTAAAAGAGTCTAATTTCTTGTCTATTTCTTTAGTTGATTTCCAGCTTTCGCATGCATAAATGAGAGTGGATATCACATTTGAGTTGAATAATCTTAACTTGGTTTTTGTGCTTATAACTTTTGAATTCCATATGTTCTCAAGATTTTTGAAGGACAATGCTGCTTTTTCAATTCTATTTCTAACTTCCTTCCTGGTGTCACCATCTTGGTGTATGTAGCTGCCAAGGTATACAAATTGGTTTACTTCATCAACAACTGTTAATTCTACATATATTTAACGTTGACACGCACTTGTCAGTATTTAAAAAAAAATATATTTCGTGCATTTAAAAGTCAGTGCATGGCATTATTAGATATTGTCTGTGGCTGTATAATATTTGCTTGTATAAGCAAACACTGCATGCCCTTTCGCATTATTTTCTAACATAACTAAAGAAAAGCTCATGTCGATGTTAGAAAAAACATGTTCTCAAAATCTCTTGCCTCTTGTTTATCCTTTCTTCCCCCGTTACGCATTGGTTGTCTGTAAGTAGTTTTACTTTACATTTCTTGGATCTATATAAGGACTTATATCGCTTTACTTCTCGTCAGGGCATTGCGACCTCTCCATTCACAAGACGGTATCTTTTCCCGCTCACTGAATATAACGCATTACAGATAAATTCTTGCGCGTTCGGTGACAGAGAACTATTTTAACGATCCTCAGGTATTGTATGCTGGGCCCTTTCTTTGACACGCTTCCGTTATTTACCCCTGCGCTGTTCGATTTGTTGCTGGCCGATACAGGACCGAGACATCGGTCTATTCAATGTCATACAAAGGCTTGGAGTTTTAGATCGTTGTAAATGTCAGCGTAGACAATGTCATAGAAACACAGGGCTTTCACTCGTGCTCAGATCATGAACTGGTCTTTTTCTTGTCTTCTTCTCGCCGGACTCCGCTTCAACCATCGTCGTTTCTACCAATTGTTGTGTTCTATTGCTACAGGATGTCATGATGGCGGTAGTTACGTCTGCGCTCCCTTTTATCACTCTCTAATCAATGAGTTTGTCGGAAGCACTTCGCTTCGTCTCGGCCATTTTCTTGTGTACGTAAACACCGAAACCGGAAGCAGAAGGCTGGGAGTCAAGACGAGCAGAAGATGCAAATCGAGAGGGTCACTTCCGCTTAATAGAGTTGAGAGGTCGTTAGAGATGGCTTTTTCGACGGATGCGGAAAATGTGGTCGAAATTTATATAGCACTTGCCTTCCTAGTGAATCAAAGATCATGGACCCTGCAGTAACAACGATAGCAATGTAAATTAGATCTGCAAGGAAGTATTTTCAAGTCAGTGAAGTTTCTAGGCTCAAAATTGATCCCAAAAATATGCAGAAAACAGTTTCTGACCCCGTCACTATGTTTCCTGGAATGTTCTGGGCCAGTTACTTATCTGTTACCTTGTACGCTGCTGTGCTGTTATGAAAGATAACACGCTAACACGCTGAAATGCATTACTTCCATTTTTTAAAATGTATTCCGCGGCGAAAATAACAAAGCCGAAGGCGAAGTGCTGTCAGCAGGATCAAGAACAGTAGGATCAAGAAAGGCACAACCAAGAACAGTACAATCAAGAACAGTAGGATCAATAAAGTAGGATCAAGAACAGAAGTGCCAATAACAGTAGGATCAATAACAGTAGGATCAAGAATAGAAGGGCCAAGAATAGTAGGGCCAAGAACAGTAGGATCAATAACAGTAGGATCAAGAACAGAAGTGCCAATAACAGTAGGATCAAGAATAGAAGGGCCAAGAATAGTAGGACTAAGAACAGTAGGATCAATAAAGTAGGATCAAGAACAGAAGTGCCAATAACAGTAGGATCAATAACAGTAGGATCAAGAATAGAAGGGCCAAGAATAGTAGGACTAAGAACAGTAGGATCAAGAACAGAAGTGCCAATAACAATAGGATCAATAACAGTAAGATCAAGAATAGAAGGGCCAAGAATAGTAGGACTAAGAACAGTAGGATGAATAACAGTAGGATAAAAAACAGAAGTGCCAATAACAGTAGGATCAAGAACAGAAATACCAATAACAGTAGGATCAATAACAGTAGGATCAAGAATAGTAGGGCCAAGAACAGTAGGATCAATAACAGTAGGATCAAGAACAATAGGGCCAAGAATAGTATGATCAATAACAGTAGAATCAAGAATATTAGGGTCAAGAATAGTAGGACCAAAAACAGTAGAATCAAGAACAGCAGGATCAAGAGCAATTAATAAACGTTGGAGTACAGGCACGTGTTTTATTTTTATAAAAGATAGATAGAGAAAAGAGTAGAGGAGAGGAGAACATGCGAGAATGTGAAAACAACAACAGCCGTCCAGTACTTCGACTATGACGCCTTCATCGAGGAGAATGAAAAGAACAATATAACCAATAATGGATTAAACACCAGCTAGTCCCTAGAGCAACGGCTTCTGTCTTCTCCATTTCCTGACATATCCCGACTCCCCTTCTAGTTGTGATCTCTGCTATTACTATATGACTGTGTTACACAGACCAAACACAAGATGATACATCCATGGCTTTTGTATAACATGACACGGCAGTGTAGCAATAACAGTTACAAGTGATCGGCATATGAAACTATAATCTGTTTCTTTGCAGTTATCTTTCTCTTTAATGTCTGGCCCGAGGCCCTTCCGAGGCCCTAGCTTAAGCCTCTTCAGTCCGTGATGGCGAATCAGCCACGGAGTACGAAAAGCTGATAGGAGTCCGCTTGCTTTGCAAGAACAAAACACGACGTGTTAATCTCCATTTTTGTCAAGTTCTGCTTTCATATTTGAAGCCGGGGTTTGGGATATGCTAGCAGATGTTGACAGGGCTGAAACTATGTTAGCAGATGTTGACAGAACTGAAACTATGTTAAGCTCCATTCACGTCTAATTAGAGGCTTCCATTTATATAAACAAGCTGATGAGGCGGAAACTATGAGCAACAAAGATGTGGTTTGAAGAAAGATGCAACAAATGCCCTGTTCAGCCAGGAAAAAAAAATTTAAGAAAGATGTAGGGCAATAAATACTCTCTCTCTCTGTACCTTAAGTGCCCAGGGCACATGGGGCTTCCGCAAGGGTTTTCCACAAATGCCTGTCCTTCGCCTTTTTTCTGCTCTTGCCCAGGTGAGCCCTCTATTGCTCAACATCCTTTCTGTTGTTCTTCTCCATGTCTCTTTTGGTCTACCCTTACTTCTGCTCCCCTGTGGTGTTCATCTTAGTGCTATTTTTGGTAGTGAGTTGTCAGTCATTCGAAGCACATGTTCCAACCATCGCCAGCGTCTTTCCTCAATAATTGTTGTCAGTGGTTTCATCTGCATTTCTGCTAATAAGATGTTACTTCTTATGGTGTTTGGCCAAAATATTTTTCTAATTCTTCGTAAACATTTAGTCTGGAAAGAATTCAACTTGTTTTCTATGGTAATACTAGTTAAACTAATAAGACAAAGTCCTTCAAAGTTTCTTGGACATGTTAAGAAAAGACGGAAGCCAGATAATCTGGCAATCACTGAAAAATTGAAGGGTAAAGAAGGAAATGAAGATCGAGAGAAAAATACCACACTGGGATGACCGAAAAGAACAGAATCACCGGTGTTCGAACTAGTTAGAAATACCAAGAGCCGCACAAGATGAAGAAGAACTATGACCAACGTTGCTCTGCATGACACGTTATGAGTGAATGAATGTTCTCATGCCAACACGCACACAGGGATATGTCATACTTCACTCTGTTATCTTGATCTGATGCCAACACCAACACAGGGATATGTCATACTTCACTCTGTTATCTTGATCTGATGCCAACACCAACACAGGGATATGTCATACTTCACTCTGTTATCTGGATCTGATGCCAACACGCACACAGGGATATGTCATACTTCACTCTGTTATCTTGATCTGATGCCAACACCAACACAGGGATATGTCATACTTCACTCTGTTATCTTGACCTGATGCCAACACCAACACAGGGATATGTCATACTTCACTCTGTTATCTTGATCTGATGCCAACACCAACACAGGGATATGTCATACTTCACTCTGTTATCTGGATCTGATGCCAACACGCACACAGGGATATGTCATACTTCACTCTGTTATCTTGATCTGATGCCAACACCAACACAGGGATATGTCATACTTCACTCTGTTATCTGGATCTGATGCCAACACGCACACAGGGATATGTCATACTTCACTCTGTGAACTGGATCTGAAGCTGTTATCTGAGATCACGAATACTGTAAACTCTCGGCAAACAACCAAACTATAATCTTCCGACTGAGAACAGGACAATCCAGACTGAGACACAATCTAAGTGATACTCTTCCGACTAAGAACAGGACAATCCAGACTGAAACACAATCCAAGTGATACTCTTCTGACTAAGAACAGGACAATCCAGACTGAGACACAATCTAAGTGATACTCTTCCGACTAAGAACAGGACAATCCAGACTGAGACACAATCTAAGTGATAATCTTCCGACTAAGAACAGAATATGCAGGCTGAGACACAATCTTAGTGATAATCTTCCGACTAAGAACAGAATATGCAGGCTGAGACACAATCTTAGTGATAATCTTCCGACTAAGAACAGAATATGCAGGCTGAGACACAATCTTAGTGATAATCTTCCGACTAAGAACAGAACAATGCAGGCTGAGACACAATCTCTACCAGAAACTGAAAATTGGCGCACCAGACCTATGCGTCTGCGACAAAGAAAACCAGACACCACATCACATCCTCCATAGCTGCCAGCCACAAAGCCCACTCAGACAAAGGACCTGGCCAGACACCAGACCCCCTACGAGAGAAGCTCTACGGCGATCCTGAAACTCTGAGGCGAACTTCGCCATTTGTGAGAGAGACTGGTGTCCGTGTCTGGGCGAACCGCGAAGAAGAAAGTATCTGACCTCGATATGAGCAGAATCAAGGGAAATAAGTTACCACCACCACCACCACCACCACCACCACCACCATAATCATCACCGCCACCATCAGCATCACCACCACCATTATCACCACCACCATCATCACCACCACCACCATCATCATCACCATGACCACCACCACCACCACCACCATCATCAACACTACCACCACCATCATCATCATCATGACCACCATCACCATCATCACCACCACCACCATCATCATCATGACCACCACTACCATCATCAACACCACTACCACAACCACCACCATCATCACCACTACAATTACCACCACCATCATCACCACCACCACCATCACCAAAAACCATCACCACCACCACCACCATCATCATCATCATCATCATCATCATCATCATCATCATCATCATCATCACCATCATCACTACCACAACCATCATCACTACCATCACCATCATCATCACCGCCACCACTACCATCATCACCACCATCATCATCATCATCATAACCATCATCATCATCGTCATCATCAACACCCCCACCATCATCACTACCACCACCATCATCATTGCCATCACCATCATCATCACCAACACCGCCATCATCATCACCAACACCACCATCATCACCAACACCACCATCATCACCAACATCACCATCATCACCACTACCATCATCATAATAACCACCATCATCATCACCACCAACACCATCACCACCACCGCCATCATCATAACCACCAACACCATTATCATCATCACCATCACCATCACTACCATCACCAAAAACCACCACCACCATCACCATCATCATCATCATCTGCACCATCATCACTAACACAACCATCATCACTACCATCACCATCATCATCACCACCACCACCATCATCACCACCACCACCATCATCATCATCGTCATCATCATCATCACCCCCACAGGGATATGTCATACTTCACTCTGTTATCTGGATCTGATGCCAACACGCACACAGGGATATGTCATACTTCACTCTGTGAACTGGATCTGAAGCTGTTATCTGAGATCACGAATACTGTAAACTCTCGGCAAACAACCAAACTATAATCTTCCGACTAAGAACAGGACAATCCAGACTGAGACACAATCTAAGTGATACTCTTCCGACTAAGAACAGGACAATCCAGACTGAGACACAATCTAAGTGATACTCTTCCGACTAAGAACAGGACAATCCAGACTGAGACACAATCTAAGTGATAATCTTCCGACTAAGAACAGGACAATCCAGACTGAGACACAATCTAAGTGATAATCTTCCGACTAAGAACAGAATATGCAGGCTGAGACACAATCTTAGTGATAATCTTCCGACTAAGAACAGAATATGCAGGCTGAGACACAATCTTAGTGATAATCTTCCGACTAAGAACAGAATATGCAGGCTGAGACACAATCTTAGTGATAATCTTCCGACTAAGAACAGAACAATGCAGGCTGAGACATCATCTCTACCAGAAACTGAAAATTGGCGCACCAGACCTATGCGTCTGCGACAAAGAAAACCAGACACCACATCACATCCTCCATAGCTGCCAGCCACAAAGCCCACTCAGACAAAGGACCTGGCCAGACACCAGACCCCTACGAGAGAAGCTCTACGGCGATCCTGAAACTCTGAGGCGAACTTCGCCATTTGTGAGAGAGACTGGTGTCCGTGTCTGGGCGAACCGCGAAGAAGAAAGTATCTGACCTCGATATGAGCAGAATCAAGGGAAATAAGTTACCACCACCACCACACCACCACCACCACCACCACTACCATCATCACCACCACCATCACCATCACTACCATCATCATCACCACCACCATCATCACCACCACCACCATCATCATCACCATGACCACCACCACCACCACCACCATCATCAACACTACCACCACCATCATCATCATCATGACCACCATCACCATCATCACCACCACCATCATCATCATGACCACCACTACCATCATCAACACCACTACCACAACCACCACCATCATCACCACTACAATTACCACCACCATCATCACCACCACCACCATCACCAAAAACCATCACCACCACCACCACCACCACTACCACCACCATCATCATCATCATCATCACCATCATCACCACCATCATCACTTCCACAACCATCATCACTACCATCACCATCATCATCACCACCACCACTACCATCATCACCACCACCATCATCATCATCATAATCATCATCATCGTCATCATCGTCATCATCATCATCATCACCCCCACCATCATCACTACCACCACCATCATCATTGCCATCACCATCATCATCACCAACACCGCCACCATCATCACCAACACCATCATCATCACCACCATCATCACCAACACCACCATCATCATCACCAACACCAACATCATCACCACAATCATCACCACCATCATCACCACCAACACCATCATCATCACCAACACCATCATCATCATCAGCATCATCATCACCACCATCATCATCACCACCAACATCACCAACACCATCATCATCATCAGCATCATCATCACCAACAACACCATCATCACCAACACCACCATCATCACCACCACCATCATCATCACCATCATCATCAGCATCATCATCACCAACACCAACATCATCACCACCATCATCACCATCATCATCACCACCAACATCACAAACACCATCATCATCACCACCATCAATACCAACACCACCATCACCAACACCATCATCATCACCACAATCATCACTAACATCATCATCATCACCACCATCATGATCAACACCATCACATCACCAACACCACCATCATCATCACCACCACCACCATCATCATCAGCATCATCATCACCAACAACACCATCATCACCAACACCACCATCATCACTACCACCACCATCATCATCATCACCACCATCATCATCACCAACACCAACATCATCACCACAATCATCACCACCATCATCACCACCAACACCATCATCATCATCATCATCATCTCCACCATCATCACTTCCACAACCATCATCACTACCATCACCATCATCATCACCACCACCACTACCATCATCACCACCACCATCATCATCATCATAATCATCATCATCATCGTCAATATCGTCATCATCATCATCACCCCCACCATCATCACTACCACCACCATCATCATTGCCATCACCATCATCATCACCACCAACACCACCATCATCACCAACACCACCATCATCACCAACACCACCATCATCATCATCACCACCATCATCACCACCAACATCACCAACACCATCATCATCACCACCATCATCACCAACACCACCATCATCATCACCACCATCATCACCAACACCACCATCATCACCAACACCACCATCACCAACACCATCATCATCACCACCATCATCACCAACACCACCATCATCACCACCATCATCATCAACACCACCATCATCATCACCAACACCACCATCATCATCACCACCACCATCATCATCATCAGCATCATCATCACCAACAACACCATCATCACCAACAAAACCATCATCACCACCATCATCATCATCACCATCATCATCATCATCATCACCAACACCAACATCAACATCATCACCACAATCATCACCACCATCATCACCATCATCATCACCACCATCATCACCACCAACATCACAAACACCATCATCATCATCACCACCATCAATACCAACACCACCATCACCAACACCATCATCATCACCACAATCATCACCAACATCATCATCATCACCACCATCATCATCAATACCACCACATCACCAACACCACCATCATCACCACCATCATCATCACCACCACCATCATCATCATCAGCATCATCATCACCAACAACACCATCATCACCAACACTACCATCATCACCACCATCATCATCATCACCATCATCATCAGCATCATCATCACCAACAACACCATCATCACCAACAACACTATCATCACCATCATCATCAGCATCATCAGCATCATCACTACTAAACTCTAGACAAATCCTTAGGTTCTCAGATCTTCTCCACAATCTATACTGAGACTAATGGCGCTATGTCCATGTTGACTGACAGGTTATATTGTACTCTTAAGCCAGGTAAGCGTCCGTCATTACCCACCTGGCCTACAGACACACACACACACATACTCACCCAATGAAAACAGATAAAGAAGGAATAATTAAATAATGAAAGAACGAAGAAATAAAGAGCAGGAAACAAAGATAGAAAAAAAAATTAAGTGGAGAAACGCTGACATTAAACTCACACTGAACGCACACAAAGATGTAAGTTATAACGAAGGCCTTCCATCTACCGCGTTAAATTTCTTCAACCTTGCAACTCCAATCTTAAGCTGGCCGTAAATCTATGGAATAATACCTGGCTGTCATTGACACCTGGCTTGTGCAGGTAACCGATATATTTTCTCCTGAACATAAAACACGTGCTCTACCCGAAAGACCACCTGACGTCTTCAAGATGGCCGGCATGAATCTGGGGATCCTACAGGCGGATAACAACAGCCAGGGGCAGTCGAAGAATTAACGTTGATTATAACAAATAACGTTCTTGTTATCTGGCTATGAAAGTGTTATGTTAACCCAAGTGCTGCAGTTGAAATACTGTAGCTACTGAAGTTCTAGTTATCTTTGTTTGTTAAAACAACGCTTATTTAAAATTCTAAAGTCTGGGAAGAACTTGCCAAAGACCGAGACGCGTGAAGAGCAACTCTGCGCACAATCGCTGCATCATCTGAGGAGGAAATGAGGACCAAACCTGAAGTTAGGTAGCGCCAGAGAACGGAAACTGACTCTCACAAACAAAAATATTACCTGATAAAACTGTTGCTGGTTATGCAAATCCAGCATAGGTAGAGTAAGTCATGAGAGAAGCCACGCAACAAGATGATGCTTGGCAAAGCACACAACAGCTGATAACTGCCTACTTCATCACCAACACCACCACCATCATCATCACCACCATCATCATCATCACCACCATCACCAACACCACCATCATCATCATCATCACCATTACCACTAACACCACCATCATATCAACACCATCATCATCATCACCATCATCACCACCATCATCACCACCAACACCACCATCATCATCACCAACACCATCATCATCACACCATCATCACCAACACCACCATCATCATCATAACACCAACATCATCACCACCATCATCATCACCAACACCATCATCATCATCATGATCACCACCATCATCATCACCACCAACATCACCAACACCATCATCATCATCAGCATCATCATCACCAACAACACCATCACCAACACCACCATCATCATCATCACCATCATCATCAGCATCATCATCACCAACACCAACATCATCACCACAATCATCACCACCATCATCACCATCATCATCACCAACATCACAAACACCATCATCACCACCGTCAATACCAACACCACCATCACCAACACCATCATCATCACCACAATCATCACCAACATCACCGTCATCATCACCACCATCATCATCAACACCATCATCACCAACACCACCATCATCATCACCACCACCATCATCATCATCACCAACAACACCATCATCACCAACACCATCATCACCACACCATCATCACCACCACCATCATCATCATCACCATCATCATCAGCATCATCATCACCAACAACACCATCATCACAACACCATCATCATCATCAACACCATCATCATCATCAACATCATCACCACCATCATCACCACCACCACCACCACCATCATCACCAACACCATCATCATCACCACCATCATCATCACCAACACCAACATCATCACCACAATCATCACCACCAACACCATCATCATCACCAACACCATCATCATCATCATCACCAGCATCATCATCACCACCAACATCACCATCATCATCAGCATCATCATCACCAACAACACCATCATCACCACACCACCATCATCACCACCACCATCATCATCACCACCATCATCATCACCATCATCATCAGCATCATCATCACCAACACCAACATCATCACCACAATCATCATCACCATCATCATCACCACCATCATCACCACCAACATCACAAACACCATCATCATCACCACCATCAATACCAACACCACCATCACCAACACCATCATCATCACCACAATCATCACCAACATCATCATCATCACTACCATCATCATCAACACCATCACATCACCAACACCACCATCATCATCACCACCACCATCATCAGCATCAGCATCATCATCACCAACAACACCATCATCACCAACACCACCATCATCACCAACACCACCACCATCATCATCACCACCATCATCATCATCACCACCATCACCAACACCACCATCATCATCATCATCACCATTACCACTAACACCACCATCATATCAACACCATCATCATCATCACCATCATCACCACCATCATCACCACCAACACCACCATCATCATCACCAACACCATCATCATCACCACCATCATCACCAACACCACCATCATCATCATAACACCAACATCATCACCACCATCATCATCACCAACACCATCATCATCATCATGATCACCACCATCATCATCACCACCAACATCACCAACACCATCATCATCATCAGCATCATCATCACCAACAACACCATCATCACCAACACCACCATCATCATCATCACCATCATCATCAGCATCATCATCACCAACACCAACATCATCACCACAATCATCACCACCATCATCACCATCATCATCACCAACATCACAAACACCATCATCATCACCACCGTCAATACCAACACCACCATCACCAACACCATCATCATCACCACAATCATCACCAACATCATCATCATCACCACCATCATCATCAACACCATCACATCACCAACACCACCATCATCATCACCACCACCATCATCATCATCACCAACAACACCATCATCACCAACACCACCATCATCACCACCACCATCATCACCACCACCATCATCATCATCACCATCATCATCAGCATCATCATCACCAACAACACCATCATCACCAACAACACCATCATCACCATCATCATCAGCATCATCACTACTAAACTCTAGACAAATCCTTAGGTTCTCAGATCTTCTCCACAATCTATACTGAGACTAATGGCGCTATGTCCATGTTGACTGACAGGTTATATTGTACTCTTAAGCCAGGTAAGCGTCCGTCATTACCCACCTGGCCTACACACACATACACATACTCACCCAATGAAAACAGATAAAGAAGGAATAATTAAATAATGAAAGAACGAAGAAATAAAGAGCAGGAAACAAAGATAGAAAAAAAAAATTAAGTGGAGAAACGCTGACATTAAACTCACACTGAACGCACACAAAGATGTAAGTTATAACGAAGGCCTTCCATCTACCGCGTTAAATTTCTTCAACCTTGCAACTCCAATCTTAAGCTGGCCGTAAATCTATGGAATAATACCTGGCTGTCATTGACACCTGGCTTGTGCAGGTAACCGATATATTTTCTCCTGAACATAAAACACGTGCTCTACCCGAAAGACCACCTGACGTCTTCAAGATGGCCGGCATGAATCTGGGGATCCTACAGGCGGATAACAACAGCCAAGGGGCAGTCGAAGAATTAACGTTGATTATAACAAATAACGTTCTTGTTATCTGGCTATGAAAGTGTTATGTTAACCCAAGTGCTGCAGGTGAAATACTGTAGCTACTGAAGTTCTAGTTATCTTTGTTTGTTAAAACAACGCTTATTTAAAATTCTAAAGTCTGGGAAGAACTTGCCAAAGACCGAGACGCGTAAAGAGCAACTCTGCGCACAATCGCTGCATCATCTGAGGAGGAAATGAGGACCAAACCTGAAGTTAGGTAGCGCCAGAGAACGGAAACTGACTCTCACAAACAAAAATATTACCTGGTAAAACTGTTGCTGGTTATGCAAATCCAGCATAGGTAGAGTAAGTCATGAGAGAAGCCACGCAACAAGATGATGCTTGGCAAAGCACACAACAGCTGATAACTGCCTACTTCAGAAACCGTCTCATTAGAGGAAAAGTGCACATTTTAAAAACTGATATCAGAATGTTTGAACAAAGACTCCCAGGTCAGACAGAAAAAATAGAAACAGGTCGCGAAACAAACAAACGTCTTGCAAAAACAGGAAAGGTTTATCTCACTTGGCGGGAACATCGTCCCGTGCTCTGAGTGTATGTGTGATCTAGTGGTGTATGTATGATCTAGTGGTGTAAGAGTGTATATGTGATCTAGTGGTGTAAGAGTGTATGTGTGATCTAGTGGTGTAAGAGTGTATGTGTGATCTAATGATGTAAGAGTGCATGTGTGATCTAATGGTGTAAGAGTGTATGTGTGATCTAATGATGTAAGAGTGCATGTGTGATCTAGTGGTGTAAGAGTGTATGTGTGATCTAATGATGTAAGAATGCATGTGTGATCTAGTGGTGTAAGAGTGTATGTGTGATCTAATGATGTAAGAGTGCATGTGTGATCTAATGATGTAAGAGTGCATGTGTGATCTAATGATGTAAGAGTGCATGTGTGATCTAATGATGTATGAGTGTTTGTGTGATGACTCATGTTATAAGTAGTGATAGCTCAACACACAACATCCAAACAAACACTTCACGTCGACTTTGACCGCAACTCACGAATGATCTCTACACTGAAGAACACGTCCAAGCATAAGTCCGATTCCAAGATCTCACATATATACCCCGTGTTTAATCACCTTCTCACCACTCACATGGACAAATAAAGACCTGGCACACTCTCATCCTCTAGCTTGGCACAGATGTTTTCTCCCCTAATGTCCAGCCAGTTCTCGTGATCAAATTCAATAACAAATCAGTCACATGACCAACGTTCACATGGTCACGTGCTTAAACGTGTTTTGTAGTAAGACCTAAACAGCCACGACACATCTAGCAAAATATCATCATCATCATCAGTCCTCTGTACTTCTAACGGATCACTAGGCATCAGCAAAGGATCTCCAGCCAATCTCGTCTTGTACAAGTCGAGATACTTCAAGCCATTTCTTTCTCGCTTCCTTTAGTTCTTCCTGTATTGTGCGTCTCCATGTCCCCAGTGGCCTGTCCTTCTTTCTTTTCCCTTGGGTGTCCAAGTCGAGGAGGTATAGGGGTTTCATTCGTAGTATATGGCCCACCCATTTCTGTCTTCGTCTTTTGACTTCCTTAGTAATATTCTAAACGCCCATTCCTTTGGTTATTTCCTCACTTATCACATGTTCTTCCCCCGGTGTATTCTTAAAATTTTCCTGACTATAACAGTAACCTATATGCTGCCATCCCCCGTGTGGTACCCGGGATCTGCAAAGAATAGGACCACTGTACCCTACCACGCATGATCGTAAAAGGCGACTAAGGAGGGTTCAGCATAGGGCCAACAACCCTATCTGGTAAAAAAACTATCAGACTGCTACAGAAACGGAAGCAAGGGAAAAAACAAATGCAGGTGGAAGGAGAAATGCGTATCAGGAAACTGAGCCCATGAAGGTTGTGGATGAAAGCCAGCCACTGGAAGTCCCCAGCCAGACTGCAGACCTCCTGGAACCTAAACACAAGATGCAAATAGGCAGCTGGAATGTACGAACACTAAACCAGACTGGAAAACTAGCACAAACCATCAAGGAAATGCACAGATACAAACTAGACACACTAGGAATACAAGAAGCAAGATGGACAGGACAAGGCAGAAGGAAATTAACAACACAGCACGCAGAAGATACAATAATATGGTCAGGTAAAGAAGATCTTCATGAAGGAGGAGTAGCATTGATTATAACAAAAGAAGCATCAAGAGCATTGCTGAAATGGACCCCAATAAATGAGAGATTATTATATGCACGGTTCAACTCAAGATTCACGAAGCTGTCTATTATAGTTTGTTATGCACCAACAGAAGCAGCTGAAGAGGAATTAAAAGAAGATTTTTACAACAGCCTCCAAGCCACTGTAGAAACAATACCCAAGCATGATATGCTACTCATATTGGGCGACTTCAATGCAAAAGTAGGTGAAGGAAATGAAGATAGAAGAAGAATCATGGGAAGAGAAGGAATCGGAGAAATAAATGAAAATGGAGAAAGACTGTGCAGTTTCTGTGAAGAAAACATGATGACCATCGGAGGGACAATTTTCCAACACAAAAACGTCCATAAGGTGACTTGGAGGTCACCAGATAAAACCACAGAAAACCAAATCGATCATATACTAATAAACAACAAGTGGAAACGGTCACAACAAGATGTGCGAGCAAGGAAAGGAGCAGATGTAGGAAGTGATCACAACCTTCTGGTAGCAAAAATAAAACTAAAATTAAGGAAAGCCAAAATCGGAGAACACAGAAAGATACATTTTGATACAAGAAAACTGATAGACCAGCAAACAAGAAATGAATTCTCAATAGTACTTAAGAACCGCTTCAGTGTCCTACAAGACGAAGCAGAAATGTCCATATTAGAGTTCAATAACAAATCAGTCACATGACCAACGTTCACATGGTCACGTGCTTAAACGTGTTTTGTAGTAAGACCTAAACAGCCACGACACATCTAGCAAAATATCATCATCATCATCAGTCCTCTGTACTTCTAACGGATCACTAGGCATCAGCAAAGGATCTCCAGCCAATCTCGTCTTGTACAAGTCGAGATACTTCAAGCCATTTCTTTCTCGCTTCCTTTAGTTCTTCCTGTATTGTGCGTCTCCATGTCCCCAGTGGCCTATCCTTCTTTCTTTTCCCTTGGGTGTCCAAGTCGAGGAGGTATAGGGGTTTCATTCGTAGTATATGGCCCACCCATTTCTGTCTTCGTCTTTTGACTTCCTTAGTAATATTCTAAACGCCCATTCCTTTGGTTATTTCCTCACTTATCACATGTTCTTCCCCCGGTGTATTCTTAAAATTTTCCTGACTATAACAGTAACCTATATGCTGCCATCCCCCGTGTGGTACCCGGGATCTGCAAAGAATAGGACCACTGTACCCTACCACGCATGATCGTAAAAGGCGACTAAGGAGGGTTCAGCATAGGGCCAGCAACCCTATCTGGTAAAAAAACTATCAGACTGCTACAGAAACGGAAGCAAGGGAAAAAACAAATGCAGGTGGAAGGAGAAATGCGTATCAGGAAACTGAGCCCATGAAGGTTGTGGATGAAAGTCAGCCACTGGAAGTCCTCAGCCAGACTGCAGACCTCCTGGAACCTAAACACAGGATGCAAATAGGCAGCTGGAATGTACGAACACTAAACCAGACTGGAAAACTAGCACAAACCATCAAGGAAATGCACAGATACAAACTAGACACACTAGGAATACAAGAAGCAAGATGGACAGGACAAGGCAGAAGGAAATTAACAACACAGCACACAGAAGATACAATAATATGGTCAGGTAAAGAAGATCTTCATGAAGGAGGAGTAGCATTGATTATAACAAAAGAAGCATCAAGAGCATTGCTGAAATGGACCCCAATAAATGAGAGATTATTATATGCACGGTTCAACTCAAGATTCACGAAGCTGTCTATTATAGTTTGTTATGCACCAACAGAAGCAGCTGAAGAGGAATTAAAAAAAGATTTTTACAACAGCCTCCAAGCCACAGCAGAAACAATACCCAAGCATGATATGCTACTCATCTTAGGCGACTTCAATGCAAAAGTATGTGAAGGAAATGAAGATAGAAGAAGAATCATGGGAAGAGAAGGAATCGGAGAAATAAATGAAAATGGAGAAAGACTGTGCAGTTTCTGTGAAGAAAACATGATGACCATCGGAGGGACAATTTTCCAACACAAAAACGTCCATAAGGTGACTTGGAGGTCACCAGATAAAACCACAGAAAACCAAATCGATCACATACTAATAAACAACAAGTGGAAACGGTCACAACAAGATGTGCGAGCAAGGAAAGGAGCAGATGTAGGAAGTGATCACAACCTTCTGGTAGCAAAAATAAAACTAAAATTAAGGAAAGCCAAAATCGGAGAACACAGAAAGATACATTTTGATACAAGAAAACTGATAGACCAGCAAACAAGAAATGAATTCTCAATAGTACTTAAGAACCGCTTCAGTGTCCTACAAGACGAAGCAGAAATGTCCATATTAGAGTTCAATAAAACACTACAGGAAACAGCAAAAGAGGTGCTGGGATATCGGAAAAGGAGAAAAGAGGAATGGATAAGCGAGACCACATGGGAAAAGATAGAGCAAAGAAAAGAAATCAAGAAAAAATTACTGAACACCAAATCACAACGGCTGAACGAGTTTTAAGTAATTATGCACAAAAAGACAAAGAAGTGAAGGAATCATGCCGTCAAGATAAACGTCAATATTATGGCAACTTAGCAGAAACAGCAGAGAAAGCAGCATATACAAATGACATGAAAACCATATATAAAATCACAAAGCAGATGACAGGTAACTTCAACACAAGATGTGAAAGTGCAGTAAGAACACAAAATGGACAACTGGTCAGTGGAGAAAGATAAAAAATTGAAAGATGGAGGGAACACTTTAACACCCTACTAAACAGAACACAAGCAGCACAAACAATAGACATAACTGAAACAAAAACGGAACTAAACATCAATACAGGACCAATAACAATAAATGAAGTAAAGGAGGCGATAAAGAAGCTAAAATCAGACAGGGCACCAGGTGAAGATGAAGTGACTGCTGAGATGTTGAAAGCAGAAGAAACAGAAACACCAAAACAACTTTGCCGGATATTACAACAAATTTGGGATCTAGAAAAAGCCCCAGAGGAGTGGAAAACTGGGCTTATAGTAAAACTACCAAAGAAGGGTGACCTCAGAGATTGCGGGAACTGGAGAGGCATTACCCTACTGCCACTCACCAGTAAAGTATTTTGCAGAATAATCATCAACAGAATTGTACCAAAACTTGAGGAAAAACTTCGGAAAGAGCAGGCAGGATTTAGGAAAGGAAGATCATGCACAGACCACATATTTGTACTTAGACAAATATTAGAACAGGCAAATGAGTGGCATAGTACAACATATGCATTATTCATAGATTCTGAGAAAGCCTTTGACAGTGTCAACAGAGATGCACTGTGGAAAATCCTAAGATGGCATGGTCTCCCCCATAAAATAGTTAATGTTATCAAAGCCCTATACGAGGGTTTTCAGTGCAAAGTTATCTGTGGAGAACATACCTCCAGCAGCTTTAGGGTACAAACAGGAGTGAAACAGGGATGTGTACTATCACCAACATTATTTATCTTAGGGTACAAACAGGAGTGAAACAGGGATGTGTACTATCACCAACATTATTTATCTTGGCAGTAGATTGGTTAATGAAGGAGGCAACATCACACAAACGCAGAGGATTACAATGGACCCCTGACACAGTGCTGGAGGACCTTGACTTTGCGGACGACATTTGTCTATTATCAAGCAGTCACAAAGATATCATCATCATCATCATGTGCCGTGCCGACTGGCATTGGCTATTATGCTTCTCCAGAGTATCCGATCCTTCATGCAGGCCATCAGTTCAGTTGGTGATCTCCTCTCACACCATCCCGTCAGACTGTCCAGTATCATTTCTCTTGGTCTTCCTCTTGATCTTCTTCCTTCTATTTTTCCTGTTGTTATAATATTTTCAATGCACCCTCTTCTCATTGCATGTCCTATGAAAGTACATTGTCTCTCTCTTATCTTTTTGACAAGGTTTTTTGTCTCTCCAGCTCTTCTCATACATTCTTCATTAGTTATTTTTGCTGTCCAGGGGATTCGCAACATTCTTCTAATAAACCACATTTCTGCTGCTTCCAATGATTTTTGTGCAGACTTGCCTATTGTCCATGATTCACTTCCATATAACAAGATAGGTTCAATATAGCATTTTATGACTCGTTTTCTAACACTCATTGATAAGGATGTGTTGGTTAATATGTTTCTCATTCTCTGAAATGCAGTCCTTGCTTGGCCTATTCTGTTCCTAATTTCTGTTCTGCATTTCCCATCTGAAGTTATTACTGCTCCAAGGTATTTGAATTTCTGCACCTGCTTTAGAATAGTTCCGTTTAATTTAATACTGCATGCTGGTGGATTCTGTTTCTTAGATATAACCATAGTCTCTGTCTTTTTGATGTTCAAAGTAAGGCCAAAAACAAAGATATGCAAGATAAAATAAACAAGCTAACTCAGAATGCAAACAACATAGGACTAAAGATCAATGTAGGAAAGACAAAGTTAATGAAGCAAAATGTGAACAACAGAAATGTACTCAGAGTAGATAACAAGTTAGTGGAGGAGGTCAACGAATTTGTATACCTTGGCAGCAGAGTAGTAGAAAATGGAGACAGCACAGAGGACATCAACAGCAGACTTACTAGAGCAAACCAGGCTTTTGCAATGCTGCAGACTATATGGAAATAAAAAAAAACTAAGCATAAATATGAAAATCAGGATATTTAAGAGTAATGTTCTAAGTGTACTACTCTATGGAAGTGAATGCTGGAAAATCACCAAAACCATAGAAAACAAGTTGAATTCTTTCCAGACTAAATGTTTACGAAGAATTAGAAAAATATTTTGGCCAAACACCATAAGAAATAACATCTTATTAGCAGAAATGCAGATGAAACCACTGACAACAATTATTGAGGAAAGACGCTGGCGATGGTTGGGACATGTGCTCCGAATGACTGACAACTCACTACCAAAAATAGCACTAAAATGGACACCACAGGGGAACAGAAGTAAGGGTAGACCAAAAGAGACATGGAGAAGAACAACAGAAAGGATGTTGAGCAATAGAGGGCTCACCTGGGCAAGAGCAGACAAAAAGGCGAAGGACAAGCATTTGTGGAAAACCCTTGCGGAAGCCCTATGTGCCCTGGGCACTTAAGGTTCAGAGAGAGAGAGAGAGAGAGAGAGAGATGCTGCCATAAAATAAAAGATACCCACATGTGATATCAGTAGTATACAAAGTGTTGTTTCTCGTGTTGATATAACTATTGGTGTTGTTCCTGGAACAGAATGTGTAGATGGTCCCAGACTAAGGAATTTTAAAATTTGGCAGCGGTTTTTATCGGAATGTAACCCCGACGTAGACCGTATGCTTAAATCTGTTATTTTAAAACATGAGTAAGTGTTGAGATCTAAAATCTCCAGCTACGACAACCTTGGTTAAATCTAAAGCGTCACGTGACAGAACAGTAGTGTGAACTACTTAGTTCGGCGAGCATCTCACGCGTGTATTACGTTCTCGTATATGCCCACTTCTAGTCTAACACGTGTATTACGTTCTCGTATATGCTCACTTCTAGTCTAACACGTGTATTACGTTCTCGTATATGCTCACTTCTAGTCTAACACGTGTATCTGTGGAGAACATACCTCCAGCAGCTTTAGGGTACAAACAGGAGTGAAACAGGGATGTGTACTATCACCAACATTATTTATCTTAGGGTACAAACAGGAGTGAAACAGGGATGTGTACTATCACCAACATTATTTATCTTGGCAGTAGATTGGTTAATGAAGGAGGCAACATCAGACAAACGCAGAGGATTACAATGGACCCCTGACACAGTGCTGGAGGACCTTGACTTTGCGGACGACATTTGTCTATTATCAAGCAGTCACAAAGATATCATCATCATCATCATCATGTGCCGTGCCGACTGGCATTGGCTATTATGCTTCTCCAGAGTATCCGATCCTTCATGCAGGCCATCAGTTCAGTTGGTGATCTCCTCTCACACCATCCCGTCAGACTGTCCAGTATCATTTCTCTTGATCTTCCTCTTGATCTTCTTCCTTCTATTTTTCCTGTTGTTATAATATTTTCAATGCACCCTCTTCTCATTGCATGTCCTATGAAAGTACATTGTCTCTCCAGCTCTTCTCATACATTCTTCATTAGTTATTTTTGCTGTCCAGGGGATTCGCAACATTCTTCTAATAAACCACATTTCTGCTGCTTCCAATGATTTTTGTGCAGACTTGCCTATTGTCCATGATTCACTTCCATATAACAAGATAGGTTCAATATAGCATTTTAGGACTCGTTTTCTAACACTCATTGATAAGGATGTGTTGGTTAATATGTTTCTCATTCTCTGAAATGCAGTCCTTGCTTGGCCTATTCTGTTCCTAATTTCTGTTCTGCATTTCCCATCTGAAGTTATTACTGCTCCAAGGTATTTGAATTTCTGCACCTGCTTTAGAACAGTTCCGTTTAATTTAATACTGCATGCTGGTGGATTCTGTTTCTTAGATATAACCATAGTCTCTGTCTTTTTGATGTTCAAAGTAAGGCCAAAAACAAAGATATGCAAGATAAAATAAACAAGCTAACTCAGAATACAAACAACATAGGACTAAAGATCAACGTAGGAAAGACAAAGTTAATGAAGCAAAATGTGAACAACAGAAATGTACTCAGAGTAGATAACAAGTTAGTGGAGGAGGTCAACGAATTTGTATACCTCGGCAGCAGAGTAGTAGAAAATGGAGACAGCACAGAGGACATCAACAGCAGACTTACTAGAGCGAACCAGGCTTTTGCAATGCTGCAGACTATATGGAAATAAAAAAAAACTAAGCATAAATATGAAAATCAGGATATTTAAGAGTAATGTTCTAAGTGTACTACTCTATGGAAGTGAATGCTGGAAAATCACCAAAACAATAGAAAACAAGTTGAATTCTTTCCAGACTAAATGTTTACGAAGAATTAGAAAAATATTTTGGCCAACATCATAAGAAATAACATCTTATTAGCAGAAATGCAGATGAAACCACTGACAACAATTATTGAGGAAAGACGCTGGCGATGGTTGAGACATGTGCTCCCAATGACTGACAACTCACTACCAAAAATAGCACTAAGATGGACACCACAGGGGAACAGAAGTAAGGGTAGACCAAAAGAGACATGGAGAAGAACAACAGAAAGGATGTTGAGCAATAGAGGGCTCACCTAGGCAAGAGCAGAAAAAAAGGCGAAAGACAGGCATTTGTGGAAAACCCTTGCGGAAGCCCTATGTGCCCTGGGCACTTAAGGTTCAGAGAGAGAGAGAGAGAGAGAGAGAGAGAGAGATATATATGCTGCCATAAAATAAAAGATACCCACATGTGATATCAGTAGTATACAAAGTGTTGTTTCTCGTGTTGATATAACTATTGGTGTTGTTCCTGGAACAGAATGTATAGATGGTCCCAGACTAAGGAATTTTTAAATTTGGCAGTGGTTTTTATCGGAATGTAACCCCGACGTAGACCGTATGCTGAAATCTGTTATTTTAAAACATGAGTAAATGTTGAGATCTAAAATCTCCAGCTACGACAACTTTGGTTAAATCTAAAGCGTCACGTGACAGAACAGTAGTGTGAACTACTTAGTTCAGCGAGCATCTCACGCGTGTATTACGTTCTCGTATATGCCCACTTCTAGTCCTACACATGTCTTACATTCTCGTATATGCCCACTTCTTGTCTTACACGTGTATTATGTTCGCTTATATGCCCACTTCTTGTCTTACACGTGTATTACGTTCTCATATATGATAACTTCTTGTATTACACGTGTATTACTTTCTCATATATGCCAACTTCTTGTCTTACACGTGTATTACGTTCGCTTATATGCCCACTTCTTGTCTAACACGTGTATTACGTTCGCTTATATGCCCACTTCTTGTCTAACACGTGTATTACGTTCTCATATATGCCAACTTCTTGTCTAACACGTGTATTACGTTCGCTTATATGCCCACTTCTTGTCTAACACGTGTATTACGTTCGCTTATATGCCCACTTCTTGTCTAACACGTGTATTACGTTCGCTTATATGCCCACTTCTTGTCTTACACGTGTATTACGTTCGCTTATATGCCCACTTCTTGTTCAGGCAGTTTCTCGTCTTGATGATGTGCAACTGTTCTCACAATTTTTTTTCTCTCTCTCTCAAACTTGCTGCACATCAAGGTTCCAGGTCGCCGTCAAAGTTCCAGGTCGCCGTCAAGGTTCCAGGTCGCCGTCAAAGTTCCAGGTCGCCGTCAAGGTTCCAGGTCGCCGTCAAAGTTCCAGGTCGCCGTCAAGGTTCCAGGTCGCCGTCAAGGTTCCAGGTCCTCACTAAGGCTCCAGGTCGCCGTCAAGGTTCCAGGTCGCCGTCAAAGGCTCCAGGTCGTTACTAAGGCTCCAGGTTGCCACCAGGGCTCCAGGTCGCCACTAAGGCTCCAGGTCGCCACCAAGGCTCTAGGCTGCCACCAAGGCTCCAGGTCGCCACCAAGGCTCTAGGTCGTCACCAAGGCTCCAGGTCACCACCAAGACTCCAGGTCGCCACCAGGGCTCCAGATCACCACCAAGGCTCTAGGTCGCCACCAAGGCTCCAGGTCGCCACCAAGGCTCCAGGTCGCCACCAAGGCTCCAGCTGCAGTTTTATATTTAACACAGTCCACATGTTTTCGCCCCACCAGTATTCCCTCACCACCTATCCTCATTCGTTTAATTGCTCATCTACAGGGATTAGGGCCCTAATCCTACGTGATTTATATCTTCTTTAGTACACTCGTCTTGTTTTATGCATTCTTCTTCTTCTATTATTATTGTTATTCTTCGCTTTTTTGCTCTTCTTCCTTCAACCCCCCCCCCCCCCAAAAAAAAAGGCCCCCCCCCGGGAATACTTTCATTATTGTATTATGCTTTATGTATAACTGAAATATTTTGATTATTATTGATTAGAGCAATGGTTTCCAAAGTTTCTGAACTGTGCTTATCGGATGTGGGGGGGGGGGGGGTCTTTGGAACAGTATCAGATGGTTTGCCTCTGCATTATTGATTTGCTATTACTTGCTGTTTATTGATGAAAGGTTTATTAAATAACAAATAAAATCATGATGCACAACTTTTATGTATTTGAAAAAAAGTGGCCCTTAGATGGAGAAATGTTGGGGACCGCTGAATTTTCTCGCTCTGCAGATAAAATCTTGTGCTTTTCATTATTTCTCCTTTTTACGAGGGGAAGTCACTAAGTAACTCGCAAATGCCCGTTACAAAAACAAACAAACAAACAAACAATCAAAAACACAACTAAATGCGACAGTAATTTTTAACTTTTAATTTTTGAACCTACATTATTCCCCTTTTTCTCAACGTAATCGACACCAACATTGATACATTTGTCCCATCGTGTAATCAGTGATGCAACACCCATGGCGTAAAGACCAGGAGTCCGATTTCTGAACCTTTTTTTTACTTCAGTTTCCACCTCTTCGTCATTCAAGAATCTTCTCCCGCCAGGGTGGTTTTTCAATGGACCAAACAGGTGAAAATCACTTGGAGCTAAGTCAGGACTATAGGGTGGATGTTCAAGAACTTCTTGTCTTACACGTGTATTACGTTCGCTTATATGCCCACTTCTTGTTCAGGCAGTTTCTCGTCTTGATGATGTGCTACTGTTCTCACAAATTTTTTCTCTCTCTCTCAAACTTGCTGCACATGAAGGTTCCAGGTCGCCGTCAAGGTTCCAGGTCGCCGTCAAGGTTCCAGGTCCTCACTAAGGCTCCAGATCGCCGTCAAGGTTCCAGGTCGCCGTCAAACCAATGTTCCAGGTCGCCGTCAAACCAATGTTCCAGGTCGCCGTCAAACCAATGTTCCAGGTCGCCGTCAAACCAATGTTCCAGGTCGTTACTAAGGCTCCAGGTCCCCACTAAGGCTCCAGGTCGTTACTAAGGTTCCAGGTCCCCACTAAGGCTCCAGGTCGTCACTAAGGCTCCAGGTCGTTACTAAGGCTCCAGGTCCCCACTAAGGCTCCAGGTCGTTACTAAGGCTCCAGGTCCCCACTAAGGCTCCAGGTCGTTACTAAGGCTCCAGGTCTCCACCAAGGCTCCAGGTCGTTACTAAGGCTCCAGGTTGCCACCAGGGCTCCAGGTCGCCACTAAGGCTCCAGGTCGCCACCAAGGCTCTAGGTCGCCACCAAGGCTCCAGGTTACCACCAAGGCTCCAGATCACCACCAAGGCTCTAGGTCACCACCAAGGCTCCAGGTTGCCACCAAGGCTCCAGGTCACCACCAAGGCTCCAGGTCGCCACCAGCTGCAGTTTTATATTTAACACAGTCCACATGTTTTCGCCCCACCAGTATTCCATCACCACCTATCCTCATTCGTTTAATTGCTCATCTACAGGGATTAGGGCCCTAATCCTACGTGATTTATATCTTCTTTAGTACACTCGTCTTGTTTTATGCATTCTTCTTCTTCTATTATTATTATTGTTATTTTTCGCTTTTTTGCTCTTCTTCCTTCAATCCCCCCCCCCCCCCAAAAAAAAAGGACCCCCCCCCCCCGGCATATTTTCATTATTGTATTATGCTTTATGTATAATTGAAATATTTTGATTATTACTGATTAGAGCAATGGTTTCCAAAGTTTCTGAACTGTGCTTATCGGATTTGGGGGGGGGGGGTGTCTTTGGAACAGTATCAGATGGTTTGCCTCTGCATTATTGATTTGCTATTACTTGGTGTTTATTGATGAAAGGTTTATTAAATAACAAATAAAATCATGATGCACAACTTTTATGTATTTGAAAAAAAGTGGCCCTTAGATGGAGAAATGTTGGGGACTGCTGAATTTTCTCGCTCTGCAGATAAAATCTTGTGCTTTTCATTATTTCTCCTTTCTACGAGGGGAAGTCACTAAGTAACTCGCAAATGCCCGTTACAAAAACAAACAAACAAACAAACAAAGAAAAACAACTAAATGCGACAGTAATTTTTAACTTTTAATTTTTGAACCTACATTATTCCCCTTTTTCTCAACGTAATCGACACCAACATTGATACATTTGTCCCATTGTGTAATCAGTGACCCATGGCGTAAAGACCGGGAGTCCGATTTCTGAACCATTTTTTTACTTCTGTTTCCACCTCTTCGTCATTCAAGAATCTTCTCCCGCCAGGGTGGTTTTTCAATGGACCAAACAGGTGAAAATCACTTGGAGCTAAGTCAGGACTATAGGGTGGATGTTCAAGAACTTCCCAACCAAAGTGGCTAATTTTCTCTTGGGTTAACCGAGCCGTATGTGGTCTGGCATTGTCATGAAGGAGAAGCATACCTCTAGTCAGCACACCAGGACGTTTTCTTTGAACTGCATCCCGTAGTATCGACAGAACTTCACAGTACAACACAGAATTCACACTATTACCATACTTCTGGAACTTGGTTAACAACACTTCTTGATAATCCCAGAACACTGTCAGCATAACCTTCCCCGCAGAAGGCGTAATCTTGATTTTTTCGCACGGCGATGACGGATGTTTCCATTGCATTGAGGCATGTTTTGATTCGGGTTGGTAGTGGTGCACCCAAGATTAGTCTCCAGTAATAATCATTTGAAGCATGTCTTCACCTTCATATGCGTAATGACAGATATGCTGCAATGACAAATCAAATCGGTTCATTTTGTGTTCATCATTCAGATCTCTAGGTACCCAACATGAGCAAACTTTCTGAAAATTCAACTGCTCATGCATTATTCTGTAGGCTAAGCCATGTGAACACCCGACTGCACTTGCTACACTGTCTATCGTTACTCATCTATCAGCTCTGATAATCTCATTCACACATTGCACAGTCTCTTCTGTAGCAATCTGAACAGGACGGCCAAGTCGGACTTTGTCAACAATTTCGGTGCGTCCCTGAGAAAATTCTTTTACTCATTTATAGACCACTTTACGTGATAAACTGTAATCATTTCCTTATGAATGTCCTTTAGCCCACAAAAATCGCACTACACTTCTATGTTCTTCTTTGGTACACACTAACAGTTGGGTAGCCATTTTGTTATTGCTTTGCGTTTGCGCACGTAACTCCCAGCCCCCCCCCCCCCACATACAACTGTTATAAAGTTGGATGATGGTACTACTTAAGGATATATTTAAATACTACCTGATAACTGCCACTGATAAAATATTTCAATTTACAAGTTACTTAGTGACTTCCCCTCGTATTTGTTGATTTAGTACTTTGTTTTATAGTCTATCCACGAAAGTCGCTTTATTTTTCTGTATATCCATATTTTAAGGGACTGCATTTTCCTTTCAATTCTTTTATTTAATGTCCTTATTTCTGAGTCTCTGAGGAGCACGGACATCAGGCCTCGGCAGCTCTCCCATCAAAATATGAAAATCAAAAAATAGGACTCGACCTGGCAACCTTCTTGCAACAATGGGGCCGGATACCACATTGTGAGTCACAAGAGGGCCACAGTCATGTCTGCAGCTAATCAATTAATAACGATAACATACTATAAAAATAGCTAATATTCATTCATGTAGGTAATATTATGTAATAAGCATAATAAACAGTATGACAAGTGTGATGCGGCCCAAGGATTGACTCCCTGTTGTACAAGGCGAAACACTTTATGAACGAGATCAGGGGTTTGTGGTTGAAGGGAAGGAACTGTTGATTTATTTTGGAAAATTCGTTCCATTGCAGCCCCTTGATTAATTAAAAATTGTTGACCTCTCGACTCAGTTTTCTGGGCTTCTTAAAATCTACAATACCCCTTTTAATTCCCTACCCCCCCCCCCCCCCCCCCCCCCCAAAAAAAAAAAAAGCGCCGGTTTTAGATAAAAGACTGTAAGGGTTTTTGATAAATGATTGTGGATAAACTTACTTGGATCCAAATATGTTGTTTTAAATAAGCTACTTAGTCTGGCCATTTTTTTTTCTCAAGTTCAAATACAGGACACTCAATCCACGTAGATTTAAATGTTAACCCCAAATTTTAATTGGTAGGTCAAGTTTAGAACTTTACTTTCACATGTACTAATCAGACCTACTTGTTCTCTACAGAGTGAATTTTCATCAAAATGGCAACATCTCCACTCAGATAATTAAAGAATTATTAGTTTTTCTGAACATGAAGCAATCAAAGAAGAGAATATGGGGTGATATGGGACACTGTTGTTAAATAGGGGACATTCAGGCATCTTGACTGAAGTAATACGATTCCTAGGATAAATCTTTAAAATATGGAAAGGCCATGTTTAATACAGGATAGCTGGTCACCTTAACCTAGTCTAAGTGAACTTTGACACAGAACTGTAACACCAAAACTTTTTTTTTTAAGACGACGAAAACAACAGGCCGTGACCCGGTGGTACTGCAAACTGGGTCCACCCGTAACGAGATATGGACCATACCACCGGCCTCGAGCATCTGATTTAGCTAAAAAAAATAACGCTTTTGTCTTAACCAAAGGGTTCTTTGATCAGGGTACATGCCAAGAGGACACTTTGACCTCATCTCTTTGATCTTAGCCAAAAGGCACCAAAGTTTCTGACATGGGATAGGAAAGAGCTCAGTATTAATTGTTAATATGAAGCACAAATCTGCACAACAAAGTCTGCTGACACGGAGACTTATAGATATTTGAATTACATACATTTTAATCAGTAACAAAGTTTATGTGCTAAGGAACCAAAAGATCATATGCACAGCTGGAAGCTCTTCAGTGCAACAGACCTTAAAGATGCCTTATCAAAAATTGGCTTACTACACGAAGTCACTTTGCAGTGGATTCCCTCCCACTGTGGGATACCAGGCAATGAGAAAGCTGACCATCTGGCCAAACAGGGCACTGAAATGGAGCAACCAGACATACCAATCACCTATAATCAGAAAAAAAGCATGATAAAAACCTACAAGAAGCCACAAACACCACCACATGATGACTATCACATGCTAAACAGAAAGGAACAAGTCACCATTTTCCGTCTCCGAACAGGACACAGCCGACTCCGAAGTCATATGTATACAAAGTTTAAGGTTGGTACTACTAATCTATGTACATGTGCCAGGTGCCCCAAACTGTGGAACATATCCTCCAAAACTGCACCAACTATGAGACACTGAGAAATAATTACTGGCCCATGAAACCACTAAAGAAGATAAGCTCTATGGTTCCATGCATGAATTAGAAAAAAACAAGAGACAGGACTGCAGATATAGACAGACAATGCGAACGAAGAAGAAGAAGAAGATATGCACAGCTATATGGCCAGAGAATCGTGGCCAGCTCCCAAGATACTTTCATACATACCAATGATGCTAGGAAAACACGCTGACACATCACTTCTACATGATCAAAAGTCTAGGGATTACCTCCCCTCATCTCAGTGCTGGAAAACATCTCCACAGACTTCAATGCAGTACTTTGTTGCTTTAACAAAACATTCTTTATACTCCAAAGCCACACATTGTGGCAGGTTTAGAAATTTGTACAACACTTCATAATTTCAGAATTTATTTTTGAACATACAGATATGGACTTTTCTTTCTATTTTCTCAAAAGTAATTTAGTTATGGAATGCATATTTCAGAACAATGCAACACAAACAATATGACAAATATTATAAGAATTTTAGAAGTAAAATTCAACTAATAAAAAGTTACAAAACTGAACTAATAACTGAAATAACAGAGTAACTGACACTGATATCTTCATGACACTGACTGTGGACAGAAGGTGAAGTGAAAAAAAGAGTGAAATAAAAGAATTTTGATGACGTGAACCAAAAGTACTTGAATATTTATGAGATGAGATGAAAAAGTTGTGACAATCAGTGCAAGTATGAGACATGATGATAAAGAATTTGTCATATGCCACATATAAATGATCTGAAAGCAGTGCAATAGACAGATAAATCACTCAGAAAGGTGATACTTCATATTTTGATGAACCACTGAGAAAGATGATACTTTACATTTTGATGAACCACTGATAAAAGTGATACTTTATATGTTTTATAACTCTTACTTTTAGCAATATTTCAAAATGGCCATCATTTTCAAATGCACTCATGGTGAAGGTTGGCTTCCAGGTTTTTCTAGTTCACTTTATCACTTGCCCTCATCACATTCCAGGAGAAACTTCAGAAATGGGACACAAAAACTGGTATAGGCTAAGAAATCTTTGACACTGAAATGAGCCACCAAAAACTGGGCTGTCTGAGAAATTTCTTACACTGGATACTAAAGAGTTAAAGAACTGGATGCCATTAAGAAGTGATTATTACGAAGTCCAGAATTTACTGTTGTTGATTATGTGAATTAATACTCAAGTCTGTGATCTGTTCTGGTATTAGCAGGAACTGATGTCTTGTAGTCTGTGATGCTTGTATTACTAGTAAGATCCAACCACTTTTGATATTTGATGTTCTTTTGATACATGCTGGGTTAAACATCAAATAAAAAAAAAAAACCCCAGACAACCAGTACAAGCCATGTACTTGGGTCACAGAAGGAGAAACATGATGTAAAGGTCTACAAAGATAACAACAATTCACAGTTTTCCATCTAAGAACAGGGCACTGCAGACTCACATGCCACTTCTACTGTCTTAAAACAAATGTCCCTGCAGCTCTGGTGTCCAGATGTAACAGCATATCCTGCAGGCCTGTCAAAGACACTCAAACCTCTGGGCACAGATCTGGCCCAAAGGAGAGGAACTGAAAGAGAAGCTATGGGGCTCCCATAACTGGAAAAGACAGCAGACTTCATCAAGGCAACAGGGCCCCAGATACAGCATGACCAACAAAATGCACAAATGCAGAAGAAGGAAGAAGAAGAGGATTAAAGGACGTATTGAGAAGAACCTTTCAGACAAAGCCCAAATGTTACAGGAAAGACTAAATGGGAGATGTAAAGTGATGCTCAAAACTGTGCTGGACGGAGTTTGGTGTCTCTGTGCCATGCAGCCTTCAAGGCGTGATGCAGTTTCTGATGACAGTAGGAGATGATAAGTGTTAACAAGTGATGTTTACTGTTACTCTGAAGAGAGAATGTTATTGATTCTATCTAACCAGGAACTGGCCATCACTAAAATGTAGCACTTATACCCAAAAGACTGATCTCTGGAAAGCTTACAGGTGTCAGAGATATTTCGTCAAATATTTCAGTCTTACATCCATTTGGGAGTACATGAATAAAAATTTCACTAAATTTGGAAGATTCTAGTCCTTCATGCAGACGACACCTTGTCCAACTCATGATCCTTCTCCAGCCCAGTCTGTCCAGACTTCAGGCTCTTCCCCAGCCTGTCGGAGTTGGGAGTGACTGACAGGACAATCCAGGAGAGTATAATAAGGACAGTTCTGGCTGCATTGATACCTCTGAAAGTGTTGATTTCATCAGCCTTCATCTGTGATGGATGGACATTTAGAAAATAGATAAAACTTTACATAAAAAAACTAAACATTAAAAAAAATTAAAGAGTCACACTAATGTTCTTACAATTGTTGCATATCATCAGAGTCATACTGTTACAACTTTTGTTGTGTGGTTATAGCCTTAATGTAGCAACAACAACCATACGGTTGCAACTATATTAATTAATGAGTTTTTTTTGCAACCTGCATAATTTTTACAATAATGTAACTAATGTGCTCGGTTTACTAATCCAGCGGTACTGGGTTCAAGTCCCTGCAGCAGAATTTTTTCCAGTACATGCCAAGAAGGCCCTCAGGTTCACCAAACCTCTAAAGATAGGTACCATAGAAATCTGGGAAGGTAAATGTGGCCAGGCAAGATACTTACCACATCACACTTTCACGTGCCAATGTCTTGGAGATATAGGCCTAACACCATATCCACAATATGCCCTACTGGCATTTTACCTTTTTTTTTTTTTTTTAACTTATGTCAGCCCACAGACAGCTGAATCTGTTAAAATAACATATATTTATATCCACATATATGAAATGGTTATAACCATATTAATACTGTAACTTACATCATCCAATCAAAAGCTTATTTCTGTTGTTAACAACATAATGTGTTTCCAAGCTGTTTTGTTAAGTGTCCATGTCTCACAGGCATATGTTGCGATGGGAAAGATGCATGTCCTTAAAAATCTTATTTTTGTAGTTCTGCCTGTTCCTCTCCACAGCTTCTTTAATTGTTTTATTTTCTGAAGAGCAATGAGTGTCCTCCTTTTAATTTCCCTCATTGTATCTCTATTATTAGTTAGTAATGATCCAAAATATTCAAAACTCTCTACCTCTTCCAATTTTTCCTCATTGATATATATTTCAGCTGCCTTATTTGTTTTGTCAGTTGTCATCAATTTAGTTTTCTTTGCATTAAGATAAAGGTTTTGCTCTTCACTGTTCTTATAGACTGACATAGTTAGTTTTCCATTCCTTTTTTTGTGTTGTGAACAGTAGTACTATGTCATCAGCATAGCTAATCTCTGGTATTTCATAATATCCAATTGTTATGGCATCATAACATTCTTTGTCTCCATCTTCAGTTCTCAGCAGTCTTGACATATATTATTTTAGATATGATTTTCTTGACACACGAAGCTCTAGATATGGAGTCTTTAAATATTTATAACTTGAAAATAAGACGCTGGAATTAAAATCTTTTAAATCACAGCAAAAAGGTCCTAAAATATCACCCCTTTGATACCAGTATCTCAGTACCTTAAAAAAAGGCAGTAAATGACGTCAAACTGAAAATACACTTTCCAAGTTCAAAATAAAAAAAAAACAACAATGCAAGCAACTCTAAAGAAATCTGGCATGATTCTCATAACTAAGCTATGGCTTAAAGGACTGGCAAATACATGAGGAATAATAAAGAAAAAAGCAATGGCACACACTGGAATGAAAATAGCTGCACAAGGCAACAAACAAACATGGACAAACAATATCAAACAATAAACAAACATCTTATCATATATCTTATATCCTTCCCATGCCGTTAAACGTCACATAGGGCTCGCAAAGCAGTTCGCCAATTTTTCCTGTCTTCAGCGAGTCTTTCAACCTCATCAAGGGATTTTATGCCTGTTAATTTGGCCTCTCTTAACAATGTCCTCTTCAGAGTTTCACGCGGTCTGCCTCTTTTTCTTTGGCCTGTTGTGTTCCACTTGATAGCTTGTTTTGGGACAAACAATAAACAAACATGGACAAACAATAAACAAACATGGATAAACAATATCAAACAATAAACAAACATGGACAAACAATATCAAACAATAAACAAACATGGACAAACAATATCAAACAATAAACAAACATGGACAAATAATATCAAACAATAAACAAACATGGACAAACAATATCAAACAATAAACAAACATGGACAAACAATAAACAAACATGGATAAACAATATCAAACAATAAACAAACATGGACAAACAATATCAAACAATAAACAACAACTTATTGGAGCTTTATATTATCTCCATACTCTCTTGAGTACTTCAGACAGGGTGTTCTTTCAACATTTTTTCATCACACACACACAAAAAAAGATGCAAGTATTAGAAAAAGATTCATGACAAATCTTCTTGAGTACCACTACTTCGTCTAATAATGATGGTGAAGGTGTCCTTGCTGATAAAAGATTCTCCAAGCAGACTGCAGGCGTTTTCTTAATTCTCTGGTGTTTACATAAGAAAGTGGACAATCACAACCTCAGCAGAGCTGCCACTTCATTCTTCTCACAAAATTTCATGTTAAACAAATTAATTTGACACTAAAGAAGTGAATGGAGGAACAAAACAAAGGTAAAACAACAGAATATGTAGAAAGCTAGGGGAAGGGAAACAAAGTCAAAGGAAAATGAAAACAAATATTTTTTTTCTGTATCAATCCAGACTGAAGATATCGGTGATGGTTTATTAGGAATTCAGTTATGGTGTTCTCTATAAATGTGAAAAAAAATGATTTTTTCTTTTTCAGAAGGTTTTCATAAGACAAAAGAGAATTTGACTTTCATTAATTCAGTAAAGTTCTTTATTCTCAGAACCTCATAATCATCAAGAAAGTACACATTTTTTGTTCTTTAAATCAGTTTGACACAGCATGATCTGACAGTTAATGTAACTGGAAGAAATTTATCAAAAATGAGAAAATTATCAGAATTTAAATGTAATTATGAAACAGCTATATCTGTGCCATATAGTTTTGAAACTGCGCGTTCTGTAAAGCGAGATGAAAGCATTCACACGTGACCACAAAGGCAATGGAAGATAATAAAGATGCTGGCATCATCTGTTCCGCAGGTCACTTACAAACTCTTCTTCTTTGTAGGCTGGTGTAGTTGTTTTCGCTGTCTAATCAACATGGTCAAAGTCAAGAGAAGGTCACTCATATATTTGTACATACAACATAGGAATCATGTGGATTATAACACCTACATAAATATTACTCTATGAACAACATATGCCTACAATGTCATATTACAACCATCACAGTACTTAAAGCACACTGTGATAAGTACTGTAATATCACACCATTTACAGTCAGTCAGTCAGTCATTTGCATGCCCCTTGCAGAACTTTGCCTTCCTAGCAGCTCTCCTGTAGGCCTCTCAGTTGTAAGCAAGATGCCCTGCTGCTGATGCATCCATTCACAGATCATCAACGATGTCTTGCAGCCATCTTCTCTTTCTTTTTCTCAATATGTACCCTTCCAAGATGGTCTTCTCTAAGTTATCATGACGTTTAATGTGTCCAAAATAGTCAAGTATCTCTGCTCAATCCTCTTTACTAGCCAACCTTCTTCAATATTAAGTTCTTGTAGTATGGACATATTTGTTCTTTTTTGTGTCCATGACATTTGAAGAACTCTTCTGTAGCATTTACATTCAAAGGCATTTATGTATTTCTCAGCTGTTTTGTTAAGTGTCCAGGTCTCACAGGCATATGTTATGATGGGAAAGTTGCATTCCCTTAAAAATCTTATTTTTATAGTTCTGTCTGTTCCTCTCCACAGCTTTTTTAGTTGTTTTACTTTTTGAAGAGTGATAGATGTCCTCCTTTTAAAGGAGGACAACACTTACAACACCCTATAATAAGTATTACAACCATCACAAAACATACTGTGATAAGTATTACAACCACCACACTGAGGTGTATCTTTCTGTGCATTCCGTGTATCTGAGATGTAACTCTCTGTGTATCTGAGGCATATCTTTCTGTATATCTGAGGTGTATCTCTCTGTGTATCTGAGGCATATTTTTCTGTATATTTGAGGTGTATCTCTTTGTGTATCTGAGGCATATCTTTCTGTATATCTGAGGTGTATCTCTCTGTGTATCTGAGGCATGTCTTTCTGTATATCTGAGGTGTATCTCTGTGTGTATCTGAGGCATATTTTTCTGTATATCTGAGGTGTATCTCTCTGTGTATCTGAGGCATATCTTTCTGTATATCTGAGGTGTATCTCTCTGTGTATCTGAGGCATATTGTTCTGTATATCTGAGGTGTATCTCTCTGTGTATCTGAGGCATATCTTTCTGCATATCTGAGGTGAATCTCTCTGTGTATCTGAGGCATATCTTTCTGTATATCTGAAGTGTATCTCTCTGTGTATCTGAGGCATGTCTTTCTGTATATCTGAGGTGTATCTCTCTGTGTATCTGAGGCATATTTTTCTGTATATCTGAGGTGTATCTCTCTGTGTATCTGAGGCATATCTCTCTCTGTGTATCTGAGGCATATCTCTCTCTGTGTATCTGAGATGTATCTCTCTGTGTATCAAAGATGTATCCTTCTGTGTACCTGAAGTTTCTGCCCAAGCTGAGATTTCTATACTTTTATGTTTTTTTTCTATGCTCAAGCATTCAAAGTTTAATCTTTCTCATTTAAGTACATTCTTAATTTCTTTTTGGTTATAGTGACTTTGAAGAGAGTAATAAAACAAAAAGTATTATTATGCACCATCACTGTTATAACACATTAACTGAAAAGGTTTGATGCTGATTAACAGTATAAAAGTTACAGAAAGAGAATAACACAATAAAAGTATGCTATAGTAAAACCATAACAATAACTGTAAAAGTATAAGAGAATGGAAGAATAACAGTATTAGTAAAACTATAATGCATTAAAGGCGTGCTATAATAAAACAAAAACAAAAACAGAAAATGTAAAATAGAACAAGAACAGAGAAATAATTATAAAAGTGCAATACAATAAATCCCCAACCCAGCATGTCATAGGTGGCGGATGGTGAAAGTCCTCCAGATATGGAGGATCCCTGTGAATAAGGAGTTATCCAAATAAGCAGGCGCGGACCAACTGGCGGTAGACTCAGAGAGCGAGGTGGGATAGTAGGTGGCTCTACTACTCCTATAAAGTGCCTCCGGTGCTCAGTGAAGGGAATACCAGGCGGGTCAGAGGCGCCTTAAAACCTCTCGCTCCTGCTGCCTTGCGGGTAGGACAGGGAATCCAAAGGCTAGCGGAGAGTCCGTACACAAACCAACAGAAGGCAACAGGAAACCACTGTTGTAATTCCCAAGAACAGTTATGCTTAATAATCGATTCATCATGAACGACGTTAATGGATGTTCCTCTGGAACAGCCTCGTCCGGTAGGGCAGCTCATGAGCCACAGGTGAGGCCAGATCGTCATCAAGCTACTGGTGGCAAAACTAACAAGTTCAAAATAGCAACATGGAATGTTAGAACTTTATTCCAGGCTGGAAAATTAGAAAATGTAAAGATGGAAATGGAAAGGATGAAGATCAACATATTAGGAATGAGTGAAGTTAGATGGACAGGTGCAGGGAAGATAAACTCAGATAAATATACAATAATATATTCAGGAAGTGAGAAACATGAACGAGGAGTAGGAATTATATTTGATGAACAAACAGCAAGGACAATTGTAGGATATTTGAACATCTCGGACCGAGTCCTGCTAGCCCAACTGAAAGGACAACCAATAAACATAAATATTATACAAGTGTACGCTCCAACATCTGAAAGCTCTGAAGAAGATGTACCGATATTTTATAATGACATAGAGACAGCACTAAAACACACAAAGTCACATGAAGTTACCATAGTCATGGGAGATTTTAATGCCAAAGTTGGTAAAGGAAAAACTTCAGACATCGTTGGTGACTATGGACTGGGGGAGAGGAATGACAGAGGTTATAAATTAATTGAATGGGCAAGAATACACAGCATGGTTGTAGGAAACACCTGGTTTAAACAACATCCTCAAAGACTGGCAACGTGGTGCAGTCCAGACAAAAAGACTTTTAACCAGATAGACTACATATTAATCAACAAACGATTCCGCAATGCATTACTGACAACAAAAACCATGCCAGGAGCTGACTGCAATAGTGACCATGATCCACTCTGTGGAAAAGTTAGAATAAAACTAAAGAAAGCAGGCAGAAAAGTGAGAAACATCAAACTGAATACAGAACTTCTTAAAAATGACCAAGAACTGAGAGAACAATACAAAGTTATTATAACAAATAGATACAATGCAATAGCAAAGATAAATAGTATAGATGAACAATGGGAAATGTTAACAGACTCTATCCACCAAACTGTTAAGGAGATAATACCACCACAAAAAGAAGCCCTTAAAATAAATGGATGACAGATGACATCTTAGGACTGATGGACAAGAGGAGGAGGAGTAAAAATAACGAGAAAAAATATAACAAGATAAATAAAGAAATAAGACGCAAATGCAGAGAAGCAAAAGAAGTGTGTTAAATGAGCAGTGCAGACAGATAGAGGACTCTCATATTAAAGACAGCAAAAACATGAACAAACGAATTAATGAACTCACAGGCAGGAAAACAAAATATACCACAGGATGCCTGAAATCGAAAGAAGGTAAAATGTTAATGGGAAAAGAAGACATTGTGGACAGGTGGACAGAGTATATCGGTGAGCTATATGGAGGAGAAAGACCAGAATTAACACCAGATACTGAAAACTGTGAGGGACCACCAATACTTGAAGATGAAATCATAGATGCCATCAAACACATGAAGAAAGGAAAAGCGACTGGGCCTGATAATATAACAATAGAAGAAATAGAGGCACTAGAGGAGACAGGAATAAAAATAATAACCAAGTTACTGAATGACATTTACAACAGTGGTTATATTCCCAGTGACCTGATTAAATCCACGTTTATAGCACTACCAAAGAAACCAGGTGCAAAGGAATGTGACGACCACCGGACTATCAGCCTCTTATGTCACATAACGAAGCTACTTCTGAGAATAATTATGAGAAGAACAAGGAAAAAGATAAAAATGGAAATAGCAGATGAACAGTTTGGATTTGTTGAAGGAAAGGGAACACACAATGCCATTTATGCTTTACGAACACTAGCAGAAAGAGCTTTAGAAGTACAGAAAGATCTCTACTTATGCTTCACTGATTACACCAAGGCATTTGACAAGGTGAAACATAGTGAAATTATAAAATGCTTGAAGACATCAATATAGACGGCAAAGACCTGAGGATTGTAAAACATCTATACTGGCAGCAAGAAGCAGCAGTTCGAGTTGAAAATAGAATTGGAAAATATCAACCTATAAAACAATGGGTGCGACAAGGATGTGTACTATCTCCAGACCTTTTTTCTCTGTATAGCGAGAATATTCTAAGAACAATCATCACAGAACCAGGCATAAAAATTGGAGGATACAATATTAACAACCTTCGGTATGCTGACGACACAGTACTGATAGCTGAGAACCAACAAGACCTGCAAAATCTCTTGGATAAAGTTGCCAAAGAAAGTGAACAAAAAGGCCTTATTTTGAACATCAAAAAGACAGAGACTATGGTTATATCTAAGAAACAGAATCCACCAGCATGCAGTATTAAATTAAACGGAACTATTCTAAAGCAGGTGCAGAAATTCAAATACCTTGGAGCAGTAATAACTTCAGATGGGAAATGCAGAACAGAAATTAGGAACAGAATAGGCCAAGCAAAGACTGCATTTCAGAGAATGAGAAACATATTAACCAACACATCCTTATCAATGAATGTTAGAAAACGAGTCCTAAAATGCTATATTGAACCTATCTTGTTATATGGAAGTGAATCATGGACAATAAGCAAGTCTGTACAAAAATCACTGGAAGCAGCAGAAATGTGGTTTATTAGAAGAATGTTGCGAATCCCCTGGACAGCAAAAATAACTAATGAAGAATGTATGAGAAGAGCTGGAGAGACAAAAAACCTTGTCAAAAAGATAGAGAGACAATGTGCTTTCATAGGACATGCAATGAGAAGAGGGGGCATTGAAAATATTATAACAACAGGAAAAATAGAAGGAAGAAGATCAAGAGGAAGACCAAGAGAAATGATACTGGACAGTCTGATGGAATGGTGTGAGAGGAGATCACCAACTGAGCTGATGGTCTGCATGAAGGATCGTGTACTCTGGAGAAACATAATAGCCAACGCCAGTCGGTACGGCACATGATGATGATGATGAATACAATAAAACCATACCATAATAAACACTAATAATAACAGTAAAAGTATAAAAAAATAAAAGCAATAATAAAAGTATGTAAAATTACACAAAACTATGGTATGAAAGTAAAAATATAATAAAAATAAATACAAATGAATAACTGCAACTGTTAAAATATAAAAATATCGAATACTTACGCTGTTGTCGGAGTACAAGTCTGAGTATTCCTTGAAGAGGTACATTCGGTCATCATAACGGATGGCCACCAAATTCAGAATTAAGGCCGTGAGGCAAAAAACGATAGACACCGCTCCATTCTGTAGCGTCAGTGCTCGTAAAACAAATCTGGGTGTTGGGTTGCTGATGTCAAATCTGAGAGAGAGAGGAGGAGGAAAAAGTGAGGAAAAGTTAGCGACGCTGCCCACATGAAATAATTATAGTGAACATTCACAAGACCTGAATGTAATACATAAAACTCTGCAGGTATTTGTGAATATAAGCAATGCTTTGCAATAAATGTTGAGCAAATTATGAACTCCAACACAAGTTCATGATAGTACTGCTATAAGCACAATCCCAAAATATGCAATAAAAAAAAATGCAGCACCAACTGGAAGTAGTCGTCTTCTTCTTTAGTGGTTGCTGAATTCTGCAGCTTTCTGAGCCACTGAGGTTCATCGCTGCAGACAAGACACGTCTCTATTCCTCTCTGTTCTTGATCTCTTCACTGCATGAATACACAATGCAAAATGTTGTCACAGCTTGCCAGAATGGCTAAGTTTTGAGGGAAAGCACATTCATTTGGGTCTGTGAACCAGAGACAACAACACCCTATCCTACTTCATTACAGTGGTTTTGAATACATGATAGTGAGTTACTTTAGCTTGACATGAGGAAAGCTCTTCTGTAATGGAGTTTGTCAAATAAACTTGCTTCTTAGGCCAAGTCTGCTTCAGGAATTTTAAATGTCTACTCTTCGTCTGAGTCCATGGTCTGTGTATCAAGGTCTCCATGGTCTGTGTATCAAGGTCTCCATGGTCTGTGTATCAAGGTCTTCATGGTCTGTGTATCAAGATCTTCATGGTCTGTGTATCAAGATCTTCATGGTCTGTGTATCAAGGTCTCCATGGTCTGTGTATCAAGGTCTTCATGGTGTTTCAAATAACACAAATCTGCAAGTACAGGAGCATCTTTCAACAGCAAACAAAACTATCATGAGGAGATGACGTCTGACACATTTCTCTACATATAAATCCAATGTATGTTCCACTCTACTGTATGCAGCCAAAACATGGAGAACCAGTTGGAGGATGGAAAGCAGACTGACAGGGTCCGAAGGAAGATACCTTAGGAAAATTCTAAGAATACACTGCGAAGAATGTGTGATAAACGAGGAAATAACCAATCACACAGGCATTGAGAACAATGCTAAAGAGATTACAAGACAAAGATGAAAATGACTTGGACATCTCAAAGAAAAAGAATGAGGGGCAAGTCATTAGTAACATGGAAATGCACAACACAGGAAGAACTAAGGGAAGCAAGAAAGACATGGTTTGAGGTATCCCTGCTTGCTCAGGACAGGATTGGCTGGGGAAACTTTGTTGATGTCTTATGCTTCATTGGGAGTACAGAGGACTGATGATGATGATTTCTCTATGTTTACAATTTCTAAAATGTAATTTTTTAAATGTAAAATCATCGTGCTACAAATCAGCAGTCAGAAACTTTATGCTCTACTCATCAAACTATTTCAGGACAAACCTTTGGCGTGAAATCATTTTTTGGCAAGCAAGTATAGTCTGAAGCTTCTTGACGGATTTTCTACATTATTCCAGTACAAAACATTCAGCATAAATTCAGCCACAACAGCACATGAGTAGCAGAGTCTCAGCGAACTGGGTTCTCATGCAAAAGGAAGGTGATTGCTAACCTTCCACTGTCATGATCCAAAAAACTCAGCTGTAAAAATGGTTACCTGCTATGCCTATGTTAGGAAACTATCTCTCAGTCAGTCAGCCATTTGCATGTCCATTGCAGAACTTTGCCTTCCTAACAGCTCTCCTGTAGGCCTCTCAGTTATAACTAAGATGACCTGCTGCTGATGTATTCATTTGCAGATTATCAACAATGTCTTGCAGCCATCTTCACCTTGGTCTTCCTCTCTTTCATTTTCCCATTATGTACCCTTCCAAGACGGTCTTCTCTAGATTATCATGACGTTTAATGTGTCCAAAATTTTAAAGTTTTCTCTGTTTAATCCTCTTTACTAGCCAACCTTCTTCAATATTAAGTTCTTGTAGTAAGGATATATTTATTCTTTTTTGTGCCTATTATATCTGAAGAACTCTTCTGTAGCATTTACATTCAAAGGCATTTATGTGTTTCTCAGCTGTTTTGTTAAGTGTCCATGTCTCACAGGCATATGTTGTGATGGGAAAGATGCAGGCCCCTAAAAATCTTATTTTGTAGTTCTGTCTGTTCCTCTCCACAGCTTCTTTAGTTGTTTTATTTTTTGAAGTGTGTTAGATGTCCTCCTTTTAATTTCCCTCATTGTATCTCCATTATTAGTTAGCAGTGTTCCAAGATACTCACAACTCTCCACCTCTTCCATGTTTTCCTCATTGATACATATTTCAGCTGCCTTGTTTGTTTTGTCAGTTGTCGTCAATTTAGTTTTCTTCGCTTTAAGATGGAGGTTTTGCTCTTCACTATTCTTAAGGACTGACATAATTAGTTTTTTCCATTCCTTTTTGTGTTGTGGACAGTAATAATGTGTCATCAGCATAGTATTTACATGATATTTACAAAATTTACATGATTTCAGCACGACATTTACATTGTGTCATCCAAACTATCTCTAAAATTTTGATTATGTCTGCATATAAGGTGGCCTGGCTAGGTGAGTAGTTATGTGCTCAGTTTACTAATCCAGTGGTACCGGGTTCAAGTCCCAGCAGTCCCACCAAAAAGGTCCCACAATCCACCCAGCCTCTTCAAATGGATACCAGAGAAATCTGGGACGGTACATACAGTCAGGCATGACATTGACCATATCACACTTTCACGTGCAGAAGGTTGTGGAATATGGGTCTACACCATATCTCTAAAATGCCTTTTTTTTTTTACCTGACTGCAAGGCAAAACACACCTGAACATACTGTATCTATGAATGTCAATATTTTAAGTTATAAATAGGTGTTTACTTACAATCAATACATGAAACCACGTCCAAGTTCATAATGAAATTAATTTTCAGAAGCTTGTATAATTATTGGTAATTTACTTGACTGCTACTTAGCAAAATACTGAACAACTTGTTATATTAACAACTGCATGAGAATTATGTCTGTGGCATAAAATCTCACCTGTCACAGAGAGATACAGTACACATCACCAACAGAAAGTAGTACGAACACTGTAACGGCAACGACAGTCTGTAATAGTGTTCCAGAAAATCATCGCTAGAAAATGTAGACAAAGAAAAAACAGTGACCATCTGCCACAGGGACAGCCCTGCTGTCAGTCCGTGCAGAAACAGCGTCAAAACTCGGAAGACCCTGTGCAGGCTGACAGCAAAGTCTATGGTTGTGCTTTTTGCCACAGATTCTGGTTCCACTGTTCTCGTGTCTTCCACTTTCTGCCTCATCAACGTGCTCTTTCTCTGACTTTTGAATTTTCCTGAAACATTATGGCCGTTTGCAAGACAGGTTAATCTTTATAACTGATGAACAGTTCAGCATTGTCAGAAGGAAAACTAGACTTAACAGCTTAAAAAATTTAAATGAAGAATAATAATGACAACTTAATAACACAGAATAAAGATCTTATATAAAAAACAAAAGTAACTTTAAAAATAACAGTAAGTAAAGTCACTAGTTAAAAGAAGTTTCAAAGAAATTACAACTTTGCATGGAGACTGATGATACAAAATTGCTGTCACCTTCATACGAAACATCATTTATAATTTAAATTCATTTCTTCAAAGCTACCTAATAAATTTCATCCTCAGTTGTGAATGGCCATTTAAGTTACAATTTTACATTTAATACTGTATGAGATTTCTCTTTTAAACATAATTAATGAGTTCCACTTTCTCCTCTGCGAGGTAACCATTCTCTATTTTATGAGATCATCGCCTTTCACTCACTTGAGAGTACAGGCCACGGATAAAGGCTCTCCAGTCATCCCTGTTCTTGGAATTATTCTCTTCTTCCTTCCACGTGTATCCCTTGTCTCTGAGCACTGTCATAATTACTTCTCCATGTAAGTCTAGGTCTTCCTTGCTTTCTATTTCCTTGAGGAAATAGATGCTCATTGTTTATTTATATCGAGTGTAACAATCACTCTCTATCTTATGTGATTTCGCCATACCTCCTCCTCCTCAGATCATATCTCTAATATGTGAGCACTCATCATGATGCCAGCTGTATTACTGGAGTACCTCCTGCTGAAATAGTGAAAAGTGATGTGCAGTGAAACTACGATGCTTGTCTTTCACGTACACTTGTTGTTAATGTTTTCTCATCATGCCAGACAGACCTGTGATACTTGCTGACTGGACAACCTTCACAGTAACTTCTCTCTCTGTCTCTGTAACAAATTTAACATAAAAGCTATCGAGACTGCTAAACGTTTCAATGATCACTCACTCCTTGTTTCTACGAAGATCTTGTCTAGAGGCTGACTCTGCAGAACAGGGGCTGTCGTAAGTGTGACGGGAGCTTTCTTATTCTCTCCCTTGTCTTCTGCCTCTGCTTCACCTTCAGTTCGAGCGTCCCCAATGATGATATCATCCCTCATCGTACGCAAGTCTTCTGCCCAGGGACTGTCCCCAAAGTCATCCACATCACCCACTGTCTTCTTCCCTTTCTTCTTCCTCTTTCCTCCTTTCTTTCTTGGAGTTTCTGAGGCTGATATTAAGCTGGTCTTGCTACCCTTGTTCTCCTTGAATAAAATAAAAAAAAAAATTAAACAAAAAATTATAATGCTTAAATATTTTATTCTAACAGAAGAAAAATTAAATTCTATAAAATGAGACCCACTGAATAAAACTTCCTCCAGTCTTGAAGTCTTTCTGGCCTGCACATTGCTAACCTACTAAACTAACTTGAACATAAGAGCTATCCTAGCATCCTATTCTTACAACCCAAAGTAAATCACTGGGTCTTACAGGCCGCTAACAGCTGCTGGATATCACGAAATCAATTATAAAACTGCCCACCCAGTTACATCCTTGATCATGACCTACATTTTGAAATATTTGAAAACATCAAGAATTCTGTTTCTACCTGCTGCCCCGGAGTATCTGAAATCTGGCCATTTACTGCATTTGTTGACTCTGCCTTAGGTTTCCTCTTTTTTCTTGGAGTTACTGTTCCTGACTGTGAGGTGGGTGTCTCACCCTCTTCTCCATTTTTCCCTTGACTTGGCGGCCGCTTTCTTCTACGTCGTGGAGCTGGCTTGTCCTGGTAAAGTAGAATTTTAAACATCGTAGTGAAATCACAGCTGCTAAAAGAAAAAAAGAAATTCATACTTCATGTTAACAAAACACTCCAAAGTTCATCAAAATATATCTTCTGTGTCCTTGACATTTGTGTCAGAAAGCGGAAGTGCCCAGAAAATCACAGCCACCCAAGACTGTATTCTGTCTCTTGAATGTGTTGTAATGCTCTCTAGAAACTATCAAGGCAGTCTTGTGAATAAGGGAGGTATAAACATGGCCCAGTCATGGTGGAGCTGTGATCTTCAGCGCGCTGGAGTTGTGGAGTTGTTTTTGCTGCACATGAGTCTCAACCTTGGTGATATCTCCAAATCATCGTGGTGCTGTGCATCTCCAATTATGATGAACCTGTGGTCTCCAATCATGGTGGAGTTGTTATCTGAATCACAGTGGAGTTGTGGTCTCCAATCATGGTGGAGTTGTTATCTGAATCACAGTGGAGTTGTGGTCTCCAATCATGGTGGAGTTGTTATCTGAATCTTGGCAGAGCTGTGGTCTGAATCACTGTGAATTGTGGTGGGCCTTATCTAAACGCTGCTGTTATCTGGGAAGTCATCAAATCCACAATGTGTATACACAAGAAATGAATGAAGTCATGATGATATCATCCTGATATCATCAAATATTTGCTAAACAATTTTGGGAAAAAAAACAACTTATTTCCACAGAATCTGGAACAGAAATGAAATCTAATTCTCCATTTTATATTGTGCTATTATGCTTCTCCCTTTTGTGTGGTCCTTGGTCTCTCCAGTCAGATCAGCTGCCTTTCTTTTGCTGCACCTTTTGGTCAGCCCATTAAGATATTTCATCATCAGTCCTCTGTATTCCCAATGGAGCATAATGCATCAACAAAGGCTCTCCAGCCAATCCTGTCTTCGGCAAGTCAGAATACCTCAAACCATGTCTTTCCTGCTTTCTTTAGTTCTTCCTGTATCGTGCGTCTCCATGTCCCCAATGGCCTGCCTCTCTTTCTTTTCCCTTGGGGTGTCCAAGTCAAGGCAGAATAGGGATGTCTTGTTTAATTCATAGTATGTGGCCCAGCCATTTCCATCTTCATCTTTTGACTTCTTTAGTGATGTTCTCAGTGTCTGTTCATTTGGTTATTTCATCATTTGTCACATGTTCTTCCCAGCATATTCCTAAAATTTTTCTAAGGCGTCTTCCTTCAAATCTTCTCAGTCTAATTTCAATCCTCTGACCGGTTCTCAATGTTTTGGCTGTATGTGATAAAACGGAGCAAATACTGGATTTATAGATTCTACGCTTGAGATTCATATGAAAGATTTCCATATGTTTGCTAATTGGTTAAAGGCCCGAGATGCATGTCTAATTCTTGTGGACATTTCCTTCTCAGTATTGCTGTCTTTTGGAATGTAAGAACAAAAACAACAAAAACTGCTCAGGTAATAAAAGAAATCGACAGATATCACCTGGATGTGCTGGGCATCAGTGAAATGCGATGGCCAGAACCAGGGAAAAGAACGGCGGAAAACCGTAAGTTAATAATATATTCCGCCAGAGATGATGGGAAGTACCAGGAAGGAGTGGGTATAATTATGTCATCTGCAGCAGCAAAGAGCCTTACAGAATGGGAACCAGTGAACAGTTGTATGATAAGAGCATGATACAAAATAAGGCACAGAAGAATGACAATCATACAATGCTATGCACTCACGAACGATACACATGATGAAATAAAAGATGATTTCTATTACCAACTACAACAACTTATCAACAAAGTACCTAAACATGACATCTTAATTGTCATGGAAGACTTCAACGTCAAGGTAGGAAAAGATAACACCGACATCGACAAAGTAATGGGGAAAGAAGAAATTGATACAATAAATTAGAATGGAGAAAGATTAATTGAAATATGTCTAACAGAGGGCATGGTCAGTGGATGAACAATATTTCCACACAAAGAAATACATAAAACAACATGGATATCTCCAGATGATAGAACCAGAAACCAGATAGATCATTTTCTGTATTATAAAACAAATCCGACCATCTCTGAAAGATGTAAGAGCATATAGGGGTGCAGATGCCAACAGTGATCACAACCTGTGTATAGGGAGGATAAGACTTAAACTGAAAAGCCAACACAAGAAATCATTACTCAGAAAGATAAACAGTCATAGCCTACAAGAAGAAAATACCAACAGTGATTTCAATCTGGAACTTACCAAACATTTCGTAGCACTCAAAGAGGTAGACGAGACAAATACAGATGAATTATGGTATTCATACAGCAGAGCCATAATCACGGCAGAAAAAGCAAGTGCTGGACTGCAATCAACAAGTAGAAAAGCATGGATATCAAATAACACATGGAAATACAGACCTGAAAGAAGAGCAGCCAAATTAGCCATGTTGAATGTAAAGACAGATCTTGGAAAAGTTTTGGCAAAAGCAACATACAAAGAACCAGACAATAAAGTAAAAAGTTCAGCTAGAAAAGGCAAAAGAGAATATATGGACAATATGGCAAAAGAAGCAGAAAATGCAGCAAAAACAGGAGACAGCAAAACTCTATATAACATACAGAACAAGCTAACAGGTGCTATTAGCTCCAAAGAAAGACCAGTCTTTAACAAAAGCAGGCAACCTATTAACATCAAGTAAAGACCAAAAGCAAAGATGGGCCAGACACTTCTAAGAAATACTTAAATGACCACACCCAAAAGAATTAATAAATCTTGAAACCAATTTACCGGTTACACAACTAAATGTCAACTTAGATGAAGTTACACTGAATGAAACTGAAAACAGCAGTGAATCTAATGGCTAACAACAAAGCTGCAGGTGAAGATGAAATAACAGTCGAGATGTTAAAAGCTATTAACAGTGACAACATGAGCCAACTACAAAGAATGTTTCATAAAATTTGGAAAGAAGAAAAAGTCCCTTCTAAATGAAAAAAGGAAATCATTGTTAAAATACCCACACAAAAAAACAGCCTCAGTGACTGCAAATAACTGGAGGGGTGTAACCTTACTATCAGTTGTGTCAAAGGTGTTTTGTAAAGTGATTCTGAATAGAATTAAGGATGTAGTGGATACTGCAATGAGAGTAGAACAAGCAGGATTTCCAAAAGGGAGAAGCTGTCTCAACCAGATCTTTACTCTAAGAATAATACTTGAAGAACATATTGAAAAGCAGAAACCATTAATCCTGAACTTCATAAACTTTAAAAAAGCATTTGATAGCATACACAGATTCATTGTGGAGAATTTTAAGACTATATGGAATACCATCTAAAACTGTCAACATCATTAGAGATATGTATTACAGATATGTCTGTGCAGTCAAGACACAAGAAGGAATGAGCAAATGGTTTTAGATTGAAACAGGCATGAAACAAGGATGTATATTATCTCCATAGTTTTTGAATTGCCATAGACTTTACAATGAAAAGATGCTGTACAGGTAAAACCAGCATTGATTGGGTACATGGGACCTAAATAGAAGATCTTGATTTTGCTGATGACATAATTCTTATCAATGGCAACATAAAACTGATGCAGGAAAAAACAGATTCCCTGTCTTCTTGGGCTAGCAAAATAGGTCTTGAAATTAACAAAGACAAAACAAAAATAATGAAACTTCTCATTAATCAAGAAGGAAAAATATATGTAGAAGGAACAGTTGTTAATGAAGTAAACCAATTTGCATACCTTGGCAGCTACATAGACCAGGATGGTGACACCAGCAAAGAAGTTAGAATTAGAATTGCAAAAGCAACATTGTCCTTCAAAAATCTTGAGAAGATATGCAATTCAAAAGTTATAAGCATAAAAATCAAGTTAAGATTATTGAATTCAAATGTGATATCCACCCTCATTTACGCATGTGAAAGTTGGAAATCAACTAAAGAAATGGACAAGAAATTAAGACTCTTTTGAAAACAAATGCCTCAGGAAAATACTTGGTATAAAGTGGAATGAATTTAAGAACAACACAGAGATAAGACAGATGAGCAAACAACAACCTGTCTCATAGGTGATCAGAAAAAAGAAGATGGACATACGTAGGCCATGTGATGAGAAGAAACAATCAGAGAATACAAAACAAGCTATCAAGTGGAGCACAATAGGCCGAAGAAAAAGTAGTCGATCACGTGAAACTCTAAAGAGGACATTGTTAAGAGAAGCCAGTTTAGTGGGCATAAAATCCCTCAATGAGGTTGAAAGACTCGCCGAGAACAGGAAATCTTTGCAAACAACTATGTAGCCCTAAGTGACGTTTAACGGCATGGGAAGGATATAAGATTGCTGTCTGCTGAAATGGGGCTTCTAAGGTACTTAAATGTTTACTTCTTCAACTTCTCTTGTCCCAAATGAGATTCTTTTCTTATTTTTTCCATTGATTCTCATGATCTTAGCCTTGTGTGGATGTACACTCCGGCCTACTGATCTGGCTATTTCATAAATTCTAGTTGTCTTCTCCTGTATGTCCTCTTTGGATATGCAAGAGTAGTCCAATATCATCTGCGAAGTTACAATCCTCTAGATGGTTTGTGAGTCCCAAGGTTAATACTTCTTACATACTACATGATACTTACCTCTGCTATATTCTATTGCTTCCGTGAGTATTTTGTTATCATACTTCTTATGCTTTGTGGCATTCCAGTCAAAGAGCGTCTGATTTCTCTTGCATGGAGAGATGGCTAGACGTGGTGCTGGCCACATTATCTTCCAGTGTGTCCACAGTTAAGGAAAAAAATAGACATTAACACCATATTCCCCCCCCCCCCCCCCGACTCAAAGGAATGAAAATGGAATACTTTGACCTTTTCATCCTACTGTTTCATGTCGTGCAAAAAAACTACATTAAAATTTGATACTACCTCATTTTCCTCGCCTTCATTGAATGTTGGTGACGCCACAGCGCTGTTCGTGTCTGTCGGTTTCTTCTTCAGCCTTCGTTTAACCGGTCTGACCTCTGTATCATTGTCGCCTGCGCTTGTTCGAGGGGGAATCGGCCTTAGTCCTTTCTTTTTATTGGGAACATGAACGTCTTCCGACATCGTTGTTACCACCGAGTTGCTGAGGAAGTTCAAGGGAGATACAAAAAGTAAATTTCTAACAACAAAGATCAAGCCATCTTCTTTGTTTAAAACAAAAAAAAGTTAAGTATAAAAAAGATGTGTCATGCCTTTTTGGCTGCAATAAGTAAGGGTAGAAAATTTTCAAATTTAAGAGCTTTATTTATATATGTTGAGAAAGATTACAATTAATTAATATGCATAATATCTTCATTAGTAATCAACTATTCGCAGAGTCACTTTCATCTATGTCCCTGAGCATGCGGGGATCCATGGAAATGAGAGCTGATAGGTTGACTGGCTCTGCATTCATTACAGATGGATAGTCGCTGGATCGAGCTGATAGTGTTAATGCGTTCAGAGTGACAGGCAGAGTGGAGGACTTTGAGAGCAACAAATCCACATCGCTGCTTAAACTGAGAGAGCTTGGAATACAGAATGGTACGACCAGAAACGAGAGACATACTGGACATGCGGGGGTACAACAACACAGGACGGATACCATCAACTGCAGGACACTGATGGACATGCTGAAGGGGGAGGGGAATCTGAGTACCTATGGACATGTCCAGAGCGCAATGACGATTACCCAGACCATAAATCTTCATTAGTTTGTTAACAACTACATTCTGTAATAGTCGGACAGTGTATTAAAATATTGAACATGAATTGGTAATAAATCTGGCTACAATTTATAAACTGACCAGTTCTTTGATGGATGGAAGTCCGAGTCTACTTGTAAACAGGACATTAAACAATTAATGTTAGGCGCAAGTAGTTGAAAAAAGGTGTAACAAACAAGGACATTTGCATTTTTAGTAAATATATGTTACATAATATTCTTACTAATATCATATTACGGTAGAACCTACAACTTTTGTCGCGGCTTCACCGGACGTATGAGCTCAAATGCTAGGAAAATCTTTGCACATCGTAGCGGTCTTGTTTGTTCATAATTGCAACATATCCTCAACAAGACCAGCAGTGTTCTCCATTCGACCAGATCTTGTGCCTTTATGTTTTTATATCGTCTTTCCAGCATCTTCTCCTTCAGCTTGAGGTCCGTCCCCATGTGCCCAAGAACTTGCTCTTGCTTTCTAAAATTCAGTCTATTGACAATCATGTTTAAGTTTAGAAACTCCAAATGTGGGTCCTTTCACTTTTTGGAGCATAATGCAGAGGAAGGCATTAGCTGAAAGGAGTACACGAGTTTTAACTCCCGCGATGACTTGAGAGTAAATTATGGCAGAAAAATAGAGATGGATTGCTTCATTTTTACTCATTGTTCATAGTTTTTGTCTTCAATATGTGGCCAGCCTGTTACTATCTCATGTGCTTAACAAGGTTTATGTTATTTATTCTAGTGTGCTTGTTGTGGTTTGTCATTTCCATGTCAGTTTATGTTGGTGATTATTCAATCATTATATGTTGTGCCATATGGCATTGACAGTCATGTGATACTTGGTGTTTATGATCAATTTAAAAGCTGTTTCTTTTTTCTGTGCCATTTGATCAGTCCAGTAAGATATTTTTCTCTTGGCAGTCCTCTCCTTTTTCCTTGAACTTTTCAATCTTTGTCAGGGTCTCTGACTTCCATCTTCTCATGACATGTTCAAGAAAAACCAGTTTTTGTTGTTCAGAAGCTTTTTAGAGGATCTCTTCATTTGTTTTTCTGTCTGTCTAGGGTATTTATTGCATATTTCTCCAAAATCACGTGGCTGGTGCTTCCAGTTTCTTTATTGTTTGTTTGTAAATTGTCTTAAGATTTGCGGTGATATGGGAACACTGGCTCTATGATGGTCTTGGTTGTGTATTCTGTGCAGCCTTTGGTGTTTCCACCTACATCTGTTCCCATTCTTATCCTGTGCTACTTGATCAAGTTGTTCAAATATTTTTTTCTTTCTGACTCCCTCTCTTTTTTTTTTTTTCCTTTGGGTTTTTCCAATGATTGTCCAGTTCTCAGCCTTATCACTTGTCAGGACATGTCCAAATAATTTTGTTTGTCTTTTCCTTGTGGTTTTCATTAGTTTTTTAAATTTGAGAGCTTCAAACAAAAGCTTTTTTCTGATCCCTCATGAGACAGGTTGTTGTTTGCTCATCTGTCTTATCTCTGCGGTGTTCTTGAATTCATTCCACTTTATACCGAGTATTTTCCTTAGCCATTTGTTTTCGATAGAGTCTAATTTCTTGTCTATTTCTTTAGTTGTTATCCAGCATTCGCATGCATAAATGAGGGTGGATATTACATTTGAAATGAGTAATCTTAACTTGATTTTTGTGTTTATAACTTTTGAATGTCATATGTTCTCAAGATTCTTGAAGGTCAGTGCTGCTTTGGCAATTCGAATTCTACTTCTTTTCTGGTGTCACCATTGTGGTCTGTATAGCTGCCGAGATGGTTTACTTCTTCAACAGCTGTTCCTTCTACATATATTTGTACTTCATTGTTAATGAGAACCTTCATTATTTTTGTTTTATCCATGTTAATTTCAAGTCCTGTTTTACTAGCCATTGAAGACAGGGTATTTGTTTTTACTTGCATTGATTTCATATTGTCGCTGATAAGAGTTATGTCATCTACAAAATCAAGATATTCCAGTTGGGTCTTACGTACCCAATCAATGTCCGTTTTACCTTTGCAGCATTTTTTCATTATGAAGTCTATGGCAATTCCAGAAAGTCATTATGCTGTACTGATAAATATCACACTACCCATTTTCAGCACTTATATGTTGTATAAATGATAAACACTAAACTGGAATTTTCATTTCTCCAGTCCAGCAGCCATTGAGCTTGTACTCTTCGACTCAAAGCAATGATAAAACTATTTGCGGGTCTTCTGTAATTATATTGAGTTTGTATATAATGTATTTTTTAGGTCTGGATGTTCCTGCCATAAATCTTTGCAAACTGTGGAATAAAACCAGATCATCTTCTTTCTTCCACAGCTTTCCGACCTACTAAGGCCCATTGCTGCAGATAAAGTTCGCTTTCTTTCCTTTTTATTCTTAATCGTCTTTCTACAGTTGGTGATAGCAATTTCTTGTGTATCCTCTTCTATGATGTCTTTACATCTCTGTCTTGGTCTGCCTCTTGGTCTTACATGACACATATGACTGCAATTATTTTTTTTTATGGTAGTTAAAGATTCATTGCAAACATATATCCATTTCAGATTTATTGGTGTGATTAATAATGGATACTTCAAGTGGCAACAGCTCCACTACCCCCCAACAGAAGGGAGACAATAAAACTGATAATAAAGATGAAGCAATGGATGTCACAGAAAGTTCTGCTTCGGTGAAAGGGCAAAGCAAAGGAAAGTCAGCAGAAGATGATGATGATGTTGTCATCATGAAGGAAGAAAACGCAGGCTGGTCAGCACAACAGGCAGCCCTGGAGAACATTAGTAAAATCATAGATGATGCCAAAGATATGGTCAAGATGACTGATGAGGAGATTGCAGTTATGAAACAGGAGTTGGTAGCTATGCAGGTAGAATTTATATATTTGTTTAAAATAGATTTAGAAATTTATGTAATGATAACTAGTAAAACTGATATGAAATATGACAAGAAGAGACCAAATAAGAAGTGACACTGTTGGGGCAAATGTTGGAGTAACACCAGTATTACATCCATATCCAGAAGCAGCAAGTCAGATGGTATGGCACATTACATAACTACAACCAGACAGGATACCACAAACAAACAAACAAAAATTCGTGCTAAGATTTGTAGGTAACAGAAGTAGAGGCCACCCACACAAGATATAATATGCTGTTCTATGAAGCAGATTGTCAGGCCCTATTAAGATGTCTTTTTGTTCCCTCAGTACTGAAAGGTATATGAGGAAGGAGGCAGGACAAGACAATTAATATAATGATAACTGTGGTAAAACTGATACTAGTGGATTAGAATCTTATGGATGTATCTGGTGCTTTTTTTTTTTTTTACATGAAGGATTAAAAAAGGGAGGGAAAGGAAAGAAAAGATAGTGAGAAGAGCACAAGGTAAAGAAAAACAAGAAGAAACCAATATTTAGGCAGAATGCCTATATCACAGAAGGCAAAGGAATGGATAAAAATATGGAGCAAATACTTTTCGGGGACCTTGAATGAAACTAGGCCAGTGAATTGTCTAAAGCTAATTACCTACTTTTCTTTCTTTTGTTGCTGATGGCGTCACAAAAAGTCACAAGGAAAAAAAAAGTGTATTGGTTAGTTCAGTTTAGCATATGGGGAGTTGCCTTTCTGTCTTTAATTTTTTTTTTTTTTAGTTTCATTTCTAAAAAGTGTCTGCTGCTCTTTTTTGATACATTAAAAAAAAATCCTGGCAGCTTCTAATACGTGATGTGATATAAATCATTCATCATCATTATGTGCAATCCTTCCCAAGTAAGATTAACTTTGGATTTCTAGTTTGCTTTGTCTTCTGCTTGCGTGGTGCACCGGCAGAAGCTGACTCTTGTTCATCTCTTGATGTTGCCCACTTATCTACATTGGTACTTTTGTTTCATTATTTTTCTCTTTGAATTTTTTCACAGTATTTTTTTAGTTACGTAATTCTTAAATTTTTTTTTAGGAAGAAAACGCTGTCTGATTTGACAGTCAGCGACCCATAGCTGACCAAGGCCCTTTGACTTTTGGGGCAGGGATTGCCTTAGTTTCCATAGAACACTCCCTGTTTTTAACTCCACATGATACTTGCTTGAACATGTTTACCATGTCAGTGTGAAGAACACCAGCCTGCATTTCCAAGGAGATAGAAGATGATGATGATGTCAGGCTCTTATCTTTTTTAATTCTTTTTTTTTTCTTTTTCTTTCTCTTTTGTCAGTTTTGGCTGTTCCAAAACTTTAAAAATGTATCTCCATGAAATCTTTCTCTCCATTGTTCTGCATTTCCACAATTTTATTTTCCACTTGTGCGTAATGTCTGTATTTCTGTGGCATATCATTATCATCATGTGTCCTCTGTACTCCTAATAGAGCATAAGACATCAACAAAGGTTCTTCAGCCAATCCTGTCTTGAGCAAGTCATACCTCAAACCATGTCTCTTTCCCACTTCCTTTTGTTATTTTCTATGACATATACTTTGATTATTTATTTATTATCATTTGTTGTGACTGTATGTTAAATGTTTTTTTTTATTCTCCTTATCACATCCCCAAACCCGTAAATTCTTGAAAATTTTGAACTGAAGTTCTTTAGTTTGTAATATTTTGATATTTCAGGCCAGCATAAGCGAGGCAGTGTTTGAAAGTCTCCGCTTTCTTATTGACAATCCGAAAACTACTGTATCTCTGCCTGTTGATATGACGACGCTGGAGAAGATGATAGATGATGTTCTAGAAAGTCTGCCTGTTGAGGAGATGCTTGATCTGACAAAGGATGAGTTTGAGACTTTTGATGATAAGCTTCATTTTATTGAGAGTGAGTCAGTTTCATGGAAATAAAGGCAGAAGTTTTTGTTTTCAGTATGTCCCGGAGTGTAGCCCTGCCATGCAATAGAAACACCTAGAGGGTGTGCAGTTAATGCCCATGTTTTCCTCAACTTGTTGCCACACTAGAGGGTTATGTGCACAGTGTCATGTTTGACTGTCTTTCCTTAACCTTGTTAGATATTGTTAGAAATTATTTTAATGTTTGTTAAAAAAACATATGTTGGAAGATCTGTACTGACAATGTATTTTTGTTTATATATATATATATATGTCTGTGTGTGCGGGTGTATGCGTGTGTGAGAGCTATTTTATTAGGTTAATTACTTCTTCTCTTTTACTTTGAATGTAATAGTTTAATCTTACACTCTTTTGATATGTTTTTTTTCCTAATGTAATTTGTATACTTGTATTAACTCTTTCCGTGCGTATGGTTGAATTTTCGACACTTCCGGTGGTCCCAAGCTACCGTATGGTCGAAAATTCGACAATCATTGTTCCATTAAAACAAGCGGTGTAACATTTATATTGTACGGATTTCGTCCGTGATTCCGGTGACACTTTCAAAATGGAGAATGCGTGCCTAGTTACGAGCGATGCCGAGCGAGAACAAGGACGCGAAGCATGGAAATTTTTCAATTTTTGACAATGTAGATAGGGGTATGGACATAGCCTATGGCCACGCCGTTGCTCTTGAATGTTTTCTAAGTAGATTTAGACATATTTAGATGACTGGAGAAGTAGTTAGGAGTAATTAGGAGGTTATTTCAGACATTCAGTAAGCGAAAATGCCAAACGGAGTCACAATACGAGATCGATAAGTAGATCTACACATCTTAGATGGTAAGTAGGGGTAAGAAGCACGAATCTAGACATAGCCGATGGTGAGCTGGCCACAATCAGTGTCTAAAAACATCACATTACTTCTTTTTTCCTAAAAAACTCTGCATTTATGAAATTTTCATTCATTTAGCTACACTTTGACACATATTACGTATACGGAAGTTCATGGAAACACTGTTTTCCATTCCATTTTACAACTAGACCCCCTTACAGTCAAGACCCGCGTTTTACTCCCACACGCAACGACACGTCCGTGTTTCTTCCTCCCGCACAGGAAGAGTTAAATTGAGTGTGTGAGAAGAATGAAAGATGGAGTGATGGAGGGCAGAATGTAAGATGGGCCTGTATGCCCAATTCTTTACCCTTTAAAAATAAATAAAGAGGGAAAGATAACCTCTTCCAAAAGATTCCTGGTACCTGTTTCTCTGGGTGGGCAACTGGGTACCTTTTGTCTGACCTGAATTCACTGGGCTCACTATGGATGGACTAATGGACTAAACACTTTGCTGCTGAGGTACACCCTCTGGGTACAGTGTGTCCCCAGTTGTATAAGAAGAAACCTGTTAAGCTGACCTTTTATTTTATTGTCAGAAATTGTACTGTAGCAAGATAGTTCTCAGGGTTATGGCTTAGGAAGTAAAGGATGGAGATATCTGATAAAATTTATTTACATAGATGATATTACATACTTCTCATAAGGATGGGAGTGACTGACTTGAGAGTGGCATGGTTTCTTGGATTACATGCAGTGAGTTCTGCCCTCATTGCCATCACCCTGCAGTGGATGCAGCTGTTGAAATAGACACATGGTACATTTTGTTGAGAAAATTTTGCCTTTTTCATAAAATGGAGACTATCTGCTTGGTAACTGAGGCATTAGATTACACAGCACACTTGGCTGTTGGTGGATATATGCAAATGCTACAGAAATGTACATCTTTAGATTACAGAGATTTGGTTCTAGTTAAAATGAAATATTTTATTTTTGGATTTTTTTCTTAACTTCCTTTCTTGGATTAGGGGCTAACCAGACGGTGTCCAAGTTATTTTTGGACTGTCATTCTCGGCTGAAGGATTTTAAGCAGAATCTGATTTCTGAAACTGCCAGGGTGGAGAAAGAGTGAGTTCTGTTCCATTTATGGTAGTTCTGTTCCATTTATGATAGTTTTGTTCCATTTATGATAGTTTTGTTTCATTTATGGTAGTTCTGTTTCATTTATGATAGTTCTGTTTCATTTATGATAGTTCTCTTTCATTTATGATAGTTCTGTTTCATTTATGGTAGTTCTGTTTCATTTATGGTAGTCCTGTTTCATTTATGGTAGTTCTGTTTCATTTATGGTAGTTCTGTTTCATTTATGGTAGTTCTGTTTCATTTATGGTTTTAGAAGTTATTATAAAAAATATTTTAGTTGACTTTTATATTCATTTTTTTTTTTTCTGTCCCATGACTGGCTTTTTTTCTTTCTTGTCTGTTCATATCAGTTGTCTGCATTATGAAGTTGTGAGTGTAAATCTTTTTATTATTTCTTCTTCTCCTCCTCTCCCCATCTCTTCTTCTCTCCTCCACATCCTCCTCTCCTCCTCTTCCTCCCCGGTTTCATATTCTCTGATATCTAATCAAGGACAAGGATTGTCTCGATGAATCTAATGGTCAACACGAGTTCTTCATGCATGCCCTACAGTTTTCTATATATGCTCCTATTAGCATAGGTTTGCAGAATGTGTTCTTTAGAGTATGGAGACTCAAGCTTGTTGATCAGCCACCACTTTATAAGACTGATACCTCAGATTTGTCATCAGCCATCACCTCAGTACAGTCATCTTACAGAACCTGTTATTTTCATTTGACATTAAATATGGGACATTTTCTTGCAATAAACAATAGTACTTTTTAATATGACAGATCATTTAGCCAACTTTTCTTGAAAGTCTTGTGAACAGTTAGTGATGAAGTTGTTAATAGTTTGTAAATTGCACAAGGATAGTTTTATTTTTTCATAAGTAACACTGAAAGCATAAAGAAAGACAGTGACAGAAGTTAACTGTCTGATGTTGATAGAAACTGGTATGATATACTAGTTATGATGTATACTGTCTAATCCACATGTATTTTGTTTAATATAACATAACATGAAGTTAAGATTTCACATGGGAAATCATGTGCCGTTGTAAAATTGGTCTATTTCAGCAGTTAGATCTGGCAGTCAGCAACCTTTAGCTGATGTCCTAGTGTCATGGTTGGCAAGCTGTAGCCAGCCAGGACACTGTTCCACCTGTTGGTAAACTGTAGCCAGCCAGGACACAGTTCCACCTGTTGGCAAACTATAGCCAGCCAGGACACTGTTCCACCTGTTGGTAAACTGTAGCCAGCCAGGACACTGTTTCACCTGTTGGTAAACTGTAGCCAGCCAGGACACTGTTTCACCTGTTGGTAAACTGTAGCCAGCCAGGACACTGTTTCACCTGTTGGTAAACTGTAGCCAGCCAGGACACTGTTTCACCTGTTGGTAAACTGTAGCCAGCCAGGACACTGTTCCACCTGTTGGTAAACTGTAGCCAGCCAGGACACTGTTTCACCTGTTGGTAAACTGTAGCCAGCCAGGACACTATTCCACCTGTTGGTAAACTGTAGCCAGCCAGGACACTGTTCCACCTGTTGGTAAACTGTAGCCAGCCAGGACACTGTTTCACCTGTTGGTAAACTGTAGCCAGCCAGGACACTATTCCACCTCTCAGTTGGTGCCCCCAGTGAAAGCCCTAGCCAGGTTAACAGGGCAGAGATCGCTATAGTCCCAATGGGAGTGCAATCTGTTTAAAAAGTATTGCACACTCCTCCCCCCAACCAGTCGCTCACCATGGGTGAACTGTCTTATGCCTGGCACGGACCTTGATGTGTCGTCCTGTTTTTCCTTCATTTACTAAGAGTTTGTGCACAAAGCTATCAACTGTGTGCCTCACCCAATAAGAAATTATTTAGCTAAAGAGACTGCTCTGTTACGTGAAACCATATGTTGAAAGTCCATTACCTGTATACTGCAATCATCTCAGCTGTGAACGTTGGTACTTGACCTAACTTGTTTGGGAAATTGCCTCAGAAAATAGAAAATGTCAGACTGTGAAGCAAGTATGAAAAATTACACAAAATATGCTGTTTACAAAGTTGTGAGTGCATTAAAGGGAGAATATTCATGTACAAATTAGACCTTAGAACCTAGACCTATCCCAGAGTCCACATCAGGCAATCGCAAAAGAAAACATTTTTCCCTATTTCAGTAGTATAGAGCCGCCACAGTAGCATACATTGTATACACACACTCCAGGAAAGTTTGTCAACCTGTGGGAATGTAAAGATTTAAAAAATTGACTCATTATATCCATCTCCATCCAGAATTGCAGAATATGAGAAAAAATTGGCACAGTCGTGTGTGTTGATTGACAGCGATGAAGAGGATGATGACATAACAATCTTGGACAATTCAAATACACCGCAGGGAGATATAACGTAAGACTGAGAACAGTTTGTCTCTTTACAAAGTCTTATCTCTTGATTTTTCGGCGTCATACTAGTTGTGTACATTAGTTTATGTAATTGAGACATGAAAAGGCTGATGAAGTATGTAGCACTGAAGACTATGTGCAGAAGAAATGAGGTAAAATGGAAAGCACAAATGGAGAATTCTATGTTACAAATGTCAGCCAATTGCCTAAGATTTCAGTTGTTAACTGTTCATAGAACATATTGATGTTAACTGTTTGTAGATAGAACTTAAGGTGTTAATTGTTTATAGATAGCATTTAAGTTGATCATTAAAAGGTAGTGAGTGCATAAGTTATTACTGTTCATAGATAAAGCTTAAGTTGTTAACTGCTTATAGATTTTTAAACACTGTTTCATGTCCCGATTATTTCAGCTGCTTTTTTTTTCACGTTTCATGTCCTGATTATTTCAGCTGCTTTTTTTCATGTTTCATTTCCTGATTATTTCATCTGCTTTTTTTCTTTATGTTTCATGTCTTGATTATTTCAGCTGCTTTTTTTCATTATGTTTCATGTCTTGATTATTTCAGCTGCTTTTTTTCTTTATGTTTCATGTCCTGATCATTTAGCTGCTTTTTTTTCCTTATGTTTCACGTCCTGGTTATTTCAGCTGCTTTTTTTTTCTTTATGTTTCATGTCCTGATTATTTCAGCTGCTTTTTTTTTCTTTATGTTTCATGTCCTGATTATTCCAGGTGCTTTTTTTTCTTCATATTTCGTGTCCTGATTATTACAGGTGCTGTTTTCTCCATGTTTCGTGTCCTGATTATTTCAGGTGCTGTTTTCTCCATCTTTAATGTCCTGATTATTTCAGGTACTATTTTCTCCATGTTTCGTGTCCTGATTATTTCAGGTGCTGTTTTCTCCATCTTTAATGTCCTGATTATTTCAGATGCTGTTTTCTCCATGTTCTGATTACTTCCACACTAAACTTTCTTTTTCAGTGTTTGATTTCCTCATTATTTACCTCAGACTTCTTGTGTAGTATTGTTTTTCGTGTTTAATGGTGTTATACTAACAAACTCTATCGGGATCACTGGAAACAAAAAGGGAATGTTATACTGTGGTCACATTTAGCACAGTTTCCTGCATAGAATCTTATAGTGTGTCCTGGTAGTGAGCACCTTGTTCTGATGCCACTTCTATGTTAGTGAAAGAAATGAGAGGAAAGAGACAAAAGAAATAGCTGAAGATTGTATATACAAGTGTTAACTGGACCTTTGGTGTTTATGTGGATTTTTTTTTTCCGTTGGAGAGATAAAGAATTCTAGTATTGTGGTTTATTGAAGATATAGGAAAGATTTCTGGTTTCATGGTTTATTGATAATATAGGGAAGAGCTCTAGTTTGATGGTTTAATATGGGAAAGAGTCTTAGTTTCATGGTTTATTGATAATATAGGGAAGAGTCTTAGTTTCACAGTTTATTGATAATATAGGGAAGAGTCTTAGTTTAATGGTTTATTGATAATATAGAGAAGAGTCTTAGTTTCATGGTTTATTGATAATATAGGGAAGAGTCTTAGTTTCATGGTTTATTGATAATATAGAGAAGAGTCTTAGTTTAATGGTTTATTGATAATATAGAGAAGAGTCTGTTTCATGGTTTATTGATAATATAGAGAAGAGTCTTAGTTTCATGGTTTATTGATAATATAGAGAAGAGTCTTAGTTTCATGGTTTATTGATAATATAGGGAAGAGTTCTAGTTTGATGGTTTAATATAGGAAAGAGTCTTAGTTTCATGGTTTATTGATAATATAGGGAAGAGTCTTAGTTTCACAGTTTATTGATAATATAGGGAAGAGTCTTAGTTTCATGGTTTATTGATAATATAGAGAAGAGTCTTAGTTTCATGGTTTATTGATAATATAGGGAAGAGTCTTAGTTTCATGGTTTATTGATAATATAGAGAAGAGTCTTAGTTTAATGGTTTATTGATAATATAGAGAAGAGTCTTAGTTTCATGGTTTATTGATAATATAGAGAAGAGTCTTAGTTTAATGGTTTATTGATAATATAGAGAAGAGTCTTAGTTTCATGGTTTATTGATAATATAGAGAAGAGTCTTAGTTTCATGGTTTACTGATAATATAGGAAAGAGTTCTAGTTTCATGGTTTATTGAAAATATAGGGAAGAGTCTTAGTTTCATGGTTTATTGATAATATAAGGAAGAGTCTTAGTTTCATGGTTTATTGATAATATAGAGAAGAGTCTTAGTTTCATGGTTTATTGATAATATAGGGAAGAGTTCTAGTTTGATGGTTTAATATAGGAAAGACTCTTAGTTTCATGGTTTATTGATAATATAGGGAAGAGTTCTAGTTTGATGGTTTAATATAGGAAAGAGTCTTAGTTTCATGGTTTATTGATAATATAAGGAAGAGTCTTAGTTTCATGGTTTATTGATAATATAGGGAAGAGTCTTAGTTTCATGGTTTATTGATAATATAGAGATGAGTCTTAGTTTCACAGGTTATTGGTAATATAGGGAAGAGTCTTAGTTTCACAGTTTATTAATAACATAGGGAAGAGTCTTAGTTTCATGGTTTATTGATAATATAGAGAAGAGTCTTAGTTTCACAGTTTATTGATAATATAGGGAAGAGTTCTAGTTTGATGGTTTAATATAGGAAAGAGTCTTAGTTTCATGGTTTATTGATAATATAGAGAAGAGTCTTAGTTTCATGGTGTCAGCCGCGCAGAGCTGCGCCGACCTGCACAGCGCGGGCGGTTGCTGTTGCGCAGGCCGACCGTTCTTTTGGCGAAAAAGCGCTCTCGAGTTCCGTGCGTGGGGAGACAGGCTTTCGCTCCCTTCCCGGACGGAGAGAGTTAAGGTGTTTCGATGCAGAAGCAAGTTGTTTGTCCGTCGAGCGAAGCATGTAAATGGCTAGCCAGCCAGGTTCGTGATAACGATGTAGTACGGTTTTGTCGACCGATGGTCTCGAAATTGGCCCATCTCTCGCAAAGAGTATCGGGTCTGCAGTATGTAACGTGTGTTGTTTGTGGGTGGCCAGGCTTTCTTCTCCGCTCGTTAGAGCAGAGAGAGCCGCCCCCGCCGGTTAAAGGAAATGAAACGCCGCCGGGGTCGAAAGGGATCCACTCTGAGCAGAGCGCTGTCTCCCTTGCCCCGCGTCGGTCTGTCGGCAGATATCCGACAAAGGTTCGGTGAAGAAAGCTATCTGGTTGATCCTGCCAGTAGTCATATGCTTGTCTCAAAGATTAAGCCATGCATGTCTAAGTTCACACTGTCTCACGGTGAAACCGCGAATGGCTCATTAAATCGGTCGAGGTTCCTTAGATGACACGATCCTACTTGGATAACTGTGGCAATTCTAGAGCTAATACATGCTTACCAAGCTCCGACCCTCGTGGAAAGAGCGCTTTTATTAGTTCAAAACCCCGCTGTTGGCGAGATCTTCAGCTGCCGTGCGTGGAGCAGTGCTCTTCCCGGCCAATGGAGAAATTTGCAAATGAGGTTGCCGCGCAGCATCACTGCGGAAAAGGTGGTTGAAAGAATAAAGCGAAGCAAACAGTCAAATCACGGCACCTCTGGTCTGGAGGTCAGCCACGTCCTGAGTGCAGTCATATCGGGTGAAACGCATGAACCGGCTTGTCCCAGAGGTTAAGTCACTGCTGGCTTGACTTTTCAAATGCCGCGCGTGGAGTGAAGCTCCTCCCGGTTAAGGAAGTAAATGCGGAAATAAAGGTTGCTGTGCGGCGCCGATGGGAAAAGGTGGTGGAAAGTGAAGTTTAACCTGGTATGTCCAGTAGTATCACTACGAGAGCTATACCACGGCACCTCTGCTCTAGAGGCCGCCTACATCCGAAATACACCTACACTGGTGAAATATGCCTAAACCGGCACACACCAGGGGTTGAACTCGATGGCTAGACATGTCATGCCACCTCCGCTCTAGAGGTCGGTAACGCCTGATAAACACCCATACTGGTGAATTTTGCCTAAACCGGCTCATACCAGGGGTGAATCTTGAAGGCTATGAATGTCACAGTACCTCTGCCCTAGAGGTCGGTCCTGTCCCAAACACGCCCATACTGGGAAATGCCTAAACCGGCTCAACCCAGGGGTAGAAGTCACTAGTGGCGAGGATTCGTCCTCCTGGACAAAAGCTCCATCCTGGTCACAACTAGGAAGGGTAGCGGCCACGACCGCAAAATGCTGAAGTCGGAGACACTGGACCAGGGAAGTCTAGATAGGCAACCACCTCTCACCCGGCGGGGATGTCTGCGTATCCTAATCACGCTGAGGTTTTCCGGTGAGAAAGTCCAACCCTGGACTGGATGGGCAACCACCTCTCACCCGGCGGTGATACACGGGTATCTCAAAACACGTCGAGGTTTTCCGGTGAGAAAGTCCAACTCTGGCCTGGGTGGGCTAACGCCTCTCACCCAGCGGGGGTGCACTGATATTCCAAACACGTCGAGGTCTTCCGGTGAGAAAGTCCAACCCTAGACCAAACTGGTGCAATGAAAACCACGGTGTCACGCAATCCCACTTCCGAAACCCACCAAGAATACAGGCTAAAGCATTGTGATACTCTGAACCCCTTGTGGTCCTTTCGTGGAACTCGTGTGGTCTATTTTGGACCACACAGGGGACCACGGGACCTAACGAGGACCACATGCGTGAATTCAGTAGGTTCACAGTGCGGTTTTTGGTGGTAGAAGTGAACGAAGAAGAAGAAGAAGAAGAAGTTTCATGGTTTATTGATAATATAGGGAAGAGTCTTAGTTTCATGGTTTATTGATAATATAGAGAAGAGTCTTAGTTTCATGGTTTATTGATAATATAGGGAAGAGTCTTAGTTTCATGGTTTATTGATAATATAGGGAAGAGTCCTAGTTTCATGGTTTATTGATAATATAGAGGAGAGTCCTAGTTTCATGGTTTATTGATAATATAGAGAAGAGTCTTAGTTTCATGGTTTATTGATAATATAGGGAAGAGTCTTAGTTTCATGGTTTATTGATAATATAGGGAAGAGTCTTAGTTTCATGGTTTATTGATAATATAAGGAAGAGTCTTAGTTTCATGGTTTATTGATAATATAGGGAAGAGTCTTAGTTTCATGGTTTACTGATAATATAGGAAAGAGTTCTAGTTTCATGGTTATTGAATATATAAGCAAGAGTCCTACAGCCATGGTCAGTAAAGAAATAGGGAAGTGCTCCAGCTTTGCTTTTATTTCCTACAGAAGTGATTTATTGTTTAAGTTTTTATGTGATATTTTTTGCCATTACCACAGAGCTGGGGAACAGTCTTCAAAGAGACAAACAACAAGTCCAAGGATATTATCTCACTCTAACAAGAGCCAGTCAATGCCATCAATGGATCAGCTGCGTTCGCAGTTTGCCAGTGCAGTAAATAAATCAATGCCTACTCTCATATCTTCTCTACAGAGTCAGCAGGTGAGGTGAAAGTTAGTGCTTGGTTGAAGAAGCCATCTAGGACCGGTTCCCAATTATATAACCAGTTCTGTCATACATGTATTTTTCTCATGTATTTTAACTCTAAGCCTTTTGAACAAGAACCAAGACCACGCAAACGTAAACGAACAACATTGTCCCATGTTTTATTGGGAAATGGCATTTCTATTTTTAGCATTTATGGCAATGTAAAGTAATGAACTCCCAAATGATAAACAAAATTATGTATTAACAAACTGTGCTACATAGTGTAGTTTGTTAATACGCTGTCTCTCATGACTAGATGGCTGCTTGTCCTTCCAGGTAATTCTCTTATGATTTTCTTTCTATCACTTCTAAAAATACATCGTCTACGATTTTTTTTTAGGTCTAATCATACAACACTGTATTCTGTTAATTTAATTATTATATTGATCTGTTTTTTTACATAATTTTACTTAATTTGCTGACTTAAAATAAACCTCTAATGGACTCTCATGTGTCCATATGTTGTAAAGAGCTCTGTTCTGCAAGTTTTTTTCATTCTTGTACTGTTTTATTTTGACTCTTATTTCCGTGTTTTCCAATAGGTTTCCAGGTTGTCATTTGATTTTCCAAGCAGCCTTGAGGTTAATCTTTGCTGTTTCAGTGATTGTTTTAAATCTCTTAATTGGTCCATAATGATTGAGTGTTCAGTCTATAACATTCAGAGTGACTTCATTCATTCATCTTTCCTAGTCTTTAGACAACTTCCCTACAGATCTTGTTCACCTAATTAAATGCGTTTAAAAAAAAATATTTTAGCTCCAGTTTATAACTCCTTTTTTTCGGTTATTTTAGTCGTTGCTTATAATATCATAACCTTAAAATACCACATAATGTTAAGCGTTCAGATTCCCAATATTTCAGCTTGGCAGCAATTTGTTTTTACTTGAAATCTTTCATAGCCGTCAGAAACAACTCAGCAGACAAGACCTGCAGCTCCACAGCCAATCAGATGGTGAGGAAACGTTTTACTGCTTACAGACTAGTTTCTAGTGGAAGATTATTTGCTTTACTTTTAAATGCTGTAGAAAATCAACCTTTTCAATTTACAGGAGAAAAGGTGGACTAAAATTAATCAAATTGCATAAAGAATATGTGTTATATTATTTTTTTGTTCCTTAAGTGTGTGCAATTTTAAAATTTTAAAATTTTAAGATGTCAGATGAAGCTGGATGTCATCATTAAATAAATGAGGTTTTCAGAACGATCAAAAATAGCCGCAGTTTTCTGTTACACATTGTTATATTGTTGGTTCATTTTCTGCCAATACCACAGAGCTGGGGAACAGTCTTCAAAGAGACAAACAACAAGTCCAAGGATATTATCTCACTCTAACAAGAGCCAGTCAATGCCATCAATGGATCAGCTGCGTTCGCAGTTTGCCAGTGCAGTAAATAAATCAATGCCTACTCTCATATCTTCTCTACAGAGTCAGCAGGTGAGGTGAAAGTTAGTGCTTGGTTGAAGAAGCCATCTAGGACCGGTTCCCAATTATATAACCAGTTCTGTCATACATGTATTTTTCTCATGTATTTTAACTCTAAGCCTTTTGAACAAGAACCAAGACCACGCAAACGTAAACGAACAACATTGTCCCATGTTTTATTGGGAAATGGCATTTCTATTTTTAGCATTTATGGCAATGTAAAGTAATGAACTCCCAAATGATAAACAAAATTATGTATTAACAAACTGTGCTACATAGTGTAGTTTGTTAATACGCTGTCTCTCATGACTAGATGGCTGCTTGTCCTTCCAGGTAATTCTCTTATGATTTTCTTTCTATCACTTCTAAAAATACATCGTCTACGATTTTTTTTTAGGTCTAATCATACAACACTGTATTCTGTTAATTTAATTATTATATTGATCTGTTTTTTTACATAATTTTACTTAATTTGCTGACTTAAAATAAACCTCTAATGGACTCTCATGTGTCCATATGTTGTAAAGAGCTCTGTTCTGCAAGTTTTTTTCATTCTTGTACTGTTTTATTTTGACTCTTATTTCCGTGTTTTCCAATAGGTTTCCAGGTTGTCATTTGATTTTCCAAGCAGCCTTGAGGTTAATCTTTGCTGTTTCAGTGATTGTTTTAAATCTCTTAATTGGTCCATAATGATTGAGTGTTCAGTCTATAACATTCAGAGTGACTTCATTCATTCATCTTTCCTAGTCTTTAGACAACTTCCCTACAGATCTTGTTCACCTAATTAAATGCGTTTAAAAAAAAATATTTTAGCTCCAGTTTATAACTCCTTTTTTTCGGTTATTTTAGTCGTTGCTTATAATATCATAACCTTAAAATACCACATAATGTTAAGCGTTCAGATTCCCAATATTTCAGCTTGGCAGCAATTTGTTTTTACTTGAAATCTTTCATAGCCGTCAGAAACAACTCAGCAGACAAGACCTGCAGCTCCACAGCCAATCAGATGGTGAGGAAACGTTTTACTGCTTACAGACTAGTTTCTAGTGGAAGATTATTTGCTTTACTTTTAAATGCTGTAGAAAATCAACCTTTTCAATTTACAGGAGAAAAGGTGGACTAAAATTAATCAAATTGCATAAAGAATATGTGTTATATTATTTTTTTGTTCCTTAAGTGTGTGCAATTTTAAAATTTTAAAATTTTAAGATGTCAGATGAAGCTGGATGTCATCATTAAATAAATGAGGTTTTCAGAACGATCAAAAATAGCCGCAGTTTTCTGTTACACATTGTTATATTGTTGGTTCATTTTCTGCCAATAATTTGTTTGGTGGAACTGTCTTGGATATTTATCCAGTGGCACCAGAAAAGAATCAGGAGGTAGGGGTTCCACTACTTTTATGTAACATGAGATTAGCCTTTCACTAGAGCAGGGTTTAGTGGAAAAGTAGGGGTTCCACTACTTTTATGTAACATGAGATTAGCCTCTCACTAGAGCAGGGTTTAGTGGAAAAGTAGGGGTTCCACTACTTTTATGTAACATGAGATTAGCCTCTCACTAGAGCAGGGTTTAGTGGAAAAGTAGGGGTTCCACTACTTTTATGTAACATGAGATTAGCCTCTCACTAGAGCAGGGTTTAGTGGAAAAGTAGGGGTTCCACTACTTTTATGTAACATGAGATTAACCTTTCACTAGAGCAGGGTTTAGTGGAAAAGCCAGCTTGGCGGTAATGTCAGTAATAATATAAAAAGCTTTCGATTTCTTATTGAAAGTTTTTCTCAAGTCTTAGATTATTCTTTTATTTTTAAGAGGAGCTGTTTGAGGACAAAGTCAGTGAAATGAGTTATCATTCTTGCCTTGTGCTGGCATTAAATAAGTCATCATTCTTGCCTTGTGTCAATATTACATAACTTGTCATTCTTGTATTCTGTCAGTGTTAAATAAGCTACCATTCTTGTCTTGTGCTGGCATTAAATAAGCTACCATTCTTGTCTTGTGCTGGCATTAAATAAGTTATCATTCATGTCTTGTGTTGGCATTAAATAAGTTATCATTCTTGTCTTGTGCTGGCATTAAATAAGTTATTATACTTGTCTTGTGCTGGCATTAAATAAGTTTTCATACTTGTCTTGTGCTGGCATTGAATAAGTTATCATACTTGTCTTGTGCTGGCATTAAATAAGTTATCATACTTGTCTTGTGCTGGCATTAAATAAGTTTTCATACTTGTCTTGTGCTGGCATTAAATAAGTTATCATACTTGTCTTGTGCTGGCATTAAATAAGTTATCATACTTGTCTTGTGCTGGCATTAAATAAGTTTTCATACTTGTCTTGTGCTGGCATTAAATAAGTTTTCATACTTGTCTTGTGCTGGCATTGAATAAGTTATCATACTTGTCTTGTGCTGGCATTAAATAAGTTATCATACTTGTCTTGTGCTGGCATTAAATAAGTTATCATACTTGTCTTGTGCTGGCATTAAATAAGTTATCATACTTGTCTTGTGCTGGTATTAAATAAGTTATCATACTTGTCTTGTGCTGGTATTAAATAAGTTATCATACTTGTCTTGTGCTGGTATTAAATAAGTTATCATACTTGTCTTGTGCTGGTATTAAATAAGTTATCATACTTGTCTTGTGCTGGTATTAAATAAGTTATCATACTTGTCTTGTGCTGGCATTAAATAAGTTATCATACTTGTCTTGTGCTGGTATTAAATAAGTTATCATACTTGTCTTGTGCTGGTATTAAATAAGTTATCATACTTGTCTTGTGCTGGTATTAAATAAGTTATCATACTTGTCTTGTGCTGGTATTAAATAAGTTATCATACTTGTCTTGTGCCAGTGAGTGTTATGAAACCACCAGAAACTTCACTTGGTGCCTCTGTTTTACCTACAGGCCAGAGCTGAAAATGCAAGATAAGGTCTTGGGGAAGAAGTTCAATGATGTTTGGTATAGTGGAACTATCTTGGATATTTATCCAGCTGTACCTGAAGAGAAACAGGAGGTAAGGCTTCCTCTGCTTGTAACATATGAGACCAGCTTCTTGCTAGAGCAGGCATTTTGTGGGAGCCCTACAGCTTCTTCCTCAGGTTCTTTCCCCATGCCAGGTGTAGCACTTTAGATTTCAGGGAGTTTGACATTCTTGTAGTTTGTTCTCCAATAAGGCATAACATTTTCGTACATTTTCGTTGTGTAGGAAAGTTTGATTCTGTGACTGCATTGCGGTTGGCTCAGGAGAGGCCAAGGGAGCAAACCCTGAAAGAAAAACTAGGAACCCTAAGGCAATTTGTTGCATGGTTCTTTGGCTGTCCTAGCTACCTTCTGGCTCCCCGTGCAAGTAGTCTTTGGCTGTCCTAGCCACCTTCTGGCTCCCCATGCAAGTAGTCTTTGGCTGTCCTAGCCACCTTCTGGCTCCCCGTGCAAGTAGTCTACTATATTTTCAGATGCATAAATCTAATCCTTCATCTGGGACTGAGTTGAGCTGAGAGCAAAGGAAAACGCAACATTGGCAAGGCACTTTCTCCATAATAATAGTTGCTATACCAGCTGTCCATGCAGAGCTGCTTGACAGAAACATACAACAAACATCTGCCTGCTGCAAGATCATCATCAAAGATAAAAAAAAAAAGAAGCCATTGTATAGATTGTTTGTTACTCTGCAGGGGGAAAGGTGCTTAAATACAACAAAATGGCATGGTGCTCTCTTGATAGGTAGTAGATCAGGTCAGGTTTTCTGTTCATACCCAGCCTTTTCTTGTTCTGCATGAGGAAACTAAAATTGTTAGTCTTATATTCTGTCATGTATTAGAAAGTGGTTCTGTCTGCAGAGAGAACCACAAAAATAAGATTTTTAAGGTCATGCATCTTTCCCATCGCAACATATGCCTGTGAGACCTGGACACTTAACAAAACAGCTGAGAAACACATAAATGCCTTTGAATGTAAATGCTACAGAAGAGTTCTTCAGATATCGTGGACACAAAAAAGAACAAATATATCTATACTACAAGAACTTAATATTGAAGAAGGTTGGCTAGTAAAGAGGATTAAAGAGAGAAAACTTAAATATTTTGGACGCATTAAACGTTATGATAATTTAGAGAAGACCATATTAGAAGGATACATAATGGGAAAAAAGAAAGAGAGGAAGACCAAAACGAAGATGGCTGCAAGACATCGTTGACGATCTGCAAATGGATGCAGCAGCAGCAGGCCATCTTGCTCACAACCGAGAGGCCTACAGGAGTGCTGTTTGGGAGGCAAAGTTCCGCAAGGGACATGCAAATGAATGAATGAATGAATGAATTAGTAATTGGGGAATGTTGTAAATGAATTGCTGGAGACGGTCTTATTTTATTCTTAGTGTACCACTGTACCTAGTCTGGCAAGAGGAATATAAATGGTGGCATTTTATTACCATGCTGATGGTATTGTCACCACACAGGTTTAGCACATTTTAGTTTTATGGTTTCCAGAATCACAGCATCTAGGTAAAATGTTTTAGGTTGTGCTCCTGCAGTCAAGGTGTAAAGTGTGGTAGTTTGTGCTCCTGCAGTCAAGGTGTAAAGTGTGGTAGTTTGTGCTCCTGCAGTCATGGTGTAAAGTGTGGTAGTTTGTGCTCCTGCAGTCAAGGTGTAAAGTGTGGTAGTTTGTGCTCCTGCAGTCAAGGTGTAAAGTGTGGTAGTTTGTGCTCCTGCAGTCATGGTGTAAAGTGTGGTAGTTTGTGCTCCTGCAGTCAAGGTGTAAAGTGTGGTAGTTTGTGCTCCTGCAGTCATGGTGTAAAGTGTGGTAGTTTGTGCTCATGCAGTCATGGTGTAAAGTGTGGTAGTTTGTGCTCATGCAGTCATGGTGTAAAGTGAAGTTTAATAATCATATTCTTATGTTTTCAAAGGGGAGGTGTAAAGTGAAGTTTGATTATACATGTTCTTATGTATTCACAGTGGAGGTGTAAAGTGAAGTTTGATGATACATGTTCTTATGTATTCACAGTGGAGGTGTAAAGTGAAGTATGATGGTACGTGTTCTTATGTATTCACAGTGGAGGTGTAAAGTGAAGTTTGATGGCAAAGGATTGAAGATTCTTCCTGGGAGACATGTGGCATACAGAGATCCCATCAACTGCTTTATCCGAGTTGGAACTCGTGTTGTAGGTTAGTGATTTTGGTTGTTCACTGACTTTACCAAGGATGTTAGGGGAAAAAAGCTATCCCAGATTTTGAAAGTTAGTTATTTAAAAACGTCTTTGGCTGTCCTAGCCACCTTCTGGCTCCCCATGCAAGTAGTCTTTGGCTGTCCTAGCCACCTTCTGGGTCCCCATGCAAGTAGTCTTTGGCTGTCCTAGCCACCTTCTGGCTCCCCATGCAAGTAGTCTTTGGCTGTCCTAGCCACCTTCTGGCTCCCCATGCAAGTAGTCTTTGGCTGTCCTAGCCACCTTCTGGGTCCCCATGCAAGTAGTCTTTGGCTGTCCTAGCCACCTTCTGGCTCCCCATGCAAGTAGTCTTTGGCTGTCCTAGCCACCTTCTGGCTCCCCATGCAAGTAGTCTTTGGCTGTCCTAGCCACCTTCTGGCTCCCCGTGCAAGTAGTCTACTATATTTTCAGATGCATAAATCTAATCCTTCATCTGGGACTGAGTTGAGCTGAGAGAAAGGGAAAACGCAACATTGGCAAGGCACTTTCTCCATAATAATAGTTGCTATACCAGCTGTCCATGCAGAGCTGCTTGACAGAAACATACAACAAACATCTGCCTGCTGCAAGATCATCATCAAAGATAAAAAAAAAAAAAAGCCATTGTATAGATTGTTTGTTACTCTGCAGGGGGAAAGGTGCTTAAATACAACAAAATGGCATGGTGCTCTCTTGATAGGTAGTAGATCAGGTCAGGTTTTCTGTTCATACCCAGCCTTTTCTTGTTCTGCATGAGGAAACTAAAATTGTTAGTCTTATATTCTGTCATGTATTAGAAAGTGGTTCTGTCTGCAGAGAAAACCACAAAAATAAGATTTTTAAGGGCATGCATCTTTCCCATCGCAACATATGCCTGTGAGACCTGGACACTTAACAAAACAGCTGAGAAACACATAAATGCCTTTGAATGTAAATGCTACAGAAAAGTTCTTCAGATATCGTGGATACAAAAAAAGAACAAATATATCTATACTACAAGAACTTAATATTGAAGAAGGTTGGCTGGTAAAGAGGATTAAAGAGAGAAAACTTAAATATTTTGGACGCATTAAATGTTATGATAATTTAGAGAAGACCATATTGGAAGGATACATAATGGGAAAAAAGAAAGAGAGGAAGACCAAAACGAAGATGGCTGCAAGACATCGTTGACGATCTGCAAATGGATGCAGCAGCAGCAGGCCATCTTGCTCACAACCGAGAGGCCTACAGGAGTGCTGTTTGGGAGGCAAAGTTCCGCAAGGGACATGCAAATGAATGAATGAATGAATGAATTAGTAATTGGGGAATGTTGTAAATGAATTGCTGGAGACGGTCTTATTTTATTCTTAGTGTACCACTGTACCTAGTCTGGCAAGAGGAATATAAATGGTGGCATTTTATTACCATGCTGATGGTATTGTCACCACACAGGTTTAGCACATTTTAGTTTTATGGTTTCCAGAATCACAGCATCTAGGTAAAATGTTTTAGGTTGTGCTCCTGCAGTCAAGGTGTAAAGTGTGGTAGTTTGTGCTCCTGCAGTCAAGGTGTAAAGTGTGGTAGTTTGTGCTCCTGCAGTCATGGTGTAAAGTGTGGTAGTTTGTGCTCCTGCAGTCAAGGTGTAAAGTGTGGTAGTTTGTGCTCCTGCAGTCAAGGTGTAAAGTGTGGTAGTTTGTGCTCCTGCAGTCATGGTGTAAAGTGTGGTAGTTTGTGCTCCTGCAGTCAAGGTGTAAAGTGTGGTAGTTTGTGCTCCTGCAGTCATGGTGTAAAGTGTGGTAGTTTGTGCTCATGCAGTCATGGTGTAAAGTGTGGTAGTTTGTGCTCATGCAGTCATGGTGTAAAGTGAAGTTTAATAATCATATTCTTATGTTTTCAAAGGGGAGGTGTAAAGTGAAGTTTGATTATACATGTTCTTATGTATTCACAGTGGAGGTGTAAAGTGAAGTTTGATGATACATGTTCTTATGTATTCACAGTGGAGGTGTAAAGTGAAGTATGATGGTACGTGTTCTTATGTATTCACAGTGGAGGTGTAAAGTGAAGTTTGATGGCAAAGGATTGAAGATTCTTCCTGGGAGACATGTGGCATACAGAGATCCCATCAACTGCTTTATCCGAGTTGGAACTCGTGTTGTAGGTTAGTGATTTTGGTTGTTCACTGACTTTACCAAGGATGTTAGGGGAAAAAAAGCTATCCCAGATTTTGAAAGTTAGTTATTTAAAAACGTATGCGTAAATGTGTGTTACAGAGCATACGTTTTTTTGTGAACATGCATATATTTCTTTTTGCAGTGCAGAGAAATCATTTGCTACGGGGGAACTGTCCACAAACTTCAGGACAGAACTAATGGCCATCCAGGAGGCTGCAAAGACTCTGGAGAAACAGTTACTCAGAGACACGAACACGGCCTTCTTTTGCGAGGCTACACAAGATGAAGCAGAGGACCGCTTAACAAAGGATGTAATGGAGAAACTAAATCAGCTCTCCACAACAAACAGGATGGTGCTTATTGGATCCCTGCACATTGTGGCATTGCAGGAAGTGAAACAGCTGATAGACTAGCAAAGGAAGGCATAAGGAAAGAACAATTCAGGCACAAAGGGAAGTGAAAACACTAGTTTTAAAAGGAGTCCCAAAACACCTGGAGACAGGACAACCAGCAGATACCCACAGGACCCCTTGTTAAGACTAAACAACAGTGAACTGCAATCTTCAGGTTACAAACCGGACATTGCAGACTCAACGCGCATCTCAACAAGTTAGAGGCTGTGCCAATGCATGTGCCATAATAGCCCCCAGGCTCCTGAACACGTACAACAGACCTGCACTAAATTCAAAAGTTCAGAGTCCAAGTATGGCCCTGAGAGAGAAGCACGGAGGAGGAACTCTGGGGTTCCTGCAAAGACCTCCTGCTGACAGCAGGATTTATGGAGACAGCCTGACTCCCTGTTTAGAAAGCTGAGTATATGAAACTGAATGCAGAAGATTTTGTTTCAGTGCAGTACTGAAAATGTTGCTGAGAGCTGATGGATCTGTGTGGTTTCTCTACAGTTTTGATGACAAAGTGTACAATGACTGGAAAGATCTCTACTATGTTAACTGACGATTCTTCTTGTGCCTTTAACAGTTTGTATTTTGTGGCTCCTAGGTGGTATTTAACAAAAAAAAATTTTTATTTTTATTAATTAACTCTTCCCGTGCTACAGGAAGAAACGTGGACTTTCAGCAGGGTGCCGGGGTAAAAGCACGGGTCTTGATATGTATAGGGGGTATAGTTATAAAATTGAATGAAACACAATATTTACATGTACTTCCGTGTGCTTATTATGTTTTCAAAATATAACTAAATGTATGAAGATTTCATAAATGCAGAGTTTTTTAGGAAAAAAGAAGTAATGTGATGTTTTTAGACAATGACTGCGCCCAGCTCACCATTGGCTAGGTCTAGATCTACAGTACTTACCATCTGAGAGGTCTGGATCTACTTATCGATCTCGTATTGTGATTCTGTGTTGCATTCTCACTAAATTAATGTCTGAAATAACCTCCTAACTACTTCTCCAGTCGTCTAATATGTCTAGATCTACTTGGGATACATTCAAGAGCAGTGGGGTGGTCACAGGCCTTGTCCATACCCCTATCTACATCATCAGAAATTGAAAATTTTCAATGTTTCTCTTCCTTTTTCTCGCTCGGCATCGCTCGTAACTAAGCACTCTTTCACCATTTTGAAAAGTGTCACCGGAAACATGGACGAAATATGTACAATCTAAATGTTACACCGGTTTTTTTAATAAACAAACCAAGCGTCAATATATCGACCATACGTACAAATCGGAAAACCGGAAGTGTCACTACAGTGACCAAAGGCATGGGAAGAGTTAATGGGCTCTTGTGAGTTATTACATACATTTTGTGAAGTTTGTTAAAGGTATGGTTGGCTGACATTCAAAATATCATTCGTAAAAAATGAATATATATATATATATATATATATTTTTTTTTTATATGGTTGCCAGTGTTTGTGATCTCCTTTGCTGGTAATATTTTTTTTTTTTTCCAGTGCAGAGAAATCATTTGCTACGGGGGAACTGTCCACAAACTTCAGGACAGAACTAATGGCCATCCAGGAGGCTGCAAAGACTCTGGAGAAACAGTTACTCAGAGACACGAACACGGCCTTCTTTTGCGAGGCTACACAAGATGAAGCAGAGGACCGCTTAACAAAGGATGTAATGGAGAAACTAAATCAGCTCTCCACAACAAACAGGATGGTGCTTATTGGATCCCTGCACATTGTGGCATTGCAGGAAGTGAAACAGCTGATAGACTAGCAAAGGAAGGCATAAGGAAAGAACAATTCAGGCACAAAGGGAAGTGAAAACACTAGTTTTAAAAGGAGTCCCAAAACACCTGGAGACAGAGGACAACCAGCAGGACCCCTTGTTAAGACTAAACAACAGTGAACTGCAATCTTCAGGTTACAAACCGGACATTGCAGACTCAACGCGCATCTCCACAAGTTAGAGGCTGTGCCAATGCATGTGCCATAATAGCCCCCAGGCTCCTGAACACGTACAACAGACCTGCACTAAATTCAAAAGTTCAGAGTCCAAGTATGGCCCTGAGAGAGAAGCACGGAGGAGGAACTCTGGGGTTCCTGCAAAGACCTCCTGCTGACAGCAGGATTTATGGAGACAGCCTGACTCCCTGTTTAGAAAGCTGAGTATATGAAACTGAATGCAGAAGATTTTGTTTCAGTGCAGTACTGAAAATGTTGCTGAGAGCTGATGGATCTGTGTGGTTTCTCTACAGTTTTGATGACAAAGTGTACAATGACTGGAAAGATCTCTACTATGTTAACTGACGATTCTTCTTGTGCCTTTAACAGTTTGTATTTTGTGGCTCCTAGGTGGTATTTAACAAAAAAAAATTTTTATTTTTATTAATTAACTCTTCCCGTGCTACAGGAAGAAACGTGGACTTTCAGCAGGGTGCCGGGGTAAAAGCACGGGTCTTGATATGTATAGGGGGTATAGTTATAAAATTGAATGAAACACAATATTTACATGTACTTCCGTGTGCTTATTATGTTTCAAAATATAACTAAATGTATGAAGATTTCATAAATGCAGAGTTTTTTAGGAAAAAAGAAGTAATGTGATGTTTTTAGACAATGACTGCGCCCAGCTCACCATTGGCTAGGTCTAGATCTACAGTACTTACCATCTGAGAGGTCTGGATCTACTTATCGATCTCGTATTGTGATTCTGTGTTGCATTCTCACTAAATTAATGTCTGAAATAACCTCCTAACTACTTCTCCAGTCGTCTAATATGTCTAGATCTACTTGGGATACATTCAAGAGCAGTGGGGTGGTCACAGGCCTTGTCCATACCCCTATCTACATCATCAGAAATTGAAAATTTTCAATGTTTCTCTTCCTTTTTCTCGCTCGGCATCGCTCGTAACTAAGCACTCTTTCACCATTTTGAAAAGTGTCACCGGAAACATGGACGAAATATGTACAATCTAAATGTTACACCGGTTTTTTTAATAAAACAAACCAAGCGTCAATATATCGACCATACGTACAAATCGGAAAACCGGAAGTGTCACTACAGTGACCAAAGGCATGGGAAGAGTTAATGGGCTCTTGTGAGTTATTACATACATTTTGTGAAGTTTGTTAAAGGTATGGTTGGCTGACATTCAAAATATCATTCGTAAAAAATGAATATATATATATATATATATATATTTTTTTTTTTATATGGTTGCCAGTGTTTGTGATCTCCTTTGCTGGTAATCTTTTTTTTTTTTCCACTTTATTTGTGTTATCTTCTCCGGTTGTGTCTTTTGACATTCTTCATCTATCACTAATGTCTGTGTGATGGTGTCATGCAACATGCTCTTTCTGCTGTAACTTTTGTATAGAAAATTTCATATAGATCAGTGTTTCCCAAACTTTTGTGGATCATTTCCCCCCCCCATGATAGCCCAACCAGGTTCTGAAAAAGTATAATATAAATATATTCTAATTGCCCCCCAAAAATATTCAAATTACCCCCCTGTGGGGCATATGCCCCATGCTGGGAAACATTGAAATAGATCTCATAATCTGCCTATTTGTCCTGTGTGATATCTATCAAATAGTGATGAGGTGCTGAACATTTGAAAGCATGTACAAGGAACTAAAAACTCAACACTTTTTCTTGTGTTTCAGCTTTGTATAGAGAAGATGATGCTCCAAGCACCTTCTTTGCCGGAGTCATAGCAGAGGCTCCCAGCGTCAAAAATAACAAAAGGTGAGATTAGTTTGTATTACTTGCTTTATAACATTTGTCCATAATTGTATATGATTTAGTCAGCTCATGCAATGTGTTCATCACAGCCGGTCTGAAGATGTCTCACTGTCGAGCCAGGATGCCTGTTTTGGTGAGTGTGGTGTTTAGAGTGCCTGTGATATCTTGGACTAGGCAGTCTTGTTGTTTAATATAAACAAAGAAGGGTAACCCTGTTCTTGATGGAGCTGAAGAGCCAGTTTTCAACCACATCATTAGTTAGTTAGACAATTAATCATCCTTATTGCACAATGGACGATTAGTCCATAAGTGCTCCATATATGCTTCAGGATATCAACCCGGTCCATTGTCTATTCACCTACCACTGTAGCCATGCCAGAAAGTCTATCCACCTACCACTGTAGCAATGCCAGAAAGTCTATCCACCTACCACTGTAGCCATGCCAGAAAGTCTATCCACCTACCACTGTAGCCATGCCAGAAAGTCTATCCACCCTCCACTGTAGCCATGCCAGCAAGTCTGTCCACTCATTCATTACCTCTCACCTCTGCATGACCTGGCACAAAAATGAAACAGATTTTTGTTAACTGTGACTTCTCAGTGACTCCAACCAGTTCTTTCACACCCAACCCAACTCAGTCTTCCTGACCATATTCATTGAGTCACTGAGAATACACGAAGCTCTATTTAGATGATATCTTCAGAAAATTGTCCTTGACTCTTTCACTCTAGAACAATACTGCCAGTGGTGATGGATCTTGCACAGCTGTGTGAATCAATACTCAAAGCAGTATAAATAAATAAAAAGTAGCACATTTCTAACCCAACCTGTATTTTTGAATTATAGAGTAACTTCCTTCCAGTTTCTTTTTGGCAAAATATTTCAACAAAATTTATTTTGGCAGGGCATGGAAACTAATTCAGAAGTGAAAGTGTTAATGTATTCCCTTGATTGTCATCATATGGGGAACTGTATGCTCATGAAATAATGTTCAAGCTCTCAGGGAGACTTAAGACCAGTTGTCTGTTTCTGTGTTCTCTCATAATTCTGAAACTTTGGTAGCTCTTACCATGTTGAAGAATTAAAAAAAACATTTTTTTTTTCTTTTAAATTCCTGAATCTGACCACCAGCATAACATGACAGGCAGTGATGTGGAACTCTCAGGGAAACTGAAATCCTGGAAGACCTAGAAATACTTGGAGAAGGGTCACACATAGGAGGAAGCAGAGAATAAATCCAAGAACAGGGATGACTGGAGAGCCTTTATCTGTGGCTTATACTTACAAAGGAGTGAAAGGTGATGATGATAATAGTGATGATGATGATGAAGTCTGACTGATGAAACTGGTTTATCATCAGGCTCCATCATGGCGGGAACATGTCTTACTGATGCTTCTGCAATAATGCATAAGTACGAGGGTCATACTGAAAGTCATGAGCAAAAATTTCTTTTTAAGTCAGAATTTATAGATAGAGAAAATATAAATGTATCACCTTAACCTGCATCCTTTCTTCACTTTTCAACATAATCTCCATTTCTCTGCACACATTTTTTCCCATCACTCTGCAAGTTTGAAATTTCCCTCCCAGTGGAATTCTGTTCCAGCCGACCTAAGGCACAGATGCACTGCTTCTGGACGTTCTCTCCTGTGTCGTAGTGATGGCATCATATTTGTTCTTTCACAAAACCGAAAAGATGGTGATCACTGGGTGCCAGGTCAGGGCTATAGGCAGAGTGTGAAAGAATTTCCCAATCTATTTTGTGAATTTCCTCATTTGTCCAGAAAGCAGAGTTTTTCTCACAGCTTTGTGATATTCAGTCAACAAACGGGGGACCCACCGGGCACAAACTTTTCTATAGCCTAGGGTTTCAATCATTTCCTGTACTGCCTTGTGTCCTATTCCAAGATTTACAGTGGTTTCAGGTACTGTGACATGTCTGTCTTGTTTAATGAGGTCATCAACCCTTTCCATGTTGCGTTCAGTGGAGGCAGTTCGAGGGCAACTGCTGCACGGCATATCCTGGATGCTCGTGTTTCCATGTTTTGAAATGTTTCACCCACCTCCTAACACTGCTAGCACCCATACACACATTTCCATAAGCAAGTCTTTTGGTGAATTTCAGTAGCGGGGATTTCCTCTTTAACATGGAACTCAATAACAAAACACTGACGAAACGAAATTTCAGCACCCGCCATTTTGTTTCTGCTCCGCGTGGTCATGTGACACACGATGGTGACGTCATTTGACCTCAACATGAAGTGCAAAGGATGCAGTTTAAAGTTATACATTTATATTTTCTCAGACTATAAATTCTGATTTTTAAAAAATATTTGCTCACGACTTTTGGTATGACCCGTGTATAATGTAGTTACCAGAGGTTCATTTCGATGACTTAATTCTGTGTGTCTTTATATTTCAGGTTTCTTGTGTTTTTTGATGATGGATATGCTCAGTATTGTGAAGCTAAAGAGTTACACAAAGTGTACATGCAAAGTAAGGAACCATTTTATATCTGCTGATTTGATTTTATAAATTCAGAAATTGATCTTCTAATTTTTATTTCATTATATATGTATTTTTTTTTTATGATTGGTATGTGTAAAAGGCTTTTCATATAAAAAGATTACTTTTAAAATATTAAATTGATAGAAAAAGGAGATGGACATATGTCAGTCATGTGATGAAAAGAAACAGAGAATACCAAAACAAGCTATCAAGTGGAGCACAACAGGGCGAAGAAAAAGAGGTTGACCACATGAAACTCTAAAGAGGACATTGTTAACAGATGATTGATTGATCTTTATTTCCAAAGTGTTAAGAATTAGGCACGCAGGCCCGTCTGACATTCTGCCCTTTATCATACAACTTTCACTCTGTTCCAGACATTCTATAAATATGGTGCTCATATAACAAACATAATTAACAATGAAGTAACTACATACACATAAAAATGACTAACTACATACACATATAAATGACTATCTACGAAACAAAAATTTCATTACTATTCAGAATAATGAGTTCAGTGTCTGTAAGAGCAGTCTAAAATAACTTTTTAAGTTTTACGATTCATGAAGGCATGTAGTCAACATCAAATAGATATTGGAAAAGTTTGTAGTTATAGGAAGAAGTATAGTTTATATTTTTTATATAGGATGGGAGGGTATTCCAAAGATGAGCAGCAGAATAAGTAAAGCTTTTCTTGTAAAGATCAAGTCTAAGTTTTGGAAGATTTATGTTGTTCAAACATTGGCAGCACTTTGGGCCAAATTAAAACAGGTTCCATAGATAAGGCGGAGCAGGCCATGAAAGAATTTGATGTACCAACTTGGCTTTGTTGAAGAGGAACCTGTTCTTAAGAGGCAGTATTTTGATATGTTTGTGCTGGTTAGTTGTTTGTGCTTGATCTTTGTCACTAATAAGCTTTACTGCTCACTTTTGAAGTGAGCAAAGCCTCTTTGTATTTGACACTGAGCAACCATCCCAGATTGTTGAGCAATAGTCTAAATGTGTTTGTATATGTGATATGTAGTATGTCTTCCTTGTGTCTTGATCAGTGAAGTGCTTGATTTTTGCTAACTGGTATACTTTTTGCGCGATGAGTTTTGTTATACCTTGTAAATGAGAGTTTCAGGTCAGATGTTGGTCAGTGATAAGACCTAGTGTTTTGTGCTCGCTAACATTTTCTATCTGTGATGTTTCAGTACAGAGCTGAAGTGTTATTTTTGTCACGTTTTGTAGTTTCTGTCTTGTTGTTATGAGCATTGATTTTGTTTTATTGATATTTGTAATCATGCCATTGTTGCTCCACCTAATTAGATTGTTTAACTTGACCTGAAGAGTTGATTCTAGGCTAATACAGTCGTAGTCCCTGGTGTAGACTGTGCAGTCATCAGCAATAAGGTCACAAGAAGAGTGTTTAAGATGTAGCGGAAGATCATTGATATAGATAGCAAAGAGTAATGGGCCTAGAATATAACCTTGTGGAACAAACATATCCCATATAGATAGCAAAGAGTAATGGGCCTAGAATATAACCTTGTGGAACAAACATATCCCATATAGTTAGCAAAGAGTAATGGGCCTAGAATATAACCTTGTGGAACAAACATATCCCATATAGATAGCAAAGAGTAATGGGCCTAGAATATAACCTTGTGGAACAAACATATCCCATATAGATAGCAAAGAGTAATGGGCCTAGAATATAACCTTGTGGAACAAACATATCCCATGTCAAAACCAATCATGTAATGCAATCTGAACAGTTTTACGTAGTCTAATTCTGCCAGATATCTTTGCCTGCATCATCCATCAAAAATGCGTTTACATATGTATGTTTTTTTCTTGTTATATTCATATTTGACTTTACAATATTTTCAGCTTACAATGAGTTCATCAGAATGTAATCTCATCGTAAGGTGTGGAGCATCTGTATGTGTGTTTGATGAAATCAGTTATAATGACAGTTATTTGTGTGATGTGTCCTGGAGTGCATGGAAAACATTCTCCCTTTGTGAGGATATTTCCCTAACACAAATATCATGTGCTTATTTTTACAAATGAATTGTCTAAAGTCTACATCCCATGGCCTTGGCGTGACAAGTTGACTCAGTGTCATCTGCGTTGATTATATGCTCATTATTGTTCTTAATATGCTGCATCTTATAGTAAGTGTTTAAAAAAAATTTTTGAGGAAACGGATGGGATCCAACAAAAGGCTTGAAAGTTAATGAAGGAAATGCAACAGAATAAAAAAAAAAATTTCCCCCCCCCCCTTTTTTTAAGGTGAAAATGTGTGGGAGGATATTAACATTGAGACCAGCGCTTTCATCAAGGAGTATCTTCGGATATACCCAGAGGTGAGTGAAACAGGTCAAACGTTCTTTTGTAGCAATAGTAAAGCTACGGAAGTGATATTGTGAATGTTAACTTTAGTTATGGCCAAACATTAATTCATCATCCATATTCCAGATTTTTATCCACCTAAGCAAAGTCCAGAATACACAGGTGTTTTTATATAAATATTGTTTGATCCGCTAATGTTGTGATGGCCAATGTAGAGTATACTCTGATGTACTTTTCTTTACAGGCAGATTTCCCCAAATTGTAGAAAACGGTTGCAAAACAAATTTGTCAGGTATTAACTTTTCAGTTAAAGTTGGCGGAAGTCCAATGCAAGCCAGTCCTCATCTGACACTCTTTACATCAGCATTCAGTTCACTTTGACTGCACCACACTAGCAGTCAGATCAGAATTTAATATTTATATTTGACTTTGATAATAGATCATATAGCAAACACTAGTTGCAGATAACTAGTTCCAGGATAGTTAATGTGTATGTTTGGATTGAAAGAAAAAGCATCTCAAGAAATATGTTATAAAACTTCAACAATGTGTTCCTGTTATGGCATAGAGCAGTGGTTCCTAAACTTTTCAAAACTGCAACACACTTGGTAACGCAAATTTCTGTCACGGCACACCTGTATTCTTAATGCTGGACTCTCATGCAGTTAACAGTATATTTTTAGCATTTTCAAAGAAACTTCATTTATTACTTTATTAAAAAGTTATTACAATTACAAAACAAATTTTTTTAAATCTAAGGACTATTTAGAAATAAAAGTTGTTCCAACTATGCAACATTTAAGATTGATGTAGCTTGCAAATCTTTTCAATTCTGGATTTAATATTTGAACATGAAACTCATAGACTGGCTTCAACATTAGACAGATGAACCCTGGAACTTGATTTTACATTGTTCATTGCCAAAAGTTAAAAGAGGCCAACCACGTGAAACTCTAAAGAGGACATTGTCAAGAGAGGCCAGTTCAGTGGGCATAACATCCCTTGATGAGATTGAAAAAACTCGCCGAAGATGGGAAATCTTGGCGAACTACCATGCGGACCTTATGTGATGTTTAATGGCATGGAAAGGATGTAAGATGTAAGAAGTGCCAAAAATGCCCGCTCACATAAGTATGTGGTTGAGAAAGGTGGCAGCTATGTAATAGCTTGTTTTTTTTATATAGATGGATAATGTTCTTTCAGGTGATGAAATTTCACAGCAAGTTTACAAAATTATGTGGCCCACTGAAGTGCTGTGACACACCGTTTGGGAATCCCTGCTGTAGAGCCACTTAGGGGATATAGCATTAGTGCCTATATTGTCCTTGACATGTTGGCATATGTCAGGGTGATGGGTGATAAGATCAGTGTCGCACCTGGCTGCCTTCCCTTCCTTAGCTCCAGAAGGAGAGGGCCCATATTTCTTGATCTTGGTGACTAGGGCAGACTTGAACCATTGACCTCACCAGTGAAAGATGATCCCCTTAACCACTACACCACTAAAGTGTTCACAAAGCTTTAAGCACTATACTTAAAATATGTCCACTGTTTCATCACTAGTTTTGTCCTGAGCTTCAAGCAGTATAGAACTATTTAAGTATATCCAAAGTCCTAGCAGCCATTAAATCCGGTTTGAAAGAAAAAAAAGTTTTCAGTGTTTAAAACATTATCAGAAAACCAGTATATTGTATGGTGATCAGAAAAATACTCACTCATAGTTAAAATATAACCCCAAAAAAAAATAATCATATGCCTGACAGTCCATATAAAATTTTTTTTATGTATCAGAGACCCATGGTGAGGTTGTCTAAAGGTCAGGTTGTCAGAACAGAGTGGAATGGGAAATGGTAAGTTTGTTTTTATGTGTGTGTGTGTGTTTTTGTGAGTGAGTGAATGTCTGCCCATCAGTCCATCCATTTGTTCATCTGTGTGTCTGAAATGAAACTGAGAATCTTTTGTGATTATGAATAAAGTGTGAAAGAGGGAAAAAAAAAAGCTTATGATACAGTGATTGAGGAAGTGTGTAACTTTATATAACTTTATAGAAAAGAACATTTATGACTTAAGAGTTATCAGTCCATAAAATATTGAGCTCATGGCTTGCATGAAATCTCTGTATAAAGTTAGGTAGATTTCTAACTTTTAGCTCATGGCTTGTATGAAATCTCTGTATAAAGTTAGGTAGATTTCTAACTTTTAGCTCATGGCTTGCATGAAATCTCTGTATAAAGTTGGGTAGATTTCTAACTTTTAGATCACCAGATCCACAACTTTTTAATTCTTCATTTTTTTTGTTCTTGCTGAGGGCTAGTCAAATTTGCTTGTACTTTATGAAAAGATGGTTTGTTTTTCTGCATAATACTTCAAAAGATGAAAGGGTTTGCTAATACCTAATATTTCCAGAGATTTTGTAATATGGCAGTCTGGGAGAGGATGTACAAGGTCCCATTGTCTTCTGCACTGTTTAGTGAAATGTATGTGTTCTGTAGTCATTCCATTTAAGTGTCCCTTAAGATTGGCCTCCGTTCTTTTGCAGAACAGAAGAATGTGGATTTGTCTCTGTGGCTTAAGTTGGCCAGGGTTAATGTTTGTGGTAGTAAAACTGAGGTTATGTGTGCCATTGTTTACGTACATCATGATCTTGTAAATCTGGATCGGTCAGTGGTTCTTGGCTGTGGATCCCCTTTCCTCCCCCCCGAGAGCAGCTGTGAAACCTTTGTTAAAAAGAAGGCAATAGAACCCAGATGATGCTAAAAAAATTTTTTTTTAATTGAGCCAATCCATTCGCTGATTATTGGACCCCAAAAAAAATTCTTCCAAAGGGCATGTGAACCCCAGATTAGGAACCATTGATATAGCTGAAATACAAGATATGGATGTTTAAATTTTTGAAAAAAATATCTCCAGAGTATGAGTGGGAAGTAGTTTGGTTAGTATTTAAGAATGTAGATAAATCTTATAGATGTATAGATATAGATTTGAGATTGAGAAGGTAGGTAAAGAAATACAATAGAATAGAACCAGGGACTCAGGTAGTGGCATGAGAGGATAGTAAATTAACCATTAGGCCTTGAAGCATCCCCATTACAAGATGCCCACATTACAAAGTTATTAATAATTGTTTTATACTTTGACACTCATTCACATTTTTATATGCTGTGGTCTATATATGTTTTATTTCTCTATGGGTGGACATGATATGTAAATGTCAGACTTATCTACAGCAGGACTTGGTCTGATTGTACTGTATATCATTCATCTCTACAAATAAACTTGGTCTGATTGTACTGTATATCATTCGTCTCTACAAATAAACTTGGTCTGTGTATGTAATGTTTGTGGACAAAGGGGAGTTGGTCTGTACATATCATTCTTCTCTTTGATGGGATCAGGTTGTGTGTTTATTGTGCTTCTCTGATTTGGTTCTGTGTTTATCATGCTGCTCTAATTTGGTTCTGTGTTTATCATGGTTCTCTACAAGGGGATTTGGTTGTGTGTTTATCATGGTTCTCTACAAGGGGATTTGGTTGTGTGTTTATCATGGTTCTCTACAAGGGGATTTGGTTGTTGTGTTTATCATGGTTCTCTACAAGGGGATTTGGTTGTGTGTTTATCATGCTTCTCTACAAGGGGATTTGGTTGTGTGTTTATCATGCTTCTCTACAAAGGGATTTGTTCTAAATATATCACTATTCTGTACAAGGGAACTTGGCCCATGTATTCATGCTTCTTTACAAACTTTGTCTGTGCATATGAATCTTCCTTACATTACAGGTGGACTGCTAAAGTACAGGAGACTGATGCCAGTTTAGTGAAGATGTACTTCCAGGCAGACAAACGTACTGAGTGGATCTATAGGGGGTCCACAAGACTGGAACCTTTGTTTAAAGCTCTGGTATTATAGTTTTTCTTTATTGAGTTGTATTCTGTGTGCCAAGTGTTTTGTCATAGACTTACATTTTAGTGTTTTATTGTTGAATTTTTTTGCTTTAGTTCTGTATTTTTTTTTTCATGTTATTCTCCTGATAAAGTTTTTAGTATTCCTTTAACTTGTAGAGATAAACTTTTTTTCTCTCTTGAGCTCTTCTAAAACTTGATTTATTGTTTCAGTATTTTATGAATGTGCTAGGTGAATATTTTACTTCATTTTGATAATCTTTTTATTAACTCCTTTAGGAATAAATAAAAATAGACATGTTTAATGATTATTTATATATGTTAATATACAGCATGTGTTTTGTTCTCTTTAGGCTAATGCTGATGCCATCAAGGCAGTTGGTAGTGCAAGAGGTAGGAGACACAATCTCACCATGAAGCCGTCAGATGCACTGAAGAAACCTTCTGTAGAGTACACTCGGGGCATCAGTGAAGACGATAGTTCATCTACCACTTCAAGTACAAAATGTAAGAGAAATTTAAATCAGGTCTTTCATTGTGATTTTATTTTTTAAAGAAACTTTTAGGTATAAATTCGTACAACATGATACTTAAACATCTGTACTATTTCTGTGTTGTTTGTTATGCAGTCTTATAGAAGGGTGAGATTCTTTTTGTCTGTTTGATGTTCTTTTGTTATATCCTTGTAGTTAAAGCAAGCACAAAGCAGACGGAAGCCATCAAGAAAAAGTCCAATGTGGCCAAAAAAAGTACTGGAGGTGTACCAAGTGCAAATGTGTCAGAAGCTCCAAAGTCTGGTCAATGGGAAGCTCCATGGATACGATACCAGAGGAAGGCTCCCCCAGGGACACAAAGGCCTCGAAGTGCAGTTTCATTTGCTCTAGAAACTGAGAAGGCACCAGCTAAAGGTGAGGCTAAGCTGTGATTATAGCAGAATTAAGGCAAGAGTCTGCAGTAAAGTTCAGTAAGTTCACGCCAGATATGTATATGTGTAATGTATCTAAGAGAAGTGAACAGTTGGCATCCAGTGATCAGATACATACATTCTGCTTAGCATAATTTATGAAAAATGAGTCATAATGTTAAGTTAGCTTATGAAGTTAAATCTTGAAGAATTTAAAAGTAAAAATCCAAACGAAAGATATGTGAACCTTTGCAGTAGTCTCCCATTTCTCATGATTAGAAATTGGTAGAGATTTTAGATGAAGGAACAAAGGTGTACCGAAAAGTCTTGTAAGAATATTAACGCTTTCTATACTTCGCGTCACACTGTGTGAAAATCCGGCGGACACTTTTTGTCTTGTGTATACGTCATGTGCAGGTAATGAGTTGGGCTCTAAAAGTGAATTTAATCATACAGTGCTTAAAATCTGGCCAAAACCGGTTGTAGAAATCGCTTCCGGCATGATACATGCGTCAACACAAGGTCCCGTGTGTGAACTGAGAGCCACGTTGTGATACAAAAATGAATTTTTAAAATGTTTTTCTAAGCTTATGGGCCACCGCCCTTGGTATTGCCATGTTATCAGTGTACTGTAGACTGTAAATTAACTGTAAATAAATAATTAATGTATATTTTATGTGAGGAAATGGTGTTTATGTAAAATTCAATTCAATTTGGATATCACTGGATCCACTACAGAGGAAACTTGAGCGGGGTAAGAGAGAACATTTTTCATCATAATTTTCCATTTTTTCTTCTCAACTCTCCTCAATTCTTAGCTCATTTTTTCTGTTATATACTAATATATTAATAAAAATTTTATTAGAAGAACAATATACAACTTTTCCTATTTAAAAACATGTATAATATGTCATATTGCGAATCAGACTATGCCTTTGTGATCCTTCTAAATGTGACAACCATCCCATGCCACGTTAAGAAATTTACCCCATTGAGATGACCATTGGTCTTTTGAGGGAAAAACCCCCAGTACACAAAGAGTTAAACAAAGACAGACAACATGGTCTGCCTTGAGCTTTAAGCAGAGACAGAGTGGATTCTAGATTTTTAAGGATATTGGTAGAGTACAGTCTGAGTGGCGTAGTGGGTTGTGCACAGGTCTCTCATGGCGAAGGTTGGGGGTTCAAATCCAGCCAGAGGTGCCCCAGTCACCCAGCCATAGAAATGGATACTTGACTTCTTCTGGAGTTGGGGAAGGAAAGGCGGCCAGGGTGATGCTGACCTTATCACCCTCTAGTGTGCTGACAGGTCAAGGAAAATATGGGTACTAACACCATATCCCTATGTGCCTCAAAGGCATGACAGGATTACCTTTACCTTTACAAAGTAAACCTGTTTGGAGAATTTCTTGAGCTGTCATGTATCATAGAGAAAATATAACTGAAGGAGATTTCTATAAATGTTAACCTTTTACTGACAGCATTCTTCATTCTGGTGTAAGGAAGATATTGAAACTCTGTGAATGTCCATCTCTTTTAGAGAATTAAAATGTTTAAATGTCTTCTTTTCTGGTATCTTTCTAGGTTCATTTTTCTATATTAATAATATTGGCATTTTGCACCATAGAAAATGGTTTTGAATTTGGCATATGTGTCTTGCTTCACTTTGATGCTGGCATATATGTCTTGCTTCACTTTGATGCTGGCATATGTGTCTTGCTTCACTTTGATGCTGGCATATATGTCTTGCTTCACTTTGATGCTGGCATATGTGTCTTGCTTCACGTTGAGCTGGCGTATGTATCTTGCTTCACTTGGGCATCTGGTATGTGCCTATGTTGCAGTTTTCTTTTTGACTCTTCCAGTCACCTCCAGAGGAAGGACAAGGTCCCTACATAAGAAAATCTTGCAGAACATGTCAGAAAGAATGTAGGCAGAAGAACCTCACCACCAACTGCCTTACAGTCTCTCCTTCCTGATTTTTCTTTTGAGGTTTACTCCCATAGCTTGAGACTCTCCTGAAGCACCAACAAGTCAGTGGATTTGACAGGGCCTGCCGGTACGACTAAGCGTCCTACAGTAGCAGATGAACTCAGCCAGATATGACTTTGCAGTGGTTTATATGTTTAACGATTTGTGGACAGTGTAATGACTATCATCACTGTTGTTAATGCGTTTCATGTAAACTTCTATGGCAGAGTGACACAGCAGCACTTGTTGGGGAATAGACTGAACTATGTTTCTTTTTTTTTTTTCTTTGACTTAAGACAAAAGCCAGTCTGGAAACAGTACAGAGACCAAATCAAGTAAAGACTTTGCGAGCATTCTACAAGAGAGGTTGGCTTCATCCAATCCTGAAATAGAGTATGGTAAGTAATTTCACAGCCCTAAATATAGTGGGTGTTTTTTGTTTTTTTTTTCACTATCCCATTGCCATTTGTAGGAAGTCATATTTCTGCTTTTTTCATGCAGTCTTTGGTGTCTCTGATCAGATCTGTTGTTATTTCCAGTTTCACTTATCTAAATCTTACCTTCTTGAAACTAGCACACTTTCTTTGTTTTCTTTTGCGAACTGAATTTTCAGTGATCGTTGGGTTCTTTAAATAACTGCCTAACAGTTTCTAATGGTGTTATTTCTCAATATTTTTTGTTTGTTTGTTGCTTTTAGCATGTCCATGTCTACCAAACATTAATGGAACAGACAACTGTAAAGGAAGACTGACTCGAGTAAAGGAAGAGTAACTCAAGTAAAGGAAGAAAGACTCAAGTAAAGAAAGAATGACTCTAGTAAAGGAAGGACTCAAGGAAGAATGAGTCAAGTGAAGAAAGAATGGCTCAAGTAAAGGAAGGACTCAAGGAAGAATGAATCAAGTGAGGAAGAGTGAGTCAAGTGAAGAAAGAATGACTCAAGTAAAGGAAGGACTCAAGGAAGAATGAGTCAAATGAGGAAGAATGAGTCAAGTAAAGAAAGAATGGCTCAAGTAAAGGAAAGACTCAAGGAAGAATGAGTCAAGTGAGGAAGAATGAGTCAAGTAAAGAAAGAATGACTCAAGTAAAGGAAGGACTAAAGGAAGAATGAGTCAAGTGAGGAAGAATGAGTCAAGTAAAGAAAGAATGACTCAAGTAAAGGAAGGACTCAAGGAAGAATGGCTCAAGTAAAGGAAGAATGGCTCAAGTAAAGAAAGAATGGCTCAAGTAAAGGAAGAATGGCTCAAGTAAAGAAAGAATGGCTCAAGTAAAGGAAGAATGGCTCAAGTAAAGGAAGAATGGCTCAAGTAAAGAAAGAATGGCTCAAGTAAAGAAAGGATGGCTCAAGTAAAGAAAGAATGGCTCAAGTAAAGAAAGAATGGCTCAAGTAAAGGAAGAATGGCTCAAGTAAAGGAAGAATGGCTCAAGTAAAGGAAGAATGGCTCAAGTAAAGGAAGAATGATGTTCATGGACTATAAGGAAGGAAAAAGTCAAGCATAGACACAGAAGATGACAGAAAAAAAACTATAATTCAGTGAATGGACACACAAACACAAAGCTGTAAGAAGGGGAATCATTTCATAAAATTTAATTATGGGAGGCAAAAAATGATGTATTTGGCTTTTCTATATTGGGTTGTCATGAAACTTCAGAACAGAAACAGCGCTGTTTAAAATGTTGAAAACTAGCACATAAAAGGACAGTTAGTTTTCTTCTTCAGCATCAGATAAACACAGAGGATTACAGTGGACACTCCACATGGTGCTGACGACATTTGTCTACTGTCAAGCAGCCACAAAGATATGCAAGATAAAATAAGCAGGCTAACTCAGAATGCAAACAACATAAGATTATAGATCAGCGTAGGAAAGACAAAGTTAATGAAGCAAAATGTGAACAACAGAAATGTACAGATAGCAAGTTAGTGGAGGAGGTCAACGAATTTGTATATCTTGGCAGTAGAGTAGTAGAAAATGGAGATAGCACATAGGACATCAACAGCAGACTTACTAGAGCAAACCAGGCTTTTGCAGTGCTGCAGACTATATGGAAATCTAAAATACTAAGCACAAAGATGAAAATCAGGATATTTAAGAGTAATGTTCTAAGTGTACTACTCTGTGGAAATGAATGCTGGAAAATCACCAAAACCATAGAAAACAAGCTGAATTTTTTCCACGCTAAATATTTACAAAGAATTATAAGAATATTTTGGCCAAACACCATAAGAAATAACATCTTATTGGCAGAAATGCAGATGAAGCCACTGACAGCAATTATTGAGGAAAGACGCTGGCGATGGTTGGGACATGTGCTCCGAATGACTGACAACTCACTACCAAAAATAGCACTAAGATGGACACCACAGGGGAGCAGAAGTAAGGGTAGACCAAAAGAAACATAGAGAAGAACAACAGAAAGGATGTTGAGCAGTAGAGGGCTCACTTGGGCAAGAGCTGAAAAAAAGGCAAAGGATAGGCCTCATAGGTTTGTGGAAAACCCTTGTGGAAGCCCCATGTGCCTTGGGCACTTAAGGTAGAGAGAGAGAGAGAGTTTTCTTCACTGACAGCAGATCACTACAAGAATCTTCTAGAAAACATCAGAAAAGATCAACTGCCAAATGAAATCATAATCAGACTTGGTTGTCTTTCAACATTTTGCACTGCCATGTGGGAAAAATCTGAAATGTGAATACCAGTGTCATTCACAAGTTGAGGGAAAAGTGTTACATCACAAGATATACAAGAGACAAAAATGTCTTTCTATGTTGCAGGATGTGAAAGAAAGAACAATACAACACCAAACCTGGTCCAAATCACATTTTATCATGGCATCAACAAACCATCCTGTTTTGTTTACTGGCCATTAGCCTGTAGTGTGGAGTAGACTGAGAATATCAGAGAAACCCTCAATCTGTGCACATCTGTGCAAGCCAAGCTTTGCTAGAAGACTAGGCCTGAAGCAGAAGTCAGGGGCTGCTCAGTCAGACTTCCATAGACTTGTTCAGCTGCAACAGAGCTCTTGATGATCCCATATTTAGAGGAGCTCTTGATGATCCCATATTTAGAGGAGCTCTTGATGATCCCATATTTAGAGGATTGAGGGGAAATGGTATTAAGAAAGCACAGGACAAAACTGTAGTAAATCTGTTTTTGTCCTGTCTTGTCTTCCATCTCCCTGTAGCTGTGAGCTGATGTTCTTTGGAGCTGATGCTTTGAAGGTGTTGGGGCACAGCATCGTATTGGCATGGGAGCAGATCATGGCAGCTATTTTTTTGAGTCGCAGAGTGCAGCTAAAAAAAGCAGAGGGCGTGCAGTACTTCTTTAGCAGACTCCGCCACCATGAAGACTATGGCAGTTCCTGCACCTTTAGCCAGGCTAGGCTTGTTACTGGGGGTACCAACAGAGAGGTGGGACAGGGTCTTGGTCAGCTACGGTTTGCTAACCCTGATGCTAGTGTATCAGCTATGGGCCATTGATTGCCAGATTGGACAGCATCTTTGCCCTCTAAATCTGTTGTTAGAAACATTATATGGTTTTTATTCAGCCATTGATTGTTTTATTTTAGTTTTTTTTCTTTGTGTGTGGTTATTAACAGTACATCTGTTTCCTTTCAGTCCATAACCTAGCTTATCCTCTTCTCTTAAATATGCTTCAAAGTTCGTTTAATTCTTAGCAATAATGGAAGCAAGGAAGGCTCAAACACATTTGTACCTTTGATATTTTCATAACATTTTCTATAAACTGCACTAGAGAGTGAGCAGTGAAGTTAAATTGACTTGATAATGAGTTGCTGTCCTGGAGTTTACTCAGTAATGTTACTGAACTGACAATCTTCTCCCCAGATGAAGAAAATGCGACAGGAGAGAGGAAAGAAGTGAAGATTGAAACAAAGGACAGTTTGAGGAAGCCTTATAGTGAGTTTTTGTGTGTTGCCATACCAGTATCCATTGTGATAAATTTGGTAGTAATAGGAATGTTTTTGTTTTATGTGCCTCCAGTTGATCATGTTAAGAGAGCTGTGTATGCTGCAAGTGGGCTTTCAAGTAGATTCTATCAAGTGATTATGTTAATATGGCTATGTGTGTTCTGTAGGTACTGTGGGGTTTCATGTAGATTCCATCAAGTGATTATGTTAATATGGCTATGTGTGTTCTGTAGGTACTGTGGGGTTTCATGTAGATTCCATCAAGTGATTATGTTAAAATGGCTATGTGTGTTCTGTAGGTACTGTGGGGTTTCATGTGGATTTCATCAAGTGATTATGTTAAGATGGGTATGTGTGTTCTGTAGGTACTGTGGGGTTTCATGTGGATTTCATCAAGTGATTATGTTAAGATGGGTATGTGTGTTCTGTAGGTACTGTGGGGTTTCATGTGGATTTCATCAAGTGATTATGTTAAGATGGGTATGTGTGTTCTGTAGGTACTGTGGGGTTTCATGTGGATTTCATCAAGTGATTATATTAAGAAATCTTTATCACCCTTTCACACAGGACATGGCCACTGGTCTTGCGTTCTCCTCATTATATCAGTCAATATACAATGATTAACACCTGTTCTGTATTGATTAACCATCAGTCATATTTCAGAACTCCAAACTTCACTCCTATCTCCTTCATTTTTGATAAATATTTCATTTGATAGTTGTAAGCAAATTCTTCTATCTGGCTGGTCTATTTTATGCTGTTAATTATATCAGCTTTCTCCATTGCCTATCATGAACATCTGGTGAATCAGCCCAATGATATACTTCTTAAGTCCATTAACTTCTGTGGGGCTGGGATTTCGTAGTGTGCTGAGTTAGTAGAATAGTTGAAGATTTTTGTGCGTAGCAGAGATATTTTCTGATGGATCCAAGATTTTGACACTCATTTCAATCCTACTGTCATCTTATACGTATCCATCTGAAATTTTTTATAATTGTATTCAGTGAGTCACTCAGACAACTCATATCACTTCACATGCTGTGAAGATACTGCTGTGTTCATGATAATTTCCATCATGAGACTGCCTGTTGTTACAGTGAAGATACTGTTATGTTCATGATAATTTCCATCATGAGACTGCCTGTTGTTACAGTGAAGATTTAACTTAATATTCTGAAGAAATCATAATAATTTTAATGTAGATTGCATCTGTTTGATTATTGAAGAAAATCTTGAGTTTTTGATCACTGCACTTAGTGTTGGGAGTTCTTATGCAGGCATGTACAAATTATGATGAAGATATTTTTGGAACTGCAGTTACTGTGACAGTAACACAGTCCTGAGTTCCCCCGAGAAAAATATTTTAAAATTTATTCTCTGGAAAATTATAGCCAAATCTTGCTCTGTATTGAATCCTCAGTCTGCTAAATCAAAATGGTCAGTGACCTGATTTGTTCTAGAAGAATTATAATTTTGAACTATTTATGCCAACATTGAACCAGATCCAATACACCAACTACAGAGACATCATTCTTGACTCTGAGAGTCTCACACAGACTCACACTGTCCATGTGGCAGTGGAATCCAGACTCCAGAACATATCTCTCAAGAGTGCCCAAACCATGCGATCTTGAGGTGAGACATGGGCAGCTGACATGAGTGTGAGGCAAAAAGTTTTGGGTTCCTATCAGGATCTGGAGAGTACTGCAGAGTTTACCCTGTTGACAAGGATCAGGGTCTAATGTGACCAACAACCTTGAATGCAGAAGAGGAAGAGGAAGAATTGTTTATGGTTACAGCATTAACGTACAGTATTATCTTAAACTAGTCTTAATCTAGTGGAGTATTGTTAGCTTTAATGTAGGTGGTTGAAATAGTACTGTAGCATTTCTTCAGATTTACAATACTAGGTACTGTAGTTGTTTTGATGTTTACAAGAAATGGTGGTGTATTATGTGGTGTATTACATTCTGTAGAGCCTCATGATTGTAGTCCTGCGTGTGTTGCTGACTGCAATGATGATATTGACAAGTTCAAAGGTCGTAGTGCTCTAACAATACCCTTGTTGTGTGGATGGGAAAGGTGAGTGTTTACCAGCATCTGGTAGGTGTTATTACCAGTTTGTGTATTCAGAGGTTTTTGATTGTGTGCAACACCAGAAACTTTGGGAAATAATGGAAAAAATGGGATTTCCAGCACATGTGATACAATTAATATCACTGCTGTATCTATACCAACAGGTAGTAGTGAGAATAAATGGTGAAACAACAACTTGGTTTGACATAAAACAAGGGGTCCATCGGGGGTGCATACTGTCACTTTACTTATTTAACTTGTATACTGAAAATATAATGAGGAATATTAGAGAAGATGTAGACAAAGAATATTATGATGCCATAGCAATTGGAGGTTATGAAATACCAGAGATTAGATATGCTGATGACGCAGTGTTACTGTTCACAACACAGAAGGAATGGAAAAACTAATTTTGTCAGTCCGTAAGAACAGCAAAGAGCAAAACCTCTATCTTATTGCGAAGAAAATTAAATTGATGACAACTGACAAAACAAATAAGGCAACTGAAATATATATCAATGAGGAAAAATTGAGTTTTGAATATCTTGGATCATTACTAATTAATAATAGAGATACAATTAGGGAGATTAAAAAGGAGGACATCTATTGCTCTTCAAAAAGAAAAACAACTAAATAAGCTGTGGAGAGAACAGACAGAACTGCAAAAATAAGATTTTTAAGGGCATGCATCTTTCCCATCGCAGCATATACCTGTGAGACCTGGACACTTAACAAAACAGCTTGGAAACACATAAATGCCTTTGAATGTAAATGCTACAAAAGAGTTCTTCAAATGTCATGGACACAAAAAAGAACGAATATATCCATACTACAAGAACTTAATATTGAAGAAGGCTGAGTAGTAAAGAGGATTAAAGAGAGAAAACTTAAATATTTTGGACACATTAAACATCATGAGAATTTAGAGAAGACCATCTTGGAAGGATATATAATGGGAAAAAGAAAGAGAGGAAGACCAAGGCGAATATGGCCGCAAGACATCATTGATGATCTGCAAATGGATGCATCAGCAGCAGGCCATCATGCTTACAACCGAGAGGCCTACAGGAGAGCTGTTAGGGAAGCAAAGTTCTACAATGGACATGCAAATGACTGATTGACTGAGATTCAATCTTAGTTGAAATTATTTTGGTTTAAGTGTGTATCATTGAATAGATGCAGAATCTGTAATCAAATATGTTCCTGTGAGAACCTACATAAATGCACCATGAATTTGATTGGGTTGTACTTGGACTCTTACATGGTCAGGATTTTATATTAAACATAACAGTACTCGGCCTGATTGGTTAAGTGGTAGTATATCCTCTTACAGAGGAAAGGGTCCAGTTTCAGGTCTTTCCAGGCAGATTCAGAGATCACTTTTGAAATTTTCATTGATATCTTACCATAGAGGTCAGCTCTGTGGAGGGACACTACATCATCTGAGGAGTAAAGGAGGGCCAGAACTGAGAACAGAAGATACAAGTGTAATGAAACTAGACCTTGCATCGATAATCAAATATTGACAGGATTGGCGTCCAAGGCAATAGTTTGACAGAATCCTCAAACATCTAATGTCTATATGGTTCAGCTCTGTTTTGTAGAAGCCATTTTATTATAAGACTCATCTAGTAAGCGCTTCAGAGAAATCGGGATTTGTTTAGTAATGTGCTTAGATAACTCAGTTCTTGATGGTTTTTGTCACATGTTGCAAGGTACAACGTGGCCAGTTTCTGAAGTTGGTCTCCTGTGATGTACATAATAAAATATCTCAGATACTGAATTATGTTGAGTTTTGGATCTTACTTATAGAATTCTCATTGATATGTGACTGAGATCAGTGAATTCTGGTGTCCAGTTTAATGCTCTTGGTTAACAGAATTCATATGTCTGATAAACAGTCTTAGTTAACTGAGTTCTGATGTATGATTAATGATCTTAGTTAACTGAATTCTAGTGTGAGTTCTGATGTATGATTAATGATCTTAGTTAACTGAATTCAGGTGTCAGATTAATGATCTTAATTAATCGATCTTTGTTAACTAAATTCTGATGTCCAATTAATGATCTTAGTTAATTGAATGCTGGTGTCTGACTAGTGATCTCATTTAACTGAATTCTGGTGTCTGATTAATGAACTTAGTTAATTGAATTCTGCCAGTGCATGATCTCTCTTCATCTTGCCCTTCTCTTTCCCCAGACAAGTAATTAAAACTCGTCCAACAACTAAGCGCCATGTTATTTATCGGACACCATGCGGTCGACGACTGCGCAGCATCGAGGAGGTGGATCGATATCTCCTTGACACAGATTCAAACCCCACCATTGACCTCTTCTGCTTTGACCAAGAGCTCCATGTCAATACAGAGTTTGTACCTATTAAGGTGAGATGTTGTAAGATTTACTCATTTCCTTCTGTTAATGAACGCCATTCATTCATTAGCATATCCTTTGAAGAACTTTGACTCCCAAACAACTCTCTTGGTTGTAAGCAAGATGCCCTTCCTCATATGCATCCATTTGCAAATTGTTGTCTTGTTGCCATCTTTGCCTAGGTCTACCTCTGTTTCCCATTATGTACTCTTCAGAACTGTCTTTTCCAAATTCTCATAACGTTTAACATGTCTGAAATACTTAAGTTTTCACTGTTTAATCTTCTTTACTAGCCAGCCTTCTTCAGTATTAAGTTCTTGCAGTATGGATATATTTGTTCTTTCTTGTCTCCATGATATTTGAGGGACTCTTCTATAACATTTATATTCAAAGCATCTATGTGTTTCTCAGCTGTTTTGTTAAGTGTCCAGGTCTCACAGGCATATGTTATGGGAAACATGTATGCCCTTAACTTATTTTTTCAGTTCTGCCAGTCCCTCTCCACAGCTTCTTTAGTTCTTTTAGCTTGTGTAGAGCAATAGATGTCCTCCTTTTAATCTCCCACATTGTATCTCTATTATTAGTTATCCAAGATATTCAGAACTTTTCACCTCTTCCAGTTTCTCCTCATTGATATTCAATTGCAATATTTGTTTTGTTAGTTGTCATCAATTTAGTTTTCTTTGTATTAAGATAAAGGTTCTGCTCTTCGCTGTTCTTATGAGCTGGCATAATTAGTTTCTCCATTCTTTCTTATGTTGTGGACAGTAATACTGTGTCATCAGCATATCTAATCTCTGTTGTTTTATAGCCTCCAATTTTTAAGGTGTCATAATGCTCTGTGTCTGCATCTTCTCTGACATGTCTCATTATTTCTGACATGTCTCATTATATTTTCAGTATTTTAGTTAAATAAGTAAGGCAACAGTATACAGACCCCCTTGTCATCACATTAATATGAATTAATGTGATGAACACCACTTGTCATATATGTATATAATATTTTTTATGTTTTCTTCCAATCTTCAAACAATAATGTAATTTCTTTTTTTTCCAAATGTTTAAATATTAATGGCAGTGTTCCTCAAATGTTCAAATATTAATGCTAATTTTCTCCAAATGTTTAGACATTTTGTGACATCAAAGATCTTTCGTATGGGAAAGAGAATTACCCCATCTCATGTGTCAATGGGATTGATCGTCACTACCCGGATTATGTAGAATATTCTGACCATCGCATTCCATCCAAAGGAGTGAAGCTGAACCTTGACCCCAATTTCCTAGCTTGCTGTGACTGCACGGATAACTGCAGGGTAAATTGTACTTATTGATTTAAAATGTGCATTCCTCTGAAATAAAGGTAAGTTGGCCAGCAAGGCAAGACACACCAGGATATTTTGTGAAAGGCTGTTATAGAATTTAAGGGAGAAAGAAACTCTTCCTGAGTTCACAAAAAAAAAAAAAAAAAGAAAGAAAGAAAGATGGAAGAGAAAAATGATGAATGAAAACTCAATAATGAGAGATGACCACGCTGCAGATCCATGTAGTGAGATGTGACCACATGATACGTATCTGAGGCAGAAGGTGTGTAGCTGCCATGAAGTGACAGAGATAACTATGGACTTCATCTTGGCTAATGATATAGCATAACCTGACTTTTGAATATTGAATAAGAAATAAAACTAAGAGTTACCTGCATGGAACAGATCTACCAGTTATATTAGTTTAGACTTGTCCTTTGACTGTGCAGCCTCCATAGCAGGCATGACAGGTTAAATTTGACTCTTCCCGGGACTCCCGTCAAATGTCAGATGCTTCCGGTTTCCGACGTGGTGCCAGGCGTCGAAAAACTGATTCATGTTTTGTTTCATTAAAAAACCGGAGTAACATTTAGATTGTCAGTGTTTAATGCGCATGCCCTGTGACCTTTTTCATCATGGCTGAAGAGTGCTTAGTTATGAGCGATGTTGAGTGCGAAAAACAGTTTTTGGCCGAGAATTTCAATTTTTTGATGATGTAGATAGGGCCTGTGACCAGACCACTGTTCTTGAATGTATCCAAAGTAGATCTAGACATATTAGACGACTGGAGAAGTAGTTAGAAGATCATTTCAGACATTATTTTACCAAGAATGCAACATAGAATCACAATACGACATCAACAGGTAGATCTAGGCATCAAATGGTACGTAGTGTACCTCTAGACCCAGCCAATGATAAGTTGGACACAATCATTGTCTAAAAATATCACATTACTTCTTTTTTCCTAAAAAAACTCTGCATTTATGAAATCTTCATACATTTAGTTATGTTTTGAAACATAATAAGTACACAAAAGTACGTGGAGATATCTTACTCTTGTGAGCCAATGTCTTGTTCAGAGTCTTATGAAATCATATACATGAAGTGCTTAAAAGATATCTTTTGCAGGTCTTTGTAGATGATATCTTGTTGACAGCTTAGCAGAAGTGCAGTGGCTTTATTAATTCCACAGGACAGAAGCAAATGTGCCTGCCAGCAAATGACCGTACAGAACACATCCTGGATAGGAGAGATTGATCCAGAAGCTGGGTATCACTACAGACATCTTCCTGAACCATTATTTACTGGGTAGGTCAGTTATGTCTTCACCATTGCACTCTGGACAAGTCCAGGCGGTGCTTTTGAATCTTGAATCTGGAAATTATCTTCATCGCACTCAAAGGACACTCATGCATGCTGTGCCGTCTGTTTCAGTAACCATCAAAGAGTTCTGGCAACCTCGAATTCTACCAGCCAGCCATCTGGCTTTTCTCCCCCACCCCCTCCCCTCACATCTCCATTTCTTCCTGTAGCACGGGAAGAGTTAAGGAGCAGATTTTCTGGAAGACCAAAAAAAATTTGCTGGGAAGACCATATATGTCAAAGCAGAGTCGGGTCTTGGAACAATGGAGTAGCTAGAGCAGCTGGGAGAGCCCTGTGCATATCTCCTAGGGGATAAAGAGGACCCTTAGGAAAAATAAAGTTAAAAATGAAAAGATTAAATCACAAATATGATAAATGTATTTCTGCATTGTTGCATTCTTTTCAGTTTGTAATGTGTAATGGTGTTAAATGTAATGTGTTTTAGTGCTGTGTGGATTACATACTATATAGAGTGCTTATGAGGTGATATATAGATGCATAGAAGATGTTAGATAGTTACTTATAAGAAGATACACAGAGTGCTTATAAGATATTGTAGCTTATGTAGAGTGCCTTGGAAGGATTGCTTATCTTACTCTTGTGAGCCAGTGTCTTGTTCAGAGTCTTATGAAATCATATACATGAAGTGCTTAAAAGATAACTTTTGCAGTTCTTTGTAGATGATATCTTGTTGACAGCTTAGCAGAAGTGCAGTGGCTTTATTAATTCCACAGGACAGAAGCAAATGTGCCTGCCAGCAAATGACCGTACAGAACACATCCTGGATAGGAGAGATTGATCCAGAAGCTGGGTATCACTACAGACATCTTCCTGAACCTTTATTTACTGGGTAGGTCAGTTATGTCTTCACCATTGCTCTCTGGACAAGTCCAGACGGTGCTTTTGAATCTTGAATCTGGAAATTATCTTCATTGCACTCAAAGGACATTCATACATGCTGTGCTCTCTGTTTCAGTAACCACCAAAGAGTTCTGGCAACCTCAAATTCTACCAGCCAACCATCTGGCTTTTCTCCCCCACCCCCTCCCCTCACATCTCCATCTTTTGTCCTCTGTAGATATACAAGGTCTGACAATTAAGTAATGAGACCTGATTTTATTATGGCCAAGACAAAAAATGCCATCTATGAAGCAAAGCATGGAATCCAAAGAGGCAACCTTCATCTATGATCTGACAACGTTTCATCACTGCCCGATAAGCAGACGACAAACAAGCTGCCATTTTGTTGACCTCGTCAGCGGTGCATTGTTACGTAATCAGCAAGGAGCAAAAAGCTAACATTAAATTCTGTTTAAAACTAAAAAAAAAGTGCCATTGAGACAGTTGAATTGGTGCAACAAGTTTATGGGGATAATTGTTTATCTCATGCACATATATTCAGGTGGTATTCACAATTCAAAAGTGGTGTGGAAACAATTACAGATGCAACTAGACATGGACACCCAATTTCTGTTCGTAATGAGGAACTCATTGCAAAAGTCAGAGAATGGATATAAGAAGATCGTTGTTTGACTGTGAGGATAATGGCAGATAATTTGGTATTAACCAAGAGACCATTCGTAAAATTTTAGTAGAAGATTTGGGCAAGAAAAAAGTTGCTTGCCTGTTTCTACCACATTCATTGTCTGATGACCAAAAACATCAGCGTGTTGAGTAAACAAAAGACATCATCAAAACATGTCGCAGAAATAAACATTTCTTAAATTTGATTGTCGCAGAGGATGAAACACAGATTTTCCACTATGATCCCACAACTAAATGCCAAAGTGGTCAGTGGAAATCATCACCAAAAGGCACAAAAATTCATCTTCAAAAGTCAAAAGTGAAGAAGGGGAACAAACGCACAGCTATCAGTGTATTTAGGGGAACAAACGCACAGCTATCAGTGTATTTAGGGGAACAAACACACAGCTGTCAGTGTATTTAGGGGAACAAATGCACAGCTGTCAGTGTATTTAGGGGAACAAATGCACAGCTATCAGTGTATTTAGGGGAACAGAAACGCACAGCTATCAGTGTATTTAAGGGAACAGAAATGCACAACTATCAGTGTATTTAGGGGAACAGAGAAACACACAGCTATCAGTGTATTTAGAGGAACAGAGAACCACACAGTTATCAGTATATTTAGGGGAACAGAGAAATGCACAACTATCAGTGCATTTAGGGGAACAGAGAAGCACACAACTGTCAGTGTATTTAGGGGAACAGAGAAACACACAGCTGTCAGTGTATTTAGGGAAACAGAAGCATACAGCTGTCAGTGTATTTAGAGGAACAGAGAAACACACAACTGTCAGTGTATTTAGGGGAACAGAGAAACGCACAACTGTCATTGTATTTAGGAGAACAGAAACATACAGCTGTCAGTGTATTTAGTGGAACAGAAACGTACAGCTGTCAGTGTATTTAGGGGAACAGAAATGCACAGCAGCCAGTGTATTTAGGGGAACAGACACACCTATCAGTGTTTTTAAGGATATACACAGCTGTCGGTGTAATTGAAAGAGCACCTATAACTTGTGTATTTAGGGATGTACACAGCTGTCAGTGTAATAAGGGTAAAACAAGATGTTTCTATGTATAGACAGCTATACCCAGATTTGAAAGTAAATGTATAAATAATAACTTGGTAGTCATATGAGATTGCACATACCATGAATGTGAACCGAAATTTGTCTGTTTAATATGTGATTTTCTGACTTACAGAATCGTGGAATGTAATGTAAGATGTAAGTGTGACAGGCGGTGCTCTAACAGAGTTGCTCAGCAAGGGCTTCGAATGAGGCTACAGGTCTTCAAGACAGAGAAGAAGTAGGTATTTGTTGAGTAGTTTATCACCAGCATAGCCTCTTGTATTGTTTTTTTTTTTTTTTTGCCTTGAAATAAAATCTTTATTTGAAAATTCTATGCCTTGGAGGAAGAGGAGTGAGTGTGTAGAGCAGCTGGTAGTGAATGGTATTCTTATGTGAAGGTTATGGTTTGGAGACTTGCTACCAGTTCCATTCAGACAAACCAGCTATTAAAGCTGGTATTTTACACACTTGCCTTCGAGGCAAGGCACACTAGCAAAGCCATTATATCATGAAAAAAATTAACTTTGGTGTATAAGAGTGATTGATTTTCTACTTTCATTTATTTAATAAAGAAACTGATTTGCTTCAGATGTCATGTTTTGAAATTTAAGAGTATTATTTTTGTGATTTGCACAATGAGATTCATAACTGAATGATGCATCTTTATTGAATCTTACATTTTTCTACCATTCTTAACATTTGTTTATTTTAGAATTAAAAACTAGCTGATGTTCTACCCCTGGGAACAGCTGTGTTAAGAACACACTTATCTTAACATAGTCTTTGTGAGACAGGGAACATAGATCTGTTTGCTTAAAAACTCTGACCTACTTCTGTAGCCCAGAAACCTGTAGCAGTCAACACTAATTTTAACTGTTATTTGTAAAATGTAATGTCAGGTTGGTGGACGGATGGGGACATGGAGATTGCCTATGGGTCTTTACAACAGTGGCTATCAGAATGATGTAAACAAAACAGAGCCAGCAGACTATAAGTGGCGGGGAATGAATATTGTTAAGACACTCATCAGATTCCTCATCCCAAAGTCAGAGTGTCTCTGGAACTGTCTCAAAGCCGTCTGGCCAGCCAGTGTTGCATGCTGGATCTAACATGGAGAAGGGGCCTAAGAGGCACCAGAGGCTGGAAAACAAAGTTTTGGCCAGGCCAGCCTACACCACTGTCTTCATAGCACTCTGAGCAAGACCATAGTCTGCCCTAGCAAGGAAAGGTGCTGAAGTCGGAGGTACCCAGCCAAAAGGCGCATCACAAAAACTGGTACCACGCATCATTGCCAGTGTGCGAACGAAGAAGAAGAAGAAGCTGATGTTCTTGTTGGAGATTCCAGGATAGTTTGGCCAGGCAGAACCTGAAGTACCTTAACATGGTCCATTTTGTCAGACATGGCTAACTATTAGGATTCTGATTCATTGCAACAGAATGGCTGCATATCTAATTCACCACAGTAGAGTGGTTGCTTATCAAATTAAATTCACCACAAGAGAATGGCCACTTATCTAATTAAATTCACCACAAGAGAGTGGTTGTGTTTCTGATCAGTTTCACCAAAACTGAGACTCCATGCTCAGATGAGAGCAATGGACTGGAGCCAAAAGCTTCAGCTACAGCATTTAGAGAAAGTGTGAGTTCTCCAGGACTTGTCCTGTGGACAGATAAGGACAAGATCTTAGCCTGTTACAGATCACCAGTCTTGATTATTGTTATTTCTCCCTCATATTTTTATTCATAGTGATGATAATTTTTTATTTATGCCTATTTTTAAATTAAATAACCAAGTACTTGTACTTGTCCCTCAGAGGCTGGGGTCTCAGATGTTTGGATGATATTGCTAAAGGCAGCTTCATCTGCATTTATGCTGGGCAACTTCTCACGGACAAAGGAGCTAATGAGGTACTGTTTTCTGACATGGCAGAGAGGAATAGTTCTCTGTGTAATTATTAATGTCTGATAGAAAAGAATAGTTCTTCTCGTCATTATTAATGTCTGATATAAAAAAAATAGTTCTTCTCATTCTTATTAATGTCTAATAGAAAAGAATAGTTCTTCTTGTTGTTATTAATTTCTAATAGAAAAGAGTAGTTCTTCTCGTCATTATTAATGTCTAATAGAAAAGAGTAGTTCTTCTAGTCATTATTAATGTCTAATAGAAAAGAGTAATTCTTCTCATTGTTATTAATGTCTAATAGAAAAAGAATAGGTCTTCTTGCAGCAGTTATTGATATCTAATCTTTACCCAGTCAGGCAGTCTTATTTAGTCTCAGAAAAAGAAAAAAAAACATACAGCAGAGTTACTAAGCCGTTTGTATCAGGAATATTTAAAACTTTCAGACAGACTTCTAAACTGAGGGAAATTTATTGTAGTATTTTCAGCAGCGATTTTTTTCTCCACTCTTCCACATTGCATGCCAGGTGCCTATTTTTGCATCTATATCTTCTGGAAGGTGAGGGAAGCTAGGGAAAAAGCCTACGAGCGTCAGTCTCAGAGACTGTCAAACTGTTCACTCGCTCGCTCTGCCAGAGAAGTCTCTTGTGGAGTAAAATGATGACTAGATATCCAGTTGTTATTTTGCATATTGTTATATTAGAACAACAGTTAAAAAAAAATAACATCTGTGACCCTAGGATGGCAAGCAGTATGGAGATGAATATTTAGCAGAGCTGGATTTCATTGAGGTGGTGGAGAGACAGAAGGAAGGCTATGAGAGCGATGCGGATGTCCTGGAATTCTCTGATGATGAGGATGATCTCAATTACAAGGCATCCAAAGATTCTGAGGATGATAGGTGAGTATTACACCCTTGGTGTTTATGTTGTATCCTGCAGATTGTGTTGTGTTGTTGGATTTTTATTTATACTATAATGTTTTTCATCTTTTTTTTTTCTATAAATAAGGAATCTATATCATCTGTCTTTCAGAACATGGTCTCAGAAACATCTGTCTCTAAGAATATCTGTCTCTGTCTCTCAGAACACCTGGCTCTCAGAACATTTGTCTCTCAGAACATCTGTCTCTAAGAATATCTGTCTCTGTCTCTCAGATCATCTGTCTCTAAGAATATCTGTCTCTGTCTCTCACAACACCTGGCTCTCAGAACATCTGTCTCTAAGAATATCTGTCTCCGTCTCTCATAACGCCTGGCTCTCAGAACATTTGTCTCTAAGAATATCTGTCTCTGTCTCTCACAACACCTGGCTCTCAGAACATTTGTCTCTCAGAATACCTGTCTCTTGTCTCTCACAACACCTGTCTCAGAACATTTGTCTCTCGAACATCTGTCTCTAAGAATATCTGTCTCTGTCTCTCACAACACCTGTCTCTCAGAACATTTGTCTCTCGGACATCTGTCTCTAAGAATATCTGTCTCTGTCTCTTAGAACACCTGGACCTTAGAACATTTGTCTCTCAGAACATCTGTCTCTGTCTCTTAGAACACCTGGGCCTTAGAACATTTGTCTCTCAGAACATCTGTCTCTAAGAATATCTGTCTCTGTCTCTTAGAACACCTGGGCCTTAGAACATTTGTCTCTCAGAACATCTGTCTCTGTCTCTCACAACACCTGTCTCTCAGAACATTTGTCTCTCAAACATCTGTCTCTAAGAATATGTCTCTGTCTCTTACAACACCTGTCTCTCAGAACATCTGTCTCTAAGAATATCTGTCTCTCAGAACACCTGACTCTCAGAACATTTGTCTCAGGCTCTCAGAATATTTGTCTCTCAGAACATCTGTCTCTCAGAACATCTGTCTCTCAGAAACATCTGTCTCTGAGAATATTTGCCTCACAGAAACATATCTCTCAGAATATCTGCCTCTGGCTTTCTCAGAACATCTGGCTCTCAAAACATCTGTCTCAGAAAATCTAGCTCTCATAATTTCTGAACATCTGTCTCTCAGAATCTCAGAAAATCTATCAGAACATCAGGTTATAAGGACACTTGAAATCAAAAGATCACTACGGAATCTAGATAAAATAAACAAGAAATGATTAAAAGGTATGTTCCCTTTAAATACACCAATGGCTGTGCGTGTCCTGTCGGATAGGGTGGGCATTCCTAACAAAAAACACAGAGGTTAGAAAGATAGTAAATGTCAGCCCACACTGTGCCACATTATCTGTGCCAAGAATGAAAGAGCTTGCACTAAAAGAAACAGTGTGTGGTAATGGTAAGTACGAACATGCTAAGGGCACAAGAAGAGTTATAATTCAACTTAGAAGTAATGTTGTCAGTTGCTTAACACTGAAAGATGTGCTGAGAAAGAGACTGGGGCAACCGTGGACTTGTTCAGAGTGCAAAGATGATGATCTTAATTATTACATTTGGCCAAGGATAGACGCTTTAAACGAGGAAGATCCTGGATGGCTGAGGTGGAGGATACAATAATGGCAGTGTGCAGTCTGGAGGAGGCTTCACCAAGACAGGACTGAATTTTAGTACAGCACCAGCTTCAGCTAACACAGGTTGTGCGGTCGTTAATGCCGGGATTGGGTACCCAGTGCATCTGAACTATGGGCTCAGGAGCTAACTCAGAGACACTGTGGGACTTCAGATGTGGTGTTATACACAGATGGCTCAGTGACTAAAGGAAATAAAAGCAAATGGGAGCTTTGTCACGTGTTGCAGTGGAAGAGTTGGGGCAAAGAGATCGGGCACCTTTGCAGTCACTACATCCAGCATGTGCACAGAGATCAGTGGCAGTCGGGTGGGTGGTAGATCAGGAAGTGTCTTGTGGTGCTGTTGTGACGGTCTCAGTGAGCATTCTGAGGAAGATTGAGAAGAATTTTCTTCTGAGAGAATGGCTGAACCTGTTTGGGACACTCACGCGTGAGGGGATTAACGTGAATTTTCTGTCCAGGGTGCGCAGGTGTGCATGGAAGTGAGTTGGCTGGACAGGCTGAAATAAAAAGCAGGCTGAAAATGGATAAGGAGGACATTGCTAAGGCCGCATTAAATGGATTGTGGGAGGATGAAGAGAGGGAGTGGATGGACAGTGTGCATTTACAGAGATTGATGCAGTTGGGACAGAGCAAAGAAGCTGGAAAAAGAACTAAGTGGCAAAAACATATAATAAAAAAACAAACATTTGATGGGCACTATCAGAAAAATAAACATTTGATGGGCATTATTAGTAGACAAACTCTTCGGTGGATGTTGAAGTATGTGGTGGAGCATGTATGGGAGTATCCTGATTGCAGTGTTTGCCAGATTTTGAAAAATGAAATCTTGTTGCAGTGTTTAAAAAAAAAAAAATTTTTGTCCCCTTTTTTTCACCAACATATTGGGAGGAGCAGGTTACAGTGGATATTTTTTCAGTCTCTGACTGGAGCTAAAAAGTAAGGCATGCAATTCTTCTTTAGTAGACTCCACCACTGTGGGGACTATGGTGATCTCACCCACGGTTAGCTAGCTTAAGCCTCTTACTGGGGGTACCAGTGGAGAGGTGGGACAGGGTCTTGGCCAGCTGTGTTTCTCCAACCCAGATTCCAGCATGTCGGCTATGGGTCGCCTGGTAAAATATGGTGCCTTTTTTTTAACTTCTTTTCCAGTGAACATTTTTTGCTGTCTTCTTTCGTGGTTCTTGGTTTTTGTAGCATCTGTTTTGATCCTTATTATTTTAGTGTGTGTTCTACTTCTTGTTACTTTAGTGCCTGTTTTGTTCATTTCTTTCATGTTTTAGTACTTGTTATATTGAATGCATGTTTTGATCTTCATTATTTTGGCAGTTATATTTTGCTTCTTGTCATTTTGTGCCCATTTTGCTTCTTGTCATTTTAATGTTTGTGTTGCATGTTATTTAGGGTTTTTTTTGTTATAATGTTTTTGTTTCTGTTATTTTTAAAAATGGGTACCGGAGAAATCTGGGAAGGTAAAGTGGCCAGGTGTGATACTGACCACATACCACAACACACTTTCATGTGCCGAAGGTCATAGAAAATATGGGCCTAACACCATATCCTCAATATGCCTTAATGGTGTGGAATTGGGAGTTCTACCTTTTAGTTGACTCAATGCTTAGTAAGACTTGATATTTTGAAAGTATTTAGTTGCTTTTTTTTTTTTTCCCAGTGATTACACAACAAGCAGCAGCCTACCTGAAGCCAGCAAAAGGTAAGACATTGCTGTGTGATTCCCTGTGTGTTGTGCTTGTATCTGTAAGACATTGCTGTGTGATTCTCTGTGTGTTGTGATTGTATCTGTAAGACATTGCTGTTTGATCCCCTGTGTGTTGTGCTTGTATCAGTGAGTTTTGATATCAGTATCGAAGTGCAGTAATAATCTTGAATTGTTTCATCAGTGAGTTTCATTTTTATCAGTAAGGGCTGAGTGACAAGACACCAGTTTAAGTTTCTTTCTTTCTTTCTGAACAACTAGTGGAATGATGTAAATAAATTTATAATTGCTTATATATGGATATATAGGGTGACTTGAAATTCAAGAGACTGAGAATGGACAAGGGTGACATTGCTAAAGCTGTATTGTACAGACTGGAAAAATGAGTGGAAATGGAAGGACAGTGTTGTTATAAGGAGATTGTTGGAGCTATGACAGGTCAAGGATGCTGGCAGGAAATCTGAATTGTGTGGCAAAAAATACATCATAAACAACCAACACTTGACTGGAACTATTAGCAAAAAGCATATCATAAACAACCAACACTTGACTGGAACTATTAGCAAAAAGCATATCATAAACAACCAACACTTGACTGGAACTATTAGCAAAAAGCATATCATAAACAACCAACACTTGACTGGAACTATTAGCAAAAAGCATATCATAAACAACCAACACTTGACTGGAACTGTTAGCAGAAAAACTCTTTGGTGGATGCTGCAGCATGTGGCTGAGCATATATGGGCTGTCCTGAATGCAGTGAAGCTGGAGTCTGAATTTTGAACCTTGTTTGTGCCAGATGTATGTTGGTAAAATCAGCCATGAAGAAAGCTTTTTCAACAAATGCATCTGAAAATGATCTTTGTCTTGAAAATCTGTTCTCAGATTTCTAAAAAAAAAAAAAAAGGGTGTTACTGTTATAATGTTAGTACAGCAAAGCTATCATGTAAGCAATGAAGATTAAGAGAAAGCAGAATTTAGAAAAGAGGATGTCTCATTTAAGGAACATATTAAAATTTAATGGGGGAAAAGAAAGAGAGGAAGACCAAGGCGAAGATGGCTACAAGACATTGTTGATGATCTGCAAATGGATGCATCAGTAGCAGGCCATCTTGCTCACAACCGAGAGGCCTACATGAGTGCTGTTAGGGAGGCAAAGTTCCACAAGGGACATGCAAATGAATGAATGAATGAATTAAAATTTCTGTATGATGTATTTTGCTTTTGTCTCAGCTGTTTGAGGTAAACAAAAAACGGGCCCCTCAGCTCCACAAGAAAACAGAGTTACCTTTTCTCTTTTGGCCGTCCTAATCTCCTTTGTGTTATGTTTCCATTGGGGAAAAAAAACCCAGAAAATGTTGCTTTGGTGCCATGATGCCCCCATCCATTCATTAATATTAATTAAGGAGTTCCCATAATTATTTTTAGAAGCTTGACCTAATTAATTAACATTAAGGGTTATGTCATGAATGAAAATTCGCAACATGGCAGCATGATACAACCCTTAATGTTATTTAGGCTTAACACTGTGTATGGGGTTAACAATTTTAGCATGGAAAGCCTGACCCTGATAACATACGGGGAGGTTAAATGACAATGTGACCTGGAGAGAACAGTAATTCAGGGGATATGGTTCCTAGAAAGTGGGTGAAGGGGTAGCTGGGGGAGATAATGGGCCCAGGATATCACTAACATTTGAAGCACTACACTCACTGAAGCAGACTAGACAGCAGGATGTTTACTGAGGATATGATGTTAGTGCCATATTTCCAAGACCTTCAACACACGAAAGTGTGATGTGGTCAGTATCACGCCAGGCCACATTTACCTTCCCAGATTTCTCTGGCACCTGTTTTTAGAGGCCAGGTGGACCATGGGTGGTACCAGAAAAAATCCCTACTACTGGGGCTTGAACCTGGTACCACTGGATTAGTAGGCCGAGCACCTAACCACTCAGCCAACCATTGAAGAGATCTGATAAACAAAAAATAAAGTTTGTAAACCCGGAGATAGAGCAGAATCTCTTCCTGAGTCACTGTTACAAGTAATGGTATAGTACCACAGCACTAGTAATAAGATTATGAAAATCAGTAGGTGCAGTTGTGATTCTAACAGTAACAGATTGTTATTCCATGACACAGGAAGCTGAGAAAGAGGAAAACAGATCAAGCCATTGTTGAGGAGACTAAGGAGAATGAGCCAGAAGTGAAAGTGTATGTCTGTGATTTAAGTTTTGTCTGTGTTCATGTTCAGAAATAATGCCAAGTATTACATGCCTTGTTGCTTGTGGTATGTCACTCTGGCAAGCTGTTCCCCAAACTAGGCTGAATACATTCATTTTGTGGTATGTCAGTTTAGCAAGCTGTTCCCCAAACTAGGCTGAAATCATTCATTTTGTGGTATGTCAGTTTAGCAAGCTGTTCCCCAAACTAGGCTGAAATCATTCATTTTGTGGTATGTCAGTTTAGCAAGCTGTTCCCCAAACTAGGCTGAAATCATTCATTTTGTGGTATGTCAGTTTAGCAAGCTGTTCCCCAAACTAGGCTGAATACATTCATTTTGTGGTATGTCAGTTTAGCAAGCTGTTCCCCAAACTAGGCTGAAATCATTCATTTTGTGGTATGTCAGTTTAGCAAGCTGTTCCCCAAACTAGGCTGAAATCATTCATTTTGTGGTATGTCAGTTTAGCAAGCTGTTCCCCAAACTAGGCTGAAATCATTCATTTTGTGGTATGTCAGTTTAGCAAGCTGTTCCCCAAACTAGGCTGAAATCATTCATTTTGTGGTATGTCAGTTTAGCAAGCTGTTCCCCAAACTAGGCTGAATACATTCATTTTGTGGTATGTCAGTTTAGCAAGCTGTTCCCCAAACTAGGCTGAAATCATTCATTTTGTGGTATGTCAGTTTAGCAAGCTGTTCCCCAAACTAGGCTGAAATCATTCATTTTGTGGTATGTCAGTTTAGCAAGCTGTTCCCCAAACTAGGCTGAATACATTCATTTTGTGGTATGTCAGTTTAGCAAGCTGTTCACCAAAGTAGGATGAATACATTCATTTTGTGGTATGTCAGTTTAGCAAGCTGTTCCCCAAATTAGGATGAATACATTCATTTTGTGGTATGTCAGTTTAGCAAACTGTTCACCAAACTAAGCTGAAATCGTTCATTTCACTGTCTTTGTTTTTCAGCCAAGGTCATTTTAATTTGAATTTAAGGACAGCTGAGATGATTAACACAAAATAACAAAAGGAATAAAGCAGAAAGAAAGAATTTAATTTAAAATATAAAAAGACAGTAGATATTCATAGGGCATGTAATGAGAAATCTTGAATGCATTAGACAGCCTGGAAATAAAGTGTAAAAAAAGCAGGGGAAGATGGAGAAGATAATGGATTGTCAGCATGATGGGTTAGCAGAAATGGGACAAATGAGATGATGGAATTGCAAGTCATGATCCGTGGGAGAAGTATGATGACCAGTTTTGACAACGCAGCACCTTGAAGTCATGATAAATAGTTCAGAGATTTTCTAAATTTTTTTCTCTGCATCGTTGTCTAAGAAAAACTTTTGCTCAATAGTGGCCATGCAGTGCAGGCTGTTTACTTACATAAATCTTGTTGGTCCTTTTGCCAGGTTTTTTTTTTTTTTTAACCATGTATAGCAGATCTGCCATTCTTTAGTTGTTTGTTTGTTTTTTTTTATAACTTTGCCCAATATTCAGATTTTTCTTTCTGGTGACACCAGAAAGGAAGTTAGAATTGCAAAAGCAGCATCGATCTTCAAGAATCTTGGGAACATATGGAATTCAAAAGTTATAAGCATAAAAACCAAGTTAAGACTATTCAATTCAGATGTAATATCCAACCTCATTTATGCATGTGAAAGCTGGAAAACAACTAAAGAAATAGACAAGAAATTAGACTCTTTTGAAAACAAATGCCTAAGGAGAATACTTAGCATCAAGTGGAACGAATTCAAGAACAATGCAGAGATAAGACAGATGACTGAACAACAACCAGTCTCATGGGTTATCAGGAAAATGAGATGGACATATGTTGATCACGTGATGAGAAGAAACAGTCAGAGAATCCCAAAACAAGCTATAAAATGGAACACAACAGGCCAAAGAAAAAGAGGCAGACCACGTGAAACTATGAAGAGGACATTATTAAAAGAGGCCAAATTAAAAGGCATAAAATCCTTTGATGAGGTTGAAAGACTCGCTGAAGACAGGAAAACTTGGCGAACTACCTTGTGAGCCCTCTGTGACGTTTAACGGCACGGGAAGGATATAAGGAGAAGAATATTCAGATACTTTTCAGATTTTTATATCACTTACCTCTCATTTTTCTTTTATTTTAATATCACACTCTATTTTTTATGTCACTTACCTTTTATATTTGAATGTAAATGCTACAGAAGAGTTCTTCAAATATCATGGACACAAAAAGAACAAATATATCCATACTCTCTCTCTCTCTCTCTCTCTCTGAACCTTAAGTGCCCAGGGCACATGGGGCTTCCACAAGGGTTTTCCATAAATGCCTGTCCTTTGCCTTTTTTTCTGCTCTTGCCCAGGTGAACCCTCTATTGCTCAACATCCTTTCTGTTGTTCTTCTCCATGTCTCTTTTGGTCTACCCTTACTTCTGTTCCCCTGTGGTGTCCATCCTAGTGCTATTTTTGGTAGTGAGTTGTCAGTCATTGGGAGCACATGTCCCAACCATCACCAACGTCTTTCCTCAATAATTGTTGTCAGTGGCTTCATCTGCATTTCTGCCAATAAGATGTTATTTCTTATGGTGTTTGGCCAAAATATTTTTCTAATTCTTCGTAAACATTTAGTCTGGAAAGAATTCAACTTGTTTTCTATGGTTTTGGTGATTTTCCAGCATTCACTTCCATAGAGTAGTACACTTAGAACATTACTCTTAAATATCCTGATTTTCATATTTATGCTTAGTTTTTTTTATTTCCATATAGTCTGCAGCACTGCGAAAGCCTGGTTTGCTCTAGTAAGTCTGCTGTTGATGTCCTTTGTGCTATCTCCATTTTCTACTACTCTACTGCCAAGGTATACAAATTCGTTGACCTCCTCCACTAACTTGCTATCTACTCTGAGTACATTTCTGTTGTTCACATTTTGCTTCATTAACTTTGTCTTTCATACGTTGATCTTTAGTCCTATGTTGTTTGCATTCTGAGTTAGCTTGTTTATTTTATCTTGCATATCTTTGTGACTGCTTGATAACAGACAAATGTTGTCCGCAAAGTCAAGGTCCTCCAGCACTGTGTCAAGGGTCCATTGTAATCCTCTGTTTTCCACTCCTCTGGGGCTTTTTCTAGATCCCAAATTTGTTGTAATATCCGGCAAAGTTGTTTTGGTGTTTCTGTTTCTTCTGCTTTCAACATCTCAGCAGTCACTTCATCTTCACCTGGTGCCCTGTCTGATTTTAGCTTATTTATCGCCTCCTTTACTTCATTTATTTTTATTGGTCCTGTATTGATGTTTAGTTCCGTTTTTGCTTCAGGTATGTCTATTGTTTGTGCTGCTTGTGTTCTGCTTAGTAGGGTGTTAAAGTGTTCCCTCCATCTTTCAGTTTTTTCTCTTTCTGCACTGACCAGTTGTCCATTTTGTGTCCTTACTGCACTTTCACATCTTGTGTTGAAGTTACCTGTCATCTGCTTTATGATTTTATATATGGTTTTCATATCATTTGTGCTTTCTCTGCGGCTTCTGCTAAGTTGTCATAGTATTGACGTTTATCTTGACGGCATGATTCCTTCACTTCTTTGTCTTTTTGTGCATAATTACTTAAAACTCGTTCTTTAAGCCGTTGTGATTTGGTGTTCAGTAATTTTTTCTTGATTTCTTTTCTTTGCTCTATCTTTTCCCATGTGGTCTTGCTTATCCATTCCTCTTTTCTCCATTTCTGATATCCCAGCACCTCTTTTGCTGTTTCCTGTAGTGTTTTATTGAACTCTAGTATGGACATTTCTGCTTCGTCTTGTAGGACACTGAAGTGGTTCTTAAGTACTATTGAGAATTCATTTCTTGTTTGCTGGTCTTTCAGTTTTGCTGTATCAAAACGTATCTTTCTGTGTTCTCCGATTTTGGCTTTCCTTAATTTTAGTTTTATTTTTGCTACCAGAAGGTTGTGATCACTTCCTACATCTGCTCCTTTCCTTGCTCGCACATCTTGTAGTGACAGTTTCCACTTGTTGTTTATTAGTATGTGATTGATTTGGTTTTCTGTGGTTTTATCTGGTGACCTCCAAGTCACCTTATGGATGTTTTTATGTTGGAAAACTGTCCTTCCGATGGTCATCATGTTTTCTTCACAGAAACTGCTCAGTCTTTCTCCATTTTCATTTATTTCTCCGATTCCTTCTCTTCCCATGATTCTTCTTCTATCTTCATTTCCTTCACCTACTTTTGCATTGAAGTCACCCAAGATGAGTAGCATATCATGCTTGGGTATTGTTTCTACTGTGGCTTGGAGGCTGTTGTAAAAATCTTCTTTTAATTCCTCTTCAGCTGCTTCTGTTGGTGCATAACAAACTATAATAGACAGCTTCGTGAATCTTGAGTTGAACCGTGCATATAATAATCTCTCATTTATTGGTGTCCATTTCAGCAATGCTCTTGATGCTTCTTTTGTTAAAATCAATGCTACTTCTCCTTCATGAAGATCTTCTTTACCTGACCATATTATTGTATCTTCTGTGTGCTGTATTGTTAATTTCCTTCTGCCTTGTCCTGTCCATCTTGCTTCTTGTATTCCTAGTATGTCTAGTTTGTATCTGTGCATTTCCTTGATGGTTTGTGCTAGTTTTCCAGTCTGGTTAAGTGTTCTTACATTCCAGCTGCCTGTTTGCATCTTGTGTTTAGGTTCCAGGAGGTCTGCAGTCGGGCTGGGAACTTCCAGTGGCTGGCTTTCATCCACAACCTTCATGGGCTCAGTTTCCTGATAAGCATTTCTCCTTCCACCTGCATTTGATTTTTCCCTTGCTTCCATTTCTGTAGCAGTCTGATAATTTTTTTTACCAGATAGGGTTGCTGGCCCTATGCTGAACCCTCCTTAGTCACCTTTTGCGATCATGCGTGGTAGGGTACAGTGGTCCTATTCTTTGCAGATCCGGGGTACCACATGGGGGATATCCATACAACAAGAACTTAATATTGAAGAAGGCTGGCTAGTAAAGAGGATTAAACAAAAAACAAAAAAACTTAAATATTTTGGACACATTAAACATCATGATAATCTAGAGAAGACCGTCTTGGACGGGTACATAATGGGAAAAAGAAAGAGAGGAAGACCAAGGCGAAGATGGCTGCAAGACATCTTTGATGATCTGCAAATGGATGCATCACCAGCAGGCCATCTTGCTCACAACCGAGAGGCCTACAGGAGTGCTGTTAGGGAGGCATAGTTCTGCAAGGGACATGCAAATGAATGAATTGAATGAACTTTTTATATTTTAATATCATTTTCATAATAATAAAACAAACTGTTATAGAAGATAAATAGCAATGGAATTCTGCTTTTATATGTTAATATCACTTTCATTATAGAACACATTGTTAGATTATGAAGGTAAATACCAATGGAATTCTATTTTCTTTTCTTTTAACTACAAATAAATCATAAGGTTTATTTGTGATGCAGACTATTTAATTATTTAATTATTAATAAATAATTTAATAGTCTTTAACTCAATTTCAGGAAACCAGATGCCAAAGATGAACCTACCAGTAATGCATCGGAGGCAATTAACATATCAGATGATGATGATGAGGAGGATGACAATGGGGAAACTACCATGGTGACTGAGCAGACTGCCGATGGTAAAGATAAGATGCAAGGAGTAGTCTGTTTGATATAAAACAGTTCACATCATGGCTTTGTGTTTGGGGGACAAATAAGAGTGATTTTGTTATAAGTGCTTGGCATCAGTGGGACAGTTGATTGGCTTGTCGTGGTGAAAAGTGGGTTGTAACCCAGCTTTAGTTTTATCTATTTAACCCAACTGCTAAATGAGTAACTGGCTCTTGTATTAACCTTTGCCCTTAAAATGGAAACAATGTGCCTGGAAAATGGGACACACCAGTCTAGGGAAATAGATAAACTGTCCAGGAACCTGTAAAGCTGAACGAACTGTTTAGGGAGACACTGACATATAGATTGTATGTGACTCCCGTTTATAAAATAATGTCATATTTTTTTAGATGAACAGCTCAGATTCGAGGAAAGAAATAAGTGTCAGGAAACATTTGGATAACTTTTCTGACTCTGTGAAAATGAGTTACATTCAAAAGCATTCATGTGAGCTAGTCTGGTTCTAGCAGATATCTTCTGTATTGGGTAACATTCTGATAAGCTGCTTCTAGAAAGAAAAGCTTTGCTAATCAGTGTTCCACATACACCAACTATGAGACACTGAGAAAGAAATTACTGGCCCAGTGAAACCACAAAAGAAGATATGCTCTACGTTTCCATACATGAGTTAAAAAAAAACAGTGAAATTTATCCAAGAGACAGGACTGCAGATATAGATAGAAAATGCGTAAGAAGAAGAAGTGTTCCACATTAACCCTTATGTTTTAAAATTCTAGCATTAGTTGTAACCTTTTTCTGTCCTCTTTTGAAATTAATTCCGTTTTATTACAGTCCAAAAAAATTCTAAACAATAATATTGAGCGTTCCCAGAAGCAACAGATAAAAGATTGTCTGAATTACTTGTCAGTCTTATCAGACACAGGGTAGAAGAAAGTTAAAATTTGTCTTCTGCTGACGTCTCACTGCTGCCCTAGTTTCAAGTGACCTTTCTTTTCCTTCCAGCTTCCACAAAAAATAAGCTGAAAGCTCGAGCCAAGAAAAGTACGGGCGGTTCTAGGTTCAATCTGTCAACCACATTTAAGACAAGCCAAGAGCCTGTCTCCGACAGAGGTAATGTTTGTTTTGTCTGACATCAGTAGTTAGATTATATTACTACAGAGACTTAACTCTTTCCATGCGGTAAAAGAAACACGGACGTGTCGTTGGGTGCGGGAGTAAAAACGCAGGTCTTGACTGTAAGGGGGTCTAGTTGTAAAATGGAATGGAAAACAGTAGTTTCATGTACTTCCGTATACTTAATATGTTTCAAAGTATAGCTAAATGAATGAACATTTCATAAATGCAGAGTTTTTTAGGAAAAAAGAAGTAATGTGATGTTTTTAGACACTGATTGTGGCCAGCTCACCATCGGCTAGGTCTAGATCCTCGCTGCTTACCCCTACTTACCATCTGAGATGTGTAGATCTACTTGTCTATCTCGTATTGTGACTCCGTATTGCATTCTCGCAGAATGGATGTCCGAACTAACCTCCTAACTACTCCTAACTACTTCTCCAGTCGTCTAAATATGTCTAGATCTACTTAGAAAACATTCAAGAGCAGCGGGGTGGCCATAGGCTATGTCCATACCCCTATCTACATCGTCAAAAATTGAAAAATTTCCATGCTTCACGTCCTTGTTCTTGCTCGGCATTGCTCGTAACTAGGCACGCATTCTCCATTTTGAAAGTGTCACCGGAATCGCAGACGAAATATGTACAATCTAAATGTTACACCGCTTGTTTTAATGAAACAAACAATTGTCGAATTTTCGACCATACGGTAGCTTGGGACCACTGGAAATGTCGAAAATTCGACCATACGCACGGAAAGAGTTAACTCTTCCCGTGCCAGTCATCAGACTTCTGATGCTTCCGGTTTCTCACGTGGTGCCAGTGGTAAAAAATTTGACGTTTGGTTTGTTTCATTAAAACACCAGTGTAATGTTTAGATTGTAAGCATTTAGTGCACACTCCCTGTGACATTTTCCATCATGGCGGAAGAGTGCCTAGTAACGAGCAATGTCGATTTTCCATCATGGGGGAAGAGTGCCTAGTAATGAGCAGTGTCGAGAGTCAAAAAGTGAAGTTTCTGATGATGTAGATAGGGGTATGGACATGGCCTGTGACCAGACCACTGTTCTTGAATGTATCCCAAGTAGATCTAGACATATTAGATGACTGGAGAAGTAGTTAGGAGGATATTTCAGACATTAATTTAGCGATAATGCAACACAGAATCGCAGTACAACATCAACAGATGGTTTACGCATATCAGAAGGTACGTAGTGTGGATCTAGACCTATCCGATGGTAAGTTGGACACAATCATTGTCTAAAAACATCACATTATTTCTTTTTTTCTTAAAAACTCTGCATTTATGAAATCCTGATACATTTAGTTATATTTTGAAACATAATAAGTACATGGAAATACTGTGTTTCATTCAATTATACAACTATACCCCCTTCACCCTGCACTTTTAATCTTACACCCAACTGGATGTTCATGTTTCTTCCTGAGGCACGGAAAGAGTTAAGCATTAAGTGGCTAGCTTGATGATTCTAAGCGGGAAGGCAGGTGGCTTTCGGGGAAGGGTAAACTGTCTGTGTTTGAATAATTACCGTCATAAAAGAATGTGTAATGGTGAAAATAATTTCCAGATGGTGATTTAATATATTAGAGAGGATTCACGGGCAGCCTCTGATGAAAAGAGAGGATTGAGACATAGGACATCTAGAATCACTGTGTTGCATAAATATCTCTCTCTCTCAGAACCTTAAGTGCCCAGGGCACATGGGGCTTCCGCAAGGGTTTTCCACAAATGCCTGTCCTTTGCCGTTTTTTCTGCTCTTGCCCAGGTGAGCCCTCTATTGCTCAACATCCTTTCTGTTGTTCTTCTCGTCTCTTTTGGTCTACCCTTACTTCTGCTTCCCTGTGGTGTCTATCTTAGTGCTATTTTTGGTAGTGAGTTGTCAGTCATTGGGAGCACGTGTCCCAACCATCGCCAGCGTATTTCCTCAATAATTGCAGTCAGGCTGGGGACTTCTAGTGGCTGGCTTTCATCCACAACCTTCATGGGCTCAGTTTCCTGATAAGCATTTCTCCTTCCACCTGCATTTGTTTTTTTCAGGCCATGGAACTAGTACACCATCGAGCAAGTTTTCTCTTATTCTCTAAGATGAGAAGTATGTGATTGTTTGTTTTTTTTTAATTTCATAAGTTTCTGAAGACACGTTTCAGTGTTTTTAAATGCCAGACGTTTAATTTTGAAAAAAAAAATTAATTTGTCAGAAAAATAAAAGTAATGATTGGTGAGCTTGATGAGTGTTACAGCTGGTTATACTGGATAGCCTGCAATTGATGGGTGAGCTTGATGAGTGTTACAGCTGATTATACTGGATAGCCTGCAATTGATGGGTGAGCTTGATGAGTGTTACAGCTGGTTATACTGGATAGCCTGCAATTGATGGGTGAGCTTGATGAGTGTTACAGCTGGTTATACTGGATAGCCTGCAATTGATGGGTGAGCTTGATGAGTGTTACAGCTGGTTATACTGGATAGCCTGCAATTGATGGGTGAGCTTGATGAGTGTTACAGCTGGTTATACTGGATAGCCTGCAATTGATGGGTGAGCTTGATGAGTGTTACAGCTGGTTATACTGGATAGCCTGCAATTGATGGGTGAGCTTGATGAGTGTTACAGCTGGTTATACTGGATAGCCTGCAATTGATGGGTGAGCTTGATGAGTGTTACAGCTGGTTATACTGGATAGCCTGCAATTGATGGGTGAGCTTGATGAGTGTTACAGCTGGTTATACTGGATAGCCTGCAATTGATGGGTGAGCTTGATGAGTGTTACAGCTGGTTATACTGGATAGCCTGCAATTGATGGGTGAGCTTGATGAGTGTTACAGCTGATTATACTGGATAGCCTGCGATAAATTTGCATTTATTTTTCTGCGATTTGATTTTGCAGATCTTTTCTTCTCATTTGACTTGCAAATATTTTCTTGTCATTTGGATTGAAGTCATGTCATTTGGTTTGAAGAAGTTTTCATGTCATTTGGTTTGCAGATGTTTTCCTGTGACTTGGGTTTACAGATGCATCCCCATGATTTGATTTACATATCTTTTCCTGTGATTTTGTTTACAGATATTTTTTGTTTGCTGTTGTTTGGTTCACAGACCCGAGCGTTGAGAAGAAAGAAAGAGTGCCAACAAGGAGCTTCTTCTGTGATGATACAGAGTGCTACATTATGGATGCCAAGTCCATGGGCAACTTAGGCCGATATCTTAATGTAAGTTTTACAGCTTACATTAACTTTTTTACAAATAAATTTCAGGTTTCATCATCTGTTAGTTTCTGTAACCACTACATAAAATAAATCTTCAACTAAATGTAACTAAACTTTATTGTTATGTGTGTCATTATCCATTTAAAAAAAACTTTTCAGTTTTTCTTATTCTCATTTTAGTCAGTCAGTCATTTGCATGTCCTTTGTGGAACTTTGCCTCCCTAACAGCTCTACTGAAGGCCTCTCGGTTGTAAGCAGGATGCCCTTCCTCAGATGCATCCATTCACAAATCGTCAGTGTCTTGTTGCCATCTTTACCTTGGTCTTCCTCTGTTTCCCATTATATATTCTTCAAAACTGTCTTTTCCAAATTCTCATGACGTTTAATATGTCTGAAATACTTAAGTTTTCTCTGTTTAATCTTTTTGTACTAGCCAGCCTTCTTCAATATTAAGTTCTTGTAGTATGGATATATTTGCTCTTTTTTGTGTCCATGATATTTGAAGAACTCTTAAGGCATTTATGTATTTCTCATCTGTTTTGTTAAGTGTCCAGGTCTCACTGGCAGGTGTTGCGATGGGAAAGGTGTATACCCTTAAAAATCTTATTTTTGTAGTTTTGTTTGTTCCTCTCCACAGCTGTTGAAGTTGTTTTATGTTTTTTAAGAGCAGTAGATGTCCTCCTTTTAATTTCCCTCATTGTATCTCCATTATTAGTTAATAATGATCCAAGATATTCAAAACTCTCCACATCTTCCAATTTTTCCTCATTGATATACATTTCATCTGCCTTATTTGTTTTGTCATTTGTCATCAATTTTGGTTTTTTTGCATTACAATAAAGGTTTTGCTCTTCATTATTCTTATGGACTGACATGATTAGTTTTTCCATTCCTTTTTGTGTTGTGGACAGTAATACTGTGTCATCAGCATATCTAATCTCTGATATTTTATAATCTACAATTGTTATAGCATCATAATGCTCTTTGTCTGCATCTTCTGTCAACTCATTATATTTTCAGTATACAAATTTAAAGCGACAGTATGCACTCCCAACAGACCCCTTATTTTATGTCAAACCAAGTTGTTGTTTCACCATTTGTTCTTTGCGCTGCCTCTTGGTCTAGATCTTACATCATTCCCGTGCCGTTAAACGTCACATAGGGCATATATGGTAGTTCGCCAAGTTTCCCTGTTTTTAGTGATCTTTTCAACCTCATCAAGGGATTTTATGCCTATTAATTTGGTCTCTCTTAACAGTGTCCTCTCTAGAGTTTCTAATAGAAACTTCTTTTTCTTCAGCCTGTGTTCCACTTGATAGCTTGTTTTGGGATTTTCTGATTGTTTCTTCGCATCACATGACCGACATATGCCCATCTCCTTCATCTTGTCACCCATGAGACAGGTTGTTGTTCGCTTGTCTGATTTATCTTTGCATTGTTCTTGAATTCGTTCCACTTTATGCCGAATATTTTCCTTAAGCATTTGTTTTCAAAAGAGTCTAATTTCTTGTCTATTTCTTTAGTTGTTTTCCAGTTTTCACATGCATAAATGAGGGTGAGTATTACATTTGAATTGATTAATCTTAACTTGGTTTTTGTGCTTATAACTTTAGAGTGCCATATGTTCTCAAGATTCTTGAAGGTCAGTGCTACTTTTGCTATTCTAACTTCCTTTCTGGTGTTGTCATCCTGGTCTATGTAGCTGCCAAGGTATGCTGATTGGTATACTTCTTCAACAGCTGTTCCTTCTAGATTTATATTTCCTTCTTGATTAATTCTTGTTAATTTCAAGTCCTGTTTTGCTAGCCAGTGAAGACAGGGTATCTGTTTTTTCTTGCATGGAATTCACATTGTCACTGATAAAGGTTATGTCATCTGCAAAATCAAGAACTTCTAGTTGGGTCCCTAAAACTCAATAAATTCCTGTTTTACGTATGAATATTTTTTCATTATGAAGTCTATGGCAATTCAGTAGAGCAAGGGAATCTGGAACCATTCGCTCATTCCTTCTTCTGTGTTGACTGCACAAACATATCCATTGTAAAGATCCTTAATGATGTTGACAATCTTAGATGGTATTCCATATAGTCTTAAAATTCTCCACAATGAATCTCTATATATGCTATCAAATGTTATTTTAACTCTTCCCATGCCGCAGAAAAAAAACATGGACGTTCCCGACCATGCCACATAAAAAGCACAGGTCTTGATATGTATAGGGGGTATAGTTGTAAAAATGAATGTACAAAGTATTTCCACTTTAAAAGTATACATATTATGCATAAAAATAGTTGTAAATGTAAGAAGATTTCATAAATGAAGAGTTTTTTAGGAAAAAAGAAGTAGTGTGATGATTTTAGCTGATAATTATGTAGTGCTTACCATTGGCGATGCCTAGATGTACAATGTTTACCATCGGTAATTTCCAGATCTATTTAAATTTTCATTCGATCTCGTCGTGTGGCAGCATTCTCACTAAAATAATGTCTTAAATAACCTTCTGACTACTTCTCCAGTCCATTTAATAGGTCTAGATCTACTTGGGGTACATTCAGAAACAGTGGTCTGGTCATAGGACATGTCCTTATGCCTCCGAAATCACAATAAATATTGAAATTTCTCAGTTAAAAACATCGATTTCACTCAGTTGCTAGCCACGCTTTGGATTGAACTATGAAAGGTCTCCAGACATGCGCAGATAAATTGTGTACAATAAAAAGTTACAATGGTTTTACGCTGCAATGAAACAAAGATCGCTATAACATGGATGGCAGGCACTAGACTAACAGGAAGACTTCACTCTAGTGTCAGTGGCAAAGAAAGAGTTAAAATCTATGAAGCTCAGGATTAATGGTTTTTGCTTTTCAATATGTTCTTTAAGTATTGTTCTTACAGTAAAGATCTGGTCGAGACAGCTTCTCCCTTTTTGAAATCCTCCTTGCTCTTCTCTCATTGCAGTATCCACTATATCTTTAATTCTATTCACAATGACTTTGTAAAATACTTTTGACACAACTGATAGTAAGGTTACTCCTCTCCGGTTATTGCAGTCACTAAGGTTGCCTTTATTTTGTGGTATTTTAATGATTCCTTTTTTTCCTTTAGAAGGGACCTTTTGTTCTTTCCAAACTTTATTAAACATTCTCTGTACTTGGCCCATGTTGTCACTGTTAAAATTTTTTTAACATTTTGACTGTTATTTTATCTTCACCTGCAGCTTTGTTGTTAGCCATTAGATTCACTGCTCTTTCAGTTTCATTCAATGTAATTTCATCTAGGTTGACAATAAATTGTGGGATTGGTAAGTTGGTTTCAAGTGTATCAATTCTTTTGGGTGTGGTCAATTAAGTATTTCTTGGAAGTGTTCAGCCCATCTTTGCTTTTGGTCTTTTCATCATCATCATCATCATCAGGTGCCGTGCCGACTGGCATTGGCTGTTATGCTTCTCCAGAGTACCTGATCCTTCATGCAGGCCATCAGTTCAGTTGGTGATCTCCTCTCACACCATCCCATCAGACTGTCCAGTATCATTTCTCTTGGTCTTCCTCTTGATCTTCTTCCTTCTATTTTTCCTGTTGTTATAATATTTTCAATGCCCCCTCTTTCTCATTGCATATCCTATGAAAGTACATTGTCTCTCTCTTATCTTTTTGACAAGGTTTTTTTTGTCTCTCCAGCTCTTCTCATACATTCTTCATTAATTATTTTTGCTGTCCAGGGGATTCGCAACATTCTTCTAATAAACCACATTTCTGCTGCTTCCAATGATTTTTGTGCAGACTTGCCTATTGTCCATGATTCACTTCCATATAACAAGATAAAGTTCTTTGGTCTTTTACTTGATGTTAATAGAGTGCTTTAGTTTTTGCTAAAGATTGGTCTTTCTTTGAATGTAATGACATTAGCCTCTTTTGTATGTTATATAGAGTTTTGCTGTCTCCTGTTTTTGCTGCCTTCTCTGCTTCTTTCACCATGTTGTCTGTGTATTCTCTTTTATCACTTCTAGCTGAACCTTTTACTTTATTGTCTAGTTCTTTGTTGCTTTTGCCAGATCTTTTCCAAGATCTGTCTTTACATTCAACATGGCAAATTTGGCTGCTCATCTTTCATGTATGTATTTCCATACAATATCCTTATTTTTATATTTGTTTTTTGCAGTCCAGTACTTGCTTTTCCTACTGTGATTATGGCTGAGTGCTGTGAAATGATTGGAGAGTTCCAGATTGAAATTGCTGTTAGTATTTTCTTCCTGTAGGCTGTGGCCGTTTATCTTTCTAGGTACTGATTTCTTGTGTTGGCTTTTCAGTTTATTCTTATTTTCCCTATACACAGGTTGTGGTCACTGTTAACATCTGCACCCCTGTATGCCCTTACATCTATCAGAGATGTTCTGAATTGCTTTCTAATACAAAAATGGTCTATCTGGTTCCTGGTTCTATCATTTGGGGATATCCATGTTGTTTTATGTATCTCTTTATGTGGAAATATTGTTCCTCCAATGCCCTCTGTTAGACATAGCTCAATTAATCTTTCTCCGTTCTGATTTACCATATCAATTCTTTCTTTCACGTTACTTTTTTTTACGTCAGTGTCATCCTTTTCTACCTAGGCTTTGAAGTCTCCCATGACAATTAGGATGTCGTGTTTAGGGACTTTGTTAATGAGTTGCTGTAGTTGGTTTAGATACAGCAGTGATATTAACCTTTTTGCTGCTACATACTGCTTGAGAGCCAGTCTTCGCTGTGCTGAATACTTTGCTGGCCTACTTTCACCCAGTGCTGAATTCTGCAGATGAAAGTTTTTAAAACTGCCCAAAAAAATTTCTGAGTACTGTCATGTCATCAGGTAAATTGACGGCATCATTACTAATGATGTAAGGAATGGCTTGCTGATGGCAGCACAGTGCCAGTGAGCTACATGATGTCATAGTAGCAGTTTAACTGTGGCCACTCCTTTAGAGACATGCATAAAAGTGAAAGAGTGTTTTGTCATCCGTTTTTTTTTTAGCAGATACAGTGTGCTGAACCATGACTGATGCTCAGAACCGCAGCCATTTCATTGACCGTGACTCAGTGGTATTCCAGTAAAATGTCATCAACTTTTTTATCCTGGTTTCACTACGCAATGGGCTTGACCCAGATGAGAAGAGTCCCATACAGAATTCAGGCCACTTTCATGAAAACTGTGGAACAGCTGAAATTGGAGAGAGAGAGAGTTAATGAAAAACATTTGAATCGCATGTTTAAAAATTTGTTGCCATGTCAGGTTAGATGATGATGGTATTGGAAACATATGTGAGAGAAATGAATGGAAATAAGGCAGGGACAGAGAAGAAATGAACTGGAACTAGCTTGACTATAGCAAGCTGGAGATCAACCTTTTGTGGGGAGGTGACACATGATGATGATGATGACGACGACGACGCATTGTAATATTTAGCACATTTAACTGTTTTACCATTTGGTCTGATGTAATCTGATGTTAGACTGATTTCATCGATGTGACATGACTCCTGTTGTATCTTACAGCACAGCTGCACACCAAATGTGTTTGTACAGAACATTTTTGTGGACACCCATGATCTCAGGTTCCCATGGGTGGCTTTCTTCGCTGGGCAGTAAGTCTTTTTTCTTCATCTTCTTGGCTAACTCATGTTATATTTCAGAGTGTTATTATGTGTGCAGGGAACCTGGCCAGCAGAGTTTGGGAAGAGTCATCATTGTTGTAATGTAGTCTTAAAAGGCAGCCTAACTTTGCAGTCCCTATTTTTCTTGCTTAAGTTTCTAGTGATTATATTAACCAGAAGTTACTGGTATATTACAGATAAAATAATGAGAAAAACTGAAAGTTTTGGAAGTCATAGGTTACTGTTACCAAAATCTGTTATATTGCAAAATCAGTTGGAGATTTAATCAGGCCAGGAGACTGATGATGCTCAGTTTGCACAGAGGAGAATCAGCCGGTTTTAAGTTTGGTTCAGCATGTGTAAAACTTATGTCAAATAAGGTAAGAAACATTTCATGCAAACATTTAATTTCCACTGATGTTTGTAAAGTGTGTTTAATTTTACATTAAAAAGTGTAAGGTACCAAAATGTGTTGACAAAACTGATATTTCGGAAGGTACCTGAGGTAAGATGAAAGACAGGTACAAGTTTACCAGGTTAAAAAACTCCTAGCACCATCGCTGGTTTTAGTCCTAAATCCCTGTAGGTTCTAGGAAGTTGGAAAAGTTTACCAGGTTAAAAAACTCCTAGCACCATCACTGGTTTTAGCCCTAAATCCCTGTAGGTTCTAGGAAGTTGGAAAAGTCACAACACTGTCATGCTGCTTCAGTGGTCATACTGGGCAATAGAAACACTTGCCTGGGCCCATCGTTCTTCAGATGCCAGTATAGGCTACTGTTTCAGGGTACAAGAGCTGATCTGATAACCCAGCTCAATTACAGTCTCCCTGAAATGAAAGCAGGATGTTTTTAATATCTGGTGTATTAAGGACTTGAAACACGGGCATCATTTTAAGAGAATGGGTTATAATGCCTAACATGAAGACTCAGGGGACACAAAATAGCAAAGATCTTTGCAGACTCTGCCAGTGATGAACACCTTGACATGCCCTGTTCTGGGAAACCATGGTATGCTCTGTCCTGATAACCTGACTGGACATGTTACTAGGAGCACCAGTAGGGAGGTGGGACAGGGTCTTGGCCAGCTGAGGCCTTGATAACCACAATGTTACACAGACGCAGTGCTCTTTTTTCCCAACATGAACCTCACAGAACTTGGCTTGGACCTATATGTACACATTTTCTGTATCAGAAACCTGTTAAGGTGAACATTTTTTTTCAGAGATGTATACAGTGTGTATGTATGTTTGCTGCCTATTGTTTTTGTTAGTAAATTCAGTGCTTCCAGTTCATTCATTCATTTGCATGTCCCTTGCAGAACTTTGCCTCCCTAACAGCACTCCTGTAGGCCTCTCGTTTGTGAGCAAGATGGTCTGCTGCTGATGGATCCATTTGCAGATAGTCAACGATGTCTTGCGGCCATCTTCACTTTGGTCTTCCTCTCTTTCTTTTTCCCATTATGTACCCTTCCAAGACGGTCTTCTCTAGGTTATCATGACGTTTAATGTGTCCAAAATATTTAAGTTTTCTTTGTTTAATCCTCTTTACTAGCCAACCTTTTTCAGTTTTAAGTTCTGTAGTATAGATATATTTGTTCTTTTTTGTGTCCATGGTATTTGAGGAACTCTTCTGTAGCATTTACATTCAAAGGCATTTATGTGTTTCTCAGCTGTTTTGTTAAGTGTCCAGGTCTCACACTGCTTCCAGTTCAACACAATAATTCGTGTATAAGTATACAACTATGCATGAGGCACTGCAGTAAAGCTGTGATACCAAAATGTATAAACTAGGAAAAAAAGTAGGAACAGCTTTATTACTTAACATTAACAATGATGTGACGTTTCGGTGCTAGCCTTCTTCATACAAACACAAACAGGACAAAGATAATGTTTAATAGAAGAGGATGGTAGTGAATGGATGGTAATCAAGTTAGAAGAAGGTGAAATAAATGATTATGGTTATGGTAGAGTGATTGTAATGTGATGATTTATGAAGGTTCTAAACTGTGCACAACAAGTGAGAATTGAGTTTAGAGGAGAGCAAGTATGATTGTGGAAGATTATTTGTAGCCGAATAACGAGTTCAAACCGTGTGGTTCCATAGTCCTGAATGTAACGGTTCTCAGGCGCTAGGCAGCTTGATGGCTGTTACCAGAAAATTAGATTCGCCTCTATGTTTGGGGCCATTAATGGTTGATATAAGAGGATGGTAGTGAATGGATGGGAATCTAGTTAGAAGGTGAAATAAATGATTATGGTTATGTAAAGGGTTGTTTGTGTTTGTATGAAGAAGGCTAGAGCCGGAACGTCACATCGTTGTTAACGTTAAGTAATAAAGCTGTTCCTACTTTTTTCCTAGTTTATACATTTTGCTTTCAGTTCAGTGCTACAAAAATCTTATACAAGTTATTGTTTCAGGCATTTGCACGATGGTGTTTTCAAGTAGTTTAGGTTGTGGTTAAATTTTCAGGCAATTTAGATCATGGTTAAACTGTACTCAGTTTTATTGATTTGAAAGCAATTTTAATAAACAATGTAAAATGGCAGATATATTTGCGAACGATGAAGAAGAAGAAGATGAAGGCAGATATATTTAATTCATCTGTTTCTAACATTCAGAAAACTAACATATATCATGGAATGAATGATCTAAAATGAAATACTTCTTTGGTGCATCATATCCATTAGTATTTCTTGCAGGTGTCATTCAATAATGTTTGATTACGATGTGATGTGGCGTATTAACTTTCCCCGGCTGGTAGCATTATTGGAAATAAAAAGCACTGAAATATTGATTGAAGTTATCTGCCCCCAGGGCTACTCAGAATCATATTATAGCAACTGTACTGTGGTATTTTTTAGTTGTTTTGTAATACAGCTGTGTCAGCAAAAATGTTGACTATCAAGCTAGTATATCAGATTGATGTCTGCTGGCTGCAGGTACTGGATGAAATCAGCAGACACTTTAGTCCAGTATAAGCTTGAGCATATTCTCATTTAGAGGTGTGGGATATGAGTCAGAAGCAGTTTTTTTTTTGTAGAGAAGGAGGTAGATCAGTGCTATGTATGGAGAAACTGGGGTCAGAGTTGAAGGTGTGGCATGCTGATTCCACAATTCCCATTATCTTAGTCTTGATTTTCACATGATGTCTGATATTCTTTTCATTCAAAAACTAGCTGTGTCTGTAGTGTGACTTTTTTTTGTTCCATGCCCTGCATATTTTGAGAATAGCATGAGGGCATTTTGACAAGGTGAAACATAATGAAATTATTAAAATGCTTGAAGACATCAATATAGACGGCAAAGACCTGAGGACTGTAAAACATCTATACTGGCAGCAAGAAGCAGCAGTTCGAGTTGAAAATAGGATTGGAAAATATCAGCCTATAAAACAAGGGGTGCGACAAGGATGTGTACTATCTCCAGACCTTTTTTCTCTGTATAGCGAGAATATTCTAAGAACAATCATCACAGAACCAGGCATAAAAATTGGAGGATACAATATTAACAACCTTCGCTATGCTGACGACACAGTACTGATAGCTGAGAACCAACAAGACCTGCAAAATCTCTTGGATAAAGTCGCCAAAGAAAGTGAACAGAAAGGCCTTACTTTCAACATCAAAAAGACAGAGACTATGGTTATATCTAAGAAACAGAATCCACCAGCATATTAAACGGAACTATTCTAAAGCAGGTGCAGAAATTCAAATACCTTGGAGCAGTAATAACTTCAGATGGGAAATGCACAACAGAAATTAGGAACAGAATAGGCCAAGCAAAGACTGCATTTCAGAGAATGAGAAACATATTAGCTAACACATCTTTATCAATGAATGTTAGAAAATGAGTCCTAAAATGCTATATTGAACCTATCTTGTTATATGGAAGTGAATCATGGACAATAGGCAAGTCTGCACAAAAATCATTGGAAGCAGCAGAAATGTGGTTTATTAGAAGAATGTTGCGAATCCCCTGGACAGCAAAAATAACTAATGAAGAATGTATGAGAAGAGCTGGAGAGACAAAAAAACCTTGTCAAAAAGATAAGAGAGAGACAATGTACTTTCATAGGACATGCAATGAGAAGAGGGGGCATTGAAAATATTATAAGAACAGGAAAATAGAAGGAAGAAGATCAAGAGGAAGACCAAGAGAAATGATACTGGACAGTCTGACGGGATGATGTGAGAGGAGATCACCAAGTGAGCTGATGGCCTGCATGAAGGATCGGATACTCTGGAGAAGCATAATAGCCAACGCCAGTCGGCACGGCACATGATGATGATGATGAGGAGGATAAAGAGTGCCCGTGTGGTTACCAGAGCCCCCAGGAAGAATAGGACCATTGCCACCTTCCAAACAAATAGGACCACTGACACCTTCCAAACAAATAGGACCACTGACACCATCCAAACAAATAGGACCACTGACACCATCCAAACAAATAGGACCACTGCCACCATCCAAACAAATAGGACCACTGACACCATCCAAACAGATAGGACCACTGCCACCATCCAAACAAATAGGACCACTGCCACCTTCCAAACAAATAGGACCACTGCCACCTTCCAAACAAATAGGACCACTGCCACCTTCCAAACAAATAGGACCACTGCCACCTTCTAAACAAATAGGACCACTTACATCTTCCAAACAAATAGGACCACTGACACCTTCCAAACAAATAGGACCACTGACACCTTCCAAACAAATAGGACCACTGACACCTTCCAAACAAATAGGACAACTGACATGGAATCATCAAGGAAATAGAAAATGAGGAAGACCTAGGCTTACTTAGAGAAGAGAAATTATGACAGTGCTCAGAGACAAGGGTTGCACATGGAAGAAAGCAGAGAATAATTCCAAGAACAGGGATGACTGGAGAACCTTTATCTGTGGCCTATGCTCTCAAGAGAGTGAAAGGTGATGATGATACGATCTGATTTGACAGCCAGTGGCCCATAATTGACATGCAAATGTTAGGGTTAACAAACCATAGTTGACCTGTCCCACTGTTCTTTTGGTACCCCCAATAACAGGCCTAGCCAGACCAAAGGAGCAAGGAAGAAAATGGCCACCATAATCTGTGCCCAATCCAGCACAGCGCTGTTCCTCAACATCTTCATTTCATCATTTACAAAGAACACCAGCTCATAGTTTCAGGGAGACAGAAGAGTAGAATAGCTTTGTTCCAAAATCCTTACACTGATATTTTCAGGTTTTTTTTTTTTCATGGAGATATTGTCCATCTTGTTTCCTTATGTTTTTTTTTTTTTGTTTCTTTGGTTGTTCTTTTCAGAGTATTTTCTTGTACTCTCTGTTCCTTTTGGTTAATGAGTACTTTTTTTTGGTTTTGTATTTCTGTTTTTGTGGATCTGTTTCTTCTTTGGTTAATGAGTACTTTCTTGGTTTTGGGTTTCTTTCTATGGATCTGTTTCTTATTTGGTTAATGAGTACTTTCTTTAGTTTTGTATTTCTGTTTGGATCTGTTTCTCTTTATGTTAATGAAAACTTTCATTGGTTTTGTATTTCAGTTTCAGTGGATCTCATTTCTCATTTGACCTTTCACTTGTTCTTTTATATTCTTATATCTAAAAATTTGGGTGTCTATGTAGGGAAATGAAGAGCATATAAGCACATTACCATGTGAAGAAATACAGACGTGTGAACCTGAAATAGAGGAACTAGACTTAGAAGTCATCTACGATATCACACTTCAACAAAACAACAAAGCATCTGGTTCAGATGGAATTGCTGCAGAATTGATTAAGGAAAGAGGTCTAAATCTACATGAACAGTTATGTGCACTAATACAGCAAATATGGAGAGAAGAAAAACTCCCTAGTGAATGGAGAGAATCATTACTGATCCCAGTATTCAAAAAAGGCGATAAGAGCAAGTGTGAAAACTACAGAGGAATATCCTTACTACAAACAAGCTACAAAATACTATCTATTATACTTTTAAATGGATTAAAACCATAAAGGGAGAACATACTGGGAGACTATCAAGCAGGTTTTAGGAAGAATAGATCAACTGTATACCAAATATTTTATCTACAAAATACTGGGAATATGGAAAAGAAGTACATAATATCTTCATTGACTTCAAGAAAGCCTGTGACAGCATAGACAGGAGCCGCTTATGGGAAATTATGAAAGAATTTTGAGATACCTAAATCAGTTTGACCAGAACATACATGGAGGATGCACAAAATATAATAAAATATAAAGGAAGAAAGTCATAACCCTTTTATATAAGAACTGGTTTAAAACAAAGTGATACATTATCTCCATTACTATTCAACCTAGTACTAGAAAAGGTAATCAGAAAAGAGAAAGAAGAAAGCAGTACAGAAAAACAAGCTAAAATACTAGGATACGCTGATAACATCAGCCTAGTTGGGGAAACTATGCAAGAAGTCATCAATACCTGAATACACCTGAGAGATGTGGCACTAAAAGTGGGGCTGACCATTAACCAAGATAAGTTGAGTATATGAAGATATCAAGAGACCAGACGCAGAATGATCCAGATTATATAAATGTTGGAGATATGATCATTAGGAAAGCAGAAACATACAAATATCTAGGCACAACCTTCAACAGAAGCAACATAGTAAGTCAGAAAATTGAAAGTAAGAGTATAGATAGGAAATAAAATATACTTCGCCTTGCAGCACCTGTTAAAATTCAAAATCCTGTCTCAAAACACAAAAATAACAATCTGCAAAACTATAATAAGACCAGCCATCATGTATGGATCAGAAACGTGGAGTACAACAAAGAAAGATGAACAACTATTGCAGATCCTAGGAGGAATCTTTGGGCTCTTAAAGGATACCAACAGTGGAGAATGGAGAGCTAGAAAGAACACTGAACTTATTTAAATCCCAACGAATTATAAATGTCTTGAAACTGAACAGACTATGCTGGTCAGGCCATGTAGAGAGAATGAAAGAGAACAGACAAATTAAAATTATGTATGCACAAGAGATGCAGGAAACAAGATCAAGGGGTAGACCAAGACAGAGATGAAAAGACAACATAGAGGAGGATGTAAAAAAAATTTGTGTCACCAACTGGAGAGAGAAGATTAGGAATAGAGAGGAATAGAGGTGAACTTTATCTGCAGCAATGAGCCTTAATGGCTCGGAAAGCTGGAGAAGAAGAACTGTAGGGTAGTGGTTAGTGTACTGATCTCTTATGGTGGTGACTGGTAACTGGTGATTGGTGGTGACTGGTAACTGGTGATTGGTGGTGACTGGTAACCGGTGATTTGTGTTGACTGTTAACTGGTGATTGATGGTGACATGTAACTGGTGATTGGTGGTGACTGGTAACTGGTGATTGGTAGTGACTGGTAACCGGTGATTGGTAGTGACTGGTAACCGGTGATTGGTGACTCAGCCTTGCCAGAAGGAACTCTGTCAACCCCTACAATAAAAACATTTACCCATCTTGGGGAAGACTATCAGCCACCATTGACCCCATCATTATTGGGTGTACAGAGGAAAAATAAAGACATTAACATGTTCCTCATATGTCTCAGAGATATGATTCATTGTGTAGGAATAATCAACTCTAGCAAAGCTGCTGTGTGACTGGTTGCTTGTACAAGAATTTGTCATTGTCATGAAGTGCAGAAACATAGCATCCTTTTTTTTTTATGAAGGCATGTCACTTGTCACTCTTATTGTGAAATAGGACCCAGTACCAAATGTGATACCTGAGACCAAGAGTTTTGTTGTCCTGTTAGAGTTAGATATTAACAGATTGCTTGAGTCTGTCTGTCTGCCATAGTTTTATGTGGTTTTGGATACAATACTTTGTTTTGTACATTTGTTACTGTAGACTACACTCAGTAGTGGAGTTGACATGATACTGTAACTGCTCTTCATCTGAGGTAACTTATTTCTAAGTTTGGTGATTAAGTTTTGTGAGGGAGATGTGCACACACAGGCACATTTAAGATAATGAGTGGTAGGTTGTATTTTATAATAGTTATCTGTGTTGACATATGAAAGGTCCATATTTATATGTGAAATGTTCATGATTTTATATAGTCTTATGGGTTTTATATGACAACCTCTCCGGGGAACAACTGTGTTATGAACATACTTATCTTAACATAGTCTTTGTGAGACAGGGAACATAGATGTTTGCTTAAAAACTCTGACCTGCTTCTGTAGCCCAGAAACCTGTAGCAGTCAACACTAATTGTAATTGTTATTTTTGTTAAATGTAATGTCAGGTTGATGGACAGATGTGAACATGGAGATTGCCGGCGGGAATGAGGAAAATCTGGTGTGAAACCAGTGGATCCAGTACGTGACAAACCTATGGGTCTTTACAACAATGGCTATCAGAATGATGTAAACAAAACAGAGCCAGCAGACTATAGGTGGTGGGGAATGGATATCATCGAGGCACTCATCACATTCCTCATTCCAAAGTTGGAGTGTCTCCAGAAGCTGAAAAACAAAGTTTTGGCCAGACCAGCCTATACCACTGTCTTCATAGCAGTCCGAGCAAGACCACAGTCTGCCCTAGCAAGGAAAGGTGCTGAAGTCAGAGGTACCCAGCCAAAAGGCGCATAGCAAAAATTGGTAACAGACATCATCGCCAGTGTGCATACGAAGAAGAAGAAGAAGATATAAAAACCATGTATTTATGTGTGAAATTTTCATAATTTTATTTGAAACCCTCATGTTTGATATAAATTCTCAACATTCACAGGTACATTCGAGCAGGCACAGAGCTTACTTGGGATTATAATTATGAGGTGGGCAGCGTGCCAGACAAGGTTCTCTACTGCTACTGTGGCTCCCCCATGTGTCGTGGTCGTTTATTATAACAAACAGACAGCTTTATCAGTCATTTTAGTAGCTAAGGATTATTTTGATCATCAGACTGCATTTTCTTTGTTTATGATAATTTGCACATTCAGAGTTCTGATTTTTCTTTTGCGTGTATGATTTCTGTAGTTTTGTTTGAGACTGGGATATTGGAATATACTGTGAACCAGTGTTAAAATCATGGCACATTTGTATATATATATACAGTTCAAAAAAAGAAACGCAACACTGCTGTAGTCGTAATGGACACCAAATTTCAAACTTGTATCAGAATTTTATTTTATGGAATTAATGTTTCAATCTTGGCATGAAGAAACTTTAAGACTTTAACAGTGAAATGATGTTCATTAAATTTGGTTTGGACTTTCATTCTTTGCACCTGAGGCCTCCATTTCAGTAAGGTGGATGACCTCCTCTGTCCTGTATCAGAGAACGACATCTCCAAGATATGGATCTGATTAGCTGTTGGATCTGTTGTGGGATGGCTGCCCACTCTTCCCGTGGCGCAAGAGACAGCTGTCAAAGATTGGTTAGCACCACGTCTCGCTGGGGACTTGTTTGTTAAGTTCATCCCATAAGTGTTCTATTGGGTTCATGTCTCATGACATGGATGGCCACGGAAGAACTGGGTAGTGAGTTCTGCCACATGAAGTCGAGGGTTATCCTGCTGAAAAATAGACCCTGGTGCAGCTAGAAGTGGAAGGACATGAGGACAAATAATTTTAGCGATGTTTCATTGGGTATTCAGGCATCTTTCATTTTGCACTAGGTCACTTCTTCCCATGAAATTGATCGTCCCCCACACCAATACATCTCCACCACCATGTGGAGGAGCCTCATCCATGCAGTTCTGGGCGTAGCACTCATGGACTCTGCAGTAAACTCTTCTCCGTCTGTTGTGTTGCTGGAACAGAAAGAATGATTCATCACTAAACCAAACCCTTCTTCAGTCATTCGCAACAGTCCGTTGACAGTGCTGGTTCGCCCACTGCATTCAGTTCTGGCGATGTTGAGGACACAGATGCAGATCGATTCCTGAGGTGACAAAGCCGTATAAAGCAGTCTTCAGCAGGAGTTGTGACTATGGGTCTTCCACTGAATGGCCGACTTGCAACTGAGCCATTTTTTAAAAATCATCTCCAAAGACAACTAATGGTGCTTTTACACATTAAATTGTCTGACCACTACACTTTGTAACTGTCCAGTCTGTAAACATCCAGTGATGATGAGTCGTTGTTCTGTGGTGAGATGAGCATACTTGCGCACTGAATTTTCAAATGAATTGATTCAGGGAGCATCAATCTTTTATAGGCATTCAATAACATGGTCAGTGAGTTTTGTGTTCAGTAAGTTTGACAAGATTTTCATGAACCTGTCATAAGTTATTGTCAAAAATGCTGTTTTGACTAGTACATTTCATGTCAGCATGTGAAGCTGATGTCCAAGTGAATGTTTCAGGCAGTTTGCCCTTGTCTGATAGCAAACTTCAGTTTAAATCGCAACATCGTATTTGTTGCGTTTCTTTTTTTTAACAGTATTTAACCAGGGCATTATTGTGTGGTTGTATGTATATTCTTTGAGCTGAATTATACTGGATAAATATGTTTATATGATGTTTTGTATGTCTTTGATACATGAAGAAGGCATTTTGGCAGTTTGAGATTTCCCCCCCCCCCCCAAAATATTACTGTGTCATCTGATCTTACCAACTTGTATAAAATCAGCCTTTATTCACTTATACAGTGTTTCCGTTACAGCAGTCACTGTTACATTCATTTCTCGACAGCTGCAGAATGCATGGACCAATAAGCAGCCAGGAAAACCAGCCAATCACAAAATGAAGAAAGTTTGAATACATTTGTTCTAATTTACATTCATCATCATCAGGTGCTGACTGGTGTTGACTATTATGCTTCTCCAGAGTACACGATCCTTCATGCAGGCCATCAGCACAGTTGGTGATCTCCTCTCACACCATCCTGTCAGACTATCCAGTATCATTTCTCTTGGTCTTCCCCTGGCTCTTCTTCCCTCTGTTTTTCCTGTTGTTATAATATTTTCTATGCACCCTTTTCTCATTGCATGTCCTATGAAAGTACATTGTCTCTCTCTTATTTATTTGACAAGATTTTTTTCTATCTCCAACTCTTCTCAAACATTCTTCATTAGTTATTTTTGCTGTCCAGGGGATTTGCAACATTCTTCTAATAAACCACATTTCTGCTGCTTCCAATGACTTTTGTGCAGACCTTCCTATTGTCAGTGATTCACTTCCATATAACAAGATAGGTTCAATATAGCATTTTAGGACTCATTTTCTAGCATTCATTGATAAGGATGTGTTGCATAATATGTTTCTCATTCTCTGAAATGCAGTCTTTGCTTGGCCTATTCTGTTCTTAATTTCTGTTCTGCATTTCCCATCTGAAGTTATTACTGCTCCAGGGTATTTGAATTTCTGCACCTGCTTTAGAATATTTTCATTTAATTTTATACTGCATGTTGGTGGATTCTGTTTCTTAGATATAACCATAGTCTCTGTCTTTTTGATGTTGAAAGTAAGGCCTTTCTGTTCACTTTCTTTGGCGACTTTATCCAAGAGATTTTGCAGGTCTTGTTGGTTCTCAGCTACCAGTACTGTGTCGTCAGAATACTGAAGTTTGTTAATATCGTATCCTCCTACTTTTATACCTGGTTCTCGAATGATCATTTTTAGAATATTCTCGCTGTACAGAGAAAAAAGGGCTGGAGATACATTACATATGCTAAAGATCTCACTCATTTATGTGTCATTGAGTGTTTCTTACCTGAAGTTTGGTGAAGTGACTGAATGTTCTAGTGGTGACTGAATTTTGCAGAACTGACTGAATGGAAGTAGTGGTAGCGAGTATGAATGAGATTAGACTTTAATTTTGAAGCAGAAAAATAAATGTTACAAATGTTGTAACTGATTTGATAGAAAGGATAAATGACTGGTTTAAAACACTGGATATGACTGAATGTTGTATATCTTACAAATGTTGTAACTGATTTGATAGAAAGAATAAATGACTGGTTTATAACACTAGATATGACTGAATGTTGTATATCTCACAAATATTTGATGGAAAAAAAGAAATGACTGGGTTAAGACACAAAATGTGACTGAGTGTTGAATGTCACACAAATGTTGTAACTGATGGAGAGAGAAAAGCGACTGGTTTAAAACACTGGATATAACTGAATGTTGTATATCTTACAAATGTTGTAGCTGATTTGATGGAAAGAGATAAATCACTGAAATAGAGATAACAAGAGTTAGAAAAAACAGATATGACCAGTTGCTGTATTCCTTCCAAACATTTTGTCCGTATGACTTGAAGACGTCAGACAAGATTAAAGAACTATTTGACATCTGTCACTCATTGAGGTCTGGTATTCATATATGAAAAAAAAATTGTTCAGACTTAACAAAATAATTTGTGTAATTTTAAAAATCTGTTTTTTTTTTTTTTGGTTTTAAATTTGTGTAAACAGATAGAAATAGTTTTTTGCTGTTTATGAAATTTAAACTAAATTTGTATGTTGAAACTAAAAAATACATTTTTTGTACTGCCATTTGTTTTGTTTTGTTTTTTTTTTTTTAACTTTGAGAGGGAGTGGTGTTATTATTATTGTTTTTAATGAACTTCTTATACTAGAAAGATTGTTATAAAATGAACTTTCACGTCAGCACCATTGTTTGGTGTCACAAACAGTCCTCAGTATATACATGTATCATTTTTTTTTTTAAATCAGCCCTGTTGTCACTTTTCTCAGACTCTGTTATGTTAGACTGTTCATTGTTTCTCTCTCAGTCTTCCTCTGCCACTCTTTCAATTTATATTTCCCATTATTGTGATGTTCTCCTGGTATTTTTTTTATGGACTGATAGCAGTTTATTGTGAGGGAAATAAATGTATTTTTAGCGTGTATAAACTGCCATATTGGTAGAAAGATACTGCAAGTCATCAATGAGAGATTTGTCTGTCAGTGGCAAGAGCTAGGGAAAAAATCACACAGACATTAGTAGCCAAGATGTATCTTTATTTGAGGAAGAAATGAGGGCCATGTTTAAAGATAAGGATCCAGGTGCCAGGAAATATAAGGATCCAAGTGCCAAGAAAGATAAGGATCCAAATGCCAGGAAAGATAAGGATCCAAGTGCCAGGAAAGATAAGGACCCAAGTGCCAAGAAAGATAAGGATCCAAGTGCCAGGAAAGATAAAGATCCAAGTGCCAGGAAAGATAATGACATATGTGCCAGGAAAGATAAGGATCCAAGTGCCAGGAAAGATAATGACATATGTGCCAGGAAAGATAAAGATCCAAGTGCCAGGAAAGATAATGACATATGTGCCAGGAAAGATAAGGATCCAAGTGCTGGGAAAGATAAAGACCCAAGTGCCAGGAAAGATAAGGACCCAAGTGCCAAGAAAGATAAGGACCCAAGTTCCAGGAAAGATAAGGATCCAAGTGCCGGGAAAGATAAGGACCCAAGAGCCATGAGACTGGTGCTCACAGCACAAAACACTGCATGACACTAGCCTGGCCTAATATGCAAGTCTAGCTTTGTTAGAACCGGCCATGGGAGAAGCAGCTGAGAGCAAAATAAGACTGTGTGAATCTTACAACTGGCTCCTGCCTGCTTCGAAATTATTTTCCATGAAGAAAGGTGCCATTAGTAAGTATGTTCAAAAATATACCTAGAACTAAAACAAACTTTTGTGTTAACCAAAAAAAAAAAATGTGGTGCATCACCTGCAGTAAAATCTTCGGGTCCATAAAGGATGTCAGCAGTCAGGAATGGAGAGCTAGAAAGAACATTAACAGCTTATTTAAGTCACAGAGGATTATAGTGTCTTGAAACTGAACAGGTTCTGCTGGTTAGGCCTTTTAGAAAGAATGGAAGAGAACAGACAAGGAAAAATGATGTATGTACAAGAAGTGAAGGAAACAAGACAGAGAGGTAGATCAAGACAGAAATGGAGAGACAACATAGAAGAGGATATAAAGGAAATTAGTGTCACCAACTGGAGAGAGAAGATTAGGAATTGAGAGGAATGGAGGTGAACGTTATCTGCAGCAATTAGCTTTAATGGCTCGGAAAACTGAAGAAGAGGAATCAACTAGTAAAATTAACTGAAGCAAGATTGATGGAGACTGTCAATGTGGTTTCAAGGGTAACTCACCGACGGAGATTGCTTAGTGTGGTTTCAAGGGTAACTCACTGACGGAGATTGTTTAGTGTGGTTTCAAGGGTAACTCACCGACGGAGATTGTTTAGTGTGGTTTCAAGGGTAACTCACCGACGGAGATTGTTTAGTGTGGTTTCAAGGGTAACTCACCGACGGAGATTGTTTAGTGTGGTTTCAAGGGTAACTCACCGACGGAGATTGTTTAGTGTGGTTTCAAGGGTAACTCACCGACGGAGATTGTTTAGTGTGGTTTCAAGGGTAACTCACCGACGGAGATTGTTTAGTGTGGTTTCAAGGCTAACTCACCGACGGAGATTGTTTAGTGTGGTTTCAAGAGTAACTCATTGATGGAGATTGTCAATTTGGTTTCAAGAGTAACTCATTGATGGAGACTGTCAATGTGGCTTCAAGGGTAACTCATTGACACTTTGTAGTTCTTTTGGCGAAAAAGCGCTCTCGAGTTCCGTGCGTGGGGAGACAGGCTTTCGCTCCCTTCCCGGACGGCGAGAGTTAAGGTGTTTCGATGCAGAAGCAAGTGGTTTGTCCGTCGAGCGAAGCATGTAAACGGCTAGCCAGCCAGGTTCGTGATAACGATGTAGTACGGTTTTGTCGACCGATGGTCTCGAAATTGGCCCATCTCTCGCAAAGAGTATCGGGTCTGCAGTATGTAACGTGTGTTGTTTGCGGGTGGCCAGGCTTTCTCCTCCGCTCGTTAGAGCAGAGAGAGCCGCCCCCGCCGGTTAAAGGAAATGAAACGCCGCCGGGGTCGAAAGGGATCCGCTCTGAGCAGAGCGCTGTCTCCCTTGCCCCGCGTCGGTCTGTCGGCAGATATCCGACAAAGGTTCGGTGAAGAAAGCTATCTGGTTGATCCTGCCAGTAGTCATATGCTTGTCTCAAAGATTAAGCCATGCATGTCTAAGTTCACACTGTCTCACGGTGAAACCGCGAATGGCTCATTAAATCAGTCGAGGTTCCTTAGATGACACGATCCTACTTGGATAACTGTGGCAATTCTAGAGCTAATACATGCTTACCAAGCTCCGACCCTCGTGGAAAGAGCGCTTTTATTAGTTCAAAACCCAAACAGCCTCTGGCAGTCAAGTCCAGCTCCTGGCCTTCCCGTGGCAGAACTGTTTAAACTGACAGGAGAAGGGGCGAGGGCGAATATCTGGCGCCTGAAAACCAGTTACTTAGGGTAGATGAGTGTCACGTTTGGTAGCTCATCTGCCGCTGTTGGCGAGATCTTCAGCTGCCGTGCGTGGAGCGGTGCTCTTCCCGGCCAATGAAGAAATTTGCAAATGAGGTTGCCGCGCAGCATCACTGCGGAAAAGGTGGTTGAAAGAATAAAGCGAAGCAAACAGTCAAATCACGGCACCTCTGGTCTGGAGGTCGGCCACGTCCTGAGTGCAGTCATATCGTGTGAAATGCATGAACCGGTTTGTCCCAGAGGTTAAGTCACTGCTGGCTTGACTTCTCAAATGCCGCGCGTGGAGTGAAGCTCCTCCCGGTTAAGGAAGTAAATGCGGAAATAAAGGTTGCTGTGCGGCGCCGATGGGAAAAGGTGGTGGAAAGTGAAGTTTAACCTGGTATGTCCAGTAGTATCGCTACGAGAGCTATACCACGGCACCTCTGCTCTAGAGGCCGCCTACGTCCGAAATACACCTACACTGGTGAAATATGCCTAAACCGGCACACACCAGGGGTGGAACTCGATGGCTAGACATGTCATGCCACCTCCGCTCTAGAGGTCGGTAACGCCTGATAAACACCCATACTGGTGAATTTTGCCTAAACCGGCTCATACCAGGGGTGAATCTTGAAGGCTATGAATGTCACAGTACCTCTGCCCTAGAGGTCGGTCCCGTCCCAAACATGCCCATACTGGGAAATGCCTAAACCGGCTCAACCCAGGGGTAGAAGTCACTAGTGGCGAGGATTCGTCCTCCTGGACAAAAGCTCCATCCTGGTCACAACTAGGAAGGGTAGCGGCCACGACCGCAAAATGCTGAAGTCGGAGACACTGGACCAGGGAAGTCTAGATAGGCAACCACCTCTCACCCGGCGGGGATGTCTGCGTATCCTAATCACGCTGAGGTTTTCCGGTGAGAAAGTCCAACCCTGGACTGGATGGGCAACCACCTCTCACCCGGCGGTGATACACGGGTATCTCATAACACGTCGAGGTTTTCCGGTGAGAAAGTCCAACTCTGTCCTGGGTGGGCTAACGCCTCTCACCCAGCGGGGATGCACTGATATTCCAAACACGTCGAGGTCTTCCGGTGAGAAAGTCCAACCCTAGACCAAACTGGTGCAATGAAAACCACGGTGTCACGCAATCCCGCTTCCGAGACCCACCAAGAATACAGGCTAAAGCACTGTGATACTCTGAACCCCTTGTGGTCCTTCGTGGAACTCATGTGGTCTATTTTGGACCACACAGGGGACCACCGGACCTAACGAGGACCACATGTGTGAATTCAGTAGGTTCACAGTGCGGTTTTTGGTGGTAGAAGTGAACGAAGAAGAAGAAGACACTTTGTAACCTGGTATGAGTTGAAGTTTTTATTATTTCATTTTATCTTCGAAATTATATTATGTTGGCCAGGAGAATTAAAAAGATTAATCAATCACACTTTATCTACTCATCCGTGACCTTTGGGTGCTGATGGGCAGAGCAAATGTCAAATATGCCTTGGGTTCTCTAACAGGACAGCAGCAGAATCTCTCCAGTTCTCATGGTCTGCAGCAGCATTGCATGCCGTCTATCTTGGCTTCAGCATTTCTCCATCAGGTTATTTTCTGTCAGTCTCTGTTCCTTGCAGTCAGTCTCTGTTCCTTGCAGTCAGTCTCTGTTCCTTGCAGTCAGTCACTGTTCCTCACAGTCAATCTCTGTTCCTCACAGTCAATCTCTGTTCCTTGCAGTCAGTCTGTTCCCCACAGTCAGTCTGTTCCTCACAGTCACTCTCTGTTCCTCACAGTCACTCTGTTCCACACAGTCACTCTCTGTTCCTCACAATCACTCTCTGTTCTTCACAGTCACTCTCTGTTCCTCACAGTCACTCTCTGTTCCTCACAGTCACTCTCTGTTCCTCGCAGTCACTCTCTGTTCCTCGCAGTCACTCTCTGTTCCTCACAGTCACTCTCTGTTCCTCACAGTCAGTCTGTTTTAGATATGTTTCTTGCTCCTACATTCACCTGCTCAAAGCTCTCGTGTCATCCTTGCAGATAATAGAACCACAAGACGTGAACAAGTTGCAACTGGAGTGGAAAAAAATGGCGGTTTTATGTAGTTTATTGGATGAAATACGAGACAAACCTAGAATCAAATCAGGCAATTAGTTTCACTTTATCAGTGGCGGTGAATGATCTAATAAATGACTTTACAGGCTGTAATATTCACCTACAGGAACAAGGAACAGGATTTATTTATCTCAAGATGTGGACACTTCGGTGCTGGAATATTAATCTGCTGGAGCAAGGATTTATTTATCTCAAGATGTGGACACTTCGGTGCTGGAATATTAATCTGCTGGAGCAAGGATTTATTTATCTCAAGATGTGGACACTTCGGTGCTGGAATATTAATCTGCTGGAGCAAGGATTTATTTATCTCAAGATCTGGAAACTACAGGGCTGGTTTCATTTAGATCTTCAGAGCGTTTCATGTTTTCATTCCAAACTTAAAACAGGTGTAAGCTGGCCCCCCTTTGCCAAAACCAGATCAGGTAGATTTAAATTATACATCTATTTGAAGCATACGTAAAAACTGCATTATGTACATTTGTAAAATGAAACTAGGTCAAGGAAAAATGAAATGTTCCGGAAGATTGGGGGGGGGGGGGGGGGGGGTTGGTTTAAAGGGTGATAACTCAAAACTAATTTCCTGCACTGGGAGAGTGTAATGTAAAGAGAGACGGAATTTTAGTTGTTAATCTTTAGCACAGAAAAGTGTACAAGTCAGGGATTTAGATCATCTTTATGATATATACGTGTAATATTTTGCATTGGAAGATCAGGCAACATAGAGATTTAAATTTGTTTACCTCCAGCGGGGCGCTGAATATGTTAGAATTTGTTTACCTCCAACGGGGCGCTGAATACGTTAGAATTTGTTTACCTCCAACAGAGCACGTAATAATTTATGTTATGGTATTAATGTGTCCATACTTTCAGTTTAACTGTGCTAGTACAAACCAAGAATTTAAACTAACAAGAGGAAAGGTCGTGAAAGAGCCATATGATTTTGTTTATTCAACGTTCATTATGAAAACAATCAGAAAAAGAGCATGCGATAATCGTGCTCATGCCAGGCGGAACTCTTGGTGGTAACATCTGCAGAGCAGGCAGACAAAGTGCATCATGGGTAATCCCGAGGAGACATGCTTACTTTCTGTCTCCACAGGGTGGAGGTAAATTCTGTTGTAAGTCGCAACTGCCTTTCAGTTTATTGAAGAACAGATCTTGGAAACAAAATTGAAACAAACAGTATGAGAAAGTAATGAATTAACGAATACTAATTTAAGTACATCGGTAATAATAATCAGAAGTTAGTCAGATATTTACACGGCACTTTGAAATAAAAATGATAAATCGAAAACAGGAAAATCGAACTATTTATTTGGCCATCCCTCATTAAATTCAGCATTCATTCCACTGCTGTAAGTAATAACATCATGGAATCAGCATAAATTGATAGAACAAACTTGATTTGTTATTAACATTCAGAATAAAGATTCTTCTAAGAAAAGATTTTATTATCATTGCATCAGTGGTTCCCAGCCTTTTTATAGCAACATTGCTATAACAACAGTAAACCAGCAATGGTCATTAAACCACAACCCTAAACCAGCAACGTTGCGTGATCTGCTACAGTAAACCAGCAATGGTCATTAAACCACAACCCTAAACCAGCAACGTTGCGTGATCTGCTACAGTAAACCAGCAATGGTGCGTAAGCCAGGACCCTATACCAGCAATAATGTGTGATCCATGACAGCAAACCAGCAGTGGTACATGACCTGCAACACTAAACCAGCAATTATGTGTGGCCCGTGAATTATCAGAGAGACACATATATTCACGACCCCAAAGACGTCCTTGGCCATAGATCGCGACTTGGGTCGCTGATCACTGATCTACACGAATATTATCACTTGCAAAAGATAAAATTAGACTTTTCAAAGTAGCAGAACAACCCAGTATCTGGCTGAAGCTGGAACTGTCCAGGTCTGATCCAGGCCCAAATTTAGCTCAAGGAAATTTGCTTATATGGTCACTGACCCTCTTTTGATTTGCTTAATATATTTGCACAAAAGTGTACAATGAATTTCTTCACCGTCTTTATGCTGTTTACTTAGTTCATGAACCAAAAGATGGGCTTTCATTTGACCACTGGTAATGATAAAGTTCTGAGACCCCAATTTCGTTAAAAGTTTAGTGTGTCCTTTTTTCATTTTGTATGCAGTGAACTCCCTCCCAGCATCAATCTTCAAGAATCTTGAGAACATATGGCATTCAAAAGTTATAAGCTCAAAAACCAAGTTAAGATTATTCAATTCAAATGTAATATCCACCCTCATTTATGCGTGCGAAGGCTGGAAAACAACTAAAGAAATAGACAAGAAATTAGACTTTTTTGAAAATAAATGCCTAAGGAAAATACTCGGCGTCAAGTGGAACGAATTCAAGAACAATGCGGAGATAAGACAGATGACTGAACAACAACCAGTCTCATGGGTGATCAGGAAAAGGAGATGGACATATTTTGGTCACGTAATGAGAAGAAACGATCAAAGAATCCCAAATCAAGCTATCAAGTGGAACACAACAGGCCGAAGAAAAAGAGGCAGACCAAGGGACACTCTAAAGAGGACATTGTTAAGAGAGGCCAAGTTAACAGGCATAAAATCCTTTGATGAGGTTGAAAAGCTCGCCGAAAACAGGAAAAATTAGCAAACTACCTTGCGAGCCCTATGTGACGTTTAAGGGATATATATAAGAATAAAGGTAATATTTGGAAGACAACCTGTACTAAAGAAAAGCAGTCCCTGAAAGAGAACGTGTAGAGTGGAAAAGTAATGTATAGGAAACATGTACAAAAGGAAAATTATGTCACTGAGACATGTACAAAAGAAGAGTAACGCCTGGATGATATGTACAAAAGGAAAGTAATGTCTGCTGAGAGACATGTACAAAAGCAAAATTATATTCTAGGACATAGTTTCTGGCACAAGAGAATTGAAGAATGACTTTCCAAAGGTATGAAGGAAATGAGTATGCACAACATACAGATACTCAAGGTGGTGTCGAGCAGCAAAAGGCTGAGAAGCCGTGGTCTAGAAGACGTAAATAATAGAAAATTCTATCAAAACCCGCACCAAAGAAATGCAACGTCAAACAGACAACACAGAGATACAAAAAAATACATAAAGACCACCGATTTTCCTGAAACTGTTTACCGGACAAATCTTTCGAAGTGGATGAAATTACGACAAATTGTTTATTAAGCAGCTCATTATGATGACTAAATTTGACAAAACTTGGAGATTTTTATTTACATTGCATTTATTGAGCGACATGTCCTTGTACGAACTCCCTGTAACTGCGAACTGTTGTTCTCTGCACCCGATGCTGTAGAGGTGTTGAGGCACAGCATCGTATCGGCGTGGGAGCGGGTTATGGTGGCTATTTTTTCAGTTCCGGAGCACAGCTAAAAAGCAGGGGCTGTGCACTGCTTCTCTAGCAGACTCCACCACCACGGGGACTATGGCGATCGTTAGCCAGGCTAGGCCTGTTACTGGGGGTAACACGGAGAGATGGGACAGGGTCTTGGTCAGCTATGGTTCGCTAACCCTGACGCTAGCATATCAGCTATGGGTCACTGATAGACTCATCGGACAGGCGTCTCCACCCCCCAGCGGCATGTCCTGACAGTAGTGATGTTACCTCACAAGAGTAATCAATCTATCGTTTCAGTCATTTTATATAAATTTTTGCTTAATTTACATAATTTAACCATAGATGAATTTAATTTTTTTATAAGCATCTACATTTTTTCCACATTAGATTCTAGAAAATCGGTGGTCTTGATCTAGGTGTATCTAGAGCATTACAGGGAGGGCAAGAAAGCGGTTCACTGCTTGCTCCCAAAGTGCAGCTGAAATAGGTTTTGCAGTCATCGGTGACGTCTGGGTAGACACCATCAAGTCTTCCTTCACAGCGATTACACTTGGCCGTCCGCCCAGCTTGTCTGAGAAACACATGCACGAGAAGAAAGAATATAAGAATTATATTAGATGTAATACATATTACAGCTAGGAGTAATACACATTACAGCCAAGCGTGTCTTAACATTCCTCTCTAATCTATGCGAGTAATGTTCAGGATTAAAGTACACATAGTAGAATTAAGCATTTTTTTATATTAGTACTTTCAATAAAATTAACTTTCACCCGCCATATATACTTATATACATAGATTTCCATGGGTTGGTTGGGGCCCCATGCACTTGGGGCACCTGGGCAGTCCACAGGTGGGCCTACGCGTTAAAACGGCACTGATTACGGCTAGATTTAACACACATCATAGTTAGATGTAATATACATTACGGCTAGATTTAACACACATCATAGTTAGATGTAATATACATTACGGCTAGATTTAACACACATCATAGTTAGATGTAATATACATTACGGCTAGATTTAACACACATCATAGTTAGATGTAATACATTACGGCTAGATTCATAACACACACCACGCCTAGATGTAATACACACCACGGCATGATGTCATATACACTACTATCATCATCATCATCAGGTGCCGTACCGACTGGCGTTGGCTATTATGCTTCTCCAGGGTACACGATCCATCATGTAGGCCATCAGCTCAGTTGCTGATCTCCTCTCACACCATCACGTCAGACTGTCCAGTATAATTTCTCTTGGTCTTTCTCTTGATCTTCTTCCTTCTATTTTTCCTGTTGTTATAATATTTTCAATGCCCCCTCTTCTCATTGCATGTCCTATGAAAGTACATTGTCTCTCTTTTTTTTTTTTTTTTTGACAAGATTTTTTTGTCTCTCCAGTTCTTCTCACACATTCTTCATTAGTTCTTTTTGCTGTCCAAGGGATTCGCACCATTCTTCTAATAAACCACATTTCTGCTGCTTCCAATGATTTTTGTGCATACTTGCCTATTGTCCATGATTCACTTCCATATAACAAGATAGATTCAATATAGCATTTTAGGACTCGTTTTCTAACATTCATTGATAAAGATGTGTTGGATAATATATTTCTCATTCTCTGAAATGCAGTCTTTGCTTGGCCTATTCTGTTCCTAATTTCTGTTCTGCATTTCCCTTCTGAAGTTATTACTGCTCCAAGTTATCTGAATTTCTGCACCTGCTTTAGGATAGTTCCATTTAATTTTATACTGCATGTTGGTGGATTCTGTTTCTTAGATATAACCATAGTCTCCGTCTTTTTGATGTTCAAAGTAAGGCCTTTCTGTTCACTTTCTTTGGCGACTTTATCCAAGAGATTTTGCAGGTCTTGTTGGTTCTCAGCTATCAGTACTGTGTCGTCAGCATACCGAAGGTTGTTAATATTGTATCGACTAATTTTTATGCCTGGTTCTGTGATGATTGTTCTTAGAATATTCTCGCTGTACAGAGAAATAAGGAATGGAAACAGTACACATCCCTGTCGCACCCCTTGTTTCATAGGTTGATATTTTCCATAATACACACTACGGCTAGATGTAATATACACTACAGCATGATGTCATACACACTACAGCTAGATGTAATATACACTACAGCATGATGTCATACACACTACGGCTAGATGTAATATACACTACGGCATGATATCATACACACTACGGGTAGATGTAATATACACTGTGGCATGATGTCATACACACTACGGCTAGATGTAATATACACTACAGCATGATGTCATACACACTACGGCTAGATGTAATATACACTACAGCATGATGTCATACACACTACGGCTAGATGTAATATACACTACAGCATGATGTCATACACACTACAGCTAGATGTAATATACACTACAGCATGATGTCATACACACTACGCCTAGATGTAATATAGACTACAGCATGATGTCATACACACTACAGCTAGATGTAATATACACTATAGCATGATGTCATACACACTACAGCTAGATGTAATATACACTACAGCATGATGTCATACACACTACAGCTAGATGTAATATACACTACAGCATGATGTCATACACACTACAGCTAGATGTAATATACACTACAGCATGATGTCATACACACTACGGGTAGATGTAATATACACTACAGCATGATGTCATACACACTACGGGTAGATGTAATATACACTACAGCATGATGTCATACACACTACGGCTAGATGTAATATACACTCTACGGCATGATGTAAAACACACTTCGGCTAGATGTAATACACACTACGGCTAGATGTAATATACACACTACGGCTAGATGTAATATACACTCTACGGCATGATGTAAAACACACTTCGGCTAGATGTAATACACACTTCGGCTAGATGTCATACACACTACGGCTAGATGTCATACACACTACGGCTAGATGTAATATACACACTACGGCAAGATATAATATACACACTACGGCTAGATGTAATACACACTATGGCTAGATGTAATACACACTATGGCTAGATGTCATACACACTACGGCAAGATGTAATATACACACTACGGCTAGATGTAATATACACACTACGGCTAGATGTAATATACACACTACGGCAAGATGTAATACACACTACAGCTAGATGTAATACACACTACGGCTAGATGTAATACACACTACGGCTAGATGTAATACACACTACTTCTAGATGTTTGACAGTACAACTCAACATTACCATCAGCTGTTCTTTGTTTTGGTCAGTTAGTCCTGAAGTGAGTTGTACTGCCCTCCAACCTTTTGGAAGGTGGGGGTGGAATTGGGGAAGGGGTGGGGGGAGGGCTGGGAGTAAACGAGGCAATAGCCCAAGAAAAGGTAGGGAACAAATGGTCTATGCCAGTGGTTCCCATTTATTTGTCCGCGGACCCCCCACCACCAATATATATATCCATCAGCGTTCTGCGGTTGATAGTGCCTCCCCTGTGTTGGTTGACAAGCCCTGTCGCACGTCCAGTATGTCTCTCGTTCCTGGCCGTACCTGTCTGTGTTCCCAGCTCTCTTGGTCCTCCGAAGTGCTGAAGTGTGAGAGGTAAGCTGTAAAGAACACTCGCATTCTGTACTGGGACGGTGATTCGTCTCATCAACGTCGAACCAAGTCTCGACAATTTCCTGTACTGCTCCCTCTACAAGAAACATACCTCGGTGGCAGAACAGCCACGATGGCGGGTTTTCACTGTTTCTAGAACAGGCGATGGTTGGGACATGTGCTCCGAATGACTGACAACTCACTACCAAAAATAGCACTAAGATGGACACCACAGGGGAGCAGAAGTAAGGGTAGACCAAAAGAGACATGGAGAAGAACAACAGAAAGGATGTTGAGCAATAGAGGGCTCACCTGGGCAAGAGCAGAAAAAAAGGCGAAAGACAGGCATTTGTGGAAAACCCTTGCGGAAGCCCCATGTGCCCTGGGCACTTAAGGTTCAGAGAGAGAGAGAGAGAGAACAGGCGAGAGATCTGGGACAGGCTATTCTCGTGCCAGACAACTTGGCCTTTATGCGCCTGAGGTTGATATGTCTAAGTGGGACAATGACGCCCTCCTGGTGCACGCTGTCATGATTGTGAATGTCTTCCTTGAATTCAAGCTAATAATGACTCCCCTCTATTGAGCTGAGAGTGATTCTTAACTGATCTTAAAGATGTGCAGAATTTCTTCTGTTCTTTTCCAAATATATGACCTGTTTTATATTTGACTCTCATTTCAGATATCGTGGTTTTTTTTAATATTCTCATTCCATGGTCAATGTTTGAGTCTGGAACTGGGACATCAGAGATGAGCAAAGCTGTCCAGGAATTTGTTACTGTCATGTGAACTTCCTGAAAGTTTCCATGTAAAATCAATATTAAAACAAAATAAATATTTGTAAACATGTGGAGGAGAGACGACCCCCCACGACCCCCATCCACCCCTCCACATGATATGTACAGAATAAGCAGGGCTTACTCGACACAGTCGCGAGTCACGCGGTCATACACTAGTCCAGATTGGCAAAATACTTTTTTGATAGTTCCTTGCTCACACCTGATGTTGCCCCAGCATCCCTCTTCAAGAATTCCGTCTTCGGAGCATTTAGCACCTCGTGCACTATCTGCAGAAGAAAGAAAAGATAGACGTTTTCTTGCATAAAGATGATGGCAGAGAAGCTTTAGTGTCCCCCTAAAATATGTCTCAATAAATTCTACGTTCCAACATTCTATTTCCTTATAGAAATTATCGGTCTTTGATACTCCATCAGCTCAGTTGGTGACTTTTTATTCCGTTTTTTTTTTTCGTTAGACAGTCCATGATTTGTCTTTTTTTTCCTTGCTCTTCCCTTGCCTCTTTTCTCACTTATATTTCCTGTTGTCATGGTGTTTTACAGCTCCCCATTCTCATTACATGTTTATCGAATGATTGCTGTCGTTTACTTAAGGATTTAATTAATTTCTTTCCTACATTTGCTTGTGTTGGCATTCCCTATTTGACATCTTAGCTGTCCATGGTACTATTGAAACATTCTTATAAGAAGCCACATCTCCGTTGTTTCCTATGATCTTTGCTTTGACCTGTTCAAAACTACTTGTTTTCGGAAAAAAAAATCTGCTCTGTCGTTTTTAAATAGTCTAACCAATGGAAAACTACAAAGAAAAATTCTTCAGACTAAAAGATTTCTATCCACTGATATGCGTCCTAATTTCTGTCTTTCTCATAACACCTTCTAAAGATGAACTTAAGATCCCCGTTTCCCTGGCATATTGGGGACACAGTGTTAGGCCCATGATTTCCAAGACCATCGGCACACGAAAGTGTGGTGTGGTCATTTTCAGGCCTAGCTGCATTAAACTTCATAGATTTCTCTTGTACCCTTTTTCAGAGTCTGGCTGGACTTCTGGGGCCATTTTTGGTGGGTATCAGGGGAAAAAAAAAACAAACCCACTGTTGGGACTTGAACCCGGTACCGCTGGATTAGTAAACCGAGCTTCTAACCACTCGGCTAATCAGAATATCTTCTCAATATTAGCTGAAAAACATTTTAAGAATTAAAAAAACACGAGTCATTTACATTTCAGCTGATATAAGCTCATTACTTCTACAATCTGGCTGTTGTTACTATCCCTGTACAGTGCAGAATAGCGCTTTTTTGTGTGCCTCGCTGTCTACCAGTTGTCATGGTTCTCACTGGCGCTACAGAGTAAATGCAGCATTCTGAGATTCTGCTTCGGTGGATGAGTTGAAACACCAAAGGAGTGGTCTAAAGTTCAGTGTTGTAAATTTTTTTTAACGTTTTCTTGAGGGAGTGGAGCCGAGGCTAATTTGTCTATGTATCAGTGTTTCTCATCTGGGTGCACTGAAAGTTTAGTCTTCCCGTCCAGTGCGTCGTCGGGTGTTTCATGAGAAACAGTTGATAAAATAAATAATTACGATAATTACATACAAAGTTCCGTGAAATAGTTTTTATCTTATGGTGTCTAGAATGTGATAATGTTTACAAATAGTTTACATTGCGATGTCTAGAATGTGACAAGGTTTATACATAGTTTCTATTATGATGTCTAGAATGTGACAACTTTTACAAATAGTTTATCTTGTGATGTCTAGAATGTGACAAGATTTACCACCATAAGAAACGTCTTAGTTAGATATTATAACGCAAACTCCGGACGTGGGCAGGGCGTAGTGCGTGTTTCTGGCCAAAAGAAAAATTATTTGTGAATATTAAAATAGAATGTCGCAAACACAGTCGCAGTATCGTTATGTTGTAGGATGCCTGTTGGCGTGTTCACTATGTAGCTTCTAGCAGGATGTCAAAATACAGATGCTGGATGTAAGGGTCCAAAAAAAATGGCCATATGGTCTCATTAAACTTGTAATGAGTTTCTACGTCACAAAAGACATTCAGAAGTCGACAAAATGGCGCATATTACAATGCTATGCATTCGTATAATGACGGTATTACATCCACATAAATAACACCTTCATATAATACCACAACACATTCCGTCGTGAAAACATGTTTATTAGGTGGACTGTCTTCTTTCTGTTGCAAAATCGATTTACTGTCCTTTAAAAAAAACATGCCTGAAGAACAGAAATTTGCTTCACCCATTGCTTTGCTGGGTATATCATTTCTTTTACTGCAATAATGACAAATAATTTATTTATTTAGTTTCTTGTCTTCTAAAGTATATCTCCTAAAATGAAACATAGTTTGCTAAAATTGTTCAGAATTTTTTTGGCAGAAGGGATGCTAGGAAACATATGCTAGGAAAAGAGTATGCAAATGCTATATCGAGCCAGTACTACTAAATGGAAGTAATCATACTCACTGATAAAAGCGACAACGGGAGCATTAGAGGCTGCTGAAATGTGGTTCCTAGGAAGAATGTTCAGAACACGACGGACAAACAAAATAACAAACGTGAAATACCCAGAGAAAGCCCACGAGAATAAACTCATGGGGAGAGACAGTCAAGGTTTATTGGCCATATAATGAGAAGAGGAGGGATAGAAAATATCGTGACAAAAGGGAAAATTGGAGGCAGGAAAGGACAAAGTTAGACCAAGAGGGAAAATCTCCGACGGCTTGACAAAATCGCATAGCAGAGGCACAACAATAACTGATGAGTAACGAGAAAGATCTGTGGAGAGACATGGTGGCCAACGCCGCCAGGCATGGCACATGAAGATGATGAGAGAAGAGAATGTTTCTTATATATAAAATTAAATAGTCTTATATATAAATATTGTGTTGTACGTTGTATTATATACATATATGGGGATGAAGACGCTTGTCCGATGAAGCAATCAGCGACTCATAGCTGATATGCTAGCGTCGGGGTTAGCGACCCATAGCTGATATGCTAGCGTCAGGATTAGCGAACCATAGCTGATATGCTAGCGTCAGGATTAGCGAACCATAACTGATATGCTAGCGTCGGGGTTAGCGAACCATAGCTGACTAAGACCCTGTCTCACCTCTCCGTTGGTACCTCTAGGAACAGGCCTAGCCTGGCTAACGATCGCCATAGTCCCCATGATGGTGGAGTCTGCTAGAGAAGCATTGCACCCCCCCCCCCCTATTTTTTAGCTGTACTCCGGAACTGAAAAAATAGCCGCCATAGCCCGCTCCCACGCCGATACGATGCAGTGCCTCAACATCTCTACAGCATCGGCTGCAAAGAACAACAGCTCGCAGTTACAGAGAGTTCGTACAAGTACAATATATATATAACTCACAAGACCTCTGGGAGTCATGACTCAGAGAGGCCCACCCCCTTAGAGTGTCAGGAGTTTAATAGGGCCGAAACAGTTGTCTGAAAAGGGAGGGGGGTACTTCTTCTGATGATCTGAAGGAGGTATGTTGCTGTTCCGCTCTCTACAGTAGAGAGTTTCCTGCATACATAACTGAAATATTTGCTTATCTTAACGCACGATATTTTACGTACAAATATCTTGTTCTACGGTATTTTTACAGGTTATTATTTTTCTGTGTAATATTTTAAAAGTAAAAACGATGACGAAGTTTTATGTAGCTGTAGGAATAAAATAAAAGTAAAAAATTAATAACACTCACAAGGGAAGAATTTCAGTTTGTACATAATGTATAAATCTTTTCTAAGATTCACATATAATGTATAAATCTCTTTTTAAAATTCTCATATCTGCTACATAGATTTACCTGGCAAACAGAGAAGGGCGCTGGCTACTGTAACAACGGTCCACAACATGGCTGCCATTGTTAGCGTGGACTTTCCTTCTACGTGCAGATATCTCAAATCTTTTCTGAGGATGAAACAGTGAGCGTTGTCATTCAAAGTCTCGTATGCAATATACTGCTCTGTACCACGTGAGCTGCAGATGCTGGCGTGACTGTGTGGGGAGGATTATAATCTAGTTTTGTTATTATTGTGTACGGCAAATAAGTAATGGGATCTGAACTCACTCTTCTTGTATCTAGTGTATTAGATCACCCACGTGTTCATGTTGGTCTGTTTTATGCGTTTAATAAGCTGCGTTCGTGCCACCTGGATGGCAGGCGAAAGGTAGTGTTAGTCCCATACAGCTATGACTTCCGAACAGATTATGAGTTTTATTGTATGGCTGCGGAGAAAAAAAAGACGGTTTGTTGTTTGATATTAAATATGAGATGTTTGTAAAATATAGAAAACAGTTCATAGTCTTAAACATGAGCTGCTTTTATGATCTCGAGAATGAGTTGTTTGTACGCAGCTGACAATAACTGTTTGTAGTGTCGCGAAAAGGAACTGTTCTAAATTCTTGACTAAAAATACTGTTTGGTATCAGTAGATGGTAATCATATCTTTGCTAGCTGGCGCTGGGGTCTTGAATTATTCTTTAGAATGGCCTGTTTGTAAGTCCTCTACAAAGAATTGTTTACTCCAGTGCGAAAACAAATTCACCCATAAAGCAGTATGAAAACAAATTCACCCATAAAGCAGTGTGAAAACAAATTCACCCATAAAGCAGTGTGAAAACGAATTCACCCATAAAGCAGTGTGAAAACAAATTCACCCATAAAGCTGTGTGAAAACGAATTCACCCATAAAGCAGTGTAAAAACAAATTCACCCATAAAGAGCAAAGACAGAAGATGATAGTGTTCCAGATTCGTGCATCATAAATTTTTATTTCTCACTTAATACAAACTCATGCAACACATCTATAAGTAAAAAAAATAATATTTAAAATAAAGGCAAAACATGTAAAATGTTTTAATTGAAACTTGCATCTTTAATTATAGATGGGGGTAAAGGCGTTGTCCGATTCGGGGGTCAGCAATCCCTAGCTGACATGCCTGTGCCAGAGTTAACCTGTTTCATATTTCCTTTCGCACCTGCAGGAACAGTTCCAGGCTCGTTAAAGAAGCAGGGGCCGCTATACTCCCCCGTGGTGCTGGGGTCTGTAAATGAAGCATTGTACACTCTTGCTTTTTTTTTTTTTTAGCTTAACTCAGAGACAGAAAAAAAAGTAGCTGCCATAACTCACACCCACTTTGATATGATTGCTCTACTTCAACTAGTGCTAGGCAGGAATTGAATTAGAGGTAAGGAGAAACCGAATTAGAGCTAAGCAGGAACCGAATTAGAGGTAAGGAGGAAGCTAATTAGAGCTAAGCAGGAAGCCACTGACAGCAATTATTGAGGAAAGACGCTGGCGATGGTTGGGACATGTGCTTCCAATGACTGACAACTCACCACCAAAAAATAGCACTAAGATGGACACCACAGGGGAACAGAAGTAAGGGTAGACCAAAAGAGACATGGAGAAGAACAACAGAGAGGATGTTGAGCAATGGAGGGCTCACCTGGGCAAGAGCGGAAAAAAGGCAAATGACAGGCGTTTATGGAAAACCCTTGCGGAAGCCCCATGTGCCCTGGGCACTTAAGGTTCAGAGAGAGAGAGAGAGAGAGAGAAAGAGAGAGAGAGGGTGGAGGAGGGGAGTGAATTAGAGCTAAGCAGGAACTGAATTAGAGGTAGGCAAGAACCGAAATAGGAACCGGTTCTTCCGTTAAAAGGGGTACCCGGTTCATACAGCCTGGGTCCTGATACCGAGTAGCACCAACTTGGAACCGCTGTAGAAAACAGAAACCAAACCAGTCCCAAATATGAGTAGTACCGTTTGCTGACGGGTACCAGTGCAGACTGAATGGCGTCCGATGACGGGAGATTTTGTTTGAAAGTCTTTGGTGTCAAAACAGAACCGGCGTCTCTCTGTGTCGCTCCGCAACTGCCACTTCCTCGCGTTCTCCTTCTTCTTTTACAACAAACTAATACTACAGTCTTTTTTCATTCAGTATTACATTGCTGGACCATTTTAACCCGCAGTAGCCTTATATTTCTGCACTGCGCAGTCATTAAACGTGCTGATTTTACTTGTTAACGTTGACGAACAAATTAGTGTCCCCTCATAAAATTGTCGGTGTTATAAGCATGTTTTTTTTTCCTTCTTGAATTACTGTGATTTACTTCATTTACTGGGGTTCGGTTTTTCTAAACTGTGAACTTTATGTATAATAATGGCTGAGATATATAATGGCAGGTCCGTGTGGAGATAAGAGCATGGGGGAAACTATAATTTGTTTTATATACAGACCATTACCACATTTACCAAGGGCAGTAACTCGAGAAATTAAAAGGAGGACATCTATCGCTCTTCAGAAAGTTTTTTAAAAAAAGGTGTGGAGAGGAACAGACAGAAGTACACAAATAGGATTTTTAAGGGCATGCATCTTTCCCATCGGAACATATGCCTGTGAGACCTGGACACTTAACAAAACAGCTGAGAAACACATAAGTTCCTTTGAATGTAAATGATACAGAAGAGTTCTTTAAATATCATGGATACAAAAAAGAGCAAATATATCCATACTACAAGAGGGATCAATTCTGAAGTATGTCTTGCCTGGCACGGAAGGCACCATGAAATAAATAAATAAAAAGGTGCTCTTTCTACCCAGGTTAAGTGGATTTTAATCTACAAACCCTCACCACACACACGTGGTAAAGTTATCTAGCGAGCCCATGCGGGCATTAAAAAAAAATTTAAAAATTTTTTAAAAAATTGTCACAAATGGCCTTTTGGCTAAGATCAAAGTGGTTGAGGTCAAAGTGTCCTCTTGACAGGTACCCTGATCAACATGCCCTTTGGTTAAAACAAAAGCCTCGTGATTTTTTAACTAAACGAGATGCTCGAGGTCTGCCCTGCACATTCGATGCTGGGAGTATGGTCCATATCTCGTTTAGGGCTGGACCCGGTCTGCAGTACCTCCGGGTCCATGGCCTTTTGTTTTCGTCGTCTTAAAAAAAATAATACTGAAGAAGTCTTGCTGACGTCACCGGCATGATTGACGCTGTAGCTGTCTTGATTCGCCAAAATGGTTGCCCAAAAGAAAGCGAAGAAGGCAGCGGATAACATTAATGCCCGTTTGGCATTGGCAGTGAAATCTGGCAAATGTGTCCCGCGTCATAAACAGACAGTGAAGACTCTAAGAGCTGGCAAAGCTAAACTGGTCATCATCGCCAACAAGACCCCACCTCTCAGGAAGTCTGAGATTGAGTACTACGCCATGTTGGCCAAAACTGGTGTCCACCATTACAGAGGCAACAACACAGAGTTGGGAACAGCCTGTGGAAGGTACTTCCGTTGCTGCACTCTCTCTATCATAGATCCTGGTGACCCTGACATCATCCACAGCGTGCCCTCAGACCAGCAGCCAGCAGCTTAACCTGTGTCAATAAATTGTTGATTTGAGTTTTTAAAAAAATGTTGAAGAAGTCGCCATGAGCATAGGCAAATGGCGAGATGAAAGGGACTTCCCCTTTCGTCTCTCACACACACACACACACACAGACAACATCCACCTGTACGGCATCACTTTCCCATCACACCCAAACAAAATACACAAACCCACATGCAACAACCTCGTGACAAATATCACAGACATGTTACAAAGATACAGATACAAGACAGCAACAATTTTTGGTAGAAGCAGCATAGTAAACACATACATCATTCCAAAATACTATACACCGCTAGACTCTCCACAGCAGACCCTCAAGGAAATAAACAAACAAATCAGACGCTTTGTCTTCACAAACACCGTACACAGCATACAACATACAGGACAAACTACACGGAGGGATTGCCTTACAAGATATACAGACAAAAATACAAGCACTCAGAATCACCAAATCAGCACCCACTAGCTCACTACTACATGGGACTTAGACTATCAAACTTAGTACCACCAAACCACCACCCGCTAGCTCACTACTACATGGGACTTAGACTATCAAACTTAGTTCCACCAAACAACTCGCAGGCACGCTACCACCCTTCTACAAAAACTGCATGCAAGCAATTCAAGGACACGAACCACTCATTCACTGCAAGACAAACAACATATACAAAGATTTAGTCTGAAACCTTAGGTTTAAGAAAGGACGCAGACATCCCATACTAGACTACACCGACACGTTCAAGAACCTCCATCTCAGGAACATCACACCAAAAGCCAGAGAAATCACTTTCAGGCTCATATACAACATGAAAATGTATGAACCAGGGAAAAAATAGTAACAGCGTTATTACTTATCGTTTACAACGATGTGACGTTTCCGCGTTAGCCTTCATCAAACAAACACAAACAAGACGAAGAATCAGAGAGAGGAGACAAATTCACATGAATCCTATGTTAAGGAGATAATTAAAAACAAATGAAAAAATTAATGAAAAATTGCAATCTATGAAAAACTTAGCTTCAGTATTGGAAGAACACAAGTTTGAACTCGTATTTACACTTCCAATAACGCAGTTGATATGCATATCATAACTGCGTTAATGGAAATGTGCATACTAAAAGGCATATCTGCGTTATTGGAAGTGTGCACACGAGTTTCAACTTGTGTCCTTCCAAGACTGAAGCTAAGTTTTCCATAGGTTGCAATTTTTCATTAAATTTTTCATTTTTAAAAATTACTTCTTTAACATAGGATTCATGTGAATCTATACTTTGTCTCCTCTCTCTGATTCTTCGTCCTGTTTGTGTTTGTTTGATGAAGGCTAGCGCCGAAACATCACATCGTTGTAAATGATAAGTAATAAAGCTGTTCCTGGTTGATACATTTTATTATCACAGTTTTACTGCAGTGCCTCGTGTATAGGTGTATACCTAAACACTAATTATTGTGATATACAATATGGCACCCACCACACACAAACAAACACACAGAAACATGGCACGATGTTGCTTATGCGGGAGAAACATACTAGAAACAGAATAACATAATTTCTATGAACGAAAAACAGTGGCGACAACCGTAAGAACAATACAGAACACCATATAAACACACACGGCACAACAAACAGACATCTACGCAGCCATAATGTTGAATACAATCCCTAAAACTCTGGGGGACACACACACCAAGTTACTGGCCCTGCTCGCAGAGTTCAGGCTCTTGGTGTTGACGTATAGAAACAGAGCCCGTTTTTATATCTGCACGTTTATCCTGCCACCTTCTTAGGTCTGTTTCAGCAGAGAACAAGTAAAATCATAGACTGACATGAGAGAGAGATTGATTGATTGATTGATCTTTATTTCAAAAGGGTTAAGAATTGGGCACGCAGGCCCGTCTGACATTCTGCCCTTTATCATACATCTTTCACTCTATTCCAGACATTCTACAAATATACTGTTCATATAACAAACATAACTAACATTGAAGCTGAGAGACATAAAATAAAATATAACATTTACGTTTCACTCTTAAACATTCACTCAGTATAGAAGTAACTACATACATTATAAATGACTATCTACTAAACAAAATTTTCGGGACTATACAGAAAACAATTAATTGTATTCGGTGTCTGTAAGAGCAGCTTAAGATAACTTTTAAGTTTTATAATTCATGGAGGCATGTAGTCGACATCAAATAGATACTGGGAAAGCTTGTAGTTGTAGGAAGGAGTATAATTTATATTTTTTATATAGGATGGGAGGGTATTCCAAAGATGAGCAGCAGAATAACTAAAGCTTTTCTTGTAAAGATCAAGTCTAGGTTTTGGAAGACATATGTTGTTCAAGCGTTGGCTGCACTTTGGGCTAAATTTAAACAGGTTCCATAGATAAGGCGGGGCATGCCGTGATGTACTAACTTGGCTTTGTTGAAGAGGAACCTGTTCTTAAGGGGTAGTATTTTGATACGTTTGTGATGATTAGTTGTTTGTGCTTGATCTTTGTCACTAATGAGCTTTACTGCTCGCTTTTGGAGAGAGCAAAGCCTCTTTGTATTTGACACTGAGCAACCATCCCAAACTGTTGAGCAATAGTCTAAATGTGTTTGTATATGAGCTATGTAGTATGTCTTCCTAGTGTCTTGATCTATGAAGTGCTTAATTTTAGCTAATTGGTATACTTTTTGTGCGATGAGTTTTGTTAGACATTGCACATGAGAGTTCCAGGTCAGATGTTGGTCAATAATAAGACCTAGTGTTTTGTGCTCGCTAACGTTTTCTATCTGTGATGTTTCTGTACAGAGCCGAAGTGTTGTTTTTGTTGCATTTTGTAGTTTCTGTCTTGTTGTTATGAGCACTGATTTTGTTTTATCGGTGTTTATAATCATGCCATTATTTTTGCTCCATCCAATTAAATTGTATAACTCGACCTGAAGAGTTGATTCTAGATTAATACAATCGTAGTCACTGGTGTAGACTGTGTAATCATCGGCAAAAAGGTCACAAGAAGAGTGTTTAAGATGAAGTGGAAGATCATTGATATAGATAGCAAAGAGCAACGGGCCTAGAATAGAACCTTGCGGAACACCAGTGTCAACTTTAGCAGAATTTGATAGAGAATTGTTGAAGAATACTACCTGTTGTCTGTCTGAAAGAAACGATGCAATTAATTTTATTAGGTCAGGGTGCAGTCTATAAGTCTTTATTTTTCTTACAAGAATATCGTGGTCAATCATATCAAATGCCTTTTTAAAGTCGACAAAGATGGCACCACATAGTCTGTCTTCATTTATGTTTACTAACCAGTTTTCTGTCATTTTGGTAAGAGCTGTGTGGCAGGAATGATTGGGTCTAAAGCCTGACCGACTGTCTATGAGTAAATTGTTCTCTTGCATGTGTCGTAGAGTTATTTTGTGTATGTGTTTTTCGAGTGGTTTTGATAATGACGACAATATGGATATTGGTCTATAGTTGGTAAGATTGTTGGATGAGCCAGATTTAAAGCGAGGATACACCTTAGCAGTTTTAAAAGCCTCAGGGAAATAGCATTTTGCAATGCACTGGTTGTAAATATATGTTAGTGTATGTGAAATGACAGGTGCAGCATAACGTAAGATCTTATTACTAATATCATCAAGCCCAGCTGTATTGTTGTTTTTTAAGGTTAAGAGATAACTGTGAACTTCACTGACTGTTAAGAATGGAATGTGTAACTGTTTAAAATCAGTACATCTGCTGTCCAGGAATGTTTGTAGTTCATGTAAGTCGCATACAGGAGCTGATATTGATGATTTAAGAACGTTGATTTCTTCTCTGAAATGTGTACTGATATGTGCGCTAGTGTATGCACGATTGATGGCTTGAGAATCAAATTCTTTTCTTTTATTTGATAGGGTATTTATGGCTTTCCAAATTGATTTACTGTCTGATTTATTCTGTATTAGATTCCTGAAATAATTTTTTTTCTCTTGTCTTATTAAGTATTGAACTTTGTTTCTGAGTGAACGGTAGGTCATAAAGTCCTTGATTTTGTGCGCCCGATCACGTTCTCTCATGGATTGTAGTATTTCAGGTGTTATCCAAGGTGACTTCGTCTGGTGTTTTACTCTCACCTCTTTCATGGGGACATGTTTGTCTAATATATCTCTGAAGATCTTTAGCCAATATTCTATTGCCTCATCAGGGTCAGTTAGTTGGTACACGTGTGTAAGTGAAGATTCTTGCAAATCATTAAGGAATAATTCTAGGTTAAATTTTCTGAAGCTCCTAAATTTCATACTGATGTGATTGTGTTTAGGAAGTTTATACCCCTTTCTTGTCCACGTACAGCAGACTGGGTAATGATCACTTAATGAAGTATGAGGGATGTTACATTCAATGATGTTTTCTGGCTGGGCTACATATATCTAATAATGTGGATGATACTTCTGTTACTCTGGTAGGTTTGGTGACAATTTGGCAAAGATTATAGGATAATATAATATTGCTCCAAGTTAGATTTGATTGTGTTAGATCTATGTTGAAATCTCCAAGAATGATAATATCTTTGAACCTAAAGGTTGAAACCTCATCCATCATAGTCGTGAAGTGATCGTACCACAGTGATGATGCATTTGGATTACGGTACAAAAGTCCAATAATTAATGGACTCTGGTTTGGCATTTTAACTTCCACCCAAATACACTCTACCTCTGATGATTCGAGGTCTTCTCTACGACTAAACTGAATAGTTGTGGAGACATACATTACTAGACCTGTTTCTAGTTTCCTGGTTGGGTCACGCCGGATCAGGTTAAAACCGTTAATTCTAATATCTTCATCGGTTATGTTCCTATTTAAACGGCTTTCAGAGAAGCCAAAAATGTGGAAATTTTGATGTAATATGTGTGTTACTTCAGGAATTTTACCTAATAGGTGATATATATTCAGATGGCCTAATCGAAGTCCTTCCTTATGTAACCATTTTTCGGTAGGTGGGGTCATTCTATTTTCCTGTCTCCTGTTACTGGATTGAAAATAATTCCTATTATGATACCTAATACTGAAGTAAATAAACTTTTAAATACTACACAGAGACACACTCTTTATATTAAACTTTCAACTGGTACACAACTCCCTAGCTGAAATAACTGGAAGCTGAAAGAGAGACGCGTCTAACTACTGAATAATTAAGCGCTGAAATATGAATTCACTAACAAGTTGAGTAATTAAGTATATAGTTCACACACACACACACAGATACAACTCACAAACTGCAAGGACCTATAGAAAGTTGACAAGAGTTAGAAAAATAGATACAAAAGAAAAGGGGCAAAAAAAAAAAATTCTAAATAAACGTAAGAATGAAGATATCAGTCACTATGTCTTGCTGAGTAATAATTCTTTTTCGACATTGCGGGTTGAAGGTTACAGTTTGTGATGGATTACGATGATACTGCCATCAGTTTAAGGCATGTGGTGTCTGTAAGGTACCATTACATGTGAATTATGCAGAGATAACATATAGGCATGACTCAAGGCTGCAGGGCTAAACTGCAACAAATACTGAAGCTCCAGACTTCTTTTGGATGTTACATGGAACGTGCTTGTGTGTTGAGCTCTTCCAATGAGCTGTGGGACGGAGGAAGAATCCTGACGTTGTTGACGCTCGTATCAGCTTGTCTGACCGTCTGAGGCTGATGTGAGGGTAGGGGTGGAAACATTGTGTCATAGTCGGTGGTTTGCTGTGGAACAGGTGGTGCAGATTTGGGGGTCCCTATGGTTTTAGTGCTCGGAGTAGAGCTGGCTTTATGGGGGTTTTTTGTTGGACGTGGGTGTTGTTTGTGGACATCCAACTGTACCGCGTCTTTCTGTAGTGTACGTTCTGGAAACTTTAGATTTTTGGCAAGGATGCTGGTACCAAGTTTTGATGTATGTATGTGGTCCCTGTACATCCGTTTCTTCGGGGCACCAGAGGCTGAGATGAAGAACACAGTGTGGTCTATGAAGACAATGTTGTTAACACGACAGTATGACTGAAGTGCCTTGTTGTTGATGTCTACCAGGCGGCGTCCAGGACCGGCACGGCACTTGATTGATTGAGAGAGAGAGAGAGAGAGAGAGAGAATAAATGAATGAATGAATAATCTTTATTTTTAAAGGGTAAAGAGTTGGGCACGCAGGCCCGTCTTACATTCTGCCCGTCATCACTCCATCTTTTATTCTTCCCACACACTCGATTTAATACAAGTATACAAATTAAATTAGGGAAAAAACATATCAAAAGAGTGTAAGATTTAACTATTACATTCAAAGAAGAGAGAGAGATAGTTTTAAAAGAAAATAACAAGTTTTCATGTACATCCCAGGAGAGAAAGAAAAGCCAATGCCAAAACAAATTCATGTACATCTTCGGAGAGAGAGGAAGTACGGGAGAGAGAGAAAGAGAGAGTGTGTGTTTGAGAGAGAGAGAGAGTGCTGCAAGAGATAGATTACTACTAGAGAGATAGAACAAAAAACAAAAAAATACCGAACTGTTATCACACGAATTCTTGATTTGGAAGAACAAATAAAGAATTCTATTAAAAAAAACCACACACACACACACAAGTGTCACATGATGACAGTGACAAACATCCCTCTTATGAGTTTGTCAAAGCTTCACAGCCAAGAAAACCAACGAAGAAGTCTTAAGAGAGGCTGGAGTTAAAAGGCAAATTACAGCAAAGATCAGAAGCAGACAAGAGATTTGTAGGACATTTCCTGAGAAGAGGAAAATTGGAACACATTGTGGCAACTGGAAAAACTGAGGGAAAAAGAGACAGGGGAAGACAGAGAGAGAAGTTACTGGGTGGACTGTCAGTGTGGATAGGAATAAAGTCACCGGCGGATCTCATAATCAAGTCTAAAGACAGGGAATTGTGGAGAGAAATGATCGCCTACGCCACACGGCACGGCACTTGATTGATTGATTGCACAGTGCAGGGTCTTGACAGACCAGTTACTGAGTCTGAGACACTTTTTTAAAAAAAGATGAAAAAAATACTGAAGAAGTCTGGCTGGTAAAGAGGATTAAACAGAGAAAACTTAAATATTTTGGACACATTAAAAGTCATGGGAATTTAAAGAAGACTGTCTTGGAAGTAAACTTAATAGTAACAAGAAAGAGAGGAAAATCAAGGCAGAAGATGGCTGCAAGACATCGTTGATAATGGATGCATCACCAGCAAATGGATGCATCAGCAGCAGGGCATCTTGCTTACAACCGAGAGGCCTACAGGAGAGCTGTTAGAGAGGCAAAGTTCCGCAAGGAACATGCAAATAACTGAGTAACTCGAGAAATCGGTTTCAAGAACCGGTTCCAAGAATACTTGCTAAACGGATATCCAAAAGATTAGGTTCCTAAAATAAAAAAGTAATGCCGAGCTATAATCTCATTGTTTTCACGCTTTGAAAGCATTGGCTTCGAAGAATATTACTACAGGGAGATCTAACAACAGCAACACAGCACCAACAATAACAACAACAATAACAACAACAACAACACGTATCTACCTATGAAGAAACTGAAAATAAGCGTCCAAACTCTCACTCGAATACATTTATTCAATTTTAATGATAAAACACACTTGTAAACATCAAAATTACACAACAATTCGTGCTAAAAATACATAAATAAATACACTTTGATCAGTGAAGGGTATTTTCTTGTTGGGCAGTTTTTTGTTCCAGTGAAAGTATTTTCTGTCTTCTCTACATACTAGATTTTTACTGCAGAATCTCATTTTTCTCATTTCTGCGTTAGCAAATTTAGCTTCGTTTACGTGCTATTTATTTCCTTTCATTGTCGTTTTACTGCAGTCTAAAGTTACCAATCAGATAATTAGATGCGACGTTTTTCATAACCAGCTTCAAGAAGAAATTGGTGGATTCTGTACGTAAGTAATTTATAGAGAAATAAATACACAAGTCAGATTAAATTTATGCTAACAATGTGCCGAGAAAGGTGAGAAGAGCTGTACCGAAGCGTTACAGAGAGCAAATATTACTTTATGCTTGTGAACATAGAGAAAACTAAAATATTACTTTATGCTTGTGAACATAGAGAAAACTAAAATATTACTTTATGCTTGTGAACATAGAGAAAAATAGTACTTTATGCTTGTGAACATAGAGAAAAATAGTACTTTATGCTTGTGAACATAGAGAAAAATAAAATACTACTTTATGCTTGTGAACATAGAGAAAAATAAAATACTACTTTATGCTTGTGAACATAGAGAAAAATAAAATACTACTTTATGCTTGTGAACATAGAGAAAAATAAAATACTACTTTATGCTTGTGAACATAGAGAAAAATACTACTTTATGCTTGTGAACATAGAGAAAAATACTACTTTATGCTTGTGAACATAGAGAAAAATAGTACTTTATGCTTGTGAACATAGAGAAAAATACTACTTTATGCTTGTGAACATAGAGAAAAATAGTACTTTATGCTTGTGAACATAGAGAAAAATACTACTTCATGCTTGTGAACATAGAGAAAAATACTACTTTATGCTTGTGAACATAGAGAAAAATAGTACTTTATGCTTGTGAACATAGAGAAAAATACTACTTTATGCTTGTGAATATAGAGAAAAATACTACTTTATGCTTGCGAACATAGAGGAAATACTATTTTTTGGTTGTGAATAAAGAACAAATAGTACTTTATGGTTGTGAATAAAGAACAAATACTACTTCATGCTTGTGAACATAGAGGAAATATTACTTTATGCTTGTTGGACTTGGACACAGAAACGAAAGAGACGACAGACGAAGTGGATGCAACAAAAGGGCGTGGTTATGATGAAAGTTGCAACAAATATCTCTGAGAGCCAGGAAAAAAAAAGAAGTTGCAGAGGACGGAAAGAAACTAAAGTAATACAGAAAAAAACCCCACAAAAAACGAGCATCATGAGAGGACAGAAGTTAAAGAACCTGATGGTCACTGGAAAGCTTAAAGGAAAAAAAAAGTGAATGGAGATCAGGACACAAATATCCGATGGTCTGACCAGATGGAACAGGAAAGGAAAGATAATCAAATGAATCTGAACACATCCAGTCAGGCGTAGAATGAGAAAGCTTAAGATCGTGTACGAAACTATTTTGTTTTAAATAGTTTTAACAGTTTTTTTTTTGTTTTAAAGAAATGTTGTTGTTTTAAACAGTTTTATTTGTTGCTACCTGATACGGTGATGTTGAAGTCGGTGGATGCGATATTTGACTGGATGGTGACTGTTGTGATGGTGACAGTGTTGTTAATGGTGATGTTGTCTTAGGTTGTTCTGTTATTGATGGTGTTGTAATGCTCATGATGTTAATAAGTCTTTTGCTGTTGGTGCTTGGGTTGGTGGTGGCAATGACGGCGCTTGTGCTGATGTTGCCGTCGCTGACTGACGAGGAACTGGCTGCCGTGTTGCTGATGGCGGAGGTGCTGTTTCGTGTAATGTTGATGATGGCGGAGGTGTTGTTTCGTGTAGTGTTGATGATGGCGGGGGTGCTGTTTCGTGTAGTATTGATGATGGCGGAGGTGCTGTTTCGTGTAGTGTTGATGATGATGATTTTCGTGTTGGCATTAGAAGACTTGACTCTAGATATATGGATGGGTACAGCTCTTATACCATCAATAGTGGTTCTGTTGATTGTGGAGACGCTGTTGTTCTTGTTGATGGACTTTGTGTCGATGTCTGCGGCGGTTGTGTTTCTGTTACTGCTGTTTTGTGAGATTCTGTCACCACCGGTTGTGGCTGATTTGTTTGTGGTTGCGTTGGTTCCGGTTGTGTTGGTTGTGGCTGAGTTGATTCTGGTTGTGTTGTCTGTGGCTGAGTTGATTCTGGTTGTGTTGTCTGTGGCTGAGTTGATTCTCGTTGCGTTGTTTCCGGTTGTGTTGGTTGTGGCTGAGTTGATTCTGGTTGTATTGTCTGTGGCTGAGTTGATTCTGGTTGCGTTGTTTCCGGTTGTGTTGGTTGAGATTGCGTTGTTTCCGATTGTGGTTGCATTGTTTCGGGTTGTATTGGCTGTGGCTGAGTTGTTTCCGGTTGCGTTGTCTCTGGTTGTGTTGGTTGTGGCTGAGTTGATTCTGATTGCGTTGTTTCCAGTTGCGTTGTTTCTGGTTGCATTGGTTGTGGCTGAGTTGATTCTGTTTGCGCTGTTTCTGGTTGTGTTGGCTGTGGCTGAGTTGATTCTGGTTGCGTTGTTTCCGGTTGTGTTGGCTGTGGCTGAGTTGATTCCGGCTGTGTTGGTTGAGGTTGCGTTGATTCCGGCTGTGTTGGCTGTGGCTGAGTTGATGCTGGTTGCGTTGTTTCTGGTTGTGGCTGAGTTGGCTGTGAGTGAATTAAATCCGGCTGTGATTGTTTTGACTGAGTTGGTACCGACTGGGTAGTTTTTTCTGAAGTAGTTTCTGGTTGTGTTGGCTTAGGTTGCCTTGTTGTTGACTGTGTTGTTTCAGGTAGTCTTGCTCCTGGTTGGCTTGTTTGTGGTTGCGTGATATCAACAATTGGTTTATGGTTTGGTAATGCTGATGTTGGGTCTGACTGTGTTGACTGTGGCTGTGGTGGTGATGTCAGATCTGACTGAGCTTGTGTGGTGGGCTCTGACTGTATCAGTTCTGGCTGTGGTGACGTCAATCTTGACCCTGTTCTTGTGGATTCTGATGCTGGTGATGGTGGCCGTGTTGATGTTGAGGTTGCTGGTGTTGACTGCGGTGTTGTACTAATAGGCAAAGCTCTACATCTCGCAGGAACAAACCACGGAAAGTTGCACTGAAGGCCGTCAAACATCAAAACTAGAGAATGTAAAGCAACGTTTCCTAAGGATATTTACACTGAGATAAAACTTGAAGAAATTGCTCAACAGTTTGTTTAATCGTTTAAACATTTTATAATGTCTGTGTTGGTAATACGTAGCACTACAACTTTTACCTCACTGCCTTGCTTTCTCTAATAATCTTTCTATTTTATATCCTCTTCTTCTTATTATTATGATAATAATAATAATTATTATTAATTACTACTACTATTATCATTATTTTATGAAACTGGCGTCCTACTAATTTTAATATTGAGTACCCATAATGTATATATTCTGACATGTTGACTATTAGCACTGTCAGGGCCGCGGAAAGCCTGGCTGTGCCCCAGGGTAAGTTACTATCTGCCCACCCACCCCCACGCCATCCTTGACACTGTTACTATCGGAGTAAGAGGGAACAAAAGGACCGCCAGAGCCTGTAATAGGCGGGGCCTGAAGTAAGAGGGAGCGAAAGGACCGCCAGAGCCTGTAATAGGCGGGCCTGAAGTAAGAGCGAGCAAAAGGACCGCCAGAGCCTGTAATAGGCAGGGCCTGAAGTAAGAGGGAACAAAAGGACCGCCAGAGCCTGTAATAGGCAGGGCCTGAAGTAAGAGGGAGCAAAAGGACCGCCAGAGCCTGTAATAGGCAGGGCCTGAAGTAAGAGGGAACGAAAGGACCGCCAGAGCCTGTAATAGGCAGGGCCTGAAGTAAGAGGGAACGAAAGGACCGCCAGAGCCTGTAATAGGCGGGGCCTGAAGTAAGAGGGAGCGAAAGGACCGCCAGAGCCTGTAATAGACAGGGCCTGAAGTAAGATTGAGCAAAAGGACCGCCAGAGCCTGTAATAGGCAGGGCCTGAAGTAAGAGGGAACAAAAGGACCGCCAGAGCCTGTAATAGGCGGGGCCTGAAGTAAGAGGGAACAAAAGGACCGCCAGAGCCTGTAATAGGCGGGGCCTGAAGTAAGAGGGAGCGAAAGGACCGCCAGAGCTTGTAATAGGCGGGGCCTGAAGTAAGAGGGAGCAAAAGGACCGCCAGAGCCTGTAATAGGCGGGGCCTGAAGTAAGAGGGAACGAAAGGACCGCCAGAGCCTTAATAGGCGGGGCCTGAAGTAAGAGGGAACAAAAGGACCGCCAGAGCCTGTAATAGGCGGGGCCTGAAGTAAGAGGGAGCAAAAGGACCGTCAGAGCCTGTAATAGGCAGGGCCTGAAGGGCTGACTGCTGTTGAATATACTTACTGTTAAATTACATTTATCTAGTTTTTGTTCACTTATTTTACTGATGTCAATGGCACAACAACAAAAACCACTACCACAACAACTACTACTACTACTACCATTACCACTATCACTAATACTACCACTACTGTCACTACCACTACTACTACTACTACTATTACTACTACTATTACCACTACTACTACTACTACCACTACTACTACTACTACCAATACTACCACTACTACTACTACTACCACCACTACTACTACTAATACTACTACTACCACTACTACTACTACTACTACTACACTACTACTACTACTACTACTACTACTACTACTACTACTACTACTACTACTACTACTGTTACCCTACATCCGCTACCGAAGCAACGACAATAATACTGCCGCTACGACTTTTCGGTAACTATTGCCATTACTGCCACGTCAGTCGTTATTTATTTATTCAATAACATTACACAATCCACAACTTCTTCGCCACATCTTCTCGTCTATTCTTCCCCTGTCTGGCACACTTTTGCAGGCATTTTAAATTGTCCGTGCATGTACTTACTTCCTGGGCAGTAGAATCTGCTGTTGTGTAAAAAACGTTCACGCCTGCACCAATAAAATGACTGACAGTTGGGATCTCCGTGATGGCCGTCTAGTTTGCCCGTGCAGTTACCCATCATCCCACATGCTGTGTTTCCGGTGCCGATACTACAAACAAATAAAAACAAGATGGCCACCAGTGGAAAGATTATTTGAAACAACAAAAAAATGTGCCTATTCAAATATTTTACTTTGAGTTTTTTAACAGCTTTAATAATAATAATGATAATAATAATAATAATATAAATAGTAATAATAATCCAATGTTGGAATTGCACATTAGATCACAGGAACTTCTTCTTCCTCCTCCTCCTCCTCCACCTCCTAGAACTGCTAGAAGATGTTCTTTGTAGCGGATGCTATGAAGGTATTGAAGCTCAGGCATCGCTGTCAGCTCGGGAAGGAGTCATGGCGGCCATGTTTTTGAAGTCTCTGGGTGCAATTACAAAGTTGGGGGCGTGCATCACCCTTTTAGGGACCCAACTGCGACGAGGACATTAACCTTCTTAGCTTGGCGCTTCTTTAGCAGACCCAACTGCGACGAGGACATTAACCCTCTTAGCTTGGCACCTTTTTAACAGACCCAACTGCAACGAGGACATTAACCCTCTTAGCTTGGCACCTTTTTAACAGACCCAACTGCAACGAGGACATTAACCCTCTTAGCTTGGAACCTCTTTAGCAGACCCAACTGCAACGAGGACATTAACCCTCTTAGCTTGGCTAGGCCTGATGCTGGGGGTACAAACAGAGAAACGAGACGGGGATCATCTATGGTTCGCTACATTTTATTTTCTGTGAAAGTGAAACATAACCTTGTATGAAAACTTAACCACATAGAGGTATTGTTTATAGCTATTTTTTCACATTAATAACCACTTCGGTTAGAAAGGATTTTGTTAACAAATATGATTTTTAAACACAGTTTTGCTGAATTCAAAATCGTTGGATGTGAAACAGTCAGATCTGTTTAAATTGAAGGTTTCTTACAGTTTACAGCTCATAGTGTCCTTTTCTAGCACGTAACCTGGTTTGCACCTCTCCTCTGTAACATATTCTCCAAGGCAATATTTACGTCCCCAACATCCATACTCCAAGAGGAAACCATCAGGCTGACCGAGACAGACGTTGCCATTAGCCCCTAGTGTTAAATAAAACAGTGAGGTCTTAGCTAATGAAGTATCTTAAATAGTTCGTCCACAATAAAACTCTGTCTTTTCTAGCTATTGTTAGCTGATTTTCAGTGGCAGAAAGTCTGTTAGCTGATTTTCAGTAGCAGAAAGTCTGTTAGCTGATTTTCAGTAGCAGAAAGTCTGATATTTGAGACCATATATTAGCAGAATACCCCTTACATGTACCGTATATATACAGAAGAATTCGGCGTGGAACTTAGACGAATAAGAAAGCATAAATTGATATGAAAGAGTAAATGAAACATAAGAGCAAAACAAACAGATATCTGTCTCTTGCAGGGCACATCGTCGTCGTCGCCATCATCATCATCACCATCATTTCGTGCTGTCTCCTCACGGAAGGTTGGCTGCAATGAATCTCCACTCTGCTCTGTTTCTTGTCCTCTTGGAAAACTCGGCCAAGCTGGTCCCTGCCCATCTCTTGATGTTGTCCACTCATCTATATCGCTGTCGTTCTCTTGTTCTTTTCCCTTCGATCTTGTCTTCAAAGAGGGTCTTCAGTACAGTAATGTGCCTCTTGACACGCCCAAAGTGTCTTAACTGTCTTGTTTTTATGATTTTCAATATATTTTCTTTTCAGTTGGTTTAGAACTTTTTTGCTTATTTTCTTTTCTGTCCACTGGAGACGCCCTACTCTTCTGTATATCCGCATTTCAAGTGCCTCGATTTTCTTTTCTGTTGTCTTATTCAAGGTCCAGGCTGCAACTCTATAATTAGAAACTATACAGAAAAGACAAAAGAAGAAGAAGAGAAAATGAAATACAACGATACAGATGAGTGAACAACATCAATCAAGTCATGGACAGGAGTCAGTACGACCAGGTCATCCGTGAGAGCAAGAAAAAATAAAAAGAGTTAGCTGGTGTTCAAGTCAGAACCCTGGTTAGTCAAGTCATTGCCCTGGTTAGTAAAATCAGAGCTCTGGTTAGTCAAATCAGAACCCTGGTTAGTCAAGTCAGAGTCCTGGTTAGTAAAATCAGAGCCCTGGTTAGTCAAGTCAGAGCCCTGGTTAGTCAAGTCAGAGTCCTGGTTAGTAAAATCAGAGCCCTGGTTAGTCAAGTCAGAGCCCTGGTTAGTGAAGTCGGAGTTCTGGTTAGTAAAATCAGAGCCCCGGTTAGTCAAGTCAGAGCCCTGGTTAGTCAAGTCTGGCCCTGGGTCTGTTACTACCATACTATTCATTCCAAACATTGATAGTAACTCTTATATGCATTTCTTTCTTATTTTTGTTTCTAATAAGAAAAGAGGAGGGAAAATACGATGACTGGGCCCTCCTTAAAATCCCACGTATACAACCCCTGGCTCCTCCCTGTCTGGCCTGCATCTAATACAGCCAACCTTCTCGGTGAAGATGATTCAAGTTACGAGGATTGATTGATAAGTTCTAGGTCTAAGGTACAAATACTTGAAACACACAGTTGATATTAGGCGCATTTGTAGATCAGGTTAATGTAAGATTAAACACCAAGTTTCAAGAAATTAACTGCAATCATTCCATTTTTTTACAGGCTACTGAAGTGGTAAGGGGTGGCAGAAATTGAGAAAATGGATAAAAGTTCTCACCGAGAAGTCATTCGCTAGATCTGCCCTCAAGGGCTTATCATCAAAGGATACCCATGATGGTATGGTGGAGACTCTAGGGGAGAGTGCCCCTTCTTACAGCACAGTGAAGAAATGGGCAGCTCAATTCAAACATGGAAGGGAGAGTCTGGAAGATGATTCCCGTCCAGGAAGACAAAAAACGGTAACCGCTGATGAAAACACCGGCAGAATCAATGACATGATAATGGAGGATTGACGACTAATTGAGCGGTACATTGCTACTGAGTTGGGCATCTCCCAGGAACGTGTTCATGCCATTATTCGCAATGATCTTCAAATGACAAAGGTCTCTGCTCGATGGGTCCCGAAACTTCCTGGAGCTGATCACAAACGACAGCGTCTCAACATGTCAAGAGACAACCTTGGCCATTTTTATGCAGATCCTGAAAAGTTTCTTAAGCAATTTGTGACTATAGATGAGACTTGGGTTCATCATTTTCAACCAGAAACCAAAGAACAGTCAAAGCAGTGGAAACATAATGGATCGCCACATCTAAAGAAAACAAGGGTGATTCTGTCTGCATGAAAAGTGATGATTTCCATCTTTTGGGATTCAGAAGGTTTGCTATTGGTAGACTATCTTCACATAGGCAGAACGGTCACCGGGGCCTATTAAGTTAATCTTGTGAAGCAACTGCGGGTCAAACTGAAGGAAAAGCGTCGAGACAAACTGACGAGAGGAGTCATCTTTCATCAAGACAATGCTCCAGTTCACAAGTCGGCGGTGGCACTGGCTGCCATTCATGAATGCAGCTTTCAGCTTCTTGAACATCCTCCTTATTCCCCAGATTTGGCCCCTGCGGACTATTACCTGTTTACCAAACTCAAAAAGGAGCTCACTCATTCATTCATTCATTTTCATGTCCCTTGCGGAACTTTGCCTTCCAAACAGCACTCCTGTAGGCCTCTCGGTTGTGAGCAAGATGGCCTGCTGCTGCTGCGTCCGTCTGCAGATCGTCAACGATTTCTTGCAGCCATCTTCGTTTTGGTCTTCCTCTTTTTCTTTTTCCCATTATGTATCCTTCCAATGTGGTCTTCTCTAAATCATCATGACGTTTAATGTGTCCAAAATATTTAAGTTTTCTCTCTTTAATCCTCTTTACTAGCCAGCCTTCTTCAATATTAAGCTCTTGTAGTATAGATATATTTGTTCTTTTTTGTGTTCACGATATTTGGAGAACTCTTCTGTAGCATTTACATTCAAAGGCATTTATGCGTTTCTCAGCTGTTTTGTTAAGTGTCCACGTCTCACAGGCATGTGTTGCAATGGGAAAGATGCACAACCTTAAAAATCTTATTTTTGTGGTTCTGTCTGCTCCTCTCCACAGACTCTTTATTTGTTTTACTTTCTGAAGAACAATAGATGTCCTCCTTTTAATTTCCCTCATTGTATCTCCATTATTAGTTAGCAGTGATCCAGGATATTCAAAACTCTCCACTTCTTCCAATTTTTCCTCATTGATATATATTTTTCAGCTGCCTTGTTTGTTTTGTCAGTTGTCATCAATTTAGTTTTCTTCGCATTAAGATAGAGGTTTTGCTCTTCGCTGTTCTTACGGACTGACATAATTAGTTTTTCCATTCCTTTTTGTGTTGTGGATGTAACACTGTGTCATCAGCATATCTAATCTCTGGTATTTCATAACCTCCAATTGTTATGGCATCGTAATATTCTTTATCTACATCTTCTCTAACATTCCTCGTTATATTTTCAGTATACAAGTTAAATAAGTAGAGTGACAATATGCACCCCTGACGGACCCCTTGTATTATGTCAAACCAAGTTGTTGTTTCACCATTTACTCTTACTGCCGCTTGTTGGTCTAGATACAGCAGTGATGTTAGTTGTGTCAAATGTGTTGGAAATCTGATTTTTTCTATTATTTCCCAAAGTTTCTGGTGTTGTACACAATCAAATGCCTTTGAGTAGTCTATAAAGGATAAATATCAGTTGTAACTTATGCCGAGAACTTATCAATCACCCCTCGTAAGTTAGCTGGAGAAAAAGGTTAACGAAGTAACATCTAATAATGATTACATAGTGTTAACAAAGACGTCATAAAAATAGAGCTGTATAGTCTGTATACAGATAAAAGACAAAGTTTCTCCATCCCTGGGTAACGCCTGGGTTATCCCTAGGTTACGCCTGGGTTATCCCTAGGTTACGCCTGGGTTATCCCTAGGTTACGCCTGGGTTATCCCTAGGTAACGCCTGGGTTATCCCTAGGTTACGCCTGGGTTATCCCTGGGTAACGCCTGGGTTATCCCTAGGTTACGCCTGGGTAGCGCTAGAAGCAGGACATAAACGAAAAGATAGTATGACACTCTAATCCTGCTGGCACATTTGCATGGTACTGTGTGCAATCCGCGTTAAGTGACCCCACAGAAATGTAATTAAGCTCGGAGGTCGATCTTCAGTGGTTCTCAACTTGGGATCCATGAACACCTACGGGTTCAAGGAAGGATGTTTTTTTTAGGGCGGGGGCGCTCACGAACCAGCAGTGGAATGTCTCAAATAAAAAGAATCTTAAACATGGTTCTGTTTATTGCTTTATTCTTAATGAAGAGCGCTCAGCTGTTCTTGGGCCGAAAAGGGGATCCAAGGCCCCCCCCCCCAAAAAAAAGTAAGGAATCACTGGTTTAAATATATAATGGTTATTCAAAATAACTTCCATTATTAATTTTCTAAAGCTCAGCACTGAAGTATAACTTTGTCAGTCTCAATGAATGAAAGTTAATGTTATCCCTTGCTTGTACCAAGTGGTTTATAAGCAAAACCGCTCTGTATTATTTACCTGACTGCGAACAACTGCGAAGAAAAAAAAAACAGGGATAGAGAGACGAAGATAACAAGAGCTGAGCAATCTTGGAGATTTATTAACCAAGAACCGTAATACAGAATTTGTCAATGTACGATTCAAATTATACTCAGTTATGGAACTTTTGATCAATAAAGCTGTCGCTTTAGACACGATAAAAGAGGGTTCTTATCATAGACAGACAAACAGATAGACAGAGAGGCAGCCAGATAAACAGATGGACAGATATCTGATTATCTGCCTGTCTATCTTTCTGTACATCTATGATAAGAACCCTCTTTTGTCTAAAGCGATATAGATAGATAGATAGATAGATAGATAGATAGATAGATAGATAGATAGATAGATAGATAGATAGATAGATAGACAGACAGACAGACAGATAGATAGATAGATAGATAGATAGATAGATAGATAGATAGATAGATAGATAGATAGATAGATAGATAGATATGTAGGTAGGTAGGTAAGTAATATGTAGGTATATGGGTAGGCAGGTAGGTAGGAAGATAGGTAGGTAGGTTTGTAGGTAAGTAGACAGATAGGTAGGTAGGTAAGTAGGTGGATATGTAGGTAGTAGGTAAGTAGGTGGATATGTAGGTAGTAGGTAAGAAGGTAGACAAACAGACGGGTAGATAACATTACCATTAACGGCGATAACGACGCCAATGAGGCAAGCGACGAACCAGCTTAAACCCTTCATTGACACTTCGCGGTCAAAAATGATTCTTCAACACAAGAAACGTCTAAGACTTGTCCTCTGACGTGACCAGAAACTACTGCTACGCTGCGACACGACTCCTATTCATGTCTGCCTCTATTTATACAAGTCAAGACAAATGTTTTTGACTTGTAACCCCAATGACCTTACACAAATGAGCCTTTTTTGTCCTGTTTTTTTTTTTTACCTTGTGTTTTTATTTATTGCTGTGATGTTAATCCTTGAATGCACAATACAGAGATTATTTACGCCTGTATCGTTTGTACGTCTCAGGCAGGATTGGATATTAATAGTTAAGATATCATGACACCACCCCACAAACCTCTCCACCCGTCCATCCTTTCATCCTGAACTGTTTACTTGGTATTTCTAGTGCGTTTGGGACCGGCTTGTAAAAACGATATCCTGAGTTCTGTCAGTTTAGATCCGTTTATCTGAGCACTTGCCGACAGAGCTTACCTGGCCTGGCTGAGAGTTTATTTATCTGTTTCTGAATTTCTTTTGTCTCACTATCCTTGTTCAGGGGTGTGGAAAATTAAAATATGCGCATAATCTGAAACTTTCGAAAGGCAGACAAGAGTGCTTTGGATTTAAAAACATGAACTTAGTAACACATCTGTGACGTCTAAAAAGTGATGATATTACTAAAAGTTAATGGTGTGGGGAGGGATTTTTGCGTGTGCTGTATTGTTACTAAGAGATCTTGTCGCTTTCTTTTTGTTTATATGTTTTGTTGCAGTTGTTTTTCTTCTATTATTTTGATTGTTGTTGTTATTGCACAAGAAATCACATTTTCAACATAAGACTGATAATAATAGAGAAATGCAGAGAATTTAATGTGAATCTATATTTGTCTTTTCTAGACTATTTAAACGCATTTGATTGGTTACAATACCAGAAACTGGGAAATAATGAAAAAAAAAAGAATTTCCAATACATGTGATACAATTAATATCACTGCTGTATCTAGACCAACAGGTAGTAGTGAGAATAAAAGGTGAAACATCAACTTATTTTGACACAAAACAAGGGGTCCGTCAGGGTTGCATATTGTTGCCTAAATTATTTAACTTGTATACTGAAAATATAACGAGGAATGTTAGAGAAGATGTAGACAAAGAATATTATGATCCCATAACAATTGGAGGTTATGAAATACCAGAGATTAGATATGCCGATGACACAGTATTACTATCCACAACACAAAAAGGAATGGAAAAACTAATTATGTCAGGCCGTAAGAACAGTTAAGAGAAAAACCTCTATCTTAATGTGAAGAAAACTAAACTGTTGACAGCTGACAAAACAAATAAGGCAGCTGAAAAATATATAAATGAGGACAAATTGGAAGAAGTGGAAAGTTTTGAATATCTTGTATCATTACTAACTAATAATGGAGATGCAATGAAGGAAATTAAGAGGACATCTATCGCTCTTTAAAAAAACTTTAACAAGCTGTGGAGATGAACAGATAGAACTACAAAAATAAAATTTTTATGGGCGTGCATCTTTTCCATAGCAGTATATGCCTGTGAGACCTGGACACTTAACAAAACAGCCAGAAATACATAAATGCTTTGAATGTAAATGCTACAGAAGTCTTTTAAATATCATAGAAAAATAACAAATATATCCATACTACAAGAACTTAATATTGAAGAAGGCTGGCTAGTAAGGATGATTAAACAGAGAAAACTTAAATATTGTGGACATATTAAGAAGACAGTCATGGAGGGGCACATAATGGGAAAAAGAAAGAGAGGAAGACAAAGGCGAAGATGGCTGCAGGACATCGTTGACGATCTGCGAATGGACGCATCAGCAGCAGGCCATCTTGCTTACAACCGAGAAGCCTACAGGAGAACTGTTAGGGAATCAGAGTTCCGCAAGAGACATGCAAATGACTGACTGACTGTTATTGCATAAACGTCTTTGCTTTAATATCTCTCTCTCTCTGAACCTTAAGTGCCCAGGGCTCATGGGGCTTCCGCAAGGGTTTTCCACAAATGCCTGTCCTTCGCCTTTTTTTCTGCTCTTGCCCAACGTGAGCCCTCTATTGCTCAACATCCTTTCAGTTGTTCTTCTCCATGTCTACCCTTACTTCTGCTCCCCTGCGGTGTCCATCTTAGTGCTATTTTTGGTAGTGAGTTGTCAGTCATTCGGAGCACATGTCCCTACCATCGCCAGCGTCTTTCCTCAATAATTGTTGTCAGTGGTTTCATCTGCATTTCTGCTAATAAGATGTTATTTCTTATGGTGTTTGGCCAAAATATTTTTCTAATTCTTCGTAAACATTTAGTCTGGAAAGAATTCAACTTGTTTTCTATGGTTTTGGTAATTTTCCAGCATTCACTTCCATAGAGTAGTACACTTAGAACATTACTCTTAAATATCCTGATTTTCATATTTATGCTTAGTTTTTTTTATTTCCATATATTCTGCAGTATTGCAAAAGCCTGGTTTGCTCTAGTAAGTCTGCTGTTGATGTCCTCTGTGCTGTCTCCATTTTCTACTACTCTGCTGCCAAGGTATACAAATTCGTTGACCTCCTCCACTAACTTGTTATCTACTCTGAGTACATTTCTGTTGTTCACATTTTGCTTCATTAACTTTGTCTTTCCTACGTTGATCTTTAGTCCTATGTTGTTTGCATTCTGAGTTAGCTTGTTTATTTTATCTTGCATATCTTTGTGACTGCTTGATAATAGACAAATGTCGTCCGCAAAATCAAGGTCCTCCAGCACTGTGTCAAGGGTCCATTGTAATCCTCTGTGTTTGTCTGATGTTGCCTCCTTCATTAACCAGTCTACTGCCAAGATAAATAATGTTGGTGATAGTACACATCCCTGTTTCACTCCTGTTTGTACCCTAAAGCTGCTGGAGGTATGTTCTCCACAGATCACTTTGCACTGGAAACCCTCGTATAGGGCTTTGATTACATTAACTATTTTATGGGGGAGGCCATGCCATCTTAGAATTTTCCACAGTGCATCTCTGTTGGCACTGTCAAAGGCTTTCTCAAAATCTATGAATAATGCATATGTTGTGCTATGCCACTCATTTGCCTGTTCTAATATTTGTCTAAGTACAAATATGTGGTCTATGCATGATCTTCCTTTCCTAAATCCTGCCTGCTCTTTCCGAAGTTTTTCCTCAAGTGTTGGTACAATTCTGTTGATGATTATTCTGCAAAATACTTTACTGGTGAGTGGCAGTAGGGTAATGCCTCTCCAGTTCCCGCAATCTCTGAGGTCACCCTTCTTTGGTAATTTTACTATAAGACCAGTTTTCCACTCCTCTGGGGCTTTTTCTAAATCTTCGTAAACATTTAGTCTGGAAAGAATTCAACTTGTTTTCTATGGTTTTGGTAATTTTCCAGCATTCACTTCCATAGAGTAGTACACTTAGAACATTACTCTTAAATATCCTGATTTTCATATTTATGCTTAGTTTTTTTTATTTCCATATATTCTGCAGTATTGCAAAAGCCTGGTTTGCTCTAGTAAGTCTGCTGTTGATGTCCTCTGTGCTGTCTCCATTTTCTACTACTCTGCTGCCAAGGTATACAAATTCGTTGACCTCCTCCACTAACTTGTTATCTACTCTGAGTACATTTCTGTTGTTCACATTTTGCTTCATTAACTTTGTCTTTCCTACGTTGATCTTTAGTCCTATGTTGTTTGCATTCTGAGTTAGCTTGTTTATTTTATCTTGCATATCTTTGTGACTGCTTGATAATAGACAAATGTCGTCCGCAAAATCAAGGTCCTCCAGCACTGTGTCAAGGGTCCATTGTAATCCTCTGTGTTTGTCTGATGTTGCCTCCTTCATTAACCAGTCTACTGCCAAGATAAATAATGTTGGTGATAGTACACATCCCTGTTTCACTCCTGTTTGTACCCTAAAGCTGCTGGAGGTATGTTCTCCACAGATCACTTTGCACTGGAAACCCTCGTATAGGGCTTTGATTACATTAACTATTTTATGGGGGAGGCCATGCCATCTTAGAATTTTCCACAGTGCATCTCTGTTGGCACTGTCAAAGGCTTTCTCAAAATCTATGAATAATGCATATGTTGTGCTATGCCACTCATTTGCCTGTTCTAATATTTGTCTAAGTACAAATATGTGGTCTATGCATGATCTTCCTTTCCTAAATCCTGCCTGCTCTTTCCGAAGTTTTTCCTCAAGTGTTGGTACAATTCTGTTGATGATTATTCTGCAAAATACTTTACTGGTGAGTGGCAGTAGGGTAATGCCTCTCCAGTTCCCGCAATCTCTGAGGTCACCCTTCTTTGGTAATTTTACTATAAGACCAGTTTTCCACTCCTCTGGGGCTTTTTCTAAATCCCAAATTTGTTGTAATATCCGGCAAAGTTGTTTTGGTGTTTCTGTTTCTTCTGCTTTCAACAGTCACTTCATCTTCACCTGGTACCCTGTCTGATTTTAGCATCTTTATCGCCTTCTTTACTTCATTTATTATTATTGGTCCTGTATTGATGTTTAGTTCCGTTTTTGCTTCAGGTATGTCTATTGCTTGTGCTGCTTGTGTTCTGTTTAGTAGGGTGTTAAAGTGTTCCCTCCATCTTTCAATTTTTCTTTTTCTCCACTGACCAGTTGTCCATTTTGTGTTCTTACTGCACTTTCACATCTTGTGTTGAAGTTACCTGTCATCTGCTTTGTGATTTTATATATGGTTTTCATGTCATTTGTATATGCTGCTTTCTCTGATGTTTCTGCTAAGTTGTCATAATATTGACGTTTATCTTGACGGCATGATTCCTTCACTTCTTTGTCTTTTTGTGCATAATTACTTTAAAACTCGTTCTTTAAGCCGTTGTGATTTGGTGTTAAGTAATTTTTTCTTGATTTCTTTTCTTTGCTCTGTCTTTTCCCATGTGGTCTCGCTTATCCATTCCTCTTTTCTCCTTTTCCGATATCCCAGCACCTCTTTTGCTGTTTCCTGTAGTGTTTTATTGAACTCTAATATGGACATTTCTGCTTCGTCTTGTAGGACACTGAAGCGGTTCTTAAGTACTATTGAGAATTCATTTCTTGTTTTTTGCTTTAATATATTCGCACTATATTTTTTAATATATTCGCACTATATTTTTAATATATTTGCACTATATTTTAAAATATATTTGCACTATATTTTTTAATATATTCGCACTATATTTTAAAAAATATTTTCCCTATATTTAAAAATATATTTGCACTATATTTTTAATATATTTGCACTATATTTTTTAAATATATTTGCACTATATTTTTTAATATATTCGCACTATATTTTTGGGCTGTTAAGGCTGTAGTCTTGAAGCAGGACTGACGATTTCTATCTCACAAAAGCGATGCTAGCAGGGATGAGTGAATGGTTCCAGATTGAAACAGGCGTGAAACAAGGATGTATACTGTCTCCTTTACTTTTTGGGATTACAATAGACTTCATAATGACAAAATGCTGCACAGGTAACACAGGTATTGACTGGGTACATGGGACCCAACTAGAAGATCTTGATTTTGCTGATGACATAACTCTTATCAGTAATAATGTGAATTCCATGCAAGAAAAAACAGATAGCCTATCTTCACTGGCTAGCAAAATAGGACTTGAAATTAACAAGGACAAAACAAAAATAATGAAAATTCCCATCAATCAAAATGGAAAAATACACATAGAAGGGACAGATATTGAAGAAGTCAATCAATTTGCATACCTTGGCAGCTACATAGACCAGGATGGTGACACTAGAAAGGAAGTTAGGATCAGAATTGCAAAAGCAGCATCAATCTTCAAGAATCTTGAGAACATATGGAATTCAAAAGTTATAAGCACAAAAACCAAGTTAAGACTATTCAATTCAAATGTAATATCCACCCTCATTTATGCATGCGAAAGCTGGAAAACAACTAAAGAAATAGAAAAGAAATTAGACTCTTTTGAAAACAAATGCCTAAGGAAAATACTCGGCATCAAGTGGAATGAATTCAAGAACAATGCAGAGATAAGACAGATGACTGAACAACAACCAGTCTCACGGGTGATCAGGAAAAGGAGATGGACATATGTTGGTCACTTGATGAGAAGAAATGATCAGAGAATCCCAAAACAAGCTATCAAGTGGAACACAACAGGCCGAAGAAAAAGGGGCAGACCGCGTGAAACTCTGAAGAGGACATTATTAAGAGAGGCCAAGCTAACAGGCATAAAATCCTTTGTTGAGGTTGAAAGACTCGCCGAAGACAGGAAAAACTGGCGAACTACTTTGCGAGCCCTATGTGACGTCTAACGGCACGGGAAGGATATAAGATATAAGATAAGATAAGATATTTTTAAAAATATTTTCCCTATATTTTAAAATATATTTGCACTATATTTTTAATATATTTGCACTATATTTTAAAAATATTTTCCCTATATTTTAAAAATATATTTGCACTATATTTTTAATATATTCGCACTATATTTTTATAATATATTTGCACTATATTTTTTAATATATTCGCACTATATTTTTGGGCTGTTAAGGCTGTAGTCTTGAAGCAGGACTGACGATTTCTATCTCACAAAAGCGATGCTAGCAGGGATGCCAACATGTGTGTGTGTGTGTGTGTGTGTGTGTGTGTGTGTGTGTGTGTGTGTGTGTGTGGTGTGTGTGTGTGTGTGTGTGTGTGTGTGTGGTGTGTGTGTGTGTGTGTGTGTGTGTGTGTGTGTGTGTGTGTGTGTGTGTGGTGTGTGTGTGTGTGTGTGTGTGTGTGTGTGTGTGTGTGTGTGTGTGTGTGTGTGTGTGGTGTGTGTGTGTGTGTGTGTGTGTGTGTGTGTGTGTGTGTGTGTGTGTGTGTGTGTGTGTGTGTGTGTGTGTGTGTGTGTGTGTGTGTGTGTGTGTGTGTGTGTGTGTGTGTGTGTGTGTGTGTGTGTGTGTGTGTGTGTGTGTGTGTGTGTGTGTGTAATCAGGTTAGGAAGTACAACATTATTCCTGAAATTAGACAAGCAGTTCAACTCTTGTAGACATACTCAAAAGAAAAAGAAATCATGAAAACAGCCTAGCAATGTTTTATCTTTTTTTTTTTCAAAGTTAGTTACTTCCATATCAACTAAAACTAAAAACTTCTTTATAAAAGGCGATGCGTAATAAAATTACAAATATGGAAGTAAGAACGGGTAAATTTACTTTATTAAATTTTTAAAAGCCTTTCTTTTAAAATAACTTGTAAATATCTAATGAAAAGAGAATTATTCCAATTAAAATTACGAGAAAAAGGAAGTCAAAATTTCTTGGACGTGTCTTGAGAAGACAGAAGTTCGGAGACGCGGTATTCACTGAAAAATTTAAAGGAGAAAAAAAGGAATGAGAAGTCAGGGGACAAATCTGAGGGGACTGACTAAGTGTGCCATAGAAAATAAAAGGCATTTAAAATCATCGAAAACATCAAAGCATCAGATTCAATCTTTTTGTTTAGCTTCAGTCATTAAACTCACTCTGCAACGAAGAAGCTGTGCTGAAGCTGGCAGAAATCCTAGCACTCTAAACTCTTATAGAAAGCTCCGCTTTAAGGTGCTCACGATTAAACTGTATAATGATTTTCAATATAAAAATATTTCAAAAGAGAAACAAAATAAGCTGTGGTAGAGTCAAGTGAGTTAGCACTGTTGTATGGACAGCGTTCCAAGAATTAGTAGAAAAAGCAAGTTTTAGACGTGAGAGAAAGGAAACAATGACAAGAGAAATACCTGGGACTCGAACGGTGGACAGTGCTTGTTAGACATTTACAGGAGATCACGTGTGTACGTTTGTGTCTCAAAATGGTGGTACCAACTGGAGATTGAATTTAAGCGACGGAAATTCTGTGTCATGGCCTCGTTTCCTTTCCAGGTGTCGATTTTCAGCCATTATAAAGAGAACAAAGGAAAGAACGAAAGAACATTATTTTCAAAGGGTTAAGAATTGAGTTAAGACTCGGCTCCTCAAGAACCTTCTTATGAAGGTGTAAGGTGGCCGAGTGGATAGTGTGCTGTTTATCGTGACTAGACTCACCATTTCGGAGTCCGTGGTTCGAGTCCCGTTAATTCTCATGTCGTTTTTAGTTAACTCTCACGTCTAAAGTGCTTTGTATACTATTTCTGGAATGCTAACAATAAAAGACTATACTTAGTCACTTTAATGATTTGCAGTCAATGCAAAGTACCCTCAACCCAGTCAATTTTTTAGTGTGTGAACGTCAAGACACACAATCAAGTCAATGTTTTTAGTGTGTAAACGTCAAGACACACAACCAAGTCAATGTTTTTAGTGTGTAAACGTTTAAACACACAAAACAGTCATTGTTTTCAGTGTATAAATGTCAAGACACACAACCCAGTCAATGTTTTTAGTGTGTAAACGTCTAGACACATAGATAAATGTGAACATATATTTATAGAACCTCACTTTCACAAAGGGTTGAGAAACACTGTTGTACGCCCCGCCTACTCCCATAGCAAATCCCGTCAGACCTGATCTTGCACTGTTAACATTTTTTTTTTTTTTTGGCGAACACATTAAGTGTCCGTTCAACCGTGAAACAGCAACAAACAATAACAAGTACGGTAACAAAAACAAGAACAGGGTGTTGTTATTGACTGAGCCATGAACTGGGCGTAAAGACATAAAATAACAACAGGGTATTGTCACGGCCTCTGCTGTGTGGACAAATGAAAGCGACTAAAAGCAAAACAGGAAATGAAGTATGAATGAGAGTTAAGAAGTCCTTATTACGAAAGGAAAATCTATTACAAGATTTAAAAACAAGCGATAGAAAGCAGTCTGCAATCACAAAGCACCATGTTGAAATCAATTTTTTAAAAAAAACTTCGGGTAAAGTGAAACATTTCTGACGAATTTTTACAAATAACTGTAAATATGCACTTCATATAAAGTACAGCTAAAAACCAGAAGTGGCATTTAAAATGCGATGTGCACTGTTTTTAAAAAAAAAAGCAAAAAAGCGAAACAAAAACAAAAAACTGTTATAAATTAACTACGATATTATCCACGACGGAATGACCATGATATCAGACAGGAGAAAGGTGCGCCGTGATAGTAGATGCTGAAACACAAGTCGCGAGTCGAGTTTTGTTTTTTTTTTTTGTTTTGTTTTGTTTTTTGCGAACATTTGAAGCTGTAGGAAGGATTGCCTTTTGTGCCTGATTCTCGGAGATGTTTTGCTTTTTGAAAAAAAAAAAAGAAGGTCCTAATATCCCGACAAAATATGCACGTAGATATCCCGTATTTATTTATTTATCTTTTTAAAGTTAAATCCACGCTTCATATACACATATACCGTACTTATATACAATGCTGTTTTAATCATCAGATAAATTAAACGAAAACTGTATTATCCTTTTCTTATCTTCATTCTGTATTTAAAATCGCTTTTTATTTAAAACTAGATTTAATTTTTTTGTTCTTTTTATTTTCGATTTACCATTTTGCTAACTGGGAAAAAAATCAATTCCATTGTGCACTTAAAATAATTCCTTTATGACTGTTTTACATTAGTTTTGTTGACGTATAAATAGATTGTGCCAGTTTGAATATATTTTTCTAGTCTGAAATTGCACTTAATTGGGTCTAAGTACTGACAGTTCCCGAGTTACGAACTAGTTCCGTTTTGAACTCTGTTCGCAAGTCGAATGTGTACGTAAGTCGGGACATTTAGATACGGTTTACATCTAATGCTAGTAAATCAAATGTTTGTCTTGGTGTACAGAATACAGTATATCTTTCTGTACGTACAAACATTTTTTTTAAAAAACCGATTAATCGCTGTAGACACACACTGCTTTGATGCGCGCCTTAACTTAGCGCCTGTTTGGTGTTATGGAATACTGTAGGCAACTTCATAGTCGTTCCTACGCTGCTGGTGAGACTCTTCGGATGCCGCGCGTGGAGTGAAACTCCCCCCGGCCAATGAAGAAAATGAGGAAAAGCAATCAGGGTTGCCGTGCGGCGCCGATGCGAAAAGGTGATGGAAAGGATGAAGTGAAGCTTAATCGGTATGTCCAGAAGTCTCGCGGCGAGAGCTACTTATACCACGGCGCCCTCTGCTCTAGAGGTCGGCCATGTCCGTTCTACACCAATACTGGTGAAATATGCCTAAACCGGCTTAAACCAGGGGTGAAACTTGGCTACTCAAGTCACGGTACCTCCGCTCTAGAAGTCAGTCACGTCCTAAACACTCCCATACTGGGATAATATGCCTAAACCGGCATAACCCAGGGGTGGAAGTCACTACTGGCGAGGATTCGTCCTCCTGGACAAAAGCTCCGTCCTGATCACAACTAGGAAGGGAAGCGGTCACGACAATAAAATGCTGAAGTCGGAGACATTGGACCAGTGCAGTCTAGATGGGCAACCACCTCTCACCCGGCGGGGATGTATGTGTATCCTAATCACGCTGAGGTTTTCCAGTGAGAAAATCCAACGCTGGACTGGTTGAGCAACCACCTCTCACCCGGCGGTGATACACGGGTATCCCAAAACATGTCGAAGTTTTCTGGTGAGAAAGTCCAACTCTAGGCTAGATGGGCAACCACCTCTCACCCAGCGGGGATATACTTTTATCCAAAACACGTCGAGGTTTTCCGGTGAGAAAGTCAAGCTCTAGATTAAACTGGTGCAACGAAAACCACGGTGTCATGCAATCCCGCTTCTGAGACCCACAAAGAATACAAGCTCAAGCCCTGCGATACCTTGAACTTCTTGTGGTCCATACGGGGACCATGGGACCTACTGAGGACCACGAGAGTAAATTCAGTAGGATCACGGGGCGCTCTTGGTGGTAGAAGCGAACGAAGAAGAAGAAGAGGAGAAGATAGTCGTTCGTAACTGTGGGCTGTACGGATATCGGACAATCGTAATCTGGGGACTGCCTTTAATCTGGTTCTAATTTATATGTATATTCGCACGAATAGATTTTATTTGTGATATTGGTGAAAAACGTCAAACACATTAAAAAAAACCACAGTTGCGAAAGACAACTTTTTTCTTTAAAATAAATTATTTTAGAATTAAGTTTCTGCGTCTCCAGAAATTGAATGTCATTAAGTGTTTTCATATTTTATTATGTTAATTTTTTTTTTATGTTGAATGATGTTTCAGCTTAGTTCTCTCATGTTTTGTGATGTTTCATTTTAGTTTTCTCGTATTTTATTATGTTTCACTTTAGAGTTTTTGTGAATATTCTTTGTTTCATTTCGTATGGGCGAGGACATGAAGCGAAAGGAAACAAGTTTCGGGAAAAGTTTTGAGTTGTTAGTTTGCGTGGGAGATTCATTCTTTCGGGAACGTGGCGCAGGTGTGTAGGGAGCATGTTGTTGTTTCTATGCGTGGATAGTGTTCGTCTCATAGGTTCTCAATCATTCTGCATTGTGTCTTCTCATTTATGTAGGTTTTGTAATAAGTTGTCATAAGCGTAAAGTGTTAAAACTATGTGAAGAATGATAAATTGAAGTCTCAAATGCAACATTTATGTTATAGACCTAAAGATGGGTTTAGGGTAGATCAATCAATGTGATTTGTCTCTAAGTGATGTGATCGTATATGTTCCTGGCCAGTCATGTGTAATATGTGTTAGTCCTGGAATACCGGGACATTTTCAGTGTAATATGTGTTAGTCCTGGAATACCGGGACATTTTCAATGTAATATGTGTTAGTCCTGGAATACTGGGACATTTTCAATGTAATATGTGTTAGTCCTGGATTACCAGGACATTTTCAATGTAATATGTGTTAGTCCTGGAATACCGGGACATTTTCAATGTAATATGTGTTAGTCCTGGAATATCGGGACATTTTAAATGTAATATGTGTTAGTCCTGGATTACCAGGACATTTTCAATGTAATATGTGTTAGTCCTGGAATACCGGGACATTTTCAATGTAATATGTGTTAGTCCTGGAATACCGGGACATTTTCAATGTTATATGTGTTAGTCCTGGAATATCGGAACATTTTCATTTTCACTGATCATTATTAATTATTAATTTCACTTTTAAATTTTTTTTTGTTGTTGATTTTTTTTTCTTCTGGTGCATTTGAATTCACATATATTTCCATGCCATCCATTATTTTATATTCGATATCACGTGTTCATTCAGAACTGTGTGTTTTTGCTTCATGATCATTATTATAATTTCATTAACATCAACTGCCATCAACATACGTTATGCCTCTTGATTTTTTTTAACGGATTCTTTGTGTTCTTTAGTGGAAATAAAATTGATATAAATGTTGCGAGGTTGTAATATTTGAATTAATGTCCGTGTTCGCCGTGTGTTTTTGTGAAGTTTAGAACTGTTGTTCAGCGCAAGCAAAGATTTACATTAAGTAACAACCATGATGAACCAAGAAAGTCCTCAGCTCTAGCAAAGATTTACATTAAGTAATAACCATGATGAACCAAGAAAGTCCTCAGCTCAAGCAAAGATTTACATTAAGTAATAACCATGATGAACCGTCCTGGAGGTAGAAGATCGATGAAGTAGATGAAAGTCCTGGAAGTAGAAGATCGATGAAGTAGATGAAAGTCCTGGAGGTAGAAGATCGATGAAGTAGATAAAAGTCCTGGAGGTAGAAGATCGATGAAGTAGATGAAAGTCTTGGATTCAGATAACTGATAACAAATAGTAAAGGTAAAGAAATGATTCTCACAAGTATAGGAGTACATTAAAACACAAGAGTCGTTTACTTCCCACAAGTGTGGATAGTACATTAAAATACGAGAGTCGCTTACTTCCCACAAGTATAGATAGTACATTAAAATACGAGACTCGCTTACTTCCCACAAGTGTAGATAGTACATTAAAATACGAGACTCGCTTACTTCCCACAAGTATAGATAGTACATAAAAATACGAGAGTCGCTTACTTCCCACAAGTATAGATAGTACATTAAAATACGAGAGTCGCTTACTTCCCACAAGTATAGATAGTACAGAAAAATACGAGAGTCGCTTACTTCCCACAAGTATAGATAGTATATTATAATACGAGAGTCGTTTACTTCCCAAAAGTATGGATAGTACAGTAAAATACGAGACTCGCTTACTTCCCACAAGTATAGATAGTACATTAAAATACGAGAGTCGCTTACTTCCCACAAGTATAGATAGTACATTAAAATACGAGAGTCGCTTACTTCCCACAAGTATAGATAGTATATTATAATGCGAGAGTCGCTTACTTCCCACAAGTATAGATAGTACATTAAAATACGAGACTCGCTTACTTCCCACAAATATAGATAGTACATTAAAATACGAGACTCGCTTACTTCCCACAAGTATAGATAGTACATTAAAATACGAGAGTCGCTTACTTCCCAGAAATATAGATAGTACATTAAAATACGAGAGTCGCTTACTTCCCAGAAATATAGATAGTACATTAAAATACGAGAGTCGCTTACTTCCCACAAGTATAGATAGTACATTAAAACACGAGAGTCGCTTACTTCCCAGAAATATAGATAGTACATTATAACGTGGAGAAGAAACTGAAAGAAAAAAAAAGAAAAAAATAAATTGTAAAAGAAAAAAATAAATTGTATAATAATCTTTTTTTTTCACATTTCCGTCTTCGCTTTCGTCTTCCTCTGCTGTTGCTTTCGCTTCCTTCTTTTCAGAACTTTCTAAACTTGTAGTGTCCTTTGATGAGTTTCCCCGAGGCGTGTCAAATGACGCAAAAGACATTGGAGGAAAATTTCGTTTGCCAGTGGCTTTTTGTGTTCGCAAGGAATTAATTACGTCATTCAAAAAAAAATTACACATTCACTATTACTGTTATAGTTACACACATAAATTCTGGCCAAAGATGGCCTTTTTTTTTCTTAACTAATAACGAAGGCTGAAGATCGTGGCAAATTGGAATTGGCAGTGTATACTGGCGTCTTGCGTGAGCCCTTTCCTGTAAGATGTGTGTCCTGTTGCCCTTGCTGACCGTGAAAAATGATTGCTCACCACCCGCCTCAACTTTCGCGTCACGTGACATCTGGCTTCTTCTACAAGATGGCCGACTGTTCGACTCAGTCCTAAGAAACCGATTGGCTGTGTGGGAGAGCTCGACTGGACCTCGGAGCACGTCTTGTCACGCAAAGTAGGGGACCTGGTGGAACTACAAATTAGCTACTTTTTAAACTAGAATTTATTGCCAATCTCTGGGCTGTCTTACGTCGACAATGTATCAGTGGGGTTCAAAAGACTGCAGGAGATATATTGAATGAGAAATGACTAGACTTTAGTTTTATCTTCTAGGGGATTACAAAACAAGATGGAAGATGCGAGATAATGTTTGCAGCGCGTTTGTTTGTTGGAAGAAGTTGAACTTTTAAAAAATGCGTCGGTGTATGGAGAATTCTTTGTGGAGAAAATTAATACAAACTGGTGGAAATCTTCACAGTTGTCTTCCTCGACAGTTAGTGTCCGTCTTCTCTTGGTCATAAATTTAGTTTACTTTTTATTTTTACATTTGGTTTGCGTTAATCTTTTATTAAAATTTGCACTAATTTTGTTTTTTTTTTTGTTTTTAGTTTTTACATTTTACGTTAAGTTTACATTTTTTGGGCTTACTTTTAGTTTGTTTTAAATTTTACATTAAGTTTGCATTCAGATTCCGATTCAGAAATCAGAATCTACATCATCACATTCAGAACATCCATCCTCCACTGCGTACACCAACATCCACTGAAGCGTGTCTCTACTATTGGTTCCTTGTGGATGTTGGTTTTTGATTACACGTTTTCTCCCATGAAGTTCATATTACATTTACATTGTTATATTAAGTTCATTTTTTATAAATTTACTTCTTTTTAACATTTAGTTTACATTAAATTTGTATTAAGTTTGACATTAAATTATTTACATTGTTTATGTTAAGTTAAACATTTCTTACTTTACATACTATTATGTTTTAATTCTCTCTTGTTTTGGTTCAAGCTTTTTTTGTTCATACTGATAAAAATGTAATCTTTTATTTCCCCTTCTCTTCTGCATTTTTCTCTAACAATTTTCATATCAATGGAGAGAAGTGCTGTCTAGAATTTGCATTATTTTACACTCTCAAATAATGGACAATAAATGATCATATGAGACAAAAAAGAAATTAATAAATAAATGAAATGATAAGGATTTGTTTTGTGTGTAACCTTGAAATCTATTTTTAGAGAATGGAAATTTCCAGGGAAGCACAAACGTTCTGCACGCTAACAGTTGTGTGTTCTTTTATACCGGTTATAGCATACCAAGAGCATGGATGGTTCTTCTTTTATACCGGTTATAGCATACCAAGAGCATGGATGGTTCTTCTTTATTACCGGTTATAGCATACCAAGAGCATGGATGGTTCTTCTTTTATACCGGTTATAGCATACCAAGAGCATGGATGGTTCTTCTTTTATACCGGTTATACCATACCAAGAACATGGATGGTTCTTCTTTTATACCGGTTATACTGTACCAAGAGCATGGATGGTTCTTCTTTTATACCGGTTATACCATACCAAGAGCATGGATGGTTCTTCTTTTATACCAGTTATACTGTACCAAGAGCATGGATGGTTCTTCTTTCTTTGACACATGTCACAGAGAAATGCTTTATACCGCTTACTGATCATTTTATCACTCCGTAGAGGAATAAAAGTCTTAAAAGACGGGAAGATAATCCCAGAAAATGTTCAGGAAAAAAAAAACATTTAGATCAGGGGTTGTTACACCAGGGTCCATGGAGACCCACGGGGTCCGTGGAAGAATTTTTTTGTTGGTGGGGGGGGGGGGCGCTACGGACCAACAAATAGACTGTCTTGATGACAACAATCTTAGCATTATATGGGTTCTATTTTTGGCTTTGTGTTTAATAAAGGGTCCACATCTGCTGGGGGTCCACAGATACAAAAAATATTTAAGAATCTCTGTTGTTGATGATGATTAGTAGTAAAGAGAAAAAAAGCTGTCACATCTGAGCTCCCACTCTGTAGGTTCATATTTAAAAATGATAACTGTCAACAAGAAAGAAACTGAAAAGAAGAAGAAGAAGAAGACCAGGACAGGAAATATGCTAAGAAAATGACCAGTTGGGTTAAGAGAGGAAAAACTCAAGATCTAGTTCATTGTATCATAGATTACGGATACACGTGTTGTCCATAAGTATCAGTCCTGATTGATAATAACTGTGATGATGATGATGATGATGATGATGATGATGACAATATCATGAAAGATAACTGCTATTAAAAAATTCATTTTTTCCCAAAAGGTTTGCAGTGTTTTGGAGCTTTGTGGGGCTAGCCCAAGGTTTCTCAATCAGGAATTCAGGGAAGCCTAATAAGACTCTGTGTGTGTGTGAGAGAGAGAGAGAAAGAGAATGAGAGGAAGAGAGAGATTTTTAAACATATCCACAGAAAAGTGTAATTAAAAGATATTATTTTACACGAAGTATCTGCTATGTCGTTTGCTACATTACTGTGTAAAAGCCAGACTATTTGATGTCTTTGAATTGCTTCACTGAATTAAAACTGTGATCAGTGCTATGCAAGAATAGTACTAGGAAACGAAACATAAGATAGATCTGAAGTAAAAATTATAGCCATATAAATGTTCTATGTTGCTCACAAATTGCTTTTAAGCTCTCTAGTTTCTATATAAAAAATATAGACTAACTGATAAAAAAGACAAAGAAAAAAAAACAAAACAAACTTTTTGTTGCATTTCATTTCTCAGTTCTGCTATTCCCAAAATGTTGTATCTGCAACTGTGGTTATTGCTATTTCTTATTTGTCACCAGCAACGTTGCTTTACTGCTGTCTGTTACCTATCATCATCATCATCATGTGCCGTGCCGACTGGCGTTGGCTATTATGCTTCTCCAGAGTACACGATCCTTCATGCAGGCCATCAGCTCAGTTGGTGATCTCCTCTCACACCATCCCGTCAGACTGTCCAGTATCATTACCTATCTCTAACTCAAATTCATACCCAGCTGTCTGCTTTTCGCCTTTATTTTATATTTAATTTAATTCTGTCAATTTACATGTCCAGAATTGCCTATTTAATTGTATCTTTTTTAATCGGCTGAGACAGAGTGGCACTACAGCACCACTGAAGGCTGGGCCATGTCACAAGACGTTCCACATTCTATCCATTTCAGTTTGAAAATAATTTTTAAATCTCTAAATGCCAGTCAAAGACGAGATGGGGAAGGACTCCAGAAGAAGAAGGAGCAGGCTCGTGAACGTATAGTGGTTTCTTTTCTTTATGTGAATGTATAGTGGTTTCTTTCCTTCATGTGAACGTATAGTGATTTCTTTCCTTTATGTGAACGTATAATGATTTCTTTCTTTCATGTGAACGTATAGTGGTTTTTTTCCTTTATGTGAACGTAAAGTGGTTTCTTTCCTTTATTTGAACGTATAGTGGTTTCTTTCTTTTATGTGAACGTAAAGTGGTTTCTTTCCTTTATTTGAACATATAGTGGTTTCTTTCCTTTATGTGAACGTAAAGTGGTTTCTTTCCTTTATTTGAACATATAGTGGTTTCTTTCTTTTATGTGAACTTATAGTTGTTCCTTTCCTTTATGTGAAAGTACAGTGGTTTCTTTCCTTTATGTGAACGCATAGTGATTTCTTTCTTTTATGTGAATGCATAGTGGTTTCTTTCCTTATTGTGAACGCATAGTGGTTTCTTTTCTTTATGTGAAGGCATGGTGGTTTCTCTCCTTTATGTGAAAGCTTAGTTTCTCTCCTTTATTTGTAAATCAACCCCAGCAATAGAGAGTATTTTATTTCAGCTGGCGAAAGAAAGAAAGAAAAAAACACATACCCAGAATCTGACTAACACAACACCAACCCTCGGCCGCCAGCTGGTTGTGATTCTCTGACACTGTAAACGGCAGGTACCCTGTCCTTTATAAACTGTCCTCGTCTGTAATTTTTTAATTGTCGTCGTCTGACCCTTGTGGACTGTCTTCGTCTGCCCTTTATGGACTGTCCTCGTCTGCCCTTTGTGAACTGTAAACATATGGTTTACTGATGCAGATAATACTGTAATTCTCGTTATTTGTTTAACACATTTATTTTCTTTATTAATGCTAATAATAACCTCTCTCTCTCTTCCCCCTCTCTCTAGTAATAATCTCCTCTTTCTCTAGCAATGATCCTCCCCAACCACTTGGTCATACTTTCCGTATCTTTCTTGCTGCTGCATTCCGTCAAACTTTCCACGCATAAATTTGTGTTTATTATGAGACTACTTAATTCTTTTGTGACGATCACGTGCTGACATTTAACTTTTCCATTTGGTCTGAGGTTATAGCTATTTTTGTAACATCAAGGACGAAATGAAGAAGAAAAAATCAACTTACAGCATTGTCTGTCTCTCCGTCAGATAAGTGTTGTGTTTTGTGTGGCCGCCTTTATTTGTTTGTTTGTCTGTATCTTGATATCATCTATGAATATTTTAAACCTTCGGGAGCGTCGAATGATGGCTCCCGTTCTGAGGAAAATTATCTGCATTTTTGTATTCTTCGGCCTTTAAAAAATGATTCATCAAAATCTGTTAACGCTCTTTGTCTGTAAACTGCACACGCTTATGAGACCTACTATAATCACTTTTCAGACTTTTCTACTAACAATGATGTTTCTGTAATTCTTGAACCTAAGACAGACTACTCCCGCTTTGTTCGCTTCACGTGAATGAAGGGTATTACTTTCGTCGTCCATTAATTATCACAGCGTCTACCACAAATGTTAAAATATTACCACCGAATACAGTTCTCTAAAATGATGAAATTACGAGTAGATGCATCTGCAGCGGGGCATCCTGATTACAACAGAAAAGCCTGCAAGACAGCTTTAGGGAAGCGAATTTCTGCAAGGGACATGCTAATAATGATGAAGCTACTTTGAGTTTTAAAAAAAATACAACGTTAAATAGAAGATTTTATAAACGACTGGGGCTACATACTCCACAATATATGTCCTTTTTCTGGCATGTAGCACGACGTCTTCATGGCGCTTAGTTAGTGGATTCTGCCCCTGCCACCAGAGACTGGATTTGATTTAGGAGGATAAGAAGTTCAGAAATATTGCGTGCGACACGACATCCGGGAATTTTCTACAAAATGTATCACAATTTGTAATAGAAGCACTGAAAACAGACTGTGTTCTCTTGGAGATTAGCAAAGTGTACTCAATATATGGATAATGGATTAAACATTTATATTTTTTGTGACGTTTGTATTAACGGAAACGTCGAAGTATGCTTAGAATGAATTGTGAAACGGAAAACTCGAAGAATGTGTCAACTACGTTATGTCAACAACTCTAATGTGATATACATTATGTCAACAACTCTAAATATGATATACGTTATGTCAAAAACTCTAAATATTATATACTTTATATCAACAACTTTAATTATGATATGGGTTATGTTAACAACTATAAAAGTGAAAATTGTTACGTGAAACGCTTTAAACATGATATGCTTTATGTCAAAAACGCTAAATATGATATACGTTATGTCAAAAACTCTAAATATGATATACTTTATATCAACAACTTTAAGTATGATATGCGTTATGTTAACAACTCTAAAAGTGAAAATTGTTACGTGAAAAGCTTTAAACATGATATGCTTTATGTCAAAAACGCTAAATATGATAAACGTTTTGTTAACAACTCTAAATATAATAAACTTTACGTCAACAAGTCTATATGTGATAAACGTTATTGCTAACAATTAAAATACAACATACATTATATCTGGAACTCTAAATATGATATGTTTCGTGTCAATAACTCTAAACAAAACATGTCATATGCCAACGGCTCTAAACATGACTTTCCTTGGAAAATATCAACATTAATGAGCAGCGCTGAAGAAAAGAAGAAAAAACAACTTTCGGAATTTAGTAGACCACATGAAGACGATAAAAATACATGTGACTCGTGCAACACTGGACTCATATTCTGGATCAAGGCTAATTCTACACTCCTGACATTAAGACCTGTCAGATTTTCATTCCATTTCGTTAAGTCAACGTTTCTTCAGATGTAAGTGCTCTTGAAAAATGGCCCCTTGATGTGGTTAATTTATGATTCCTGTCTGTGTTTCAGTAACCGTAGGCCAGCATTTCAAGTATCACTCCCATTAGCTTTGAAGGAGCGCCTAAGACGCCTTTAATGAACTCTTACTGTTTTATGCAGCAAACCAGCCATGCCTTGATCCGGTGCCATTTGGCCTTTTCCCAGTAATTGACGATTAGGGATAGTCAGATCAATAGATGCTCCTCTCTAGAAAATTAGGCATCAGTTGAATTAGATGTGAACAAGAAGCTCTAAATTGTAGACCTCAAAGGAGCAACAGTTTCTGTGGCACTATCAATAGCGTTCAGTCTTCTCTGATCTCTGGGAAAAAAAATCGCTGTTTCTTGATGTACACAACATCCTTGACGTTGATGATACGTAATACCTTGCATATTGTGGTGCCGCAGGTGGGATTTGAAATATCTAAGAACCCTGTACAGTTAAAGAGGGTTTATCAACTTTCTAGCTGAAGTATTAGAATGCTGATTTTTAAAAAAATTGATTCTCTTTTCTAAAGCAAATGTATTTCTTGGAGCGTTTTTATTTGGTGAAATTAATTAAGTTCTTTTAACTTCTTCAAAATTCTCATTATTTTTAACACATTTATTTTCCTCATTATTTTTTAAACACATTTGTAGATCTTAACCCCTTGCGACCGGAGAAAGGTCTCTTCACATTTTAGATCATTAATAAGATTGTTAATTATTCTTTATCATTTTATCTTTCTATTTGCGGTTCCAGAGTTCCCTACCCTTGTCTGTACTTTCAGTAGCCTCCCCTTCAGTCGTCCTGCTCTATTGGTTATTTCGCCCTAACTGCAAGATCTTTCTTTCTTGCCTACTTCTTCCTGCTCTCATTGTTTTCTTTCTGTTTGATGCAGGATCTTCTGAGTCGATGACCCATAATTCATTTCAACTTGGGGCGTTATACATGGATCTTCCAGGACCTATGCAAAAAAAAAAAAAAAATAACACTTCACATTTCGCTTGGACAAGAATATAGGTTTCTGTATTATTTTGTTATATTTACATTTTTCCATAATAATAATAGTAATAATAATATTAATACTTGTATACAGCGGCATGAGACAAAGATTAGGATGCCTTTCTGCAGCACGTAATCTATTATGTTTTCGCCAGATCGGCTGATGATTTTCTGTCATGCCATAACACCAGGCTGGCTATTATCTTCTCTCTCAGCCGTCCTCTTCTTCTCGTGTTGTCCATCTTTTCTTTCGGTTTAGTATTCTTCAGGCTCCCCTCCTTAACACTAGGAAACTGGATTCTTACAGTTTTAGTGAAACTCATTTTCACTGGCGCTTGTCGAACGTTCTCTGATGTCACAGGTATTCGTAAGGTTGCACGTAGTTTCTACGACCCAGTGGGCCCAGCCGTGAAACATGAGTACTTGGCATAAAGTACCGAGGAAAGAAAGTAGTTTTGTCCTCCAAAGGAAAGAGTCTAGTACTGAAATGCAATGCAGTGATTACCCCGCACGTGTGTCATAGGGTGTTATATTCAGACTTTAGTCAGCTGAATGTAGGACTTGCCCCTGGCTCTAGATCACGAGAATACATTCTTCGTCTTCTTCAGTCTCCCTAGACCTGCGAGTTGCTGTTATTTGCAGCTGATGCTGTGAAGATGCGAGACACACCGTCGTGTCGGATTGGGAGGGGATCTTCGCATCTATTTTCTTTAAAGTCCCTGCCTGCAGCTAAAATACAGGGGAAGGGGGGGGTGCAATACTTCTTTAGCAGACTCCGCCATCATGAAGCCTATGTCGATTCTTGCCCCGTTAGCCAGGCTAGGCTTGTTACTAGGGGTACCAGCGGAGATGTGGGGTGGGGTCTTGATCAGCTATAGATCGCCAGCCTTGACGTTAGCATGTCAGCTGTGAGTCGCTGATTATCACAATGAAAAGCCTCTCTGACCCCCCATCGCGGGGACACAGTTGAGTTTAGGGATCTTTTTTGAACGAGAAAAAAAAAACACACCACATTTGTCCAGGAAAGTTTGACCATGGGAGAAGGAGACGTAAAACCAGGAAGCCATGAAGAGTCAAGCTGTGGTAATTTGATTTCACCAAGCGGCATATTCAAATATACAGCACTAATAACGTCAAGGCGGGCTCTACATCCACAGATAAAAAAAAAATCTAAAAAATTATTGACAGGTGACAAAGTATATGAATGTTCGTTAATTATATTCACTGCTTCCGGCTTAATATGCTTAATGGGAAGTGATTTTAAGAGAAAAGTAAACGTTTTCTCAAGGCATGGTGTCCATACTTTCTAAGTTGCTCTCCATTTCGCCTTGCAAAGAATAAGTTAATAATGGCTGTTTTTGTCCAGCGACGTGTAAAACTTGAACTCCCGTAAATGAAAGAAATAATCAGAAAAATCAAGAAAGTTACAGTAAAACGACGAGAAGGTTAAGACGATTTTTTAATTTTTATTTTAATGAAAAAAACCACAGATATGAAAGGAAACAAAAACAGTTGAATGGAGAAGATGAAGCTCGAGTTCGGTAAAGAATCTAAAGAACTGAATCACACATGTCTGTACTTTCAGTAGCCTCCCTTCAGTCGTCCTGCTCTATTGGTTATTTCGCCCTAACTGCAAGATCTTTCTTTCTTGCCTACTTCTTCCTGCTCTCATTGTTTTCTTTCTGTTTGATGCAGGATCTTCTGAGTCGATGACCCATAATTCATTTCAACTTGGGGCGTTATACATGGATCTTCCAGGACCTATGCAAAAAAAAAAAAAAAATAACACTTCACATTTCGCTTGGACAAGAATATAGGTTTCTGTATTATTTTGTTATATTTACATTTTCCATAATAATAATAGTAATAATAATATTAATACTTGTATACAGCGGCATGAGACAAAGATTAGGATGCCTTTCTGCAGCACGTAATCTATTATGTTTTCGCCAGATCGGCTGATGATTTTCTGTCATGCCATAACACCAGGCTGGCTATTATCTTCTCTCTCAGCCGTCCTCTTCTTCTCGTTTGTCCATCTTTTCTTTCGGTTTAGTATTCTTCAGGCTCCCCTCCTTAACACTAGGAAACTTGTTTGGATTCTTACAGTTTTAGTGAAACTCATTTTCACTGGCGCTTGTCGAACGTTCTCTGATGTCACAGGTATTCGTAAGGTTGCACGTAGTTTCTACGACCCAGTGGGCCCAGCCGTGAAACATGAGTACTTGGCATAAAGTACCGAGGAAAGAAAGTAGTTTTGTCCTCCAAAGGAAAGAGTCTAGTACTGAAATGCAATGCAGTGATTACCCCGCACGTGTGTCATAGGGTGTTATATTCAGACTTTAGTCAGCTGAATGTAGGACTTGCCCCTGGCTCTAGATCACGAGAATACATTCTTCGTCTTCTTCAGTCTCCCTAGACCTGCGAGTTGCTGTTATTTGCAGCTGATGCTGTGAAGATGCGAGACACACCGTCGTGTCGGATTGGGAGGGGATCTTCGCATCTATTTTCTTTAAAGTCCCTGCCTGCAGCTAAAATACAGGGGAAGGGGGGGGTGCAATACTTCTTTAGCAGACTCCGCCATCATGAAGCCTATGTCGATTCTTGCCCCGTTAGCCAGGCTAGGCTTGTTACTAGGGGTACCAGCGGAGATGTGGGGTGGGGTCTTGATCAGCTATAGATCGCCAGCCTTGACGTTAGCATGTCAGCTGTGAGTCGCTGATTATCACAATGAAAAGCCTCTCTGACCCCCCCATCGCGGGGACACAGTTGAGTTTAGGGATCTTTTTTGAACGAGAAAAAAAAAACACACCACATTTGTCCAGGAAAGTTTGACCATGGGAGAAGGAGACGTAAAACCAGGAAGCCATGAAGAGTCAAGCTGTGGTAATTTGATTTCACCAAGCGGCATATTCAAATATACAGCACTAATAACGTCAAGGCGGGCTCTACATCCACAGATAAAAAAAAAATCTAAAAAATTATTGACAGGTGACAAAGTATATGAATGTTCGTTAATTATATTCACTGCTTCCGGCTTAATATGCTTAATGGGAAGTGATTTTAAGAGAAAAGTAAACGTTTTCTCAAGGCATGGTGTCCATACTTTCTAAGTTGCTCTCCATTTCGCCTTGCAAAGAATAAGTTAATAATGGCTGTTTTTGTCCAGCGACGTGTAAAACTTGAACTCCCGTAAATGAAAGAAATAATCAGAAAAATCAAGAAAGTTACAGTAAAACGACGAGAAGGTTAAGACGATTTTTTAATTTTTATTTTAATGAAAAAAACCACAGATATGAAAGGAAACAAAAACAGTTGAATGGAGAAGATGAAGCTCGAGTTCGGTAAAGAATCTAAAGAACTGAATCACACATGGAGTGATTTCATAAGAGTGATTCAGAAAACTGACCAAGCAATTCTCTGAAGTGAAGCGGGTCGTCTAGTTCAAGCAAAATTTCACTTCCTAGCCAAAGGCTCTTGAAAGTCTCTATCACACCGGAAATGAAGCCATCTTGGTTTGGAGGGGGGGTATACAACGCAGAAAAAGGACGATAATAACATCAACCTTTTCTGCAACTTCGAGTTGTTTGTCCTGAAGTCTTCTTCTTCTTCTTCTTCGTTCACTTCTACCACCAAAAACCGCACTGTGAACCTACTGAATTCACACATGTGGTCCTCGTTAGGTCCGGTGGTCCCCTGTGTGGTCCAAAATAGACCACATGAGTTCCACGAAGGACCACAAGGGGTTCAGAGTATCACAGTGCTTTAGCCTGTATTCTTGGTGGGTCTCGGAAGCGGGATTGCGTGACACCGTGGTTTTCATTGCACCAGTTTGGTCTAGGGTTGGACTTTCTCACCGGAAGACCTCGACGTGTTTGGAATATCAGTGCATCCCCGCTGGGTGAGAGGCGTTAGCCCACCCAGGACAGAGTTGGACTTTCTCACCGGAAAACCTCGACGTGTTATGAGATACCCGTGTATCACCGCCGGGTGAGAGGTGGTTGCCCATCCAGTCCAGGGTTGGACTTTCTCACCGGAAAACCTCAGCGTGATTAGGATACGCAGACATCCCCGCCGGGTGAGAGGTGGTTGCCTATCTAGACTTCCCTGGTCCAGTGTCTCCGACTTCAGCATTTTGCGGTCGTGGCCGCTACCCTTCCTAGTTGTGACCAGGATGGAGCTTTTGTCCAGGAGGACGAATCCTCGCCACTAGTGACTTCTACCCCTGGGTTGAGCCGGTTTAGGCATTTCCCAGTATGGGCATGTTTGGGACGGGACCGACCTCTAGGGCAGAGGTACTGTGACATTCATAGCCTTCAAGATTCACCCCTGGTATGAGCCGGTTTAGGCAAAATTCACCAGTATGGGTGTTTATCAGGCGTTACCGACCTCTAGAGCGGAGGTGGCATGACATGTCTAGCCATCGAGTTCCACCCCTGGTGTGTGCCGTTTTGAACTAATAAAAGCGCTCTTTCCACGAGGGTCGGAGCTTGGTAAGCATGTATTAGCTCTAGAATTGCCACAGTTATCCAAGTAGGATCGTGTCATCTAAGGAACCTCGACTGATTTAATGAGCCATTCGCGGTTTCACCGTGAGACAGTGTGAACTTAGACATGCATGGCTTAATCTTTGAGACAAGCATATGACTACTGGCAGGATCAACCAGATAGCTTTCTTCACCGAACCTTTGTCGGATATCTGCCGACAGACCGACGCGGGGCAAGGGAGACAGCGCTCTGCTCAGAGCGGATCCCTTTCGACCCCGGCGGCGTTTCATTTCCTTTAACCGGCGGGGGCGGCTCTCTCTGCTCTAACGAGCGGAAAAGAAAGCCTGGCCACCCACAAACAACACACGTTACATACTGCAGACCCGATACTCTTTGCGAGAGATGGGCCAATTTCGAGACCATCGGTCGACAAAACCGTACTACATCGTTATCACGAACCTGGCTGGCTAGCCGTTTACATGCTTCGCTCGACGGACAAACCACTTGCTTCTGCATCGAAACACCTTAACTCTCGCCGTCCGGGAAGGGAGCGAAAGCCTGTCTCCCCACGCACGGAACTCGAGAGCGCTTTTTCGCCAAAAGAACGGTCGGCCTGCGCAACAGCAACCGCCCGCGCTGTGCAGGTCGGCGCAGCTCTGCGCGGCTGACTGTCCTGAAGTAATTATCCAGTCTCTAGAGAAACTGTTTCTACGATGTAACGGGCACTGGAACCAGCAGTCTGGACAGAAGTGACCCAAACATTTGGGTTTTTTGCCGATTCAGTTAGTTCGCATTTTCGTAAAGTTTCTCTTCGAATTCTTGCTACTTTTCTCTACACGGAATATCTGAAGAAAAGCCGTACTAGTTCGTATAGTGACTACCTCATTAAAAGTATATTTCATGTGAGTAATATAGAGAATGGAATAGCTTGCCTTCTCTTAATCATCCCCCTCCTTCCCCCCACAAAAAAAAATAATTAAAAGAAATATTTTGGTATTCGTTCTGCCTTTGATTGTCTTTCAGACAAAAAGCCCACATAAAACTAATTAATGCAAAACAAATTTATATTGGGTAAAGTATCAATTTACGTACAGATAGTCCTCGATTTGCGCAGATCCAATTTACGTCAATTCAGAATAACGCCGATTTTGAAAGCAGAAGATTAAAAAGGGAGAAAAAATTTTACTATCATTTACAGCGGTCTATACAATTTATTCTTCTTACCGCTTGCTATACTAAATCATAGTTTTGACACGGCTGAATTTGCATAAAACCCGTAAACAGGCACCATACCATGACAGACAGATACAAGGAGTGGCGGAATAGATCAAATGCGCCCAGTTCAAGTTTTGTTCACGTACCGAATGTCCTAAAAACTGTGAGATAAGGTCTTTGTACTGCTTGGCCACTCTGATACAGCAACAAATGTGTTATTTTACCTGTAAATTGTGGGTGAAATTAACTTGTTTAAAAAAAAATAATAGTCTGGTCAGAGAAGAGAAGTGAAAACAAGCGGAAGGAAATGTGTTGGTAAAAGGTTAAGGTTTATCACATACAAGATAAGGTCCAATTTACGTCAGTTGTGAATACGCCATTTTGTCCACGAGAGCATCCCCGGGCACAAAGTTAGGACTAAAAGTATTAAATTATACTGTATAAATTTTATGATATACGAGGATATTTTGTACCTCATTCATGAGAGGTTTTTCCTTCAAGAACTGAGAGAAACTTACGAAAGTGAAGGCAAAAGATGTCTCTGCAAGAGTGTGGCCCTTACAAGATAAACACTGCTTGCTGTTGCTTTGATCTTAGATACAGTTTCAGCATTGATAGAGTCTGTTCAGTAAGATAATACTTTTAAAAACTCAAACCTAATACGCGCTTGCTTGAAGATTGTCCTATAGAGCGGAAAAAAAAATTACACCAGTACATAGGATGCCTGCTGCTGATGCATCCATTTTCAGATTATCACGATGTCTTGTAGCCATTTTCGCCTTGGTCTTCCTCCCTTTCTTTTTCCCATTATGTACCCTTCCAAGGTGGTCTTCAATAAATTATCATGACTTTTAATGTGTCCAAAATATTCATATAGGTACCACAGTACAAGGCGGTTTGAATTGCTCAGTAGTTAGACGCTCGATCTACTAATCCGGTGGTACTGGGTTCAAGTCTCAGCAGTTGGGATTCTTTTCTGGCACCATCACACAAAAAAAGGCCCCCGGGTTCTCCAAACCTCTAAAAATAGGTACCAGAGAAAGCTGGGAAGGTAAATGCGGTCAGCCGTGATACCGACCACATCAGACTTTCATGTGATGAAGGTCTTGGAAGTACGGGCCTAAAATCGTATCCCCAACATGTCATAAAGGCATGGAGACGGGGCTTTTTATCTTTTATCACAATACAGGAAACGAGAAAGAATTATACTTTTCCTCCAAAAAACGTTGCCCAAATCATAAAAGTTAGGCAGCCTCATCAAAATAAATGAGATTATATGGCAGGCATTTATTTAAAAAATAAACAGCCACAGCCTACAAGAAGAAAATACTAACATTAATTTCAATCAGGAACTTGCCAATCATTCTAAAACACCCAATGAAGTTGAGGAGATAAGTATAGATGAATTATGGAATTCTTACAGCACAGCCATAATCACAGCAGCAAAAGCAAGCGCTGGACTGAAAAAGCCAAATAGAAAAGCATGGATATCAGATAAAACATGAAAGTATATGCATGAAAGACGAGCAGTCAAATTAGACATGTTGAATGCAAAAACAGATCTTGGAAAAGATCTGACGAAAGCAACATACAAAGAAATAGACAAGAAAGTAAAAAGTTCAGCTAGAAGGGATAAAAGAGAATACATAGACAATATGGCGAAAGAGGCAGAAAAAGCAGCAAAAAACAGGAGACAGCAAAACTTTATATAACATACAAAAGAGGCTAACAGGTAATATTACATCTAAAGAAAGACTAATCCTTAGCAAAACTGGAACCCTATTAACATCAAATAAAGACCAAAAGCAAAGATGGGCTGAACACTTCCAAGGAATACTTAATCGACCACACCCAAAACAATTGTTAAACCTTGAAACTGACTTACCAGCCCCACAACTAAATGTCAACCTAAATGAAATTACATTGCATGAAATTGAAACAGCAGTGAATTTAATGGCCAACAACAAAGCTGCAGGTGAAGATGAAATAACAACCGAAATGCTAAAAGCTATCAATAGTGACAACATGAGGCAACTACAGAGAAAGTTTAACAAGATTTGGAAAGAAGAAAAGGTCCCTTCTAATTGGAAGAAAGGAATCATTGTTAAAATACCAAAAAAAGGCAACCTTAGTGACTGTAACAACTGGAGAGGAGTAACCTTAATATCAGTTGTCAAAAGTATTTTGCAAGGTCATTTTGAATAGACTCAAAGATATAGTGGATACTGCAATGAGAGAAGAACAGGCAGGATTTCGAAAGGGTAGAAGCTGTCTCTACCAAATCTTTACTCTCAGAATAATATTTGAAGAACATATTGAAAAGCAGAAACCATTAATACTGAACTTCATAGATTTTAAAAAGGCATTTGATAGCATACACAGAGATTCATTATGGAGAATTTCAAGTCTATATGGAATACCATCTAAAATTGTCAACATCATTAAGGACTTATACAATGGATATGTTTGTGCAGTCAAGACAGAAGAAGGGATGAGTGAATGGTTCCAGATTGAAACAGGCGTGAAACAAGGATGTATACTGTTTCCTTTACTTTTTGGAATTACAATAGACTTCATAATAAAAAAAAATGCTGCACAGGTAACACAGGTATTGACTGGGTACATGGGACCCAACTAGAAGACCTTGATTTTGCTGATGACATAACTCTTATCAGTAATAATGTGAATTCCATGCAAGAAAAAACAGATAGCCTGTCTTCACTGGCTAGCAAAATAGGACTTGAAATTAACAAGGACAAAACAAAAATAATGAAAATTCCTCTCAATCAAAATGGATAAATACACATAGAAGGGACAGATATTGAAGAAGTCAATCAATTTGCATACCTTGGCAGCTACATAGACCAGGATGGTGACACTAGAAAGGAAATTAGGATCAGAATTGCAAAAGCAGCATCAATTTTCAAGAATCTTGAGAACATATGGAACTCAAAAGTTATAAGCACAAAAACCAAGTTAAGATTATTCAATTCAAATGTAATATCCACCCTCATTTATGCATGCGAAAGCTGGAAAACAAGTAAAGAAATAGAAAAGAAATTAGACTCTTTTGAAAACAAATCATCATCATCATCATCATGTGCCGTGCCGACTGGCGTTGGCTATTATGCTTCTCCAGAGTACGCGATCCTTCATGCAGGCCATCAGCTCAGTTGGTGATCTCCTCTCACACCATCCTGTCAGACTGTCCAGTATCATTTCTCTTGGTCTTCCTCTTGATCTTCTTCCTTCTATTTTTCCTGTTGTTATAATATTTTCAATGCCCCCTCTTCTCATTGCATGTCCTATGAAAGTACATTGTCTCTCTCTTATCTTTCTGACAAGGTTTTTTGTCTCTCCAGCTCTTCTCCTACATTCTTCATTAGTTATTTTTGCTGTCCAAGGGATTCGCAACATTCTTCTAATAAACCACATTTCTGCTGCTTCCAATGATTTTTGTGCAGATTTGCCTATTGTCCATGATTCACTTCCATATAACAAGATAGGTTCAATATAGCATTTTAGGACTCGTTTTCTAACATTCATTGATACGGATGTGTTGGTCAATATGTTTCTCATTCTCTGAAATGCAGTCTTTGCTTGGCCTATTCTGTTCCTAATTTCTGTTGTGCATTTCCCATCTGAAGTTATTACTGCTCCAAGGTATTTGAATTTCTGCACCTGCTTTAGAACAGTTCCGTTTAATTTAATACTGCATGCTGGTGGATTCTGTTTCTTAGATATAACCATAGTCTCTGTCTTTTTGATGTTCAAAGTAAGGCCTTTCTGTTCACTTTCTTTGGCGACTTTATGCAAGAGATTTTGCAGGTCTTGTTGGTTCTCAGCTATCAGTACTGTGTCGTCAGCATACCGAAGGTTGTTAATATTGTATCCTCCAACTTTTATGCCTGGTTCTGTGATGATTGTTCTTAGAATATTCTCGCTATACAGAGAAAAAAGGTCTGGAGATAGTACACATCCTTGTCGCACCCCTTGTTTTATAGGTTGATATTTTCCAATTCTGTTTTCAACTCGAACTGCTGAAAACAAATGCCTAAGGAAAATACTCGGCATCAAGTGGAACGAATTCAAGAACAATGCAGAGATAAGACAGATGACTGAACAACAACCAGTCTCATGGGTGATCATGAAAAGGAAATGGACATGTTGGTCACTTGATGAGAAGAAATGATCAGAGAATCCCAAAACAAGCTATCAAGTGGAACACAACAGGCCGAAGAAAAAGAGGCAGACCGCGTGAAACTCTGAAGAGGACATTATTAAGAGAGGCCAAATTAACAGGCATAAAATCCTTTGATGAGGTTGAAAGACTCGCTGAAGACCGGAAAAATTGGCGAACTACTTTGCAAGCCCTATGTTATGTTTAATGGCACGGGAAGGATATAAGATATAAGATAAGATTTATTTAGAACATAAATAGGAAAGAAGTAAATGTGATTGTATGGCAGGCATTTATTTCAAACATGAATAGGAAAGAAGTGATCATTACAGCAAAGAGCATGTCGTTGTTTTCTTTTCGTATGAGAAGAGATCAGAACATGAAGTGAGCTGGAAGTTTCTGGAAAGCTGGGCCATAAGAAATGTAACCACATGTAAAGAAAGGAAAAAACCATGGTTCTGGGTATCAAAGAAGTATTTCTCTAAGTACAAGAAGTCAGTGGAGGTCAAGACTGCTGATGGCCAGAACTTTAGAGCCGTGGTCTGTCAACATGGAAACCAATTTTGCTAATAATGGCTGTACAAACGTCTCTCTCGCTAAGCCCACAGATACTCACAGTAACTACAGCAATCAAGAGGCATTTGTTTCGGCCCTCCAACCGATCATGTGACACTAAGTGAACGGTACTGCTTTGAATTATGACCCTAGAGCGTTTGTCTGGATGTCTCAACTACTATTTTCTGGGCTTCCTCTAATTCAGAATCTACTTTCTCTGCTTTCTGGTTCTTTGAGATTTTACTGCTGGTCACTAGATCTAGCTGTAGTTCAGTATATGGAGAAGAACTCTGTGAAAACATTGCTCAAGTCCTTCTAACAATATCCAGTCACCAACGCATTAGTTATTATCTCCATTTTCTCAAGAGCGACTAGGAGAAGATTGTGACTGTAGCAAGGGACGCTATCCTTGCTAAAATGTGAGCACATACAGCGATATCCAAGAACCTGTTGTAACTATTATTAACAGAGGCTGAGGAAGTTGTTCGCCCTTTTTATTAACTCCATTATCTATGCCAGCGTTTCATGAAACTAGGGACCATGAATTCTCTTCCAATGATTTTCAGGAGGTCCATGAATTTAGACTCCAGAACGGTGCCTCCTTGGTTGTGGAGTGCCCGAGAACCTAGAGGTATGACTCCACCCTTAGTGGTTATGCACACTATATAAGTACACTTCATATCCGACACTATGACCATGTTTTGCCGTCTTCACGTAGTCAATAGTCAGAGCGTCCTGCTCCTAGTTCTAACGAGATAAAACAAGGATATTATCCTGCGTGTAGTTCTAATGAGATAAAACAAGGATATTATCCTGCGTGTAGTTCTAATGAGATAAAACTGGAATATTATCCTGCTTGTAGTTCTAATGAGATAAAACAAGGATATTACCCTGCTCCTAATTCTACTGAGATAAAACAAGCATGCTATCCTGTTTGTGGATCTACAAAACAAGGATATTATCCTGCTCCTAGTTCTAATGAGATAAAACAAGGATGTTATCCTGCTCTTACTTCTACTGAGATAAAACAAGGATGTTATCCTGCTCCTTGTTATACTGAGATAAAATAAGGATATTATCCTGCTTGTAGTTCTGATGATATAAAACAGGGATATTATCCGGCTCCTGGTTCTACTGAGATAAAACAAGGATGTTATCCTGTTTGTAGATCTACAAAACAAGGATATTATCCTGCTCCTAGTTGTAATGAGATAAAACATGGACGTTATCCTGCCCCTACTCTTACTGAGATAAAAACAAGCATATTATCGACATGAGATATCAGTTCAGATTTTAGATTATCTTCCTCAGACGCAAGGGCAACACAGGAGAGACCGTGGGGCTGTTCTGCCACCTTGGTATCTCGTTGAGGGGTCTGATCATCATAAGCTGAAGAAAGTGACGAAAGAGTACAGGTTTTTATCCGCTGTGAAAAAAGGAGTCTGCCTAAGAAGTAGAGTTACGGAACCTGCAGTGGGAGGCAAACTCCTTGAAATACAAGAAGAGTAATTTTCACTTTGCCCAGTATGTGAAAAATATTCTTCTTGCCGAAATAAGCTGATCTTGACTGGTTTACTCTTTTACCAGAGTTATGATGACAGTGATCATCTTGATGATGGTGATACCACTCTACCATGACTTTTCTGATACCACTGTACCATGACTTTTCTGATACCACTCTGCCATGACTTTTCTGATACCACTCTACCATGACTTTTCTGATACCACTCTACCATGACTTTTCTGATACCACTCTACCATGACTTTTCTGATACCACTCTACCATGACTTTTCTGATACCACTCTACCATGACTTTTCTGATACCACTCTGCCATGACTTTTCTGATACCACTGTACCATGACTTTTCTGATACCACTCTGCCATGACTTTTCTGATACCACTCTGCCATGACTTTTCTGATACCACTCTGCCATGACTTTTCTGATACCACTCTACCATGACTTTTCTGATACCACTCTACCATGACTTTTCTGATACTACTCTACCATGACTTTTCTGATACCACTCTGCCATAACGTTTCTGATACCACTGTACCATGACTTTTCTGATACTACTCTACCATGACTTTTCTGATACCACTCTACCATGACTTTTCTGATACCACTCTACCATGACTTTTCTGATACCACTCTACCATGACTTTTCTGATTTCTAGTCACATAAAAGAAAAAAAAACAGACTAAGCTGGCTAGACCATGTAGAAAGAATAGAAGAGAACAGACAGACGAAAATGATGTATGAACAAGAGATGAGGGAAACAAGACCAAGGAGTAAACCAAGACAGAGATGGAAAGACAGCAGAGAAGAGGATATAAAAGAAATTGGTGGCACCAACTGGAGAGAGAAGATTAGGATTAGAGAGGAATGGAGGCAAACTTTATCTACAGCAATGAGCCTTAATGGCTCGGAAAGAAGAAGAAGAAGAAGAGGAAGAAGAAGAAGAGGCAGAAGAAGAAGACGAAGAAGAAGAAGAAGAAGAAGAGGCAGAAGAAGAAGAGGCAGAAGAAGAAGACGAAGAAGAAGAAGAAAAACGCTCTTAATTCTACCCAGAATCATCTAACTTTTGACACTCAGCTGTTTTCCTTCAGCACAGGGAGACTTAAAATAAAGTATTCTGCCATGATAACAGGGCGGGCCAGACGCTTGCCAGAACTGAGAGGTCGTGATCAAGCTCACCTGTGATAGAAAAACTAGGGTATGATTTAAGAATTACATTTAGAACTGCAATGAAATTTCGAAAAACGTCAGTTTAAGATAAGAGTTTATAGTTTCTTTCTCGCTCTCTCTATATATATACTGTATATATATATAATGTATATATATAATGTATGTATATATATATATCTTATCTCTCTCTCTCTCTTTCCCTCTCTCTCTCTCTCTATCTCTCTCCCTGTTGGCGAGATTCTTCGGCTGTGGTACGTGGGCCGAAACTCCTCCCGGCCAATGAAGAAAAATGCTGTTAGGGTTGCGCCGCCATAGAAAAGGTGACGGAAAGGCTTAAATGAAGTTAAACAGGTATGGCCAGTAGTCTCGCGGTGAGGACTACCCATATCACGACATCTCTGCTCTAGAGGCTGGCCACGTCCTGTGTGCGCCAGGACTGGGATAATATGCCTAAAATGGCTTAACCCAGGGGTGAGACTCGCTAGTGGCGAGGATTCGTCCTCCTCGGTAGGGGCTTCGTCCTGGTTACAGCCAAGAAGGGTGGCGGACACGATCACAGAACACTGAAGTCGGAGACAATGGACAACCTCCTCTCACCGGGCGGGGATATATTCATATCCTAACCACATCGAGGTTTTCCGTAGGAAAGTCCAACTCGAGGCTGAACTGGTGCAACGAAAACCACAGTGTCACGCATTCCCGCTTCTATGACCCACCGAGAATATAGGCCTAAGCTCCACAATGCTCCAAGCCTCCATTCTGAGACTATCGTGAGGACCACAGGAGTAAATTCAATAGGATTACGGGGCGATCTTAATGGTTGAAGCGTACGATGATGAAGAAGAAGAAGAAGTTTCTCTCTCACTCTCTTCCACCAACTCTCTCTCATTCACACTCTCTCTCACTCATTCTCTCTCTCAGGGCAGAATGTAAGACGGGCCTGCGTGCCCAATTCTTTACCCTTGAAAAATAAAGATTATTCATTCATTCATTCATTCTCACACACACACTCTCTCTCTCTCTCTGACTCACTCACTCACTCACTCTCTCTCTCTCACTCACTCTCTTTTTCACTCTCTCTCTCTGGTGAGTGGGAAATTGAATGTGTGGGAAGAATGAAAGATGGAGTGATGGAAGGCAGAATATAAGATGACCTGCCTGCCCAATTCTTTACCCTTTAAAAATAAAGATCATTCTTTCATTCCATTCATTCATTCATTCTGAGCAACACAGATTGTTCAAACGACTGGGTAGGGGAGTCTTGACGGTGATGTCAGATTTCTGACACGTAGGAACAGAAATGTTAAAATAGTGATATTGTTAAAATGATCTCTAACGTCACACATCAATGCACAAGAATAATCAAAGCCTGAATACTAATAATAATAACAACAACAATATGTTTGTCCTCTAACGTCTATTTCAGCTTACAGAACTGAATACATCAACACGTTTTTTGTGAAAATATATCATGTATCTGCCTTTAAATATGGTTGTTTATCTGGGTTTCTGGCCCAGACAGTTAACTCACTTTTTTTTCCCTTTCTTTATTTCCGTAGCTTCTATTTTAGATTCATTCTTCTCCGACCTGCTCTTGTTGCTTCTTCACCATTTTGTATTATCTCACTTGATCTACTCTAGCTGATGCTCTTCCTAGCTGTAAGTCTCTTGGGTGTTTTTCCCAGCTGTAAATATCTTGATTGTTCTTCCCAGTTGTAAATATCTTGATTGCTCTTCCCAACTGTAAGCCTCTTGTGTGTTCTTCCAAGTTGTAAGTCTCTTGGATGTTCTTCCCAGCTGTAAGTCTCTTGGATGTTCTTCCCAGCTGTTATTATCTTGGGTGTTTTCCCAGCTGTTATTATCTTGGATGTTCTTCCCAGCTGTTATTATCTTGGGTGTTTTCCCAGCTGTTATTATCTTGGATGTTCTTCCCAGCTGTAAATATCTTGATTGTTCTTCCCAGTTGTAAATATCTTGATTGCTTTTCCCAACTGTAAGCCTCTTGTGTGTTCTTCCAAGTTGTAAGCCTCTTGTGTGTTCTTTCCAGCTGTAAGTCTCTTGGATGTTCTTCCCAGCTGTTATTATCTTGGGTGTTTTCCCAGCTGTTATTATCTTGGATGTTCTTCCCAGCTGTAAGTATATTGGGTGTTCTTCCCAGCTGTTATTATCTTAGGTGTTTTTCCCAGCTGTAAGTATATTGGGTGTTCTTCCCAGCTGTTATTATCTTGGATGTTCTTCCCAGCTGTAAGTATATTGAATGTTATTCCCAGCTGTTATTATCTTGGGTGTTTTTTCACAGATGTAAGCATATTGTGTGTTCTTCCCAACTGTTATTCTCTTGGGTGTTTTTCCCAGCTGTTATTATCATGGGTGTTCTTCCCAGCTGTTATTATCTTGGGTGCTTTCCCCAGCTGTTATTATCTTGGGTGTTTTTCCCAGCTGTAAGTCTCTTGCATGTTCTTCCCAGCTGTAAGTCTCTTGGATGTTCTTTCCCGCCTTAAGTCTCTTGCATGTTCTTCCCAGCTGTAAGTCTCTTGCATGTTCTTCCCAGCTGTAAGTCTCTTGCATGTTCTTCCCAGCTGTAAGTCTCTTGCACAGAGGAACTCAGTTGGGGAAATCGAATAAAAAATAAAGATCGTAAATTTTCGTAAATTTCCAAACTAGAGAAGGTAACTCTTCCTTTCAAACTGGAGAAGATAACTCTTCCTTTCAAACTGGAGAAGATAACTCTTCCTTTCAAGCTACAGAAGATAACTCTTTGTCTTAAACTATGGGAGATACCACTTTGCCTCAGACTAGAGACTGTGATTCTTCGTATTAAACTAGAGAAATTAATTCATCATCTTAAAATAGAGAAGGTAACTCTTCGTCAAAAATAGAGGAGATAACTCTTCGTCCCAAACTAGAAAACATAACGTCTCGTCTCAGACTTGAAGGGATAATTATTCGTGCCAAACTAGAGGAGATAACTTTTTGTCTTAAACTATATAAGATAACATACATTCAAAATAGAGGATTATACATTCATTCTTTTTTTTTTCTACCAGTCACCATCATCAACTTCTCAAAATGATAATATGAACGTCTTAGTCGAGGCGCTCAGTGTAATTTCTGAGGCAAAGAATCGTGGCAAGTGCCAGGTCTTGCTGAAACCAGCTTCGACATTCATAGCCAAGCTCCTCAGTGTCAAGATGAATAGGGCCACACTGGGAAATTTGAACAGAATGATGACCACTGAAAACAGCTTCTGTAGAGCTCGAAGGATAGTAATGGAAACATGATACATAATGAAGAGAAATCTGTATCAGATTGAAAGAATACTTCGAAAAAACTATTAAACTGTGAATAGCCTATAAACACATTACCTTGCGAAAAAATACAATGAACCTGAGACGTAGGGACCAGACATAGAAGAAGTCATCTACAGTATCATGTTTCTACAAAACAACAAAGCAACGGGTTCAGATGGAATTGCTGCAGAACTGATTCAGGAAATAGGTCTAAATCTACATGAACAAATACGAGGGGTGATTGATAAGTTCTCGGCGTAAGGGACAACGGATTATTTGTGGACAACTTTTTGGGGTTATTTCTCAACATAGTCCCCTTGCAAGTTTATGCACTTAGTCCAGCGATCCTGGAGCATACGGATCCCTTCCTTGTAAAAGTCAGCATCTTGTGCCAGTAGAAAGTGGTCTACAGCATGAATGACGTCATCATCTGAAGCAAATTTGCGACCACTGAGCTCCTTTTTGAGTTTGGAAAACAGGTAATAGTCCGAAGGGGCCAAATCTGGAGAATAAGGAGGATGTTCAAGAAGCTGGAAGCTGCATTCATGAATGGCAGCCATTGCTACCGCCGACTTGTGAACTGGAGTATTGTCTTGATGAAAGATGGCTTCTCTCATCAATTTCCCTTGACGCTTTTCCTTCAATTTGACCCGCAGTTGCTTCACAAGATTAGCGTAGTAGGTCCCGGTGACCGTTCTGCCCTTTAGAAGATAGTCTACAAACAGCACACCTTCTGAATCCCAAAAGATGGAAACCATCACTTTGCCTGCAGACAGAACCACCCTTGCTTTCTTTGGAGGTAGGGATCAATGATGTTTCCACTGCACTGACTGTTCTTTGGTTTCTGGTTGAAAATGATGAACCCAAGTCTCATCCATAGTCACAAATTGCTGAAGAAACTTTTCAGGATCTGCTTTAAAATATCCAAGATTGTTTCTTGACATGTTGAGATGCTGTCGTTTGCAATCAAGACCCATCGAGCAGAGACCTTTTTCATTTGAAGATAATTGTGAATAATGGCATGAACACGTTTCTGGGAAAAGCCTAGCTCAGTAGCAATGTACCGCTCTGTTAATCGTCGATCTTCCATTATCATGTCATAGTTTCATCAGTGGTTACCGTTCTTTGTCTTCCTGGATGGGAATAATCTTCCAGACTCTCCTTTCCATGTTTGAATTGGGCTGCCCATTTCTTCCCTGTGCTGTAAGAAAGGGCACTTTCCCCTATAGTCTCTACCATATCCTCATGGATCTTCTTCGATGATAAGCCCTGGATGCAGAGGTAGCGAATGACTGCTTTATGAGAAATTTTATCTATTTTCTCAAGTTATGCCACTCCTTACCACTTCAGTAGCCTGTAAAAAAATTGGTTGCAGTTAATTTCTTGAAACATTGTGGTTCATCTCACATTAAGCTGATCTACAAATGCACCTAATATCAACTGTATGCTTCAAGTATTTGTACCTTATACCGAGAACTTATCAACCACCCTTTATATGTGCACTAATACAAGAAATATGGAGAGAACAAAACCTTCCTAGTGAATGGAGAGAATCATTACTGATCCCAGTATTAAAAAAAGGCAATAAGAGCAAGTATGAAAACTACAGAGGAATATCCTTACTACAAACAAGCTAAAAAATACTATCTATTATACTTTTAAATGGATTACAACCATACAGCGAGAACATACTGGGAGACTATCAAGCAGGCTTTATGATCAACCACAGACCAAATATTTTACCATATCAAAGAGCAGAAAAGTACTGGGAATGTGGAAAAGAAGTACATAATTTCATCAATGAGTTCAAGAAAGCTTATGACAGCACACATAGGAGCAGCTTGTGGAAAATTATGAAAGAATTTTGGATACCTAATAAATTAATCAGTCTGACCAGAATGTATATGGAGAATGCACAAAATATAGTAATATTTAAAGGAATAACTCTTCTCTACAAGAACTGGTTTAAAACAAGGTGTTACATTATCTCCAGTACTATTCAACCTAGTACTAGAAAAGGCAATCAGAAAAGAGAAAGAAGAAAACAGTACAGACGAACAAGATAAATTACTAGAAATGCTGATGACAGTCTTCTTCTTCTTCTTCTTCTTTTTCTTCTTCTCAGGTTTCCGAGCCATCAAGGCTCATTGCTGCAGATAAAGTTCTCTTCCAATTTCTTTTCTATGTTGTCTTTCCATTTCTGTCCTGGTCTACCCTTTGGTCTTGTTTCCCCACATCTCTTGTGCATACATAATTTTTGTTTGTCTGTTCTTTCCATTCTTTCTACATGGCCAAGCCATGGCATCGATCTAGTAGGGGAAACTATGCAAGAATTCATCAGTACCTGCATACACCTGAGAGATGTGGCACTAAAAGATGGTTTGACCATTAACCAAGAAAAGACAGAGTATATCAAGATATCAAGAGACCAGAGACAGAATAATCCGGATTATATAAATATTGGAGATATGATCATTATGAAAGCAGAAACATACAAATATCTGGGCACAATTTTCAACGGAAGCAACATAGTAAGTCAGAAAAAATTAAAAACAGAGTACAGATCAGTCTGTCAGTCAGTCAGTCATTTGCATGTTCCTTGTGGAACTTTGCCTCCCTAACAGCTCTCCTATAGGCCTCTCGGCTGTAAGCAAGATGGCCTGCTGCTGATGCGTCCATATGCAGATTATCAACGACGTCTTGCACCCATCTTCGTCTTGGTCTTCCTCTCTTTCGCTTTCCCATCATGTACCTTCCAAGACGGTCTTATTTAGAATATCATGACGTTTAATCTCTGTTTAATCCTCTTTATTAGCCAGCCTTCTTCAATATTAAGTTCTTGTAGTATGGATATATTTGTTCTTTTTTGTGTCCATGATGTTTGAAGAACTCTTCTGTAGCATTTATATTAAAAGGCATTTATGTGTTTCTCAGTTGTTTTGTTAAGTGTCCAGGTCTCAAAGGCATATGTTACGATGGGAAAGATGCATGCTCAGAGTACAGATAGGGAATAAAATATACTTCGCCTTGCAAAACCTATTAAAATCCAAAATCCTGTCTCAAAACAGCAAACATAATCTAAAAAACCATAATAAGACCAGCCGTCATTTATGGATCAGAAATGTGGAGTACAACAAAGATGAACAACAGTTGCAGATATTTGAGAACAAGATCTTAAGAAGAATCTTTGGGCCCATAAAGGACGCCAACAGTGGAGAATGGAGAGCTGGAAAGAACACTGAACTCAACAGCTTATTTAAATCTCAGTGAATTATAAATGTCTTGAAACTGAACAGACTATGCTGGTTGTGCCACGTAGAGAGAATGAAAGAGAACAGACAAACGAAAATTATTTATGAACAAGAGATGAGGGAAACAAGACCAAAGGGTAGACCAAGACAGAGATGGCAAGACAACATACAAGAGGCTATAAAAGACATTAGTGTCACCAGATGGAGAGAGAAGATTGAGAATAGAGAGGAATGGAGAACTTTATCTGCAGCAATGAGCCTTATTGGCTCTGAAAGCAGCAGAAGAAGAAGAAGGACTTATGGGCTTGATAAAAATATGTCCACCAACGATTATGTGTGTGAAAGACAGTATAAAGAATAAAAGACAGGTTAATGAATGGCTTGTTTGAAGTCGCTCGTCTGTTGGCTCCTCTGCTACGAAGAACCCGGTGAGTCCCACCGTTATCCACGATCAAGTGGCACAGCAGCCTCTTTCTATGACCTAAAAGAGGAAGCGGAGAAGGGTCTTGACCAGATCTGGTTTGCAGGCCCTGATAAAGTCACCATTCCACTAACAGACACACCTGAATTTTTGGTTACTTCTCCCATCAGTGCCAGCATTTTAACAACACACCATGTTCTCCGACCCAAGCAAGGGTCTCCGGGACAAACTTTGGAGGTCAGTGCAAAAGTATTCCCTTTCCTCATCCATATTGATTAACCATCATGTTTTCATTCCTTACAGGCCCCATCGCCCCCGGGACCTCTCTTGAAAAAGGGAATCATTGGGCCCCGAAGAAAGGAAGCTACTGGACCCTCCTCTCATTTATTCTGACCCAAGCAATAATGAGTTTGAAGGAGATGCAAAACAGGAGAGAGCAGAACAGAACAGAACAGCTAATGCTGAAGAAAAAAAGAACATCTCTCTTAAGGCATCATCTGAAACTTAAATAAATTACTGTCTGCGTCTGAAATAATCAACTATTGCCATCTTGATGCTAACTGCTCAAAATCCCACGCGACCTTGGCCGTCTCCATCCCTTTAGACTCCTGGTACGGTAAATTTGCATACAAACGAGAAGTCACACTTCCGCTGGTGAGCATACACGCTGGGACCGTAGCCTGTCGGTTTTCTGCCATCTGATAGTAAGTTAGTTAGTGGTTGCCTGCTAGACTGGCACCGGTACTGACAGCGGGGACTGCAGAGTGACGTGGTACAGGACTAGAGATGGATATCTTGGGAGGCCACGCTGTAGGAGAAATGAGGAAAACACGGCTTCAGATTACCACAACAAATGATAGGTCTACTTTCTTCCAAATGGTGACTGATATTCTCACTCCCCGCGTATCATCATTCACTTTTATGGTTTTTATAGAAAAATTAAAACTAAATCATTTGCTATTGTAAGGTGTAATTCAAGTTTTTAGTAATTTAGTCAGTCAGTCATTTGCATGTCCCTTGTGGAACTTTGCCTCCCTAACAGCTCTCCTCTAGGCCTTTCAGTTGTAAGCGAGATACCCTGCTGCTGATGCGTCCATTTGCAGATCATCAACGATGTCTTGCAGCCATCTTCGTCTTTGTCTTCCTCTCTTTATTTTTCTCATTATGTACCCTTCCAAGAAAGCCTTCTCTAAGTTCTCATGACGTTTAATGCGTCCAAAATATTTAAGTTTTCTCTGTTTAATCTTCCTTACTAGCCAACTTTCTTCAGTGTTAAGTTCTTGTAATATGGATATATTTATTCTTTTTTGTGTTCATGGCATTTGAAGAACTCTTCTGTAATATTCAAAGGCATTTATGTGTTTCTCGGTTGTTTTGTTAAGTGTCCAGATCTCATAAGCACGTTTTTTTTAGTAATTATTTCACTTAAATTCAGAAATTAAATAAAGATAGGGTAAGCAATGAGGAAACAAAAAAACCTCACAGAACTTACCAGAAATGGAAACAAAACATAGGTATTTGAAATAACCGGAAAGGGAAAGAGTTACACATAAGACACTCGAAGAGAAAGCATACTCGCCTAGGCTTTCCAGCACGCCACATAAAGATTATTGTCAAAGATCCAATTTTTACATTAACATGGAGTACAACTAAACAAGATGAAAAACAAATATTTGAGAATAGAATGCCGAGAAGAATTTATGGACCGGTATGAGACCCTACAACACAACAAGGGGAAATAAGAAGTAAAAAAGAAATCTACACATTGTTTAATTCTCCTCTTATAACGGCCATTATAGGAAACAACAGACTGAGGTGGTTCGGGCATTTAGAGAGAATGGAAGAGGATAGCCAAACATAGATAACCTATACAAAAGTGATGAAAGTGGCTAGACCAAGAGGTAGACAAGCATGGCGAAACAACCTAAAAGACAAAGCTTTTGGTATCGACAATTGGCAAGAAAAGAACAGCAAGGAGGAATGGAGACTTTCTTGTCTGCAGCAGTGAGCTTTATTAGCTTGGGAAGCTAGCGAATTCAGTAACTGTTCAAAGAAGAAAAAGAATTTTTCAATTATAATACAAACTAAACATAAGCTCTCTGCTATCATGAGATAAAACGTGGCGGAGTGTTTATTAAAACTTTTTTTTTTATCTGTTAGGGAAAAACGTAAATGAGGAAAACAATTCAATAAAAATAGTTTCTATATGTCTTCAGTCTCCACTATAGCTTTCTAGTCTTCTGTCACTCATATAATAGTAGTTCATGTATAAAACTGTGCTTGAATGCCCAAAGCTGTCTAAATTTCTGAATAAATAGTAAACATAAAATACATTAAATGAAAATCCATGCACGCTCATTTATTTTATATTCATTTGTGTTCAGCTGTTTTCTCGTAAAGCTCTGCACCGTTTTATAAGCACTTTACTTCAGTGCCGATGGTTTAGTGTCCTATACATACAGAGTCGACCAAAAGTTATTTTACTTTAATATTATTTTATAATAACGAGTATACTTCATTTAATAATGTATTATATAAGCATTGTTTTTTTTATTAACACAGTTATATGTTAGATACATAAAGAGTACATCTAATTAACTAATAATGAAATTTAACACGCACAAAAGAGACCTCAGAAAGTTTTAATGTCCGCCGTAGAACCAAAACTGCAGAATGATGAACAACTTCAGCACGCTCTCCTTTCTCGGTGTTCAGGTTCCCTCCAAGTGATCTCCAGCGTTTGCTTTGTAACTATTTCGGCCTCAGCAACAGCTCTGAGCTTGAGCTCATCGAGGGAGGTCACAGGGTTCTTGTAAACAGTGTCCTTTAAGGGAGGTCACAGGGGTCTTGTAAACAGTGTCCTGTGAGAGAGGTCACAGGGGTCTTGTAAATAGTGTCATGTGAGAGAGGTCACAGGGGTCTTGTAAACACTGACCTTCGAGGGAGATCATAGGGGTCTTGTAAACACTGACCTTCGAGGGAGGTCACAGGGGTCTTGTAAACACTGACCTTCGAGGGAGGTCACAGGGGTCTTGTAAACACTGACCTTCGGGGGAGGTCACAGGGGTCTTGTAAACAGTGTCCTCAATGTATCCCTACAGGAAGAATCCAAGCCCAGTGCGGAGGTGCATCACCCTGCTGGAGCACCAGATTGTGCTGGTGATCTTCTAGCTGAAGTAAGCATAACCACATTGTGCTGGTGATCTTCTAGCTGAAGTAAACACACGCAACACTAACACGTCCAAGCTTCTGTCGCCGGTTTTTTATACGAAGGAATAAGGGCGCCAAAACTTCCGAAGCACACCAGACGATCACTTTTGCTCTATCCCCTTTCCTTTTCCTGAATGACGTGAGAGTTACCTGACCCTCATGTTCTGCAGTTCGACTAGTTACCCTCCCTGGAACGTAAAACATTACTTCATCACTAAATATTCGTCTCCGAGGAGACATTCTACACTTGACGAAATTGTGTGACAAGTTGGAAACAGCAGGGTACATCATTTCCTTACGTCAATGATTTTTCTTTCACTCTTTAGCCATACATCAATGTCTTCTGTTACTTTACTGTGCGAACAGCCGCGTTTTTCACTATTTGCAAACAATCTGTAGTAACCAGATATAGTTATTGGTACTCAGATTATTCCAGGGCAAATAGTTTTTATTTTCTAAAACCTGTTTACGTAGTTGATAATGAGTTGTACTTTGTGGACATGGAAGTGAAGGTAGTTGTAAGCAATTCTCCAAGCAGTTGGACATGGAAGTGAAGGTAGTTGTAAGCAACTCTCCAAGCAGTTGGACATAGAAGTGAAGGTAGTTGTAAGCAACTCTCCAAGCAGTTGGACATGGAATCCAAGGTAGTTATAAGCAACTCTCCAACCAGTTGGACATAGAAGTGAAGGTAGTTGTAAGCAACTTTCCAAGCAGTTGGACATGGAAGTGAAGGTAGTTGTAAGCAACTCTCCAACCAGTTGGACATGTAACAGAATTCTGTTACAGATTTTTTTATGAGAATCCCTGTTGTTGTGGTCAAAAAGTTATAGTCCACATCTCACCTGTTTATGTGAGCACGGAAAGAGCTATCTCCATGTTCCCATTGTCACTGGATGCCGGGTGATGGGATGTATTGAATGAGTTCAGTTCTGTTCGCAATGCTGTAGAGACAGGTTGTGTGTTGCCTTTCCCCTGGAAGGTTTGTTAGGACGGTTGTTTGTAATGTAAGTTTTTTGGGTGGATTGTCCTTTTTAGGACAAATTGTTAGTATGTAGTTTTGTAAATGGATTTGTCCTTTTTATGACAAAACGTGTTTTAGAGTTGCTCTGGGAAGTCTTCGAGGATGGTTGATTTCGAGGTGTAGTTTTTGGTCGCTTGTCCTTTTTAGAACAAAAACGTGTGTTGGAGTGGTTTTGTGGCTATAAGTTGATTCGTTCCTTTGGACACGAAATGGATTCGTGTATGCTGGAGTTTTTGAGAATATGAAGTTGTATGTTTTGATGTTGTATGTTGGTGTGAATGTCCCATGGCGGTGTTAATCGCCCGGACAGCTTTTCTGTTCTCATCGTAAATTTTCCATTAGTTTACACTCCATATCCATTTACAACACTCATTTACAAATGGGATTTCATCGGTAATCTTTTGTTGGTTTTTGGCAACTGCTGGATCCTGTGCTCTTTGGATTCATGTTGAGTGTCAGCTGTGGTGTTGAGTGTCCCAACTGTGGTGTTGAGTGTCCCAACTGTGGTGTTGAGTGAGTTGATTACATTATATAACTGGTCGTGTTCGCGTACAGATTTGTAGTGGTTGTTTGTCCTGGGTTTTTGTTTGTTACAATGTGTATAACAGTGTAACGTCTGTTGTGTCACTGGTGTAGCAGTCCAAGTAACGTCTGTTGTGTCACTGGTGTAGCAGTCCAAGTAACGTCTGTTGTGTCACTGGTGTAGCAGTCCAAGTAACGTCTGTTGTGTCACTGGTGTAGCAGTCCAAGTAACGTCTGTTGTGTCACTGGTGTAGCAGTCCAAGTAACGTCTGCTCAGTAAATAGTGAGGTCTGTAACAGTGAATGAAGAATATTCAGCTCAGTATTTCACGCCAGTTAGCTGCGCGCACGCACGCTTGTACACACATACAAACACAGAGACATACGCACAGACACAGACATATGCTCAGACACAGACATACGCACAGACACACATACATACTAGCACAGATGAGGACAGTGTGTGGGTAAAACACGTGTTTAGTGTTTAATGGTAGTACCGAAATACGGTCTCAGACAGGGAAGTGAAGGTAAGCAACTCTCCAAGCAGTTGTACATGGAAGTGAAGGTAAGCAACTCTCCAAGCAGTTGGACATGGAAGTCAAGGTAGTTATAAGCAACTCTCCAAGCAGTTGGACATGGAAGTGAAGGCAAGCAACTCTCCAAGCAGTTGGACATGAAAGTGAAGGCAAGCAACTCTCCAAGCAGTTGGACATGAAAGTGAAGGTAGTTATAAGCAACTCTCCAAGCAGTTGGACATGAAAGTGAAGGTGGTTATAAGCAACTCTCCAAGCAGTTGGACATGGAAGTGAAGGCAAGCAACTCTCCAAGCAGTTGGACATGAAAGTGAAAGCAAGCAACTCTCCAAGCAGTTGGACATGGAAGTGAAGGTGGTTATAAGCAACTCTCCAAGCAGTTGGACATGAAAGTGAAGGTGGTTATAAGCAACTCTCCAAGCAGTTGGACATGGAAGTGAAGGTAAGTATAAGCAACTCTCCAAGCAGTTTACATGGATGTAAAGATAGTTATAAGCAGCTCTCCAAGCAGTTGGACATGGAAGTGAAGGTGGTTATAAGCAACTCTCCAAGCAGTTGGACATGAAAGTGAAGGTGGTTATAAGCAACTCTCCAAGCAGTTGGACATGGAAATTAAGGTAAGTATAAGCAACTCTCCAAGCAGTTTACATGGATGTAAAGATAGTTATAAGCAACTCTCCAAGCAGTTTACATGGATGTAAAGATAGTTATAAGCAACTCTCCAAGCAGTTTACATGGATGTAAAGATAGTTATAAGCAACTCTCCAAGCAGTTTACATGGATGTAAAGATAGTTATAAGCAACTCTCCAAGCAGTTGGACATGGAAGTGAATGTGGTTATAAGCAACTCTCCAAGCAGTTGGACATGGAAGTGAATGTGGTTATAAGCAACTCTCCAAGCAGTTGGACATGGAAGTGAATGTGGTTATAAGCAACTCTCCAAGCAGTTGGACATGGAAGTGAAGGTGGTTATAAGCAACTTTCTAAGCAGTCGTTTGTGGCATATCTAGCTGCTAGAAAGCTTATTTTTTGTAAGCTTGGACTAAACGATTCCTGGACACAGTCATCATTATCCTACGAAGCACTGAGTCTTCTTGCTCCTTTTTCGATGCAGAACGCTACCAACCTCTTGAAATTACTTCGATCGACGTCGGACAGCGTTATCTGGAAGGTGGATCTTTCCCATACCGAGTTCTGTAACAAAGTTTCGCTGTGATAACGAACTTTGTTTCGCAAGACTAAAATCTGCATATTACTTTCTCTTTACTAGTCGCTATTTTGAGGTATGACGTCATATTTGAAGTATGACCTCATATATTATCCCAGACATCAAGGTCGAGGGTACAGTTACAGGAGTCCGTGGTTCAAGACCCAGGTAATTCTCTTGTCATTTTTCTTTCTTTCATGTCTAAAAGTGCTTTGTCCATGGTTTTTTGCTCGAGGACTGGTCGTACAGCACTATGTTCTATTACCTTACCATGGGAAAGCCTCATTGTTACAAGTTTGTATAAATTTGTGATTGGATATAGAGACTGATACTCATTGTTACAAGTTTGTATAAATTTGTGATTGGATATAGAGACTGATACTCATTGTTACAAGTTTGTATAAATTTGTGATTGGATATAGAGACTGATACTCATTGTTACAAGTTTGTATACATTTATGATTGGATATAGAGACTGATACTCATTGTTACAAGTTTGTATAAATTTGTGATTGGATATAGAGACTGATACTCATTGTTACAAGTTTGTATAAATTTGTGATTGGATATAGAGACTGATACTCATTGTTACAAGTTTGTATACATTTGTGATTGGATATAGAGACTGATACTCATTGTTACAAGTTTGTATAAATTTGTGATTGGATATAGAGGCTGATGCTCGGAACCTTCCAGGGCAGACATTTTGTTCTTCTAAAACCTTCCCACGTAGAACAGAATAAATTGGTGAACTACTCGTAGTTAGCTGAACTACAACCCAGAGGAAAGGATGTAGAGAAAGTTATCTGTCTACTGCCCCTCGCTTGATTCTTTCTTCTTGTTGCTATGACATCTGAGAGAAGAAGTTATCCGTCTACTGCTCCTTGCTTGATTCTTTCTTCTTGTTGCTATGACATCTGAGAGAAGAAGTTATCTGTCTACTGCCCCTCGCTTGATTCTTTCTTCCTGTTGCTATGACATCTGAGAGAAGAAGTTATCCGTCTACTGCTCCTTGCTTGATTCTTTCTTCTTGTTGCTATGACACCTGAGAGAAGAAATTATCCGTCTACTGCTCCTTGCTTGATTCTTTCTTCTTGTTGCTATGACACCTGAGAGAAGAAATTATCCGTCTACTGCTCCTTGCTTGATTCTTTCTTCTTGTTGCTATGACACCTGAGAGAAGAAATTATCCGTCTACTGCTCCTTGCTTGATTCTTTCTTCTTGTTGCTATGACACCTGAGAGAAGAAGTTATCCGTCTACTGCTCCTTGCTTGTTTCTTTATTCTTGTTGCTATGACATCTGAGAGAAGAAATTATCCGTCTACTGCTCCTTGCTTGTTTCTTTATTCTTGTTGCTATGGCACCTGAGAGAAGAAATTATCCGTCTACTGCTCCTTGCTTGTTTCTTTCTTCTTGTTGCTATGACACCTGAGAGAAGAAGTTATCCGTCTACTGCTCCTTGCTTGTTTCTTTCTTCTTGTTGCTATGACACCTGAGAGAAGAAGTTATCCGTCTACTGCTCCTTGCTTGTTTCTTTCTTCTTGTTGCTATGACACCTGAGAGAAGAAGTTATCCGTCTACTGCTCCTTGCTTGATTCTTTCTTCTTGTTGCTATGGCACCTGAGAGAAGCCGCACACTGATCTTTTATTATTCATTAAAAGAAGAACAAATATTATTTCATCACCAACTCTTAACTCTTTTCTTACCGTCAGCAGTTTAAATGGCGTTGTTAAAAAAAACTTTTTTTTTGGCTAACATTCCTTCGTAAATTCACACTATAAATAACTACACAGCCTAATACAGACCTATGGTTTTTCTTGGTAACAACATGGTATATGTGTTTACTGTAAACTTTTTTGTGTGGTCTCGGGATTTTTCTTGTTGTTTTTTGGTTTTTTTTTTTGTTTTGTTTTTTATTTGGTAAGGAAAGAGTTAAAGAAACCTGACCAATTTTTTTCCCGACATATTTCAACTCTTTTCAAAGATCAGAACTAACTAAATTCAATTAGTGAACTAAGTGGTAATTACATGAAACAAATCAGCGAACTAGTTTCGCGAAGTAAAAAGAAAAAAAAAAGTAATGGAAAAGCAAATGTTGTTGATTAAATAGATTTTATGTAATTGATCGGACTTGAAAGACACTGGATTGTAGAGAAGTCGATTGGCCATCACATTATCAGCGTTCTTGCCCTGTCATGTGACATGTAGGACAGGACATGGCGGAGGAGGAGACTGTCACGTGATCATGGAAATCAGCCTTTTATAAACAAAAGTTCCACGCTAACAAGCCACACGTAGCCACAGACTAGGTACACGAAGGAAGGGGCCAATTCTGACGGCGACACCAGACGATCTTCAGTAGAACTTTCAGGAAACTTCTTGTCGTGATTACAGCGGTTCTCGGAGTGATACTTCATCCCACCATCAGCCACATTTTTAAACATTTGAGCCAGGTAAGGAATATTGGTTTAATACATTTGATTTCTCAAACATCATCATATTATCATTGTCATCATCACCATTATCATCATTATCAAGCAGAAGCAGTAAAGCACACTTTCTGCAGTCATTTCTCAGAAGATTCACTTTGTAAGAATATTAATTCCGAACACTGACAAAACATATTACAGTTAAGAAAGTTTTTCTGGTGCAAAAATGTATCTTTTTTTGACAATCCATTATGCACTTTAAGCAAATTTCAATCATTAACTTAAAATTACTTCCAGCATATTTGCGGTGAAACATTTACGCTAAAATAACATTTACAATAATCATTCACAATGTGATCCTGTCGGGTCTTCCATGGTCGCATTTTGTTTCGCTTTATATGTCAGGATTAGGGTTTATTTTTTTAAACAACAATGTCACTATTTCCGGTAACACAGTGATAGTTGTTAGGTAATACTGTTCTGATGTCGTGGTTTATGCAAGGTAGATTCAACACAAGATAAAGACAGCGCCATTTCATCTAAAAATGCGAATCTTCTCATTTCTATTGAAACGGTGTACTCGTACATGCATTTAACTCTTTCGCTCCTAAACAACACTGATAGTGTTGGTAGATCTTGCACATTTATGCCAATAAGTGCCCCAAGAGTTAATTCTGCAAAGTCTAAATAAAAGGAAAAGTAGCACATTTCTAACCTAACCCATATTTTTAAACCATTGAGTAACTTCCTTCCAGTACTTTCTACCAACATTTCACATCAAAATTTATTCTGGAAGATCATGGAAATTAATTCACAAATGAAAGAGTTAATATACATTTCGCAATTTCGTTGCTTTCTCGTTTCTGTCAAGAATGGTTTGGAGAATTCGTTAGTTAAATTTTAACTGATTAAATTTTAATTGATTGCTATGATTATAAAAATATTTAATAACGTAGATCAGAGAGAAAACTGAAATATTTTGGACACATTAAACGTCATGATAATTTAGAGAAGACCGTATTGGAAGGATACATAATGGGAAAAAGAAAAAGAGGAAGACCAAGACGAAGATGGCTGCAAGACATCGTTGATGATCTGGAAATGGATGCAACAGCAGCAGGCCATCTTGCTCACAACCGAGAGGCCTACCGGAGTGCTGTTTGGGAGGCAAAGTTCCGCAAGGGACATGCAAATGAATGATGAGATCAGTTCATATCTTCAGTTTCCAATACAGTTTTGCAGAAACAGTAGAATGTGACGAAAGATTCTAAAGTAATGGAAAAAAAAAAACTAACTCCAAGTATCCAAATAAAGATACCAAATAGTTCTTATTTTAGTTTTCCACCCAGAAAGAACATAAGTAAACTTTATTTTACGAACAGTGTGCGATCTACGTGTACTTTCTTTAAAATCGCGGTTAAGAAAAAGTTGTTGTTGTTGTTGTCAGAAATAGGCAACATTTGATGCTTCTTCTCCACAACAAGTAGGACAGGGAAAATATTGTCTGTGATTTTATTTCCCCAGTGTTTTCAAAGTTGGAAAATCATTGCTTCATAAACTAGAACTGTGTGTTTCTGCGCATAAATGTAACAATTTAGAGTTTAATTCTGTGATTTAATAGGCTGTATATAAACGTACAGCTAAGGTATATGAGCTGTATATAAACGTACAGCTAAGATATATGGGCTGTATATAAACGTACAGCTAAGATATATGGGCTGTATATAAACGTACAGCTAAGATATATGGGCTGTATATAAACTTACAGCTAAGATACATAGGCCGTATATAAACGTACAGCTAAGATACATAGGCTGTATATAAACATACAGCTAAGGTACATAGGCTATATATAAACGTACAGCTAAGATACATGGGCTGTATATAAACGTACAGCTAAGATACATAGGCTGTATATAAATATACAGCTAAGATACATAGGCTGTATATAAACGTACAGTTAAGATACATGGGCTGTATATAAACGTACAACTAAGATACACCCAAGCCTGGTCTAAATCATTGACAGTAAGAGGGTCTTGTCACAAAGCCATGCAACAGCTGTTTGCTACTTATTTTCTTCTCGCAGACTTTCTGATCCTGTCTTTTATATCGCAGCACGTAACTGTTCCTACCTGACAGTTCTTCCTGTACACTGTCTCTGCTATAGTTCTCTGTAAATCTGTCTTTCTCTTCAATGTTTTAAAAATTAATTACCGTGGTGGTAGGTTTGTTAGATATGAAGCTGTTACATCAAATTCTCAAGCCCCCAAAACAGAGAATTATCAGAACAATTGAAATGTTCAAGTAGTGAATTATTTAAAGGAAATTCTCATTCATTCATTCATTTGTATGCCTCTTGCGGAACTTTGCCTCCCTAACAGCACTCCTGTAGGCCTCTCGGTTGTGAGCAAGATGGCCTGCTGCTGATGCATCCATTTGCAGATTGTCAACGATTTCTTGCAGCCATCTTCGCCTTGGTCTTCCTCTCTTTCATTTCCCCATTAAGTACCCTTCCAAGACGATCTTCTCTAGATTATCATGACGTTTAATGTGTACAAAAAATTTAAGTTTTCTCTACAGGTAATTCTACAAGTGGTAAATTTGATTAGAAGTTTTGGACATGACAGATTTTCAATTAAAAATGGTTAAATTTACCTATGACTTAGTTATATGTCATATCTGATTTAAGTTTTTCAATGTCAACCTCTGTCATCTTGACCTAACCTTTGAACATCCGTCCATGCATCTAGGACATAAGCCAAAGAAGGACAAAAGCTCTCCAGTTATTTCTGTCCTGGGCTACTGCTTCTATCTGTCTCCATGTGTAGCCCATCCTTCTGACCTCTGCTTCGAGACTCCTTCACCAGGTGTTTCTAGGTCTTCATTGCTTCCCTGGGGATTCCAGGTGAGAGCCTGTCTGGTTATGTTAGTGGTGGGCTTTCGAAGCGTATGTCCTGTCCATCTCCAGCGTCTTTTCATCGTCATTTCTTTTACTGCGGGTTGGTTCGTTTTCTGCCATAGCTCTTCATTGCTGGTGTTATCTGGCCATCTAATCTGAAGGATCCTTCTTAGGCAGGTATTATCTAAGGCCTGCAGTCTAAGGTACTTTTGGCTGATGCTGTCCATGTTTGTGATCCATACAAGAGGACTGATTAGACATTTGTGTTGAACAATCTACGTTTTGATTTTAGGATATTCCCTTGTCCTTCTAGATGTTTCCCAGCTGTAGAAATGCTGCTCTAGTACAACGGTTCTCAGACCCTTTTGCCGCACGGCCCACATTTACAAATGAAACATTTTTGCGGCCCACTAATAAAATGTTTTATATTTTAAAGTATAAATATAATTTTATAAACTATTATGTAATATTTTCTCTACATGTTTAACTGCATATTGATTGCTACACAAAGGTTATTTTTATTTACATTAAAAATGCCATTGTTTCCGGTTGGATAGCATGTCTATTCTGGCTGGAATTTGTGACAAACACACTCGAAGATCATCCTCCACGTTCATTTTTTAACGATATTTCGTTTTCATGGCAGACAATACAGAAAATGAAACTTGGCATAAATAAGTTGTTGAAAAAAGGTAGAAGAACTTTCATCGCCAGGGCTGACAACAGCGAATATTCCAGCGAAACAGTGCACCAAAAGGAAGATATATCCCCAGCGGGGTTGTTACATTTGATCTTGAGATCGCTAGACACTTCCTCTAATTCTTCTTGTGCACGACCGGTTAATTCAAAGAATGCACACTGAAAAGGATTACGAATCCAGTCGTAGGCTTTAATATCTTCGGGCGTGAAGTATTTGTCAAAATATTCAGCGAGAGATGTCAGATGCTCTTTTATTACACCAGTGACGCCTTCCATAATCTCGCCATTAACTTCATTGCTCTTTATAAATTCACAGAAGAAGTGAAACATGTCTTGTGATTTGTTCTCGAGCAGAGTGTGCCAAAGTCGTAGTTTCTTCTTAAAGGCCGCAACTTTGTCGTATGTCTTGAGTATACTGTCATCTTTACCCTGCGGTGATATGTTCAAAATGTTCAAAAGGCTAAAAATGTCAGCAAGGTATGCCAGCATGGCAAGCCACTCAATATCAGCGACCTTACCTGCCAGGTCGAGATTGTGTTCTGTCAAAAATTGCAACAATTCTAAATGAAAGTCAAACACACCTGCAGGAACTTTTCCTCTGGACAGCCAACGCACAACTGAGTGCAGTAAGAGATGCTTGTGTTCTGCATCTGACTCAATACAAAGTTGAGCAAACACTCGTCTGTTCACTGTTCTAGTTTTTATGAAGTTTACAGTCCGAACAAAGTCTACTAGTACAGATCCCAGAGTTTCATTCAACTTCTTTGAAGCGAGTGCCTCACGATGTATCATGCAATGGGTGTCTACAATCTCGAGTGACACTTTATGCGAGTTACAACACCACTGTTGCGGCCAGTTATTGAGGCAGCACCGTAGGTGGAATTCGTCCACTGCGGTTCAAAAGTTGTGAAAAATTCGTTTAAAACACAAAACATCGTTCTCGCTGGCAGTGACTTGGAAAAAAAGAACTTCCTCTTGCTTACTATTTTACCAACAATAGTGAACATAAACATGCAGTTTTGACTCACCAGCGATGTCATTTGGATCATCTAACTGAATAGCAAACTTAGTAGATTGTAGTCGTTCAGTTAGCTGCGCGACAATGTCCTCGGACATTTCTGACATTCTTCTGCGGACAGTATCGTTCAGGATGGCAATGCTTTTCAGTTTTATAGCGTACTCTGAGCCGAACAACACGTCACAAATCTCAACAGCGGCTGCCGTGATAAGATCTTCTCCAATCCTGTGCGGTTTCTTTGATTTTGCCATTCTCTGAGCAATCAGGTACGATGCTTTAAGAGCTTTTTCGTTGAGAGTGGCTCTTGTTTTTAACATTGTCTCCTGTTTACTATATTCCTCGGCTTTACGTTCGAAAAATTCTTTTGTTTTATTCTGTAGATCTGGATGTCGTGCAGTTAGATGACGACGCAATTTTGTCGGCTTCATTGCCTCATTAGAGAAGATTTGCAAACATATACCACGCTGTGGCAGATTTTGGTCATTTGTTGATGGAACTCGTCCGTACTTAATATACTCCACGTCATATTTTCGAGCGTATTAGTTTTCTTACAAGTATCAACGTTAACGTCGTCTCGATCACAGTGACTTTCGCTTCCACTACTATCAATTTGTTTGCGCGAAGTCGAAGGCTTATGTATCACAAATCGATCCATTTTAGCACCTAAAATTTTAAAGTATAAACAAAAATAAAGGCTATCCGAAAAGGCTCTACGATCACTAGCGATGCCATCTTTTTATGTACGTTACACTTCTGTTTTATACTGGAAGAAACGCTGTCTGGACCATCCTTTCTCCAATAGCCGCACTGCGGACATACTAATGAAGCGACCTACAATTGTACGGCTTTAATCCTTGCAGTCTGCCCCTATGCAGTGCGGAATAATTTTTTTTTTTTTTGCTGCTGTTTTGAGACTTCAGCGCGGCCCACAATACTCCCTGTCACAGTTCACATTTGGGCCTCGATCCATGGGTTGAGAACCACTGCTCTAACATTATATGATACTTTGTTCAAATTACTGTTTACTTTCTGAAAAAAGCACATACTTTTACTTCTTTATTCCCCTCCACCCAACACCCCACCTCCCGTTTAAGAATCTCTGATTTATTACCAACTTCATTCCTTATTAATCTATCAAATTGTAATATAATCTCCCTTCTTTTTTCTCTCCCTCACCTGTAGATGATTTTACACTGAATTCTCCCATTGCATGGTAATTTCTTAGATATTCCTTACTGTGCAAGTGAGAATAACTTCGTTGCATGCATGTAACTATTTCCTATATTGAGCGTGTGGGCAGGAGTGAAACGCAGTAGGTTTGTTATTTCAGTTTTAATTACGTTTATTATGCGATTAATATTTTTGTACGAATGAATGTAGAGTGTCTGGTAGAGAAAGAAAATTACGAGATAAAGAGCAGAACGTCAGACTGTCCTGCTTACCCGATTCTTCGCCCTTCGCAAACACATTTTCTTCGTTCATTCTCCTTATATTCTCTACACTTCTTCAGTCTCTCTGATTCACATCTCTCTCCCTCCTCTCTCTCTCCTCTCTCTCTCTCTCCTCTCTCTCTCTCTCCTTTAGTCATCTAACTCATTCACCCTTTTAACCTTTCTGTACATATTTTTCCATCCATTATTTTCCTCTAGATCTTTCTGAAAGATTGTTCTCAAAGACCTCAAATCTCAAACACAAAATTTCAATGTTATTTTCCCTGTTAATAAATCCATTTCACAGCTCTGAGACCAGGTTTAGTGGAGGTGTGACCTGGTCGCAAAATCCTTAGCAACAAACACATCCACAGCCTGTGCTCTTCTGTCACTCACAAATTCACACGAAAATTTATCCATGTGTGGAGTGTAACGAAAACATGAAACATTCTTGGAATCTCGCATTCACGTATATGTTTTAGTCTCTTTAATCTTAAGTACACCTTCCGTACTCATCAGTACGGATAGCATACACAGAGATTCATTGTGGAGAATTTTCAGACTAAATAGAATCAGTCAATCAATTGCCATGTCGCGTGGCGTAGGCGATCATTTCTCTCCACAATTCCCTGTCTTTGGACTTGATTATGAGATCCACCGATGACTTTCTTCCTAAAGACACTGACAGCCCATCCAATAACTTCTCTCTCTGTCTTCCTCTGTCTCTTCTTCCCTCAGTTTTTCCAGTTGCCACAATGTGTTCTAATTTTCCTCTTCTCAGAAAATGTCCTACAAATCTTGCTTGTCTGCCTCTGATCTTTGCTGTAATTTGCCTTTTAACTCCAGCCTCTCTTAAGACTTCTTCGTTGGTTTTCTTAGCTGTCCATGGTGCCTTCAACATCCTTCTTATGAACCACATTTCCATGGCCTCCATTTCTCGCTGTACTCTCTTATTCATGGATCATGCTTCACATCCATAAAACAAAATTGGCTCGATGTAACATTTAAGTACTCAGAATCGTGTTTCCATTTATATCGATCTGTTGCACAAGATGTCTCTCATTTTCTCGAATGCTGACTTGGGCTGAGCACGACTGCTTTTTATTTCGTTGTGACATTTCCCATCAGCTGTTATAATTGTTCCTAAGTACTTGAATCTATCAACTTGTTTCAGTTCTGTGCCACTGATGGTAATGCTACATTTTGGTTGTATTCTTTTCTGTGAGATGACCATCACTTCAGTCTTCTTTTTATTCAGGCTGAGATCTTTATTTTTACTTTCACGAACCACGATGTCCAAAAGAGCCTGTAGCACCCCTTCACTTTTAGCAAACAGAACTGTGTCGTCTGCGTATCTCAAATTGTTATGGTTGTACTCGCCAATTGATATTCCTGGCAAGCTCTCTATATTTCTCATTATGTTTCCCCTGTACAAGGAGAAGAGGCCATGAGATAGACCACATCTTTGTCTCGCTCCCAATTTTTTATGCCTTGAAATGCTCTTATGTGGTTCCCAACCTTCATTACTGCTGATTGCTGCCAGTACATGTTTTTGATGAGTTTCAGATCTTTCCCATCTATGTTGATGTCTTCCGGCATTCTTATAATTTCTGTGTCTCACTTTATCGAATGCTTATGAACCATAAGTATAGGTCCGTCTTTACTTCTATTGATTTTTCCATCAGTGTTCTCAATATATATATGGCATTAACTGTGCCTTTTTCCTTCGACGAAGCCACAGTGTTCTTCAGCGATTTCTGGTTTTATTTTGCCCCTGACTCTTCTCATGACAATACGAAGCAGGATTTTGGTAACATGGCTCATGGTTCGATGGTCTTCACATTCAACTGCACCTTGTTTCTTTGGTAGTGCAATGAAAACTGATTGCAAAAGGTCTGATGGGACACAGTTACTGTTATAGATGTTATTTAGCAATCTGGTAATTATTTCTATGCCAAGATCTCATAATGCTTCCAATTATTCCTTGATGATTTTATCTGGTCCTGATACTTTGTTGTTCTTCATGTGTTTGATGGCTTCTTACACTTTATATGGAATACCATCTAAAATTTTCAGCATCATTAGAGATCTCTACAACGGATATGTTTGTGCAGTCAAGACAGAAGAAGGAATGCGCGAATGGTTTCAGATTGAAATAGGCGTGAAACAAGTATGTATATTATCTCCATTGCTTTTTGGAATTGCCATAGACTTTATAATGAAAAGATGCTGAACAGCTAAAACCAGCATTGATTGAGTACATTTGACCCAAATAGAAGATCTTGGTTTTGCAGATGGCATAACTCTTATCAGTGACAATGTGAAATCGATGCAGGAAAAAAACAGATTCCCTGTCTTCCTTGGCTAGCAAAATAGGTCTTGAAATTAACAAAGACAAAACAAAAATAATGAAACTTCTCATTAATCAAGAAGGAAAAATATACGTAGAAGGAACAGTTGTTGATGAAACAAATCAGTTTGCTACCTTGGCAGCTACATAGACCAGGATGGAGACACCAGGAAAGAAGTTAGAATTAGAACTGCAAATGCAGCGTTGTCCTTAAAATATCTTGAGAAATACGGATTTCAAAAGTTATAAGCACAAAAACCAAGTTAAGATTATTCAATTCAAATGTGATATCCACTCACATTTATGCATGCGAAAGCTGGAAATCAACTAAAGAAACAGACAAGAAATTAGACTCTTTTGAAAACAAATACCTGAGGAAAATACGTGGTATTAAGTGGAACGAATTCAAGAACAATGCAGAGATAAGACAGATGAGCAAACAACAACCTATCTCATGGATGATCAGAAAAAGAAGATGGCCATATGTAGGCCATGTGATGAGAAGAAACAATCAGAGAATACCAAAACAAGCTATCAAGTGGAACACAACAGGCCGAAGAAAAATAGGTCGATCACGTGAAACTCTAAAGAGGACATTGTTAAGAGAAGCCAGTTTAGTGGGCATGACATCCCTTGATGAAGTGTGATACTTGCCGAGAACAGGAAAACTTGGCAAACAACTGTGTGAGCCCTATGTGACGTTTAACGGCACGGGAAGGATGTAATACTCATCAGTGTATTGTTAAAAATACTAAAGAAATACAGTAACATACAACCCGTGAAGTCAAGCCAGAGTGATGTTTTCCCAGCATTCGATTTCCGTTGTCCACTCACTTTCTGAAATTTGTTTCCCATTAATGCCGGGAGTTCTACTGTCTCTCTTGTCGTAAACCGAGATTTACCTCCCTTCTGATGTTCATCTTACCTGCTCATTCACTTCCCGAAGTTTGATTCAATAACTAGATCTGTATTACCTGAAAGATTTCGTGTTGCCACATTCACGGTACACGACGTGAAATATTCTCATACTTTGTCTTAAACGCGGTTTCTAGTCTCATCAGCAATTATTTTCTTCTTTTCCCCTTTATTTTTAAGTGTACCTGCTATGCTCGTTCGTCGTAGGGCAGAGTGGACATGACGACGTAGGGCAGAGTGGACAGGACGACGTAGGGCAGAGCAGACAGGACGTCGTAGGACAGAGTGGACAGGACGACATAGGGCAGAGCGGACAGGACGTCGTAGGGCAGAGCAGACAGGACGTCCTAGGGCAAAGCAGACAGGACGTCCTAGGGCAGAGAAGACAGGACGTCCTAGGGCTTAGTGGACAGGACGTCGTAGGGCAGAGTGGACAGGACGTCGTAGGGCAGAGCGGACAGGACGTCGTAGGACAGAGCTGACAGGACGTCGTAGGGCAGAGCAGACAGGACGTCGTAGGGCAGAGCAGACAGGACGTCGTAGGACAGAGCAGACAGGACGTCGTAGGGCTTAGTGGACAGGGCATCGTAGGGCTTAGTGGACAGGACGTCGTAGGGCTTAGTGGACAGGACGTCGTAGGGCTTAGTGGACAGGGCATCGTAGGGCTTAGTGGACAGGACGTCGTAGGGCTTAGTGGACAGGACGTCGTAGGGCAGAGTGGACAGGACGTCGTAGGGCAGAGCGGATAGGACGTCGTAGGGCAGAGCGGACAGGACGTCGTAGGGCTTAGTGGACAGGACGTCGTAGGGCAGAGTGGACAGGACGTCGTAGGGCAGAGCGGACAGGACGTCCTAGGGCAGAGTGGACAGGACGTCCTAGGGCAGAGTAGACAGGACGTCGTAGGGCAGAGCAGACAGGACGTCGTAGTGCAGAGCGGACAGGACGTCGTAGGGCAGAGTGGACAGGACGTCGTGGGGCAGAGCGGACAGGACGTTGTCTTGTTGTTGATAGACATCAGCTTGTCCTGTTAGACTCCGTGTTTCCAGTTAGGGCCATTCTGTTACTGGTTTTTTGTTGTTGTTGTTTCTCACGTCGGAAATGTACATCTTCCATGGCTAACATTGTGACAAGGACTCAAGTGTTATCCATGGACCAAACGTTTGTGACAATTATTCAAGTATTATCCATGAGCCAAACCTTTGTGACAAGGATTCAAGTATTATCCATGGGCCAAACCTTTGTGACAAGGATTCAAGTATTGTCCATGAGCCAAACCTTTGTGACAAGGATTCACGTATTATCCATGAGCCAAACGTCTGTGGCAAGGGTTGAAGTAGTACACATGGACAAAATGTCTATGACAAAGATCCAAGCAATACACATGGACCAAACGTCGGTGAAGATTCATGTAATGTTCATGGAACAAACATCTGGGACAAGGATTTATCCACGAATGTTTTTCAAGATATTTTCTTGAAACATTTATTAATTTATCGGACTTAGTGGATAGAGATGATTGCGAACTTTACAGGCAGTTTTCTCACGTCATATATATTTATACAAATATACAATTATCTTGATATAAGTGCATGGAAGACACAAAGTAACAAAGACATAATCTAAACATATTAACTCTCAGCTTGTGACAACCATTATGAGAAACAGTAGACTGAGGTTGCTCGGGCATTTAGCGAGAGTGGACGAGGATAGACAAACAAAGATGGCCTATGCAGAAGTGATGAAAGGGAACAGACCAAGAGGTAGACTTAGACAGCAATGGCGAGACAACGTAGAAGATGATATAGGCGCTCTTGTAATCGACAATCGACAAGAAAAGATCAAGAACAGAGAAGAACGGAGACGAGTTTTGTCTGCGGCAGTGAGACTCAATGGCTCCGAAAACTGCTGAATTCAGCAGCTGCTCAAAGAAGAAGAAGAAGAATGAATGAATGAATGAATGAATAATCTTTATTTTTAAAGGGTAAAGAATTGGGCACGCAGGCCCGTCTTACATTCTGCCCTTCATCACTCCATCTTTCATTCTTCCCACACATTTAATACACGTACACAAATTACATTAGGGAAAAAAAACATCAAAAGAGTGTAAGATTAAACTATTTCATTCAAAGTAAAAGAGAAGTAATTGACCTAATAAAATAGCACTTATACACACATACACCCCCACAAACAGACATATACATAATCAAAATACATTGTCAGTACAGATCTTCTAACATATGTTTTTTAACAAACATTACAATAATTTCTAACAATATCTAACAAGTTATTTTTCGAACTATATCGAGAGAGAGAGAGAGGAAGAGACAAAGAGAAGAGAGAGAGAAAGAGAGAATGAATGAATGAATGAATGAATAATCTTTAGAAGAAAAGAAGAAGAAGAAATACATATAAACTGGTACCAGAGAAAAGAATGATTGAGAAAAAATAAGATAGAACATTAAATAAGAAAATGTAGAGCACTGAACGGATGTATCTGTAAAGACTGAGGAAAAAACAATGTCGGATTTAGAATTGAGGTCCTAAACTATATAAAGCTTTGGACCCTCTTGTTAAACAAGATAGACTAGAGAATGTGTGGCCCTATACTGCAGTTATTATACCTTATGCCTAAATCTGGCACTAGGAAAAAAAAAAGAAACTGAGACGAGTACACACGTTCTTTGTCAGATTTTATTTACAGGTCTACACACTTTAAATTAAATATTGGAGGATTTTGGTTATACATGTCCTAAGAGGCAAATAATGTAACTGAATTAAGAAAACACGCTTGAGGTACATAAAACAAGGCTCAAATTTTTACAGAGCAATAGGAAGAGTTATGGCCAGATACTTCAGTGTCAGACAGATTAAAGCATGCACCATTTGGTGAAAAAAATTCGTCTTGATCTAGGGGTGAAGAATAGCGATCATTAAAAACCACAGCGGGATTGACTGAGTACCACTTTGCTACTTGTATCTGGCAAATATATCGCACAAACGAAGTGGTTTAACTTTCAGAAGTCTGCGACGTACCTTCCTGATGCGAGACTTCTGATTCGTTAATTAAGACACAAAATTAAGTTTTAAACTGGCTTGGGACATGTGGTTTCTAAATCTTCGAAAGTTCGAGGTGAAGTCATCTGGAATCACATTGTTTGAAATCAACAATTAAGTACCTTAAGACTGAGATAACATTGTCTGGAATCACAGACTTAGTGCCTTAAGACTGAGATAACATTGTCTGGAATCACAGACTAAGTGCCTTAAGACTGAGATAACATTGTCTGGAATCACAGATTAAGTGCCTTAAGACTGAGATAACATTGTCTGGAATCACAGATTAAGTGCCTTAAGACTGAGATAACATTGTCTGGAATCACAGACTAAGTGCCTTAAGACTGAGATAACATTGTCTGGAATCACAGACTAAGTGCCTTAAGACTGAGATAACATTGTCTGGAATCACAAATTAAGTGTCTGAAGACTGAAATGGTTTCCTGAAGGTTTTGCAGTTATGTATTGGTGCTTTGAATGTTAAGTAAGAGAACAAATTTTGTATGATTAGACCTCGAAAAAATCGTAGACAAAGCACTTTAGTGAGACGTGAGAGAAAGAAAAATCACAAGAGAATTACCTGGGATTCGAACACGGACTCCGGTAGGACGAGCAGCCGTCTAGCCACGAGAGAACAGCTTACTATCGACTTAGCCAACTAGCACCCCAAAAAAGTGTTTTGTTGACATAGTCTTTAGTAACCGCTCAGCAAACATAAGGAATCGTGACACCCGGAAAGAAACGAGGTCGTGACACAGAAATTCCGTAGCTTAGATTCATTCTCTCTAGCAGGTACCAACTAGACAAACATACACACGGTCTCCTGCCATGTCTGGTGCAGACTTGGACAACAATAACAAACGAACGAATACTTATTACATGATGTTAGTTTCGGATATAGTGAACAATTCGATAGTACGCTGTTCTCTCGTGGCTAGACGGCTGCTCGTCCTACCGGAGTCCGTGTTCGAATCCCAGGTAATTCTCTTGTGATTTTTCTTTCTCTCACGTCTCACTAAAGTGCTTTGTCTACGATTTTTTCGAGGTCTAATCCTACAAAATTTGTTCTCTTACTTTACTGTACCAAAGCCTCGTAGTTTCCTATTTATAAAAAATTATAAAAAATTGCTTTGAATGTTGTGCTGATACTAATTATAAATAAGGACGACAGAGTCTGTGGATGATTAATGATTATTTCTGTAGAATACATATTACTCTCCTGTGATATAAACACGTGATCTGGCCTACACAGCAAGAGGACAAATGAAGAAGTCCTCAGAGAAGTTTCAGAACAATGAAAGACAGATGCATTTAGAAGAGAAAGACAGTCAGCTTTTTTTTTTTTTTTGAGATGTCATAAAAAGAGAAAATTAGAGAACTTTCTAACTACGGGGGAAAAAAAATAAAATTCCAGGGGAAAATATACATAGGGAGATCGGTAGGGAAAATATCTCAGCGGACTGACCAAGTGCCATGGGAAAAAAACTGATTGGAGATGCCTAGGATCGTTCAAGACGAAGAAGCATGCTCGCCAACGCCTGCCTGGTATGGCAACTAAAGAATGATATGCTTTTAATCACAAATGGGATTTTATACTTTATTATAGGTTGCTTTTGAACTAGTGGGGATTAAAAAGGTCCAGTTAAGTTTCATCTTTTTCAGGTTGCAGATAGTCTCTATTCTCATAAAACTGTGCATTTTCTCAAGTCTAATCTTTTTTTATTTCCTCATACAATAAGGAGCTAAGAAAGCTTTTGTCACGAAATGAGGAGCTAAGAAATCTTTTGTCACGAAATGAGGAGCTAAGAAAGTTTTTGTCGTGAAATGAGGAGCTAAGAAAGTTTTTGTCACGAAATGAGGAGCTAAGAAAGTTTTTGTCGTGAAAAGAGGAGATAAGAAAGTTTTTGTCATGAAATGAGGAGCTAAGAAAGTGTTTGTCGTGAAATGAGGAGCTAAGAAAGTTTTTGTCGTGAAATGAGGAACTAAGAAAGTTTTTGTCATGAAATGAGGAACTAAGAAAGTTTTTGTCATGAAATGAGGAACTAAGAAAGTTTTTGTCATGAAATGAGGAACTAAGAAGTTTTTGTCATTAAATGAGGAACTAAAAAGTTTTTGTCATGAAATGAGGAACTAAGAAGTTTTTGTCATGAAATGAGGAGCTAAGAAAGTTTTTGTCATGAAATGAGGAACTAAGAAGTTTTTGTCATTAAATGAGGAGCTAAGAAAGAGAACTCCAAGTAACGTTAACACTGACTGAATCTTCCTTTATGATTTGGTTACCTAACTTCTTTTGTATTTTCTCTTGCAGTAAACAATAGCTGAGATCTAATATATTTTATTTCCTGTCTGTTGTCCGAGGTAAACAATAAGTTTTAAAAAAAACTCTCTTCAGCTTCATCATCATCTTGTGCCATCCTCGAAGGGAAGGTTGGCTGGAATGAATCGCCACTCGTTTTGTCTCTTGCTTTCTTTAACTGCCACTGGCCAAGCTAAATTCTGTCCATCTCTTGATGTTGTCCATTTATCTATATCACTGTTATATTTCTTTGCTTTTTTTTTCTCTCAAGTATGGTTGTCATTACCACATTATGTTATGCGACATCTTCGGTTCTCATGCTTTCCTTTAATCCTCTTTTTCTTCTCAGCTAGCAAGTGATGATGAAAATAAAAACAAAACAAAGCAAAATCACTAAAACTAATTCTACAAGCATCAAGTCTCAGATCCTGTACTCCTTCATTATCTAGCCTGACAATGAATCCACGATGTCGTATTCGCGTTTATCTGAAAGTGTTTTTTTTAAATTGTATATTTGCTAGGTTCTCATTCACTGTGCCCTTGTTGTTTTTATTTTATTGCTCCTCATTACTTCCTCTTATACTCTTGTGCCCAACACAGAATCGATGATTGTTACCACGGTCTTTCGTCAATTCTTCCCAATCCTTGTGGCTATCCTTGTATCTCTGGGCCGGAAACAGGAAGCTGGAGTGTTAAATAATGGACAGTCACCTATGGTTGACTGGTTGTGTCAGGGTTGGTGAACCATAGCAAAACAAGACCTTGTCTCAGTTCTCCGTTTGCGTCCCCAGTAATAGACTCCGCTGGCCAAAGACGTAAGCGTCGCTACAGTTTCAACAGCGGTGGAGCCTGCTAAAGAGGTATTTTCTTATCACACGAAAATAAAAGAATCCTTGTCTCCGGAAGAATGCGACAAAAAGAACGTGTCAATAAAACGGGATAAAAAGTACTCGACAAGAAGAAGAGGACCAAGAGAACGCAACAAGAAGAAGAGGACCAAAAAACGCAGCAAGAAAAAGAGGACCAAAAGAACACAAAAAGAAGAGGACCAAAAGTACGCAACAAGAAGAAGAGGACCAAAAGAACGCAACAAGAAGAAGGGGACCAAAGGAACGCAACAAGAAGAAGGGAATCAACGCCACAAGAAGAAGAGGACCAAACGAATGCCACAAGAAGAAGAGGACCAAAAGAATCCCACAAGAAGTACGTGTCAAACTGAACGCAAAAGAAGAACGTGCCAATAATAACTCGTAAAGAAGAAGATGTCAAGCACAAAACGACATGAAGAACGCGCGAAGAAGGAATGCGATAGGAAGAACATGTCAAGATGAACGCCACAAGAAAGACATATCTAGAAGAACGTGACAAGAAGAACTGGTCAAGAAGACCCACATAACTTTACGTGTTAGAAGAATATCTAGGAGTGACATCGATCTAGCTCATAGATTCAGAGACACACATAATAGCATTAATTCGGTATCAAGTCTTTTCTCTCAAAGCTCTGTGAATAATTTGAAAAAGAAAACTCAGACAGTAATTGGAGAAAGCAAGACTCTGGAGTTTTGACAAAATTAGGTTTGTCATAATATTGTTAAGTTACACGGAGGGGGGGGGGCGCTGTCCTTTCCCTAGAGATTAAATGTCAGGCTGAGGGATTGCTCATTGCCCTGTTCACAATCTGGAATGGTTGGAGGTATCTAGAGGAAGTTTTGTGATAGCTAAAACAAGAATATGGAGACTATAGTGAGGATACATTTCGGTTGTTTGTATCAATGAAAAATGATAAAACAGACTGATAGACTGTTATAGACATATAGACAGGAATATATATATATATATGTTCGGTAAGTAATGAGACTTATTTTATACAGCCAATCAATGGGCCAGGGAGGGGGGGTGTATTCTCCGAGCCTGAAGGTTAGTGAAGGATGTTAGGTAAAGGGTCGATATCTCGTCATTTGGCTCTTAGCTTTTACAGAGTGCGGATCGCTTGCGAAGTGGGCAGCTGTTAAAATGCAGAGGAGTGACGAGCAGCGATAAAGTTTTGTGTTAAACTTGAAAAATCCGCGACCGATACAGAAAGCCTACGGGAAGGATGCCTTTATCGAAAGCACAAGTGTTTCGGTGGCACAAGACGTTCAAATAAGGAAGAGAGAGCATCGAAGATGAACAACGCACAGGGCGCCCATTGACGTCTCACACTTCCGACAATGCTGATAAGATGAAGGCGGTTTTGGGCTCTGACCGACGTCTGAGCCTTTGATTGATAGCAGATCCATTGTGCATGAAATCTTCTCGACCAAAGGAGACTCGAATGTGCAAATCGAAGATGAAATCGATGCTTACTGTCTTTTTTACCTTAAAAGTGTTGTCCATAAGGAGTTCGTAGCACTCGGACAAATGTTCAACGCAGCATTTTACATGAAAGTGCTTAAACGGCTGAAGAACAGAGTCGCATGCATCCGCCCGGAGATCACCAACACTTGGGTTCTTCACCAGGACGATACACCGAGCCATGCGTCGCTGCTAGTGTGGGCGTTTCTGGTGAAACAAACCATAGAAACGCTGTGGCAACCTCCCTACAGCCCTGGCTCAAATCAAGCTTGAAAGGCCACCATTTTGGGACTGTTAATGACGTGCGAGCTGCCGTGACAAATGCTTTGAAGGAGATCCCTTTTCAAGACTTCTAGGCGGGCTACCACGAGTGCCAGAACTGCTGGCAACGGTATAGTGATGTTCAAGAATGTTATTTAGAGGAATGTTAAGTATATGTAAGCATATCTTGAACAAATCGAATTTTATGGAATCAGTCTCATTACTTACCGGACACACATTGAACATGACAATATATCATATATATTATCATATATAATACTTTTTTCATATAATAATAAAAACTGCAAATTTGTGCTTCTTATCCAGCTCTCTTGTGATCTGAGGAATCTCCTTGTCAGCTCTCCGATTTAGTCGGTCATTTCATGTCCCGTGCTTGTCCTGTCTTGTCTTATCTCTCACAGCTTCAATGTTAATTATGTTTGTAACACGAACGCATATTTGTAGAATGTCTGGAATAGAGTGAAAGATTATGATAAAAAGCAGAATGTCAAAAGGGCCTGCATGCCCGATTCTTAACCCTTTTCAAATAAAGATCAATCAGTTAATCAATCACTGGCTCTAAGAACTGTTATTGACGGATGTGGGGTGGAAGATACATCGCTCTCTACTCCAATGGCGTGCGTCTCAAAGTTGTAAGCAAGGTTCCCTGCTGCTGATGCATCCATTTGCAGATCATCAACGATGTCTTGCAACCATCTTCTCCTTGGTCTTCCTCTCTTTCTTTTTCCCATTATGTACCCTTCCAAGACGGTCTTCTCTGGATTATCATAACGTTTAATGTGTCCAAAATATTTAAATTTTCTCTGTTTAATTTCTTTACTAGCCAGCCTTTTTCAGTATCAAGCTCGTGTAGTATGATATATTAGTTATTTGTGTGTCCATGATACTTGAAGAACTCTTCTGTAGCATTTACATTCAAAGGTATTTATGCGTTTTTCAGCTGTTTTGTTAAGTGTCCAGCTCTCACAGGCGTATGTTGCGAATGGGAAAGATGCATGCCCTTCAAATTCTTATTTTTTGTAGTTCTGTCTGTATTTCCACAGCTTCTTTAGTTGTTTTACTTTTTGAAGAGCGAAGATATCTCCCTTTTAATTTCCCTCATTGTATCTCTATTATTAGTTAGTAGTGATACAAGATATTCAAAACTCTCCATTTCTTCCAATTTTTACTCATTGATACATATTTCACACACACAAACACACACACACACACATATATATATATATATATAATATTTAACCTACGAGGTATATATAATATGATAAATAATATATATAATATATTATATTAAATGTATGTAATATAAAATATATAATATATAAATACATTGGATACATATATAACAATTGTTAATTTACAATGTTAGCAAAAAATACAAACTCATATACACGTGAGTTCGGATGGTAAATTCTGACACACCGTCACGCTACCTGTCGTCATCTTATCTCTCAGTCTTCTTCTTCTTCTTCTTCTCTGTCCATTTATGCTTCTTATAGTTGGAATGTTTCGAGGACGGGTGCCGGCATCCCTACCTCAAATTCTGTAGTTAACTAGAAATGTGAAGGCACTAACACTCTCACACTCCGCTACGGCGAGTAAATGCTAGGGGACACAGAGATAATGTTTCAAATATTTTAGAAATCGTCCATCAAAATTCATAGAAAGCAACTAATCTTAGTGCCAGAGTTTATCGTACGTTGTCAGGTCTATATAGCCTCAATCTCATTAACGGACGCGTTTTAATCTATAGCTCTTAAGCAGGGTTTATTTAAACTAGATTGGGGGGGGGTTCTTCCAGAGAAAGGGACGAGAGGGGATTTTAGGGTTTGGGGGGGGGGGTTGGGATTTGGACAACAGATTTACAGATTAAGACCGTTTGAATATTATATGCACATCATTTGGAAAAAGTGGTTGGAAACTGTGGCAGTGACCAAGTCTCTGTCCTGGGCTAGTTCGGCACCATGATACACCTGGTGTGGTGGTGACGGACTCTTAAGGCATGCTTGGCAAGATGGAGAGGAGTTTGCCACGTCATGAACGGGAACAGCTCTTGGCGACAATCCAGTGTCATCAGGCTGATGTGGATACACTGCTCAGGGGATGCGGGAGTGAGAGGCAACGTGGAAGACGATCATGCTGGCCGTAACACTATTGCAACAGATACAATTCTTATGGACGGGACGGATATGCTGAAGTCGGTGGCCGAGGAATTGGCGCAGGAGGAGGAAAGGGAATGTGTTAATAATATATATCTACAGAAGATGAAAGACAGAGGTGTGAGGAGGAGGAAAGGGAATGTGTTAATAATATATATCTACAGAAGATGAAAGATAGAGGTGTGAGGAGGGGGCAAGGGAATGTGTTAATAATATATATCTACAGAAGATGAAAGATAGAGGTGTGAGGAGGGGGCAAGGGAGAGCCGGGTGGCTGGCTGGTAGAGTTAGAGGTTGTCAGAACTAACAGCTGACTGGCAAGGTTAGAGATCGTACTTTTCGGTGGTTACTGAAACAGAGACCAGAGCATTGGTTGGCTATGCCTTGAGTATGATGACGCTAATTCCTAGATTCAAGATTCAGTTAGAAAATATCTTTTGAGCCAGACATTCTTGGAAAAAGGTGGGGAGGGGGAGGAATGACATTCTGACATATAGTGAAAGGGGGTATACGGGGCAAGAAAGATTGGGAACAACTGTTGTAAATCTGGGAAGAAACCCTGTTATTTCTTTGTTATTTATTAGTTTATGAGACTAACAGAAGTCACATGGACAAAACATTCTCACGGAAACAATGAGGTATTTCTTTATCAGCTCTTTCTTTCTTTGTTCTCTTTCTCCAGGTCCTGCACCCTGCACAGCCACAACAGCCATGAGAACGTTGTCGTCCTGCAGCTTTCTGGCCCTTCTCTTGCTTGCCTGCTCCTCTCTCTTCCCAGCGACTACAGGTAAGTTTGACCCTGGAATGTGGTAACCACGCAAATGTCCGCCGCCAGTGGCATCTCAGCCCCCGCTGCAAGTTATCTGGGCTTGTATGCTTCTAGTTCTGGTGACTCTCGATTTGGTAGACTCCAGTTTCCAGGATTAAAATATTTTCGAGAAAAGATTCTTGATAATTAAAACTCCAGTAGACGATCGTTTGAACACTGGCAACACTTCATCGAAACTTCCCCCACTGTAGCTTTTAAAAAAAAAAACATTTCAGTATATAAAATTTTACATATTGTACTTCTTACATTATTTGCACGTAATAACGTTACTTATACGTAATGTAAATGTACTGTGTAATACTTATATTAATCAGGTTGACTATTAAATGCTATAACGATTAAACTTTTCGTTAGGAAAATTCGGGACTGTTCCCATATTTCTGGCACTTTCCTGCACATTAGTCCGCCAAATCGAGAGTCACAAGTGTTAAAAATAATATGAATCATAGAGCATGTACCAGCAGCAGCAGCAGCAGCAGATTTCAGCACATAGCACGTTGATAAGAACGTTTCTTTCTTCATGTGAACGTGTTTTATCTTAAATACTTTTCACTTCCTCTGTCTGCTCCAGCTTGTTATGAAATTACATTTTCAGAATTGAGACCTATGTTAAAGCAGTTACATCAGTGCACTTCTTTCAGAGCTATAGAATGAGTTCTGAAGGTGCTTATAGGAAGGACTTGCTGCTTTTATCTTTTTGTGTCGGTTATTGACATCAGTTTGTATTTTACTGCATTTTTGTACGCCAGTACAGGAAAAAAAAATACGCTGGCCAGCTCTTGATAAACTGTTGGCGTTTAATAATCAAATTGCTGCGCATATAATGCTCATTTTGCTGCGCACAAAATCCTCACGTTGTAATGCACGTAGTTATCAAAATTTCTCTACTTAAATACGTAGTTGATGTTTTATTTTTCATGTTTCAGGGCGTAGTAGTCGCTTTGGTGCAGGATTTTCTAAGTTTTTTTCCTGTGGCATGTATATGTGTTGTTTATGTTTATTTTGTGGGCATTGGCTGCTGTTTGAAAGCGTTGATAAGCCTGGATACTTACATAACAGTAATGATGGAAGAGTTGTTATGGCTTTTTTTTTGGTCTTTATTAAGACGTGTCGCTGCAAGCGATGTTAATGATACAGCAGCTCGAACCAAGTCCAGCACTGGATGTAATGATCTGACACAAGACAAGGCCACAACATTATTTCCCTTGTAATCTTCACATAGTCAAGACATTCACAACACTATTTCTCTTGTAATCTTCACATAGTAAAGACATTCACAACACTATTTCACTTGTAAAATTCACATAGTCAAGACATTCACAATACTATTTCTCTTGTAATCTTCACATAGTAAAGACATTCACAACACTATTTCTCATGTAATCTTCACATAGCCAAGACATTCACAACACTATTTCTCTTGTAATCTTCACATAGTCAAGACATTCACAACACTATTTCTCTTGTAATCTTCACATAGTCAGGACATTCTCCTTCTCTTTTAAGATATCCATCTACATCAGTGCGTACACATCATAGAGAGTTTTACGTGCAGTTATCTTGATTACTGGAATAATTTCAATCCCTGCCTTATAAACTTTGGTGTGGTGGTGTAGTCGTTTGTGCAGCATTTGCCAGCCCATCACAAGGTACCTGGTTGGATTTGACATTCGGGCAGAAGTTTTCGGATCCAACGGCCCCGGGATCAACCCACCCTCAAAATATGGGTACCTGAAGTTTTCCTAGGAAAACAAAGACAGCTAGGACAGGTGCTGGCATCCCTACTTCAAATGATGTAGTGGCCTAGAAATGTGAAGGCAGTAGCACTTCATACCCCGCTACGGCGGGCAAATGCTGCGGGGACATGGATTTTAAAAAAAAAAAGTGATGTTCTGAAAGTGGCATTTCTTTCAAGAGGGTAATGGGTTTTTGTTTGATGGGGAATTCTGGGTAGAAAGGATGAAGGAACATGTGAATCTTGATGTAAATGTGATTATTTAGTAGACTGCTATTTATGATTAATCACATCTCTTTCAAACCTATGAAAGTGGATCGTTATGAATTGTGAACGGTATCGGAGTTTGTCGCAAAATCCCTGTATTGCCAGACTTCTTCTTCTTCTTCTTCTAAATTATAACATATCTAAAAATATACGAGAGCGAGTATCAAAGGACTTAACCTCTAAAAAAAGACAAAACAGGCGAGTCAAAAAATCTTTGCATACATTTTTCAGTGGTTACGTCCCTTGGTTTGCGGTTACTTTATGATTTATTCTGGTATATGCATATTTTAAAACGACAATCCCACCTCGACTAATCCAAAGAAAAGTATTACTATAGATGGCTTATGTTGTGACGAACAAATAGAAACAAAGATATCTCTGAAAAGCGTATCCTGCATTGCGAAACATTATCGTGAAATTATGGCATACCAACTAACCACTTTCTATCGAGTGTCTCATGATGAGTACCAGAAAGTTAAGTAATAAAACTAATACGAAAGTAAGAGAGACACCCGCATATTTAACACTGATAAAAGAATATTTTCAATGTGGGGGGGAGGGGGGGGGGGTAAAATATGTGTTTAACCAGCGCAAACGACAATGACACATTCAGGTTTCCGACTGTTTCGGTGCATGGTTTCGGTATGGAAACAAAGGAATTAAAAAAACATTTTGCGACTTTTTTGCCTGTTTGTTCATCTGTTTATTGTCTCTCCATCTATAGTCTTTTTATTCATCTATTTGTTATCTCCCCATCTGTAGTCTTTTTGCTCATCTGTTTATTGTCTCCCCTTCTGTAGTCTTCTTTCTTCCTAGTTTAAACAACTCGATATTTTCACATTTGTACATGTTTACACCTTTATATACATAATGGCACACACACACATACCTACTCATTCACATACATGCATATATAATGACACACACGTACATACGTACTCATTCAGATACATAAATACATACATACATACATACATAATACATACATACATACATACATAATGACACACGCGCACACTCATAAATAATCACAAATTTAGTTGACGAGTAACTTCTACGATTGTCACTTCAGCGTGAGCATGAATGTGTCTATGTTTGCCTGTCTTATGTTAAGTTTGATTTTAAGTGGCATATAATGACCCGTGAACGATGACAGAGTGAAAGAGTTAAGTTTGAGTTCAATGGCAGAAAAATCTCGCGATCATCGACAGAGGAAAGAGAACATTTAAGAGAACACCCTATCCGCATTGTAGCCTACATTTCTTAACTCTTAGTCTATGTCCCCCTATTCCCAACGATTTTCGAACACGCCACAGACGAAGTCGTTAAAAGAGTTTAAAACATCGATAAACTGACCTCAAGTAGAGAACAGGGGGAACTACATTACGTTTGGAACAAGTGAGTAGGTCCAACAGTGCCACGGAAATCTATTTTTATTCGCACACAGACACAAGACATCAATACTTCCAATTTTGATGAATGTCTTAGCAAGACCAGGGACAAAGAGGATTTAGCTCTTAACTTAACTACTGCATGTATTCAGCGTGAGATAGAGACCTGGACCAAAACTCACGGTGAAAGAGTGGAAGTGGAAGATGGGTTTTGGGACAGACAGACAGACAAATTTTTTTCTTTTAAATTACACCAACAAAGACCATCAGTGTTTCAGATTGTAAAGATCTACATCAGAAAAGAAGACAAATATCAGATACCGAGAGCGACAGAAAAAGGAAGAAAAGAGAATCGAAGGAAATGAAGCGATGTTATCATCGCCATCTTGTGGCATCTCCCAAAGTAAAGTTTCATGGTCTGTCCCTTGCCCGTGGTTTTCACACTGACTTTGTGTCACAACGACCTTGACATTGTTATCAGCCAAGTTGAATCCGGTCCATTTCTTGGCGTCATCCACCCGTCCATATCGTTGTCCTCCTTTTTGCTCTTTGTCCTCAACGTTTTCGTGTGTATGATTCTCATGATTATTTCATCGTATTTTGATCAGTCATTTGCATGTCTCTTCTGGAACGTTGCCTGCTTAACAGCTCTCCTGTAGGCCTCTCCGTTGTAAGCAAGATGGCCTGCTGCTGTTGCATCCATTTGCAGATTATCAACGATGTCTTTCAACCATCTTCGCTTTGGTCTTCCTCTCTTTCATTTTCCCATTATGTACCCTCCAATACGGTCTTCTCTAGATTATCATAACGTTTAATGTGTCCAAAATATTTAAGTTTTCTCTGTATTTTTGATACAACTTAAATATTTCATTTGCCTGATTCTTACTTTTTTATGATTTCTGAAATTGTTTTCGGCTGATTTAGCACTTCTTTGTTTTCTTTTCATCCACGAAATTCGACCTATTCTTCTTCTTCTTCTTCTTCTTCATTGCAGGATCTTCATTTTCTTTTGCTGCTAATTGTTTAACCTCCATTCTTCCACTCCATGGAGGGGGATAGAGCACACATTGCATTTGATGATTCTCAGCTATGTATTTTTCACGTTGCTGAAACTGAATGATACATGAAACAAATGAAAATATGATTCAGCATCATCATCATCATCATAATCATCATCATCATGGTTCTTTTGACTAAAAAGCGCTCTCGAGCTCCGTGCGTGGGGGAAAGGTTTTCGCTCCCTTCCCGGACGGCGAGAGTTAAGGTGTTTCGATGCAGAAGCGAGTGGTTTGTCCGTCGAGCGAAGCCTATAAACGGCCAGCCAGCCAGGGTCGTGCTAACGCGTCGGTGGTGTAGTACGGTTGCGGTTAATATAGACAGTCGGACGGTGGCCACGAAAGTCGGAACCCGCTAAGGCGTGTGTAACAACTCACCTGCCGAACGGTCCTAAGGACTATTAAAGCCGGAGGTGGGGTGGGGGATACGTTCTCCACTCCAATTAAAAATCCCCAAGGCGTGCGTCTCAAATAGCCTCTGACAGTCCAAGTCCAGCTCCTGGCCGTCTCGTGGCGGAACTGTTTAAACTGACAGGAAAAGGAGCGAAAGGCGAATATCTGGCGCCTGAAAACCTGACGCTTCGGGTAGATGAGAGTCTTGTTCGGTAGCTCATCTAGGAGAAGGAAAACTCTGATTTAAAATCCGCTGCTGGCGAGATTCTTCAGCTGTCGTGCGTGGGGTGAAACTCCTCCCGGCCCATGAAGAAAAGTGCGATTAGGGTTGCCGTGCAGCGCCGCCGTGGAAAATGTGAATGAAAGGATTAAGTAAAGTAACCAGTAGTCTCGAGGTCAGGGCTACTCAAATCACGGCGCCTCTGCTCTACAGGCCGGCCACGTCTTATATAATACACTCATACTGGTGCAGATTGCCTAAACCGGCTTAACCCAGAGATTCTTCGGCTGCTGCGCGTGGCGTGAACCTCCTCCCGGCCAATGAAGAATATGTGAAAATGCGATTAGAGTTGCCGTGCGGCGCCGCTGTGAAAAAACGATGGAAAGGATTAAGTGAAGTTTAATCGGTATGTCCAGTAGTGTCACGGCGAGAGCTACTCATACCACGGCACCTCAGTCACGTCCTATATACACGCATGCTGGTGAAATATGCCTAAACCGGCTTAACCCGGGGGTGAAACTCACAAGTGGTGAGGATTCGTCCTCCTGGACAAAAGCTCCGTCCCGGTCACCACCAGGAAAGGTAGCGGCCACAACCACAAAACGCTGAAGTCGGACACTGGACTAGTGCAGTCTAGATGGGCAGCCAGCTCTCGCCCGACGGGGATGTATTATATCCAAACCACATCGAAGTTTTCAGGTGAGAAAGTCCAATTCTAGACTAAACTGGTGCAACGAAAACCCCAGTGTCACGCAATCCCGCTTCTGTGACCCACTGAGAATATAGACCACAGCCCCACGATACTCTGAGCCTCATCCTAAATGAGACTATCGCGAGAACCGCAGGAGTAAATTCAGTAGGATCACGGGGCGAACTTGGTGGTAGAAGCGAAAGAAGAAGAAGAAGAAGATCATCACGTCATGACGAAATGATTTAATCTCTACAATATTCTTGTGAACAAATAAATATATGTGAATGATACGGTGTAACAAAGATAATCTGATAAATTTATAGTTCAGAAGTTGGCAGCAATTTCGCCCGTGTAAATCTTTCAGTCATTGTTGACTTCTACCAGAGCAATTGGTGTCTGTTACCTGTTTTATAGAGGAAAACAATCTGCGTTTTCTTCACTGTTGACCTTTTTTTGTCGATCTTCCATTATTGTTCTGGCTAAATTGTGCTGTTACCTCCCTTTGTGACATGCACAAAGTGAGTTTCCATTTACATTTTATTCATTTATTATGTGCCGTGTTGGACAGCGTTAACGATCATGTTTCCTCACGTTAAGCGGTCCTTAATGTTCCCGAATAATTCAGATGCTTTTCTTCTTCCTCGCCACTTGGTCAGTCCTTTGATATATTTGTCTCTTTGTTTTCCTCGCTTTCTTTTTTTTCCCCTGAATTTTCCAGTTACTACCAGGTTCTCTGATTTCTTTCTTCTCGTGACATGTTCAATAAATTTTGACTGTGTTTTTCTTATCAGTTGAACTATTTTACTTTGTTCTGAAACTTATTTGAGGACATTTTCATTTGTTTCTGTCTAAGGTATTTGTTGCATCTTTCGCCAAAACCACATCTCTGTTGCTTTAAGTTTCTTTGTCATCTTTTTCTTGACTAATTTTCTCAAACCATAAAGCAATAGTGGGGCTCTATATAGCACCGTAAAACTGTTCTTCTCACTTGTAAAAACAGTTTCTTATTTGTTAGCATCTTCTTCAGGTCACAGAAAGCTGTCTTTGGCTTACCTAGTTGTGCTTTTCCTTCATTTGTGCACTTACTGTTATTGTTGTTCGGAAGTAACTGAATTTATTTACTTGTGTCAGTGTCTTCCTGTTTGAAAGGATGTTACACTTTGGTATGGTTATTCCTTTTCGATGCTATCATTGTTTCTGTCTTGTTTCTGTCTTGTTTCTGTTAGCTCTAGACCTCTTTTATTGCTATCTTCAGTAATCTTGTTCACAAGTCGCTAGAATAATTTTTAACAAAGTTAAGTTTGTTCACAGAATTCTGTCGCACAATGCTCCGCCTTACTTGTGGTCACTGTTTAGGTATAACACTAAACATAGCCAGCGTTTAAAAAACTGTCCTCTTCCTAAACCCAGGATTGATCTGTACAAGAAAAGCCTTGCATACTCTGCAGTACAGCTCTGGAACACCCTCTCCTACCATTTAAAATCCATTGGTAATACTTCATCCTTTAACTCAAACCTGTTTCATTATTTACTTGCTTGTAATTATATTCCTCCATAGAATAACCAACACTCTCTCAACTCATGACTCGCCAACCATCAAGTATTAAAATGACATAGTTCGAAAACTAACTTGTTAGATATTGTTAGAAATTATTTTAATGTTTGTTAAAAAACATATGTTACAAGATCTGTATTTACAATGTATATTTGTTTATGTATATGTCTGTGTGTGTATGTGTGCTTGAGAGCTATTTTATTGGGTTAATTACTTCGGCTCTTTTACTTTGAATGTAATAGTTAAATCTTACACTCTTTTAATATGCTCTTTCATCATGTAATTTGTATACTTGTATTAAATCGAGTGTGTGAGAAGAATGAAAGATGGAGTGATGACGGGCAGAATGTAAGACGGGCCTGCGTGCCCAATTCTTTACCCTTTAAAAATAAAGATTATTCATTCATTCTGCTGTTAGAATAGTGTCATCCGTATGTCTCAGGTTGTTGATATTATGGCATCCTATATTTATTCCTGTCACATTTCTAATGCTTCTCATGATGTTCTCACTGTATAAATGTGCATAGATCAGGTGACAGCACTCACCCGTGTCTTAGGCTGTTGTATTATATCCTGATACTCACTGTTTACTCTTATTGTTGCTCAGTGCTTCCATTACATATTCTGAATAATGTTCATATTTATCATCCACATTAAGTTGTTCTAGCATTTTTATCATATCCTCCTCCCATGTACAAAAAGGAGCGGAAGGGAAAGGAAAACCAGTGACAATCCGTAGTTCCGTAGCCAGATCTTGCTTTAGAAATAAAGAAATATTTTACTCAAAGCAACTGATATTTTCTAAACGGCTGGTTAGTCAGTGACTCGTAAAATCTTTTCCTGAATTCTGATCTGTTGAATGACTTGGAATGTAAATGCTACCGAAAGGTTATTCTAATATCATGCACACAAATAAAGAACAAATATATCCATACTGCAAGAACTTAATAGTGCAGAAGGCTGGCTAGTAAAGAGGATTAAACAAAGAAAAATTAAATATTTTGAACACATTAAACGTCATGATAATCTAGAGAAGACCGTATTGGAAGGGTACATAATGGGGAAAAGAAAGAGAGGAAGACCAAGACGAGGATGATTGCAAGACATCGTTGATGATTTGCAAATGGATGCATCAGCAGTAGGGCATTTTGCTTACAATCGAGAGGCCTACAGGAGATCTGTTAGGGAGGCAACGTTCCACAAGGGACATGCAAATGAATGAACGAATCGTCTGTTTATTCTCTTCGTGTATTCTGTAGATACGTGTATTTTGAGTATTTTTTAAAGTATATTATGTGTATATATTATGTGCATATGCTCTGTAGTGTAGTGATGATGATGATGATGATGATGACGATGACAATGACGACGACTTTGACGATGACATAACAACGACTTCAAGTTATAAGAGCGAACATGACTGCGCTAGACTGAAAGAACACTTGCCAAGACCACTAAAACCAACTGGTCAAGACCCTGCCTCAACTCTCCTTTGTTCGTCCCAGTAGAAAGACTCAATCTGTCCTAGCGGGACAGTGATCGCTATGCTCCTCAAGGTGGTGGAGCCTGCTAATCAAGAAGTATTTCACTCTTTTCCTGCTGTTTTAATTTCACTCAGAAACTACAAGTCAGCAAAACCTACTTTTCATTCAACAAGAAGTTTGTACTTCAACATCTTCACCGCGTCAGCCACAAGGAACATCCAGGGAGATAGAACAAGAACAGGAGCTAGAAGCTGTCACGGCTTTCTTCATTTCACTGAATGTGCGTAGATTTTAAAGATGACCTCCTAGCTTTCAGTAATAAACGTTTCCGTAATGTACCCTATGACTAAAAGAAAAAAGAAAGAAAGAAAGAAAGAAAGAAAAGAAGAAAGAAAGAAAAGGAAAGAAAGACAAAGGAAAAGAAAGAAAGACAAGAAAAGAAAGAAAGACAAAGGAAAATAAAGAAAGAAAGAAAGAAAGAAAGAAAAGAAACAAAGAAACAAAGAAGCAAGAAAGAAACAAAGAAAAGAAAGAACGAAAGAAAGTAAAGAAAAGAAATAAAGAAAGAAAAGAAAGAAATAAAGAAAAGAAATAAAAGAAGGAAAAAAAGAACAAAGACAAAGAAAGAAAGACAGAAACCTACTAAAGGACTGCAAGGTTCCACTGGGAACAGCCTGTAATATCCTCGACCTGGGAATACATTTATGACCTTGCTTATGGTCTTCTCTGATTAGTTTCTCACACCTCCAAGCCAAGTTCTCATATTTTTCTGGACTATATTATCTGCTTGCGGTCTGGTTAGCCGAGTGGGTAGGCTTACTAATCCGGCGGTACCGTGTTCAAGTCCCAGCAGTAGGATTTTCTTTCTGGTAGCACTAAAGACCCCGGAGCCCTCCCACCCTCTAAAAATTGGTGCCAGAGAAATCTAGGAAGGTAAATGTGGCCAGGCGTGATACCGGCCATATCACACTTTCATGTGCTGAGGGTCTCGGAAGTAAGAGCCCAACACCGCATCTTCAGTATGCATTAAAGGCTTGGAAAAGGAAGTTTTATTTAATGTTATCTACTTGGTAACCTATTGCAACAAACGTACCAGAGAAACATCACTGGAGATCTACAGCAAATGTTAAGTCTTCAAAACTAGAATTCCAAGTTTTTACACCCATAGATACAAAGAAGATATCTTACCGTAAGAACAGTGGAGAGCAAAACTTTTTTTTTTCTTAATGCAAAGAAAACTAAATTTGTTACAACTGACAAATCAAATAAGGTAGCTGAAATGTACATGGTGTTTGTAAAGTCTCACTATACTTTCTAAGTAAAAGATGAAGAAAAATGACGTCATAAAAATGTGCTGCACAGTCAATCGTGAAGAAAAATGCAGTGAATGGTTGTCATCTGCTGGAGTAATTTTTTGCACTCGAAACAGAATGGTGTTATCAACGGAAGAAAGAATTTTTTGGTTGAACAAGTGTTTCGAAATGGCGGTCGATAGACACGGATGGTTGTTCAAAGATTTATAGCAACATTTCCCGATAAACAACCTCCTCATCGCACTACGGTTAGAAATTTGTTGAATAAGTTTCGTGATACGGGAACTGTGGAAGATGCTCCTCGATCTGGTAGGCTTCCTGTGTCTGAAGAAAGATGTATAGATATCCAAGACAAAATCCTGAAAAGTCCATGCAAGTTCATAAAGAAAATGTCGCAAGAAGTGAACGTATCCCTGAACACATTGCACGCAATTCTTAAACATCGGTTATTTTCATCCATACAAGATTTCTGTTGTGTCTGAACTAAAAGAGTGTGACAATCAATCCAGAGTCAACTACTCCACGTGGTTTCAAGCATTTTTAGCTGAAGAAGACGAGTCAGTTCTCGATTTAACATTCTTCTCTGATGAGGCATGGTTTCATCTATCTGGATACGTTAATAGCCAAAATAATCGTATTTGGAGCAGTGATAATCCCACTGCATTTCATGAAGCGCTGCTACACGATGTGAACATTGGGGTATGGTGTGCTGTCAGTAGAAAACGTTTAACTGGACCAATTTTCTTCAATAACAAATCGGTACCGTACTGACATCTGGAACCTTTTTTAGAACAGCTGAATGAACGTGAAACTAAAGAAGCGTGGTTCCAGCAAGATGGTGCAACTGCACACACAGCTAGAGCAACACACGGTTTTTGGGAAGAAATTTTCGCAAATCGCATACTATCTCGTGGAATTTGATCCGCTCGTTCTCTAGATCTAATTCCATTAGATTATTATCTATGGGATTTCTTGAAAGGAAATGTTTACAAAAATAATGTACAAACAATTGAGGACCTGAAAGAAGCAATCAGAATTACCATTCGAGAAATAACAACAGACACGTTGCTCTAGGTATTTGACAATATGAAGAGACGTGTACAGTCATGTCTTGAAGCCCGTGGTGGACATTTCCAACACCTGTTATAATGAATATTTCAGCGGTACATTCCAGCTAATCCAAAACAGCGTTGTATCATTGCAATCACTATTGTAACTAATTAAATAGATTTTTAGCACATTTTGTGATGACGTCATTTAATTCAGTTTCCAATTTTTTTTTCATAGAAAGTGTAGTGAGACTTTAAAAACACGGGTATATTAATGAGGAAAAATTGAAAGAGATGGAGAGTTTTGAATATCTTGGATCATTACTAACTAATAATGGTGATACAAAGAGGGTTTTTAAAAAGGAGGACATCTATCGCTCTTAAAAAAATAAAACAGCTAAAGAAGCTGTGGAGAAGGACAGACAGAACTACAAAAAAAAAATTATATTTAAGGGCATGCATCTTTCCTATCGCAACATATGCCTGTTAGACCTGGACACTTAACAAAACAGCTGAGAAACACATAAATGCCTTCGAATGTTAATACTATAGAAGAGTCCTTCAAATATCATGGACACAAAAAGGAACAAATATATCCATACTACAAGAACTTAATATTGAAGAAGTTTGACTAGTAAAGAAGACTGAACAGAGAAAACTTAAATAATTTGGACACATTAAACGTCATGAGAATTTAGAGAAGATTGTCTTGGAAGGGTACATAATGGAACAAGAAAGAAGAAGACCAACGCGAAGATGGTTGCAAGACATCGTTGATGATCTGCGAAGGGCGCATCAGCAGCAGGCCATCTTGCTTACAACCGAGAGGCCTACAGGAGAGCTGTTAGAGAGGCAAAGTTCCGCAAGGGACATGCAAATGACTGACTGACTGAGATATCAAGACTATTAGCCCCGTCTAACATGTACGTATTATCTTGGAATACCGCTTCTGGAAGACTGGAATACTGAAATACTTTGTACTCATTATTTTTGTTCGGGAAAGTTAAACCTGACTGCTGACCTCCCTGGTTCTAGAAATTCTGTTATCTGAAGCTGTCGATGTCGTGTTCTAGACTTGTTAGCACAGAGTCGGAATGGTAGTGGGTCAAATTAATTCGCTTGAATTTCAGTATTCTATCCAAGAAGAATCGTTTCCTCTAAGTAGTGCGAAAGCGCAGCCATGCATACAGATATGTCATACCTCACAGATCCTGCAATAAATAAATTAATTAAAATACACAAACAAGCAAACAAATAAATAAATAAAAATTGCTTCTTTTATTTTTCAGCTTTCTGAAATTATTCTTTGTTACAGTAGCGCTGAAGAAAAATATCATGGCGCTACATGAATTTGTTTTTCCGATTTCTTTGGATTTTAGCATTTTTCTCCGGTGATAACTTCAAGTTACATTCCATAATTGATATTGCCATGCACATTTGGGCACGCATTTTTTTTGAGAATATATTTGGACAAAATTTTTGTTGACGAACCGGGTACATTGCCTGGAAGGTACATTGCCTGGATGGTACATTGCCTGGAAGGTACATCGCCTGGATGGTACATCGCCTATTGATGTGTAGAAGACAACATCTCAACAATAATAGCAGGTCATATTTTGCTAACCCAGGCTCAGAAAGCGCAGATTTTTACTACCACAAGAGGTTGCTATGACCTTCACGGGCTGATTCACCGCCGGCTCCCTCCCCCCTCCCCAGAGTGACTCTGATTCGCTACGTATTCTTCAGAGGAAGATTTTGATGGCACCGTCATGCTTGTCTACCAGCTACTCTACTTTCCAGAACATCATAAAAACTACAGAAGACAGTAGCTGAGACAGAACAGGGTAAATAGAAGACAGTAGCTGAGACAGGACAGTGTAAATAAAAGACAGTAGCTGAGACAGGACAATGTAAATAGAAGACAGCAGCTGAGACATGACAGTGTAAACAGAAGATAGCAGCTGAAACATGACAAAGTAAATAGAAGACAGTAGCTGAGACATGACAAAGTAAATAGAAGACAAGAACTGAGACATGACAGTGTAAATAGAAGACAGTAGATAAGACATGGCAAACTAAATAGAAGACAGTAGCTGAGACAGGACAGTGTAAATAGAAGACAGTAGCTGAGACATGACAGTTTAAATTGAAGACAGTAGCTGAGACATGACAGGCTAAATAGAAGACAGTAGCTGAGACATGACAAAGTAAATAGAAGACAGTATCTGAGACATGACAGTGTAAATAAAAGACAGTAGATAAGACATGACAAAGTAAATAGAAGACAGTATCTGAGACATGACAGTGTAAATAGAAGACAGTAGATAAGACATGACAAAGTAAATAGAAGACAGTATCTGAGACATGACAGTGTAAATAGAAGACGGTAGATAAGACATGACAAAGTAAATAGAAGACAGTAGCTGAGACAGAACAGTGTAAATAGAAGACAGTAGCTGAGACATGACAAAGTAAATAGAAGACCGTAGCTGAGACATGACAGTGTAAAGAGAAGACAGCAGCTGAGACAGGACAGTTTAAACAGAAGACAGTAGCTGAGACACAACAGTGTAAACAAAAATATTTGGAAAAATTTGAACAGCCAGATCGTCATGGAGGAGAAAGTGAGACAGTGTCGAGTGAGAGTGTGTCGAGTGAGAGTGTGTCGAGTGAGAGAGTGTCGAGTGAGAGAGTGGGAATAGCGACTGTCGAAAGAGTGTGAACTTCACCAGAACCAGCCAAGAATAGGTTTTTAGTTGACTCCGACAAATGATGGCTGACTTCTGCGTTATTCAAGGATATTCAGACTGATATCTCAGAAGATGAAGAAGAAGAAAACCAACAACCACAATAACTATAACAACAACAATATTAATAACAACAACAGCAATAACAAACTGGAGAAGAGAAGAAGGAGGAGACGAAGAAGAAGAGTAACAACAATACAACAATAACAATAACAGCAACAAGCAGGATGAGAAGAAGAAGAACAACAACAACAATACAACAATAACAATAACGGCAACAAATGGGATGAAAAAAAAGAAGAAAAGGAAGCAGAAGAAGAAAATCAGGAGAAAGCAAGAAAGGAGAAAGAGTACAATAAATGACAGAAAACATTGACTCCGGTATAAAATGCGTGTGCACGCTCAAGTACAAATACACACCATACAATACAAACACAGGGATAACACAAACACAGGGATAGCACAAACACAGGGATAACACAAACACAGGGATAACACAAACACAGGGATAACACAAACACAGGGATAGCACAAACACAGGGATAACACAAGCACAGGGATAACACAAACACAGGGATAACACAAACACAGGGATAGCACGAACACAGTGATAGCACAAACACAGGGATAGCACAAACACAGGGATAACACAAACACAGGGATAACACAAACACAGGGATAGCACGAACACAGGGATAACACAAACACAAGGATAGCACGAACACAGGGATAGCACAAACACAAGGATAACACAAACACAAGGATAGCACAAACACAAGGATAACACAAACACAGGGATAGCACAAACACAAGGATAACACAAACACAGGGATAGCACAAACACAAGGATAACACAAACACAGGGATAACACGAACACAGGGATAACACAAACACAGGGATAACACAAACACAGGGATAACACAAACACAGGGATAACACAAACACAAGGATAACGCAGATTTGAAAAGTGGAAAGTGGAAAACAGAGCAACATAGAACTGAACCCGTGTGATAAGACTTTGACATGAAAGCAGTGTTAGTTTCTGGACTCGTTCTCAACATAACAAAACGGAAGCTGCGAGACATCATTGACCGGAACAAATATGGCCGCAGCAACATCAGCACCACATGTACTCGACTACCTCATCCGCATTTCGATAAACGATATGTTTATACGTGTATCTAGTTACCAGTATCGATATCAAAACTGGACTCGGCGTAATCAGTGACGGAAGTGGTCTGCCGTTTTATGCATGATAATCTGAAACACAAGGAAATCCGGGCGAGTTGTGGAACTTCGTACGACAAATTGTTGGCTTATCTCCCTTAGTAATCACAATACCAGACAGAGAGAAAGGGTTCAAAGTGAGCAGTGCAATATAAGTATTTTTTTTAAAACCTCTTCCCTTTTTAGTCAGTGCTTCTCATCCCCAGGGTCACAGGGTGTGTTGTCAGAGTAGCGAGATGCTGTCAAAAGAAAAATAAAGAAAGTTAAGAACGTACAATTTTACAGAAATTTAAGGAAATCTTCCTACTTGTATATATTCAAATCTAAACATTAAAATAACAACAACTGGAGTGGCGAAGTGCTTAGTGCGCTAGTCTCTCATGGCGAAGGTCGGGAGTTCGAATCCTGCCGGAGACCCACCAGTCACCCAGCTGTAGAAATTGGCACCCGACTTCTTATGGAGTTGGGGAAGGAAGAGGCAGCCAGGCGTGATGCTGACCACATCACCTTCTAGTGTGCTGACAGGTCAAAGAAAATACGGGCACTAACACCATATTCACTATGTGCCTCTAAGGCATGACAGTGTTACCTGTAGTTTCCTTTACCTTTGTATGTTATAAAAATGGCTCGACAGTCATGTTCGCTGAAAAAAAGTATGAGAGTCTTATCTTATATTTATATCTTATATCCTTCCCGTGCCGTTAAACGTCATATAGGGCTCGCAAGCAGTTCGCTAATTTGTCCTGTTTTCGGCGAACTTTTCAACCTCATGAAGGGAATATGCCTATTAATTTGGCCTCTCTTAACAATGTCCTCTTTAGAGTTCACGTGGTCGGCCTCTTTTTCTTTGGCCTGTTATGTTCCACTTGATAGCTTGTTTTGGGATTCTCTGATCGTTTCTTCTCATCGCGTGACCAACATATGTCCATCTCTTTTTCCTGATCACCCATGAGACTGGTTGTTGTTCGGTCATCTGTCTTATCTCTGCATTGTTCTTGAATTCGTTCCACTTGATGCCGAGTATGAGAATCGCTGATATAAAAATTCAGATATTCATTAATTGACTACTTATTAGCAACTGAAAATAGTGGAAAAAGTCAAGAAAATACTAAATTTTCTCTGTCTTATTTTTATAACCCTGGTCGGTCACAGAAAATACTGAACTATTTACCCGCATTCTCTATTTGTGTGTGGAAAATATTTTTAAAAAGCCGTGTTGCCCTGCTTTCACCATCACCAATCACCAGGTACATCACCAGTCAGCAGCTACATCATCATTCAACAGTTACATCATCAGTCACCAACTACGTCACCAGTCAACAGCTACATCACCAGTCAGCAACTACATCAACAATCAGCAGCTACATCACTAGGCAAAATCTACATCACCAGTCAAAAGCTACATCACCAATCACCATCTTCACCGTGAATCACCAGCTACATCACCAATCATATCACCAGTCAGCAGGTAGATCACCAATCACCAGCTACATCACCAGTCAAGTGTACACAGTTGCATCACTAATCACCAATCACCAGCCATGTTACATCACCAATAACCAGCTACATTGCCAATCACCAGCTACATCGTCAGCCGCGCAGAGCTGCGCCGACCTGCACAGCGCGGGCGGTTGCTGTTGCGCGGGCCGACCGTTCTTTTGGCGAAAAAGCGCTCTCGAGTTCCGTGCGTGGGGAGACAGGCTTTCGCTCCCTTCCCGGACGGCGAGAGTTAAGGTGTTTCGATGCAGAAGCAAGTGGTTTGTCCGTCGAGCGAAGCATGTAAACGGCTAGCCAGCCAGGTTCGTGATAACGATGTAGTACGGTTTTGTCGACCGATGGTCTCGAAATTGGCCCATCTCTCGCAAAGAGTATCGGGTCTGCAGTATGTAACGTGTGTTGTTTGTGGGTGGCCAGGCTTTCTTTTCCGCTCGTTAGAGCAGAGAGAGCCGCCCCCGCCGGTTAAAGGAAATGAAACGCCGCCGGGGTCGAAAGGGATCCGCTCTGAGCAGAGCGCTGTCTCCCTTGCCCCGCGTCGGTCTGTCGGCAGATATCCGACAAAGGTTCGGTGAAGAAAGCTATCTGGTTGATCCTGCCAGTAGTCATATGCTTGTCTCAAAGATTAAGCCATGCATGTCTAAGTTCACACTGTCTCACGGTGAAACCGCGAATGGCTCATTAAATCAGTCGAGGTTCCTTAGATGACACGATCCTACTTGGATAACTGTGGCAATTCTAGAGCTAATACATGCTTACCAAGCTCCGACCTTCGTGGAAAGAGCGCTTTTATTAGTTCAAAACCAATCGTCGTTGCCCTTCGCGGGGCGCGGCGTCCCAACTGGTGACTCTGGATAACTTTGTGCTGATCGCATGGCCTTCTGTGCCGGCGACGCATCTTTCAAATGTCTGCCCTATCAAATGTCGATGGTACGTGACATGCCTACCATGTTTGTAACGGGTAACGGGGAATCAGGGTTCGATTCCGGAGAGGGAGCATGAGAAACGGCTACCACATCCAAGGAAGGCAGCAGGCGCGCAACTTACCCACTCCCGGCACGGGGAGGTAGTGACGAAAAATAACAATACGGGACTCTTTCGAGGCCCCGTAATTGGAATGAGTACACTTTACTGATAAACACCCATACTGGTGAATTTTGCCTAAACCGGCTCATACCAGGGGTGAATCTTGAAGGCTATGAATGTCACAGTACCTCTGCCCTAGAGGTCGGTCCCGTCCCAAACATGCCCATACTGGGAAATGCCTAAACCGGCTCAACCCAGGGGTAGAAGTCACTAGTGGCGAGGATTCGTCCTCCTGGACAAAAGCTCCATCCTGGTCACAACTAGGAAGGGTAGCGGCCACGACCGCAAAATGCTGAAGTCGGAGACACTGGACCAGGGAAGTCTAGATAGGCAACCACCTCTCACCCGGCGGGGATGTCTGCGTATCCTAATCACGCTGAGGTTTTCCGGTGAGAAAGTCCAACCCTGGACTGGATGGGCAACCACCTCTCACCCGGCGGTGATACACGGGTATCTCATAACACGTCGAGGTTTTCCGGTGAGAAAGTCCAACTCTGTCCTGGGTGGGCTAACGCCTCTCACCCAGCGGGGATGCACTGATATTCCAAACACGTCGAGGTCTTCCGGTGAGAAAGTCCAACCCTAGACCAAACTGGTGCAATGAAAACCACGGTGTCACGCAATCCCGCTTCCGAGACCCACCAAGAATACAGGCTAAAGCACTGTGATACTCTGAACCCCCTGTGGTCCTTCGTGGAACTCATGTGGTCTATTTTGGACCACACAGGGGACCACCGGACCTAACGAGGACCACATGTGTGAATTCAGTAGGTTCACAGTGCGGTTTTTGGTGGTAGAAGTGAACGAAGAAGAAGAAGAACCAGCTACATCGCCAATCACCAGTCACTGTTACATCACCAATAACCAGATATATTGCCAATCACTAGCTACATCATCAGTCACATCACAAGTCACAAAAATCATCGCAATCATTAATGAGAAGTAATATAAAGCTATAAGAAATTTTATGTCTTGCTCATCTCATTATTCTTTATTTATCCCCCCCCCCCCCCCTCCTCATAATTATTACACTTACAAGGTATCTCTTGTTGTTGAAGTGAGTTTGTGAATATGCCGGAATTATCACGTTATATCAATCACTGAGGAAGATACAGGGTCTGTTTGTCAGATCGTGAAAGATTGTCATTAAAGGAGAGATTGCGGCCCTCGAGGAGGACTCCTGGCGCAGAAAGCCCTTAGTGTTGGTCCCACTCACAAGCTTGTAATGGACACGTACTGGAGGTGGTTGTAATTTGTACTGGAGAAAGTGGACGGGGATTGGCGAGTTCTAATCCACCTTCATCAATAAGACCAAAAACTGGCAGACAGATGAGAGGCAGACTTACCAAAACAAATGTCTGAGATGTTTGTCTGATGGGGAAGTTTTTCAAACCCAACACAGATAATGACAGATGATGAGAGCGTGAATACAGACTTTCAAAGCGACTTCAGAGTCATCTTAGGTAGCAACGGGGAATTACACAGATGGCATTAGTGTGAGATGAAGCCTTGAAGCTGTCGGTGTTAACTTGATTATAATGTGATTATAACTTGATTACATCTCCCCAGTTAACTTGATAATGTCTTGCTGAGAATTAATCTCTTCCGCTGCAAAGTCTGAACTATTGTTTTTTAATGTTCACAGCTTTTTATTCCTTTCTGTGGGGACATCTTCCAACATTTGATCTTCACCGATGATATCGTTTTCGTTTTACTCTGAAGAGAGCGGTTTTCACGTCTTTGCTATTTTGGCATCAAAATGTCGGATCCTTTTTGAGAAAATCTTCACTGCAGCAACTGTTAAATGTAATTGGTTCTTCATTTTCTAATTTTATGTTGAGCGAATTTGCCATCCGCGTTGGGAACGCTGCACAAGAAATAGTTCGCGCATTAATTTTTGCTTCGAGAATAGTTTTCAATAACCGTAGAATATTTTCTGCCAGATTATCAGAGAAAGGATTATTTGATGTTTTAAATGTTGTTGTTGTTGTTGTTGTTGTTGTTGCTCAGGTTAGTTACAGTCATTTGTCGCCCCGTCTGATATTAACTTACATCATTTTTTTTCTTCAGAATTTAAACAACAATCTATACTTCTGTTTTCAATTTTATTTTTAATTTTTGTATATCTTCTTGTTATAAAACTCTCTCGCTCTGAGAAGTGTGTTCCTACACATTAGACGACCACGTCGAGATTTCAACAATTTATGTGTGTGTGTGTGTGTGGTTTTGTTGTTGGTTGTTTTGTTTATGCCTTTAATGGCTGCGCAGTTCTGACCCCGGATTTGGAGCAGAATATGCACTTGAAGGCTCTTCCGTTTTGCGTGCTTTATATAAAATGATATCTTTCTTTTTGTTTATGTTTCCACTGTAATTAAGTATTACCTGATTTACTTCAGTTATCTGTGCCATACTTAAGTAATACCTTTAATCACATGCGCTATACTTAAGTAGCACCTTTATTATTTTGGTCACCTACACTATACTTCGGTATTACCATTATTACTTTAGTCACTTGTCCTACACTTAGATATTACCTTTATTACTTTGTCACCTGCACTATACTTAGGTATTACCTTTATTACATTAGTCACCTGCACTATATTTAGGTGTTACCTTTATTACTTTAGTCCCCTGCACTTCACTTAGGTATTACCTTTATTACGTTGTCACCTGCACTATACTTAGGTATTACCTTTATTGCTTTAGTCACCTGCGCTATACTTAGGTATATCCTTGCATTACTTTAGTCGCTTGTCCTACATTTAGGTATTACCTGCATTGCTTTAGTCACCTCTATTTTCCTGTTCCATTCTTCAATATTCGAACATTCGTTTGTTCCGTTCTCTTGTTCCTTTCTACAGTATTGAAACATTCTCTTTTTTCCATTATATACTGGAACAAATTTAGGAAATGTGTTCCTTTCTTAAACCTGTACATGCCAGAAACCTACATTTGCTCTATCACAGTATCATCACATGTGTTATCATCTAAAGCAGAAATGTTTCGACGTTTAGAATAAGTGGATACGAACGCTGCCTGCAGAAACTGCATGTTCAGAAAAACTTATGCGCAGTCTGACCATGCCAGTCAGTCATACAAAGACGCATGAATATTTCATGCTTTATTGCTTAAAGTAATCAAACAAATTTATCTTTAACTAACCTTCCCTTGTTCAATGCAGTTTATAGTGCATCAATTGCTTGCTTTATATTCAGTTTTGTTAACAAATGTTAGGAATACACGCACTCACAATCTGTGGCTTTAGAAGCGTCATTAATCAACGATTAATAATGGCGTGCGTCTCAAAGTTGTAAGAAAGATGCCCTGCCGCTGATGAACCCATTTGCAGATCATCAACGATGTCCTGTAACCATCTTCTCCTTGGTCTTCCTCTCTTTCTTTTTCCCCTTTATGTATCCTTCCAAGACGGTCTTCTCTAAATTATCATGACGTTTAATGTGTTCAAAATATTTGTTTCCTTTGTTTGATCCTCTTTACTAGCCAGCCTTCTTCAGTATTAAGTTCTTGTAGTATGTATATCTTTGTTCTTTCCTGTATTATGAGTTAGTCCATCTTATTTCAGATCTATTAAAAAAACTTTGTATTCTGTAATTATGACTTTTTGAATATAGATCATGTATATAGCGATTGTCAGATGAAAATGGGTCTTTTTTAAGGCGGATACTGGATACTGGATATGACCTAGCTCATTTGCTGGTCTGAGAGTCCTGCTTCACTGCTTCATTACACTCTGGACATGCCCATGATCTGTGTTCGGAAAGATTCAGATTATTTGTAGCAGGTTATTGTGCAGACTTTTCCGTTACATCAAAATGTTGGTCGAGTTAATATAACGGAGTTAAAGAAGATTTTTAAAATATTAGTTTACACTGCTTATACGTCGGGCATGCCTTTATGGATCTACAGCATGGCAGGTACAAAGGGAGGAAACTAATAATGACACCAGCAAAGAGAAGCAGTTATCTTTCTCTTTCTCCATGGAACAAAGTCCAGATCTTTATGTTCCCCCATGGAACAAAAGTACAGATCCTCTACTTCCTCCATGGATAAAAGTCCCGATCTTTCTCTCTCCAAATAAAAAAAAAGTCTAGATCATTATCTTTCACAAAGTCCAAATTCCGACTAACTGTAGAAAACTGATGACATACGTCCGCGATGTCAGTGAATATCATAAAATGCAAAAACAATGCAAGTTCAACCCATAATGAACGCAGCATATGTGATGAAAGTCACGTGACACGTATCCACGAATAACTCACCACCGACTGGAACATAATATCCAAGTCCGCATGTACAGTTTTTAGACACATCTTGCTAAATATCTTGAATTGCTTCAACGAGGAACTGAGCGCGAAGCAAATGACATCTGCAGTTTTATTTTATCATGTGCCAAAATTGCAGTGTTTCTCAAACAGGTACTAGCAGAACATCGCATATGACTGAGTGGAATTTTAAAAAAAATAATTATGCCAATAATAATGTGGAATTTTTCATATATCCCTTAGCCAGTCAGTCATTCGCATGTCCCTTGTGGAACTTTGCTTCCCTTACAGCTCTCCTGTAGACCTCTCGGTTGTAAGCAAGATGCCCTGCTGCTGATGCATCCATCTGCAGATCATCAACGATGTCTTGCAGCCATCTTCTTCTTGGTCTTCCTCTCTTTATTTTTCCCATTATGTACCCTTCCAAGACGGTCTTCTCTAGATTATCGTGACATTTAATGTGTCCAAAATATTTAAGTTTTCTCTGTTCAGTCTTATTTACTAGTCACACTTCTTCAATATTAAGTTCTTGTAATATAGATATATTTGTTCTTTTTTTGTGTCCATGATATTTGAAGGACTCTTCTGTAGCATTCATACTCAAAATGCATTTACGTGTTTATCAGCTGTTTTGTTAAGTGTCCAAGTCTCATAGACATATACACCTTAACATCACTGGCGATGGCTGGGACATGTGCTCCGAGTGACTGACAACTCACTACCAAAAACAGCACTAAGATGGACACCACAGGGGAACAGAAGTAAGGGTAGACCAAAAGAGACATGAAGAAGAACAACAGAAAGGAAGTTGAGCAATAGAGGGCTCACCTGGGCAAGAGCAGAAAAAAAGGCAAAGGACAGGCATTTGTGGAAAACCCTTGCGGAAGCCCCATGTGCCCTGGGCACTTAAGGTTCAGAGAGAGAGAGAGAGAGAGAGATGAAAAAAAAAGTGTTAATAATTCAAAATTCTCTCCCTGGCGCAATAAGTGACAAAATTATAAAGAAAATTACATCACAGTAAGATTCATTGTATTTAATTCTGAAAATGTAAAACAGTTGACTAATATGAAAGATTATCAGTTTAGCAGCTGGGTAAATGGTCAAAAACTAGCATATAACGAGGCGACATTTTAAACGCAGTTATATAGGACTGGAACAAACACATTTAATATAGAATTTTTGTAATACATACCCAAGATACAGGAGCTCGTAACAATGTTCAAGGTTTGAATACCACATCCTTTAGCTGTTCAGCACCTGGAAGAGAACATTCTTTGGTTCTGTTTGTCATACTCATCATAGCATGGTGCGGCAGGTCAGCTGGAATAGCCTCTATCTCCCACCAGATACGTTTTGTTTGTTTGTTTGTTTGTTTGTCTGTTTCAGAGTATTATGAAAAGCCGTTGAACAAACAGTTTTATGAACTCCTGTATCTGTGGTATGTATCACGCACAAATTCTATCTTAAGTATGGTCATTCTAGTCCCAGATATTAGGTTTGAAATGTGTCCCCACAATTATGAAACGCCCTATGTATAAGGAAAAGCTACGTATACTGGACACAAATGATTAGAAAGAAGTTATCTGTATACAAATGATTAGAAAGAAGTTATCTGTATACTGTATACAAATGATTAGAAAGAAGTTATCTGTATACTGTATACAAATGATTAGAAAGAAGTTATCTGTATACTGTATACAAATGATTAGAAAGACGTTATCTGTATACTGTACACAAATAATTAGAAAGACGTTATCTGTATACTGTATACAAATGATTAGGAAGAAGTTATTTGTATACGGTACATAAATGATTAGAAAGACGTTATCTGTATACTGTACACAAATTCTTAGAAAGACGTTATCTGTATACTGTACACAAATAATTAGAAAGACGTTATTTGTATACTGTACACAAATGATTAGAAAGAAGTTATCTGTATACTGTACACAAATGATTAGAAACAGGTTATCTGCATGCTGGACACGAATGATTAGAAAGAAGTTATCTGCATACTGTACACAAATGATAAGAAAGAAGTTATCTGTATACTGTACACAAATGATAAGAAAGAAGTTATCTGTATACTGTACATAAATGATAAGAAAGAAATTATCTGTATACTGTACACAAATGATAAGAAAGAAGTTATCTGTATACTGTACACAAATGATTAGAATTTATCTGTATACTGTACACAAATGATAAGAAAGAAGTTATCTGTATACTGTACACACATGATAAGAAAGAAGTTGTGACGTGCCGGAACGATGCTGGACTTTTGCATCAGTCTTGTCTACTGGATGGGACATGTTCGACTTGGTGGTGGAGCGATTTGAGAATTTTCCTCGTAGATCATGTATAAGAATTGGACGAAACCACCGTGGCTTGCCCTCGAACCAAGCCAATATTTCAGCTCCCAAGCGCTGACACAACGAAATAAAGGGCCAACGACAAGCAGCTTTTTCTGGCCGTCGAATATTTCCTACAGGTTCCTTGGGATAAGATCGACGTCTTCCTGGTTATGGAAATAAAATAACTTTCGAAACACGGTCGCCGGGATCAAGAGTCTGAGAACCACTGATTTAATGGCTTCATAAACCAGAACAGCAACACGCCCGATGTGAGAAACAGGAGATGTCGGTTAAGTGGACGTCGTGGATTAGATTGAAGCATTACAATATTCAACGGAATGTAACTTAAACTCAGGTTAAAAAAAAGGAGCATATAGGATGTTGTGTCAGGAGCACCCATACGGCACGGAAAGTATATTTGTGTATGTGTCTACCTGGACACGGAAAGTATGTATGTTTATATGTCTACCCGGACACGGAAAGTATGTATGTTTATATGTCTACCTGGACACGGAAAGTATGTATGCTTATATGTCTACCTGGACACGGAAAGTATGTATGTTTATATGTCTACCTGGACACGGAAAGTATGTATGTTTATATGTCTACCTGGACACGGAAAGTATGTATGTTTATATGTCTACCTGGACACGGAAAGTATGTATGTTTATATGTCTACCCGGACACGGAAAGTATGTATGCTTATATGTCTACCTGGACACGGAAAGTATGTATGTTTATATGTCTACCTGGACACGGAAAGTATGTATGTTTATATGTCTACCTGGGCACGTTTCCGTTTTTTAAATTATTGGATGGGTAGTTTGGTGAAAATGGCACGTCTCTGATAGATACAACAAAATGGAGGCAGTTAAGAACGAAAACAAAAACAAAACAAAAAAAGCCATCACTCTTTGATGGTGAGCCAGAATGTGTACTTAATTCTAAAACATCTCCGAGCACATTTTTTGGACAATTGACAACACCACAAGATTTTTGGAGACTAAAAGGAAGAAAAGAAGAAATAAAAACGAGGAAGTAAATGAATTTTTTTAAAAATGTTATCTTACATGTAGCTTTCATGAAATGGGTGCTCTGATGAAGGGTGACTCTGCGACAGCTCCGTGCTCCTGTTTCTATACCTAATCTTGTATGTGATATTTGTATGCGTTTATGTGTACCATTAAGTCTTGCAAGCGGCATTTCAGCGCACTCATAGCTATCCTTGAGTCAGGCAAGCGACATTTCAGTACATGTATTTCATATCCCGAATCTTACAAGCGACATTTAAGAGCGTCTACTTCTATACCTAATCTTGTAAGCGATATTTTTATGCGCTTATATCTGTCATTAAGTCTTTCAAACGATATTTCAGTTTGCCCTTTGCCTAGTCAGAGTCTTGCAAGCGACATTTCAATGCATCTATTCCTATACCTAGTTTTGTAAGCGACGTTTTAATGCGCTTATAGGTATTATTAAGTCTTGCAAGCGACATTTCAATGCGCATGTTCCTAAGCTGCGCATCATAATAAAATAAATCCAGCTTCTAACAGTGTTTTGTTTCCTAGAAATATAAAGTCTACATGAGTTCTTAGTTTTTCCAACTTCTCTACCTGACCGGAAGCAGTCACACAACTGGAAGCGGTAGTTACGTTTTTCGCAGTTAATAGCCACCAGTAGAAAGCCAAGGTGGAAATTAGGTAAGTATTTCAAGAATTCAATAATTTTTCTCTATATATACGGCCTCTGGAAAGCTTAAGATCTAAATCTATTTTGTAATTTATTTCGCATCGTCAAATCTCTCGGCTTTTATAACAAAAAAGTTACTTAAATATGTTACATGTTTAACACAGAATTATTTACTGACACAACGGCATAAACCTTCCAGGGAAGTTACTCCTCTTTCTCCAAAACGAACGCGCATTCCCGTTAGTTTAGCTTCCGTTACATTGTATTGTGGTTTATCTTCAAGGGCTTAGGAATTTAGGTTTGTGGGAAATGTTGCTTTTCTTTAAATCGTTTATAATACTATTTTCTACTTTAAAAAAAGCACTGACATACGAGTGTATGTTACTTGAGTATGGCATCTACAATACAATGATAAAATTAGCGTAGACTGAAGTGTTGATATAATTTTTTGTTTAAATACAGATTCCATTCTTATATCTTATATCCTTCCCGTGACGTTAAACGTCACATAGGGCTCGCAAAGTAGTTCGCCAATTTTTCCTGTCTTCGGCGAGTCTTTCAACCTCATCAAGGAATTTTATGCCTATTAATTTGGCCTCTCTTAACAATGTCCTCTTCAGAGTTTCACGTGGTCTGCCTCTTTTTCGTCTGCCTCTTGTGTTCTACTTGATAGCTTGTTTTTGGGATTCTCTGATCGTTTCTTCTCATCACATGACCAACATATGTCTATCTCCTTTTCCTAGTCACCCATGAGACTGGTTGTTGTTCAGTCATCTGTCTTATCTCTGCATTGTTCCTGAATTCGTGCCACTTGATGCCAAGTATTTCCGTAGGCATTTCTTTTCAAAAGAGTCTAATTTCTTGTCTGTTTCTTTAGTTGTTTTCCAGATTTCGCATGCATAAATGAGGGTAGATATTGCATTTGAATTGAATAGTCTTAACTTGGTTTTTGTGCTTATAACTTTTGAATGCCATGTGTTCTCAAGATTCTGAATGGTCAATGCTGCTTTTGCAATTCTAATTCTAACTTCCTTTCTAGTGTCACCATCTTGATCTATGTAGCTGCCAAGGTATGCAAATTGATTGACTTCTTCAATATCTGTCCCTTCTACGTGTAATTTTCCATTTTGATTAATGGGAAGTTTCATTATTTTTGTTTTGTCCTTGTTAATTTCAAGTCCTATTTTGCTAGCCAGTGAAGACAGGATATCTGTTTTTTATTGCATGGAATTCACATTGTCACTGGTAAGAGTTATGTAATCAGCAAAATCAAGATATTCTAGTTAGGTCCCATGTACCCAATCAATACCTGTGTTACCTGTGCAGCATTTTTTCATTATGAAGTCTATCAAAGGAGACAGAATACATCCTTGTTTCAGGCCTGTTTAAATCTGGAACCATTCACTCATCCCTTCTTCTATTTTGACTGCACAAGCATATCCATTGTAGACGTCCTTAATGATGCTGACAATTTTAGATGGTATTCCATATAGGAGATTGCATTAGAGGAGGAAAAAATTTCTGGGGTTTCTTCCATGTAAAAAAAGGTTTGAGAAAAGCTGCATTAAAGTTGATTGTTGTTGTTTTTGTTGTTGTTGTTGCTGTTGCTGTGTGTGTGTGTGTGTATGGATGGGAAGATGGGATATCCCAGGTTCCATGTATCAGACCTGTATGAGTTTGTTCTCTAACTTTTCCCCCCTTCCTAATTACAGAAATCCTCTTTCGTATCTCTAAATTACAACGATCTATTCTCTGATCTCTAAATTACAACCGCCACCTCTCTGATCTCTAAATGACAACCGTCACCTCTCTTATCTCTGAATTACAATAGTCACCTCTCTTATTTTTAAATTACAGCCATCATCTCTCTGATCTCTAACTTAAACCATCACTTCTCTGACTTCTAAATTATAACCGCCATCCCTCTGACCTCTAAATTACAACCGCCACCTCCCTTATTTCTAAATTACAATAGTCATCTCTTTCACCTTTAAATTACAGCCATCATCTCTCTGACCTCTAACTTACAACCATCACATCTCTTATCTCTAAATTACAACCGCCACCTCTCTGATCTCTAAATTACAGCCGCCACGTCTCTTATCTCTAAATTACAACCGTCACCTCTCTATCTCTGAATTACAACCGCCACCTCTCTTATCTCTAAATTACAATAGTCAACTCTCTTACTTTTAAATTACAGCCATCATCTCTCTGATCTCTAACTTAAACCATCACTTCTCTGACTTCTAAATTATAACCGCCATCTCCTTGAGCTCTAAATTATAACCATCACCTCTCTGGCCTCTAAGTTATAACTGTAACCTCTCTTATTTCTAAATTTCAACCATCGCCTCTCTCTAAAATTCATTTTGTCCCTTTGTAACAATGTCAGATAAGACAGAATAACCTGTTTAGCTTACAGCTTAAGCAGTATTTTGTATCTAGAAAATCCATTCGGAGCTTATTCACAAAACTGCAGTATCTATCTGAATCATCATGATGATGATGATGACAACGACGACGACGACGACGACGACGAGGATGATGATGATGATGATGATGATGATGATGATGATGATGATGATGATGATGATGATGAGCAACAGGCCTGTATACTCACATCTCTACCATTCCCCAATATAGGAACCTCTGTGAAAAAAATGAAGACTGTGCGATATCATTCATCGATCTCCTTTTACGCAAGATCATATTTATGACAATGAAAAAAACTGACTTGAAAAACAAACTGCTTTTACTCATGTTGGGCAACACCAGAAATACTGACCACGAGAAAAAGCTTGACAAATTCAATTCAGTGCAAAGGCCTAAACGCTTTCACATAATGATGGTTCTATGTAGGTATATATTCTCTTGTAGGTATACGAATATATTCTCTTGTAGCACATAGTCATCTAATGCTTTCTCATCCAGTAAGTATAACTTTGTTTCAAACGGCAGTTACGACACACCTTCAAGAAAGTTTAAGAAATATTTAATTGTGGAACCTATTATGACTTCTTCTTCTTCTTCTTCTTCTTCTCCTCCTCCTCCTTCTTCTTCTTCTTCTTCTTCTCCTCTTCCTCCTCCTCCTCCTCCTCCTCCTCCTTCTTCTTCTCCTCCTCTTCCTTCTTCTTCTTCTTTTTCTTCTTCTTCTCCTCCTCCTCCTTCTCCTTCTTCTTCTTCTTCTTCTTCTCCTCTTCCTCCTCCTCCTTCTTCTTCTTCTTCTTCTCCTCTTCCTCCTCCTCCTTCTTCTTCTTCTTCTTCTCCTCTTCCTCCTCCTCCTCTTTCTTCTTCTTCTTCTTCTTCTCCTCCTCTTCCTTCTTCTTCTTCTTCTTTTTCTTCTTCTTCTCCTCCTCCTCCTTCTCCTTCTTCTTCTTCTTCTGACTCCCTAGAACTGCGAGCTGGTGTTTGTAAACAAAAAAATATTTATTATTATGATTTGAAAGTGGAAGGGGGTGGGGGTGTTCTTTTTCTTTGGTTTCTTCTGCAAGTTATAACCTACTATCTGTACCTGTGGGAAGTAAGCGATCTCTTATTTTACTGTAATATTGTACAGGTGAGAATCATTCCTTATGTTTACCCTTTTTTTAAATCAATTATCTGAACCCAGGAACATTCTTTTTCATGCGTTTCTAACCCTCAGAACTTTCGTGGCTCATCATGGCTGTTACTTAATGTAAATCTTGACTGAGCTTAACAACAGTTCTAAATTTAAAAACAAAACAAAATAAAAACACACACTCACAACCGCTACGGGCATGAATTAAATAATTCAAGATTATAAGACATTTATATCAATTTTATTCCACTAGCGAACACAAACAATCGCAGTCAGACAGAACATGAAGGGGCACAACTTGGTTTGATGGCAGTTGATGCTAATGAGGCATAATGATGATCATACAGCACGAACAGACTTATGACAGCTTATTAAAAAAAACATACATAAATAAGGAGGCGCAGGTGGAATTCATTGCTTAACAATCGTTCTTATCAGAGTTACTAAAAACACGAGACGAACACTTCCAGGTAGAAGCAACCACTTTCTCCCTACACCTGGCCACGCTCTTCGATGAATGATGAATCTCTCGCGAAAAAAAAAAACTACGTAGAACCTTTTATTCGGAACTATGTTCCGTTTCGCTTCCGTGCCGGGCGACACGAAATGAAACAAAACATTTCACATGTTCCTTGCAGGCGATGCTGTGATGGCGTTGAGGCACAGCATTGTGTAGGCCTGAAAGTGGGTCATGGCAGTTTTTTTTTCTTTCAGTCCCTGAGTGTATCTGAAAGTCTGGGGTGTGCAATACTTCTTTAGCAGACTCCACCACCTTGTGGACTTTGGTGATCACTACCGCGTTAGCCAGGTAGGCCTGTTACTGGGTGTACCAACGGAGAGGTGGAACAAGGTCTTGACCACTTATGGTTCGCCAACCCTACACCTTTTATAAATAAAACACTAATTCGCCAACACTTTCATGACCAATTCGTCAACGACTACCAGTCACACAATTCCTGTTATGTTACCAATCACAGAGTTTTCGGCCAAACCAAGACCAGTCTAAGGTAAAGAGAAAAAAAATAATATTAAATAAAAGTAAACAAACTAGTGGGCAACATTACAGACGGTTAGAAAACATTTCTGAACAAAGTATGAAGATTGTCCGTGACATATATGGAAAAACAGCAAATTTTCCATCATAACATTTTTCAGCAATCACAAATGTAGAAAATGATGATAATCGCGAAACCAAACAAACAAGTTTATAATAACCACATCCGCTTTGTTTTTAGCGTGAAATGACACGACCTCTATAACCAGTTTATATCATAGTTTAAAATTTGAATAAAAAAAACAATAAAGGTATGAATGAAACCTTACAGGCACCGTTTTTTTTTCCTCTTTTCAAACAAAACCTACTTTCTTCCCCACGGCAGAAAAGGACTTCATGTTGCTACTGCTGATGTTCTCGTCCATATTCTGAACTCCCCAACAGCAGATTCCCACACGTTTCTGGCTGTTTTGTCACTTCTGAATGTAAGCAAGCATAGACGGTTCGTTGTGCCTGGTAGCCCAGCTTAACCTCTGTCCACATGCTTCTATTACTTTCTGTTAGCTGTTATAATAATTATGGCCGGTGGAGATTAATTTGAACTGATCATTCATTCGAAGAAATAAAGAAGACCCTTTCTTAGTTTCGGTTCCTTATTGTCTGCTTCTCAGATACACACAGAGACCATCTTTTGAGGATTTTTTTTTCAGAAGGCTTTTTTCCCTCTGTCCTATATCCATGCAGGGTCACGTGGTTTCATTATAGCTCTTCATGTCGCAGATTTGTCTGTAACGCCAAAGTATACTGGGTAAACAAACTATATTGTATATTTTATGACAGAAATTGGACATAAACTGTGCTTGCAATCATATTGTGTATGTCTGAGACCGCGTATACTTTAAATATATTCTTGCTTGTATGTCGTCACAAATATATATCTGTTTCGGCAGTCATTGTCGTATTCATATTTATTATTATTATTATTCATATTCGTTATTTAGATATAGGACTTCCGGTTCAGCAGTGACAGTAGGTAGCATCTGATCATTTCACGCTCTCACAAATAACACTCCGACTGTCATGAAATTCGATGTAGTGCCGGATTTTTGCGATGCCGGTTGGGAGTACTTGTGTCCTGTAGCCGGTCTTCGAAGTGTGACCGAGTGTTGTGCGAAGAGGAACGCACAAACGTGTCAAATGAACAACAGTGCCCGTCTTTGCTTTCAAGATGGAGATCGGTCGTGTGTGCCGAGCTACTGAGCTTAGTGCTATGGCACCGCTGTGAGCTATGAACTTCGCACAGACAGCATCGATGATTCTTCGTTTTGTCTGTTCGGCCAGTTGAGAACTATGATGGTCTTTCTAATTCGGCTTGTCACCTTAATTACGAGAGCGACGCTGACTATTTTCGCATTTGGAAACTCACTGGCACAGGCGATGGAGCGGTTATGGGAGTATCTCGTTCTCGATGATACCGAGAATCTAATACTGAATACTGAATATTTAGAGATACAATTCCAAACGGAATTATTTATTCAAGTATTGATGATGATGATGATGATGATGATGATGATGATGATGATGATGGTGGTGATGATGGTGATGGTGGTGGTGGTGGTGGTGGTGATGGTTGGTGGTTAAATCTTTATACTTTTTAATATAAAGTATTCTAAAAGCAAATTTTAATTCCTTTCTTATCTGCTCAGTCTATACTTGTTTGGAAAGTGTAGTATGAGAAATGATTCAGTTGTTAGACTTGTGGCCTCCCCCTCACTCGCCCCCCCCCACCCCCCGTGAGTCTGTGAATATACGACTGAATGTGTAGACTGTAATGTTGTTTGCTTGTTTTCTACAGCCAAATCACTTTATCGTTCACTTCCTTTTTTTTTCTTACAGGACAGACTGCACGATACTCGATGGAAGAGGGCCCCTTTCTCCGGCAAATCAGACAGTTCTACCGGTTTGGCAGAGCTTTGTCACCAGAATGGAACAGTGACGAAGACTGGGTTATTCATAATTCTGATTTTTCAGACCCACAAAGTATGGAGGATGACGGTTTGGTTAGAGACAGGCGACAGTTTTACAGATTCGGTAGAACATATCACCCATACCAGGACAAAAGATTTCTCAGATTTGGTAGATCATCACAACCGGATGTGGCAGATTTCGGTAGAGCCGATCTCGTACAATCAGATGTCCCGCTGTACAGAAAGCGGAGATCTTCGGAAAACGGCAGCCAATCAGAGCATTTCCCGCATACAAATCTCCACATTTCTGAACTGACGCACCAGTCGGATAAGCCGAACAATAATATTGCCCAGGAAACTGTGCAGGATATGGAGTCGTATGCGAAGAGTGACTATGCTCCATTCACAGCAAATTTAAATGAAGAAGAAAATGGCCAGATGGGATTGGCGGGTTCAGAGAAACGTTTCATGAGGTTTGGTAGGAGCAGTTATCCATCTGAAGACAATTTAGATTTTGAAAATGCTGAAGACGGTGATCAAAATTTTGACAAGAGATTTATGAGGTTCGGCAAGAGGTTTATGAGGTTTGGAAGAGGAGACGAAGACGACGAGAGCTATGAAAAACGCTTCATGAGGTTCGGTAAAAGTATGGCCGACGAAGGCGAAGCCAGAAAGAGGTTCTTCAGATTCGGAAAACGTTTCATGAGGTTCGGGAAGCGGTTTATGAGGTTTGGCACCGGAGATAAGGATCTGAGTGATCGTTTTTTAAAATCTGGTAATCATGGCGAAAGTAAAAGATTCTCCAGAAGTGCCAGATGAACAACACAGAGACCATTTCTCATGGTATAGAGAAACATACACCAAATTCTCTTGTTAGTTGTACATACACTTCAAGAAGAATACATCAGTTAAAGAAGAATGGTTCTTTTCTAGTCAAACAAATAGTTTTAGTATATGTCTATATATCACAAGGATTTAGATAGGTCACAGTTTTCTTAAGGAACTAATAGGTCTGTGAGTTATAAGGTGATGTCCAAGCTGATGTTAGAATGAAGATTTAGGGATAGGGTTTAGAAAGCTGATGTTAGAATAAAGGCTTAGGGATAATTTTTAGAAAATTGATTTTAGAATAATGATTTAGGGATAGGGTTTAGAAAGTTGATGTTAGAATAATGGTTAGGTATATGGTTGAGAAAGTTAATGTAAAGATTTAGAGACAAGGTTTAAAAGTATATTGTCAGAATAATGATTTAGTTATATCGTTTAGGAAGTTCATGTTAGAATAAGGATTTAAAGATAGGGTTTTTGGAAAGTAAATGTCACAATAAATGTTTAGATATAGGATTTATAAAGTTGATGTTAGAATAAAGGTTTAGGGATAGGGTTTAGAAAGCTGATGTTAGAATAACGGTTTAGGAATAAATTTTAAAAGTTGATGTTAGAATAAAGGTTTATGTACAGGGTTTAGAAAGTTGATGTTAGACTTTAGGTATAGAGTTTAGAAAGCTAACGTTAGAATAAAGGTTTAAGAATAGGGTTTAAAAGTTGATGTTAGAAAAAAAGGTTTTGGGATAAGGTTTAGAGAACTGATGTTAGAATTAAGGTTTAGGGATAGCGTTTAGAAAGATGATGCTAGAATAAAGGTTTAGAACAAGGTTTAAAGTTAAATACTATGGCTGGGGTTTATATTTGTGGTTACGGTTAGAGTTGGAGATGTGGCTAGGATCAAAGTCAGATCAAAGTTAGGGGTTGGGAATTTTAGGGTTTCAGTTAGAATTGAGATTTATGGTTAAATTTAACACTGGGGCTAGCGCTAATGTTAAGGTTAAGATTTAGAAATATTGTTCTGGCTAGGTGTAGCTTTGATGTTAAACGTTAGTTCTGCATAATTTATTTTTCAAGTTAAAAGTACAAAGGATAAATTTCGCTAGTATTTTCTATCTACAGTTTACATCCAAAAGACTGTAGATATTTTATCACTTTTCTCACAGAACAAATTTAAACGAATAGACAAGAGACACTTTAGATTAAAAAAAATATTGACTAGAGGATGAAAAGAAAGTCACTTGGAATAACATTGAAAGGCAAAATAAAATCTGTTTATGAAAGGGGAATCTTGGAAGACCACCAATTTTGAAAAACCGGTGAAAGGAACTCATTTAGCAAATCATGAAAAGGATGCTCAAACAGGAAACTGTTTGAAGCCGATTACAAAGACAAGCGCTGATTCATTTTTATTAAGGAAGCCATAAAAGGGTGTACGTAAGGGTTCCGTAGATTTCCGCTTGTTAAGGAATTCAAGAACAAAGAAAGGCGTTTATGTCCCTTATATACGGGATAAAGTTTAGAGGAAAGCGGAGTTACGAAGCATCACCGACAATCTCAGGCAACAGTCGAATTAGTCTGCTATGACGAGAGATTAGAAGAATAGCAGTTGAATTAGTCTGCTATGACAAGATATTAGAAGAATAGCAGGTGAATTAGTCTGCTATGACAAGATATTAGAAGAATAGCAGTTGAATTAGTCTGCTATGACAAGATATTAGAAGAATAGCAGGTGAATTAGTCTGCTCTGACAAGAGATTAGAAGAATAGCAGGCGAATTAGTCTGCTATGACAAGAGATTAGAAGAATAGCAAGCGAATTAGTCTGCTATGACAAGAGATTAGAAGAACAGCAGGCATATTAGTCTGCTATGACAAGATATTAGAAGCATAGGCTACACCTGTAAAATAACAAATCGAGAAGATTAGCAGGAAAAGTGAACTGCAATTAAAAAAACTAAAAAAGAATAGAGGAGAAATCAGTGAAGTTGTTTCCCTCCAGCAAAGAATAGAGGAGAAATCAGTGAAGTTGTTTCCCTCAAGAAAAGAAAGCACATCGAGGTGAATACTTAAATTCCGAATGTTGAAATTTTTGAAATTTGTGGAAATAAATTTATATTCCGGTTTAAACTGTCGTCTGTTTTTTGTATTTTTAAATAAGAAGTATTCTTGCAGTAACAGAAATAAACGAGTAGGAAAATAACAGTTTCCACAGACTGTCTTATTTCTGCAATGTATTTACTTAGTTTCTTGTTCTTCTTCTTCGTTCGCTTCTACCACCAAAACCGCACTGTGATCCTACTGAATTTACGCCTGTGGTCCTCGTTAGGTCCCGTGGTCTCCTGTGTGGTCCCGAAAAGGACACACGAGATCCACGAGAGGACCACAAGGGGTTCAGAGTATCACAGGGCTTTAGCCTATATTCTTGGTGGGTCTCAGAAGCGGGATTGCGTGACACCGTGGTTTTCGTTGCACCAGTTTAGTCTAGGTTTGGACTTTCTCACCGGAAGACCTCGACGTGTTTAGGATATCAGTGCATCCCCGCTGGGTGAGAGGAGGTAGCCCACCCAGGCCAGAGTTGGACCTTCTCACCGGAAAACCTCGACGTGTTTTGAGATACTCATGTATCACGGCCGGGTGAGAGGTGGTTGCCCATCCAGTCCAGAGTTGGTCACCGGAAAACCTCAGCGTGATTAGGATACGCAAACATCCCCGCCGGGTGAGAGGTGGTTGCCTATCTAGACTGCCCTGGTCCAGTGTCTCCGACTTCAGCATTTTGTGGTCATGGCCGCTACCCTTCCTAGTTGTGACCAGGATGGAGCTTTTGTCCAGGAGGATGAATCCTCGCCACTAGCGACTTCCACCCCTGGGTTGAGCCGGTTTAGGCATATTTCACCATTGTGTAGGTGTATTTCGGACGTGGCCGACCTCTAGAGCAGAGGCGCCGTGGTATGTGTAGCTCTCGCAGTGATACTACTGGACATACCGATTAAACTTCACTTTATCCTTTCCACCACCTTTTCACGTCGGTGCCGCACAGCAACCTTTATTTCTTTTTCCGCATTTTCTTCCTTGACCGGGAAGAGCTTCACTCCACGCGCGGCATTCGAGGAGTCTCGCCAGCAGTGTCTTAACCTCTGGGACAAGCCGATTCATGCATCTCACCCAATATGACTGCACTCAGGACGTGGCCGACCTCCAGACCAGAGGTGCCGTGATTTGACTGTTTGCTTCGCTTTATCCTTTCTACCACCTTTTCCGCAGTGATGCTGCGCGGCAATCCCATTTGCACCTTTCTTCATTGGCCGGGAAGAGCACCGCTTCACGCACGGCAGCTGAAGAATCTCGCCAACAGCGGGAGCCTGCTTTGAACACTCTAATTTTTTCAAAGTAAACGCGCCGGCCACCCAGGACGCTCAGCGAAGAGCACCCGCGTGAGAGAGCCAGCAGACGGTAAGGCAGGAGAGAGCCGGCAGACTGTAGGGCAGGAGAGAGCCGGCAGACTGTAGGGCAGGAGAGAGCCGGCAGACTGTAGGGCAGGAGAGAGCCGGCAGACTGTAGGGCAGGAGAGAGCCGGCATACTGTAGGGCAGGAGAGAGCCGGCAGACGGTAGGGCAGGAGAAAGCCGGCAGACGGTAGGGCAGGAGAGAGCCAGCAGACGGTAGGGCAGGATACAACGGGCAGTGAACCGGCGCGAGCCGGACCGCCCGCCTCCGCCTGAGATCCAACTACCAGCTTTTTAACTGCAACAACTTTAATATACGTTATTGGAGCTGGAATTACCGCGGCTGCTGGAACCAGACTTGCCCTCCAATAGATCCTCGTTTAAGGGTTTAAAGTGTACTCATTCCAATTACGGGGCCTCGAAAGAGTCCCGTATTGTTATTTTTCATCACTACCTCCCCGTGCCGGGAGTGGGTAAGTTGCGCGCCTGCTGCCTTCCTTGGATGTGGTAGCCGTTTCTCATGCTCCCTCTCCGGAATCGAACCCTGATTCTCCGTTACCCGTTACAAACATGGTAGGCATGTCACGTACCATCGACATTTGATAGGGCAGACATTTGAAAGATGCGTCGCCGGCACAGAAGGCCATGCGATCAGCACAAAGTTATCCAGAGTCACCAGTTGGGACGCCGCGCTCCGCGAAGGGCAACGACGATTGGTTTTGAACTAATAAAAGCGCTCTTTCCACGAGGGTCGGAGCTTGGTAAGCATGTATTAGCTCTAGAATTGCCACAGTTATCCAAGTAGGATCGTGTCATCTAAGGAACCTCGACTGATTTAATGAGCTATTCGCGGTTTCACCGTGAGACAGTGTGAACTTAGACATGCATGGCTTAATCTTTGAGACAAGCATATGACTACTGGCAGGATCAACCAGATAGCTTTCTTCACCGAACCTTAGTTGGATATCTACCGACAGACCGACGCGGGGCAAGTCAGACAGCGCTCTGCTCAGAGCGGATCCTTTTCGACCCCGGCGGCGTTTCACTTCCTTTAACCGGCGGGCGCGGCCGGCGGCTCTCTCTGCTCTAGCGAACGAGAAGAGAGCCCAGCCACCCACAACATACGCACATTACATACTGCAGACCCGATACTCTTTGCGAGAAATGGGCCAATTTCGAGACCATCGGTCGACAAAACCGTACTACATCGTTAACACGAACCTGGCTGGCTAGCCGTTTACATGCTTCGCTCGACGGACAAACCACTTGCTTCTGCATCGAAACACCTTAACTCTCGCAGTCCGGGAAGGGAGCGAAAGCCTGTCTCCCCACGCACGAAACTCGAGAGCGCTTTTTCGCCAAAAGAACGATCGGCCTGCGCAACAGCAGCAGCCCGGGCTGTGCAGCTCGGCGCGGCTGACTACTTAGTTTCAATTACGGCAGTGTTTCCCAACTTTCTGTGGGATCAATGCCCTACCTGAATCACCCCCCACGCTCCACCTCGTGTTGTTCACGTCTTCTCTCTCTCTTTCCTCTCCCCACCCCCTCCCCGTTTATAGAATAATAGCCAACCAGGGTTTGAACAATTATAATATATTCTAATTGCCTCCATAAATATTCAAATTCCCCCAGGCCACGCCCACGCCTCACTTTGGGAAACATTGAATTACAGATTTGCATTTTTTGGTAACAGACGACGAGTGATCTTACAGAATTGTCCATAGTTTCTCTTTATCTCTTCTAAATTCAGCTTTTCTTAAGATACGTTTTTTCATATAATGAAAACCAACTCAGATTTTCGTGAAATATTTCAGCTTTTTTTTGCCTTGTCTTGTTGCCTTCCTCATATACCTTTCAGTACTGAAGGAGACAAAGTGACGTCTGGATACATTTCGGTGGTTTACTTTATAAAAGAGGGTATTAAGGTAACAGTTATATCTCCTCCATCCACCTTCCTCGTGGGCAGCCTCTTCCTCTGTTTCCAGCCATTTTTAGTTTCAGTGATTTCTGAAGTATACTGTACTGGCGGTAACCGCGCAACGTGGTCAAACCATTTGGGTTGTTCTTTCTGGATGTGGTGTAGTACTGGTGTTACTCCAACCCTCGCCTTGAAGGTGTCGTTTCTGATTTGTATCTTTTTGTTACGTTAGTACTTCCGTCAAACATATTTAAGTATCAAACTACAACTCCGAGCTCATAGCACCGACAAGCAAGGGGAGGTAAGGAATACAAATGTTGAAAACGTAGACAAATAATGCACCACATCTTTTCATGCATGCCGTACCCATAAGTCTTAGTTATCATGCTTCTCAACTTTGTACCGTCCTGGTATTCTAATCAGATCTTTGGCCTCTCCTTTCCCGCACCTTAAGATCTGACTGTTTAGATTTTTTTTTCAATCACTTTCTCTTTTTCAAAAAAGTTTTCCAGTGGTTCTCAGCTTTGTCTGAGAAGTTCTTCATTTACCCTTGTACACGTTTAGGGTACATGTTGCATTGTTTTCCGAAAATAACAACTTTTTTGTTTTTAAATTTCTTTTTTATCTGCGTGTTTACTGTCCAACCCTTCAGAGTATGATTTTATTGTCTAAGCCTCCACAGTGCAATGTTATTGTCAAGCCTCCAAAGTATGATGTTATTGTCCAAGCCTCCAGAGTATAATGTTATTGTCCAAGCCTCCAAAGTATGATGTTATTGTCCAAGCCTCCAAAGTATGATGTTATTGTCCAAGCCCCCAAAGTATGATGTTATTGTCCAAGCCTCCAAAGTATGATGTTATTGTCCAAGCCTCCAGAGTATAATGTTATTGTCCAAGCCTCCAAAGTATGATGTTATTGTCCAAGCCTCCAAAGTATGATGTTATTGTCCAAGCCTCCAAAGTATAATGTTATTGTCCAAGCCTCCAAAGTATAATGTTATTGTCCAAGCCTCCAGAGTATAATGTTATTGTCCAAGCCTCCAAAGTATGATGTTATTGTCCAAGCCTCCAAAGCATACATTTATTGTCCAAGCCTCTAAAGTAAAAGTATAATGTTATTGTCCAAGGGCCCCTCTCCAGAGTTTAATATTACTGTTCAAGACCCCAGATTATGATGTTGCTTCCGAAGCCCACAGCGTATGATGGTATTATCTAAGTCCTTAGGGTATGATGTTACTGAACAGGCCTCCAGAGTGTAGATAATGTCCAAGCTCTCAGAGTAAGATGTTATTACCCAAACCTCCAGAGTTTGGTGCTTTTAACTTACCAGAGTAGCAAGCACGCAATACAATGAAGTGATAATTCACGGAAAACACAAACGTACGTTGCACTGAGGTGGTATTTCTCTGACGATCTGAGGAGTGGTTTTGACTATTTCCCGCTCTGCAACAGAGTTTTTTAAAACATATATCTGACAATATTATACAGCGCGAACTCATGCCAGCTAAGACACACATGAACAAACGCAGGACAGTTAAAAACGAGGGCTTTGATATCCAGCACAACAAGCAAGACCCCCCCCCCCCCCGCTCTAGCCAAAGGGTGTAGATCCAGTCTGGCCAAATCCTTGAAAACGTCTTGGCTTTCAGCGCTGCGTCCTCGCCTCTCTAAAACCAGGAGTCTCCAAAGTGGCCCACAATGACCTCCAAGGTTCGACGGCCAATTCTTTAGGTGGTCGACAAAGTTTGTATGAAGCTGTTTTTAACCATTGTTATTAGTATAAGTGCTATATACTATTCACAGAAATTACCTTCATATAGTAAATGTTTCCAGGTCCCGGTCAGCGAACAGCCTGAAACTACATAAAGGGGACCAAAGAGGAGAAGAGTTTGAAGATCCTTGTCGTATATCGTCGAATTTTAACAACAAAATGGTCAAATATACGGGCCAGTCAGTCAGTCATTTGCATGTCCCTTGCGGAACTTTGCCTCCCTAACAGCTCTCATGTAGGCCTCTCGGATGTAAGCAAAATGCCCTGCTGCTGATGCACACATTTGCAGATTATCAACGATAAAATACGGGCGCAGGGTTTAACATTCTGAGTTTCTGTGTAATAAATCAATGACGCTAGGAGTGAGGAGAAGAGTACCCCAGTGTTACATCGAGCCAATTTTATTTCATGGATGCGAGGTCAGTCACTAATGAAATACAGCGACAGCTGGAAGCCACTGAAATATGGCTCCTTAGAAGAATGCTACGAATACCATGAACAGCAAAGAGATCAAACGAGGTTTTGAGATAGGCTGGAGAGACGAGACAAACAATAATAAAAGTCATAAAAAGATCATCCAAATTCTTAGGACACGTTCTACAGCGAAGCAAGCTAGAATACGTTGTAACAACAGGAAAGATAGAAGGCAAAAGAGGTTGAGGTAGACAGAGAGAGAAATGATGGATGGACTAACTAGATGGCACGGACAAAGAACACCAACACGGCATATAATCAGCACTCGGGGCAGGGAGTTGTGGAAGAGCATGATGGCCAACATAAAATTCCAAGGCAACAGATAGATAGATAAGACCAAACTATTTTCCCAGAAAAAGAGTAGAACCAGACAGAAGATCGTGGCTCAAAAGTTTATAAAATAAGATAGAAATGTGAGGAAAAGAAGAAGAACATTATCTTATAAACAGCAAAACCAATATTTTGGGGACATGCCTTTATCAAGGGCAACAAAGCAAGAAAGAAGCGACAAATTCTCGTCTTCCTATCTTTAGGTGAACCTGAACCATATAAGTCTGTCTGGTTAACTTCTGTCAGCTTTACCGTAGTTATTATGACATCCCTTTTTTCTGAAGTACAAGGGCGAGTCATAAAGCCTTTTCAATATATTTTTCAGTGGTTATGTCCCTTGATTCGCGATTTATTTTTAATCGCCTTCTTACAAAACTCTTAAACACACACACACACACACATACGTTTAGATTACTAAGAGTGGTAAGAGATGATAACACAAATACATTAGCGATTTTGAAATATTAATTTGCTAAGATTACATTCAGAAACGTGATGTGCCCATAAGTCAGAGTAATTTAATATATCTAGTCTCAGAACTGGCTGGAAGTCAAAGATGGCTGTTAATTCAGAATTTAATTTGGGTAATGTCAACTCCCTGCAGCTTGACTTACGTGGAGGATATCGTAAGGGGAAGTAATAATTTCCAAGGGGTATAAAATGCTTAGGGGACATAATCGTTATCGTTTTATGAAATCATCATCATCATCATCATCTCGTGCCGTCTCCCAACGGAAGTTTGACTGCAATGGATCTTCACTCTCCTCTGTTTCTTATCTTCGTAGAGTACTCGATCAAGCCTGTCTCTGTCCATCTGTTCTTGTTGTCCGCCCATCTATGTCGATGTCGTCCTCCTGTTCGTTTTCCTTCCATCTTACCCTCCAGAAAGCTCTTCTGTATAATATTATGCCTCTTGACAACCCCAAAATATCTTAGCCGTCTTGTTTTTATGATTTTCAATATCTCTCCTCTCACTTCTGGTTGCTTTAGCACTTCCTTGTTTTATTTTCTGTCCATGAGACACGCCCTTTTCTTCTGTATGTCCACATTTCAAGGGTCTTGATTTGCTTTTCTGTTGTCTTATTCAAGGTCTGGGCTTCTGCACCATAAAGGAATACTGAGTATATGTAGCATTTTACGATACATAATCTCAGTTGCTGTGATATTTGTTTTGATGTAAGGATCTTCCTCATTCTGCTGAAAGTGTTTTTGCCATTCCTATTCTTCTGTTATTGTCCATGCTCTGTTATCACGTTTCCCAGATATCTGAAGCTTTTCACCTGTTCAAGTATTTTATGAAATATGACATTAGTAATCACGAATGATTTGTGGCTTAATCATAGTTAGCAGTTTCAATGAAAATATTATTTTAAAATGGTTCAGGTAAAGTTCTGTTTGGAAACAAACTGAGGGCACAATGTAAGGGAGACAACTGGTGGACGACAAATATAACCATAAAATTGTATCGAGCGACAAAAATCTTGTTCCATGTTCAAGGTATATTTGGCTTCTTATATTAAAACAAAGTGAAAAATGATCAAGTCAACAAAACGGGGATTAGTTGGGCAACTTAATAATAAGTTTTATGTCTGATTACTGTCTGGTTTTGCATAAGAGTACACAAACACAAAACAGTTTTGTATAGGACGAATAACAAATCTCGTTAACCTGTCATAAATTATCTATCTATCTATCTATCTATCTATCTATCTATCTCTATCTATCTATCCATCCATCCATCCATCCATCCGTCCGTCCATCCATCCGTCCGTCCGTCCGTCTGTCCATCAATTCCATCCATCCATCCTGCCTGTCTTCCTGTTTGTCTGTCTGTCTTGTCTATCTGTCTGTCTTCCTTTGTCTGTCTGATCTTTAGAAGATCTAACAAGCTACGTTCTAAAAAAGACATAGTTCTAAATGTAACTTGTTAGGTCTTGCTTGAAATTATTTTCAGGAATGTTAAAGAATATATGTTACAAAAACTGTACTGAAAAGGTATTTTTTTTATTTATATACCTGCGCGTGAGCGCGCGCTATTTTGTTAGATTAATGACCTCTTCTCTTATATTTGGAATGTAATACTCGTAGTTAAATTTTGTACTCTTTTTATATGTTTTTCCCTTCTTGTAATTTGTATACTTGTACTAAATCGAGTGTGTGAGAAGAATGAAAGATGGAGTGATGAAGGGTAGAATGTAAGACAAGCCAGCGTGCCCAATTCTTTACCTTTTAAAAATAAAGAAGATCATTCTTTCTATCTCTCTCTCTCTCTCTCTCTCTCTCTCTCTGAACCTTAAGTGCCCAGGGCACATGGGGCTTCCGCAAGGGTTTTCCACAAATGCATGTCCTTCGCCTTTTTTTCTGCTCTTGCCCAGGTGAGCTCTCTATTGCTCAACATCCTTTCTGTTGTTCTTCTCCATGTCTCTTTTGGTCTACCCTTACTTCTGTTCCCCTGTGGTGTCCATCTTAGTGCTATTTTTGGTAGTGAGTTGTCAGTCATTGGGAGCACATGTCCCAACCATCGCCAGCGTCTTTCCTCAATAATTGTATTCTTTCTATCTGTCTGTTTATCTGTCTGTCTGTCTGTCTGTCTGTCGGTCTGTCTGTCTGTCTGTCTGTCTGTCTGTCTGTCTGTCATACTAAATCATCGCTAACATCATGTGCCATCTTCGGTACTGTGGTTGATGGTGATGAATCTTAACTTTATTCACTCCCTCGCTTTGAAGATGTACTCACCTACGTTGTATCTTGTCCACTCTCGTATATTATCTTCCTATTCATATCTCTGTCTACATCTAGTTCTTTTTCCTTCCACTTTTACTTCTAGTATGGTCTTCATTATATATATATATATATATATATATATATATATATATATATATATATATAAGGATGTGCCAAAAGCCTTCACTAAATAAACAGAAACAAATTTGTAACTCTTCTTAACACATTCTTCTATGTAACCTACAAATTACGTTTGAAAATCTGTTTTATTTTGTTCTCTCTAGCCTGCAAATATGGGAGATAACTGGCACCTAAACTCTATCAAGAAAGGAAGTTATCTTTCTTGAGTCGAGTTAAACTTTATCTGATGTATTAGAATCAGTGGTTCTTAACAGGGAAGCACGTGGCTCTCCTGGAGGCTAGTTTCCAGTATAAACAGATACAAACTCCTAAGAGAGTGTATTATTGCTTGTTGATGTTTTAATGTATAGAGGAGGATCGAGGAGGGGGGAGGAAGGGAGGTTGGGCTGAAAAGGGAGAATTCGAGGGCAACCTGGAAAAAGGGAGGATTCGGGGAGCAGTCTGGGTTGAAAAGAGAGGAGTGAGGAGGGGGGAGGGGGCAACCTGGATTTAAAAGGAAGGATTCAGTGAGGCAACTTGGTTAAAAAAAAAAAGGAAGATTCTGGGACAGCCTGGTTTGAAAGGGAGGATTCGGAGGCAACCTGTGGTTAAGAGGGAGCACTGAGACCTGGGACACTGAATAGAAGTCATGGTTCTTGAGGTACGAGAGAGAGAGAGAGAGAGAGAGAAAGAGAAGTGAAGGGAGGAAAAGAAAGAGATATTGAAAACAGAGAGAAACGGACAAAATGAGAGAAGAGAGAGACAGAGAGAGAGAGTGGCCAAGTAGACGATGGGCCCAAGACATCACCGACAAACTAAACACTACGCTCCCGGAGGAAGGCAGACATCCAGGCTCAACAACGAGACGTCTTCAGACTGGCTATCAAGAGTGCAACGTTTTAACAATGTACCACACTGTTCAGCCCTGCTTTCCCGGTACTGACATACTCTCACAGAAAAGTTTTCAAAGCACCTTTACCAAGATGAGATGCGCATGCGCAGTATCTTCCCTTACCTCGCTATTGCTCGCTGTTCTATTTTTGCGAGCTCTCCTGCGATTGGCTGGAGAATTCACCACTAATTTTCCTGTGTATGACTGCACACTTTGACTTATTACATTATATTTTTAAAAGTTGTTATATTAACTCGGTAAATATCTTTTTTTTTTTAATATGAAGGATATGTTCATGAAAATAATGTTCAAAACTAGACCTTGAGGTGAAGTCATAATATTTTTTTTTAATATTGCAGCCAGTAGTAAAGTTTATAAGTAAATTGAAATGCCACTTACGTACATTTTGAGAAGAATTTGGTTAAGTAAGTACACAGAAGGGGCCGGCTAGCGTAGTGGTTAGAGCACTCGTCTAGCAACCAAATGGTCGAGGGTTCGAATCCCCAGCTGAGCGGGATTTTTTTTCCGACCAATACGGCCCCGAGGTCGACCCAGCCTCGTAAAATGGGTACCAGAGAAAATCTGGGAAGTAAAGGCAGCGAGGAAAGGAACTGGTCACCCTACCTCATACGCTGATGACCCAGCATAATGAGGTCTCTAACGCTTCACCCCCTACGGCATTTGAAATGCTATGGGACTATCTTTACTTTTTAAGTACACAGATGTACGGCACAAGGAAAAGTTACAAAAATATTGAGTTCTCATTTTTTCTGACGTTCTTAAACTTTTACTTTAAGTATTTTTTAAATTAAACTTTCCAACGTTTCTTTTGTTTGTTTCTTTGTCTGCTTGTTTGTTTCTTTGTCTGCTTGTTTGTTGCTGTGTCTGCTTGTTTGTTACTTTGTCTGTTTGTTTGTTGCTCTGTCTGTTTGTTTGTTGCTTTGTCTGCTTCTTTGTTGCTTTGTCTGTTTGCTTGCTGCTTTGTCTGTTTGCTTGTTGCTTTGTTTGCTTGTTTGTTGCTTTGTCTGCTTGTTTGTTGCTTTGTCTGTTTGCTTGTTGCTGTGTCTGTTTGTTTGTTGCTTTGTCTGTTTGCTTGTTGCTCTGTCTGGTTGCTTGTTGCTTTGTCTGTGTGCTTGTTGCTTTGTCTGTTTGCTTGTTGCTTTGTTTGCTTGTTTGTTGCTTTGTCTGCTTGTTTGTTGCTTTGTCTGTTTGCTTGTTGCTCTGTCTGTTTGTTGCTTTGTCTGCTTGTTTGTTGCTTTGTCTGTTTCTTTGTCTGCTTGTTTCTTTATTTCTTTCTTTCCTTGTTTCTTTGTCTGTTTGTTTGTTGCTTTGTTTGATTTTGTTTTCTTAGGAATATATTGGAGCACTGAGCTTTTAGAAATTGAAACAGATTGTTTATGTGAAAGATATATTCAGCTTCTGAGCAGACTCCACCACCACGATGGCCTCAGTGAATCCTGACTCGTGATCCAGGCTGAACCCCTTACTGGGTGCACCAAGAGAGAAAGAGAGAGAGAGAGAGAGAAAGAGAGAGAAAGAGATAGTACAGATGATACTGACCAACTCTTGCTTGCTGGTCCTGATAACTGCCCCGTCAGTCTGCCCTCTCACTCTGCCCCGACACTCTGCCCTGTCACTCTGCCCCGTCAGTCTGTCCCGTCACTCTGGCCCGTCACTCTGCCCTGTCACCCTAACATTCCAATCTGCAGGAGAGCACAAAGGGAAGCGACTATTTTAAAATTGCTGGGAGAAGATCTGAAGGGACTGTTACACGGAGCAAACAAGTTTCATGAAGCTCTGAACTATTTATCAGGAGTTAGGCTTTGAGAAGCTCTGAACTATACATCAGGAGTTAAGCTTTGAGAAGCTCTGAACTATCTGAAGTTAAGCTTTGAGAAGCTCTGAACTATATATCAGGAGTTAAGCTTTGAAAAGCTCTGAACTATCAGGAGTTAAGCTTTGAGAAGCTCTGAACTATACATCAGGAGTTAAGCTTTGAGAAGATCCAAGAGATATTATATAAATCATCACGTTTACTTAAATATTACATTTAGCTCATTTTGTTTTGTTTCGTTTTTGTTTTTGTTTTTTCATAAATGTTTCTTCATTTGTGTTTTCTTCATAATGTTGCTCAGTTCTGCTGCTTAATTGATCTTTATATACTTGGTTTTCTTCACAAATCTTGCTCCATTTGGTTTTCTGCATATAAAAACTTCCTTTATTTTTACTTTCTTAATAAATCTGACTCCATTTTTTTGTTCATAAATCTTGCCCTACTATTATTGCCTTCACAAATCTTGCTACATTTGGTTTCTTTATAAATCTTACTTCATTTTTGTAGCATTCATAAATCTTGCTTCAGTTTTGTTTTGTGTTTCTACTTTTAATAAATCTTGCTATATTTTTCTTTCTTCATTAACCTTGATCCATTTTTTTGTTGTCTTTATAAATTTTGCACCATTTTTGTCTTCTTTATAGATCTTGCTTTAACTTGTTCTTTGCTCATAAATCTTGCTTTAACTTGTTCTTTGCTCATAAATCTTGCTTTAACTTGTTCTTTGCTCGTAAATCTTGTTTTAACTTGTTCTTTGCTCATAAATCTTGCTTTAACTTGTTCTTTGTTCATAAATCTTGCTTTAACTTGTTCTTTGCTCATAAATCTTGCTTTAACTTGTTCTTTGCTCATAAATCTTGCTTTAACTTGTTCTTTGCTCATAAATCTTGCTTTAACTTGTTCTTTGCTCATAAATCTTGCTTTAACTTGTTCTGTGCTCATAAATCTTGCTTTAACTTGTTCTGTGCTCATAAATCTTGTTCCAATGTTTTCCCAGGCACGGATAACAACAGCAACTACCTCAGGCCTGGAAGGGTTGGCTACAACACTTACATGAGATTCGGTAGAAACGGAGCACAAACTGCCAACAGACCCAATCCCGCTTTGATATTCAGCGAGCAAGAACATGTCCCGTTTTTAAGATTTCGCCGGCAAGGCCCATATCCCATTATAAGGATAGGCCGACAACCCTCGTTTCCATTTTTAAGATTTGGTCGACAAGGTCCGTATCCGATTATTAGATTCGGTCGACAAGAACCCGATCTGGGGTCGAAATTCCTCCAACCACGTTCAGATCTATTTCTAAGAAATGAAAGGACCTTTCCCTACATGAGATTTGGCAAGAGGAACTTCCCGTATCTTCGCTTTGGGAGAAGTTATCCCTTAGTTAGATCTGATGTCCCGGAGTTATACCTAGGTTATGAAGACCCTTTGGATGAAAGTCTGGGACCTGATTTTGATCTCGGCACGCTCAGAAGGTAAGAAACTACTTCATCTGAGAAATGTTATGTGAGCTCGTAAATATGCATTGGCAAAAGCATGTTCAGGAATAGAACACTTGTAGTATGGATTGTCTATGTGCATTGTAAATCGAATGAGTCTGGAATTGAAACAAAGAAAATTATAAATAAGATTAGAAAACGACTGTCTAGATTTGCAGGGGTTGTTTGGGGGATAGGCGGGTTAGAGTCCCTAGCAACAACATGGAAGATCGAAGATAGAATAGACACAAGTAGACAAAGAGAAAACATTATTTGACTGTTTGGCGTCTTGGCGCAGGAAATTCTCGGTGACAAGCCTGTTGGGATACACAAGGGATCGAGGGTTATGGAAGGACATGATATCCTACGCCTGTCAGTAGGGACCTTGAGAGAGACGTGCTTGTATAAATATCAACATTTCTATTAAAACCAAACGTTTGATCTCCACGGGCGGTTATTTCCCTAGTAGTTTCAGGTTCAGTTCAATAAACATTTAAGTATGCCAAGACTTTGTAGGGGCTTCAGGTTTTAAGACTGGTGGGAGGGGGTGGGGGAGGAACATGTCATGGAAGAGACGACAGAACGATCACAGCACAGCAAGTTTTGTGTGTGTGTGTGCATCTGCGTTTTGATGTAGTAGAAGATACAATGATGATACTAGAATGCGACAGTGGTAACAGAACATTTTCTGGTTTCATGTAGGTAGCTAGGCAGTTAGGGAGGCTGGGTATTTTGGTTTTGTGTAGATAACTAGGCAGTTAGGGAGGCTGGGTATTTTGGTTTTGTGTAGATAACTAGGCAGTTAGTGAGGCTGGGTATTTTGGTTTTGTGTAGATAACTAGGCAGTTAGTGAGGCTGTGTATTTTGGTTTTGTGTAGATAACTAGGCAGTTAGTGAGGCTGGGTATTTTGGTTTTGTGTAGATAACTAGGCAGTTAGTGAGGCTGGGTATTTTGGTTTTGTGTAGATAACTAGGCAGTTAGAGAGGCTGGGTATTTTGGTTTTGTGTAGATAACTAGGCAGTTAGTGAGGCTGGGTATTTTGGTTTTGTGTAGATAACTAGGCAGTTAGAGAGGCTGGGTATTTTGGTTTTGTGTAGATAACTAGGCAGTTAGTGAGGCTGGGTATTTTGGTTTTGTGTAGATAACTAGGCAGTTAGGGAGGCTGGGTATTTTGGTTTTGTGTAGATAACTAGGCAGTTAGTGAGGCTGGGTATTTTGGTTTTGTGTAGATAACTAGGCAGTTAGGGAGACTGTGCTGTCTGCTTTCATGTAGGTAAGGGGACTGTGCTGTCTGCTTTCATGTAGGTAAGGGGACTGTGCTGTCTGCTTTCATGTAGGTAACTAGGTAGTTAGGGGGGGACTGTGCTCTCTGACATCATGTAGATAACAAGATAGTTAGGGAGACTGTTGTGTCTGGTTTCATGTAGGTAACTAGGTAGTTAGGGAGACTGTGCTGTCTGGCATCATGTAGGTAACTAGGTAGTTAGGGAGACTGTGCTGTCTGCTTTCATGTAGGTAACTAGGTAGTTAGGGAGACTGTGCTGTCTGGTTTCATGTAGGTAACTAGGTAGTTAGGGAGACTGTGCTGTCTGGCATCATGTAGGTAACTAGGTAGTTAGGGAGACTGTGCTGTCTGCTTTCATGTAGGTAACTAGGTAGTTAGGGAGACTGTGCTGTCTGGCATCATGTAGGTAACTAGGTAGTTAGGGAGACTGTTGTGTCTGGTTTCATGTAGGTAACTAGGTAGTTAGGGAGACTGTTGTGTCTGGTTTCATGTAGGTAACTAGGTAGTTGGAGGGGACTGTGCTCTCTGACATCATGTAGATAACTAGATAGTTAGGGAGACTGTTGTGTCTGGTTTCATGTAGGTAACTAGGTAGTTAGGGAGACTGTGCTGTCTGGCATCATGTAGGTAACTAGGTAGTTAGGGAGACTGTGCTGTCTGCTTTCATGTAGGTAACTGGGTAGTTAGGGAGACTGTGCTGTCTGCTTTCATGTAGGTAACTAGGTAGTTAGGGAGACTGTTGTGTCTGATTTCATGTAGGTAACTAGGTAATTAGGGAGACTGTGCTGTCTGGTTTCGTGGTCCAGAAAGCTAAATCACTGTCCTAACTATAGGAAGCCGCCACGCCAGATCTATTTCACAGATACTTCAGGCTGGTAATACTTCACGAGCACTTCACTATAAATCTGCTTCACTTGGCCTTTAGGCTACACCTGCTTCACAAGTACTTCGAACTTCATATATTTCGCTGACGTTCAGACTAGTTCTACTTCACCTATCATTCATGCTAGGTCTGTTTCACACATCATTCGTGCTATGTCTATTTCATTTAGCATTCTTGCTAGATCTGTTTCACTTAGCATCCGTGCTAGGTCTATTTCACTTATTTTGTCTAAGTCAGAACTACTTCACAAGACACTTCAGATTTCGAAATTGATATTAACACGAATTTCCTTGAATGAGCAAGAGATACAAAGCTTTATTTGCAGGTGTTCCTTTTTTTTTTTTGCCACTGTATGCTTGACCACTTTGTCTGACCTAGAGACTAGAGCTACTTCTCACGGAATCTTTTTCATCGAGCAGTTTATTCAGTCGAGATCCGCACAAGATTGCCTAGCGTCTCCAGTTACCATAGTTATATGTCATTTCATCCGTCTCTGTTATAATACGTTTACAAGCCGTAGACTTAGTGTGCGCCTTGCTCTCCTCTGTCCATACCCATCCACTCGCCTTCCCATAGTTTCAGCTTTTGGCTCATCGAAGTTTCATGATCCGGGCATTGTTTGCCTCGAAACGAGAAGCCGCCATTCCGTTATTTCTCTCGGTTCGGTTTCCAAGGCAACAGATGCAGTTAGAGGAAATACGAAGCCCCTTTTGTTTTTACGCTTCACGTTCTGATGCAGGTCTTTCTGGGCGAAATATAAGTGTGTCCTGTAAGTTAATTATACAAATATGCAAGCAGTCTATATTGATATTGGTATGAACTTCTTTAAACAGGCAAAGAATGCTGAGCTGTATTAATGTTATCTCTTCTATTGCATGCTTGACAGTGCACTGAATTATGGGCACGACGCCGACCACCTCAGTCGTCAGAGGAGGTCTCTTAAACTGCAAACAGAGAATGGAAATGCACCGAATGTTGTCAGCCGAATACAGCCAAACACCGACGGTTATGTGTCAGCTGACTCAAACGATATAGGGAAGGATGGAGTCAGAGAAATTCGCGGTAACTATTACATGAGGTAAGTGGATAAACTGGATGGAGTCAGAGAAATTCGTGGTAATTATTACACGAGGTAAGTGGAAATGGTGGATTGGGTCAGAGAAATTCTCAATAACTATTACATGAGGTAAGCGGATAAAGTGGATGAAATCAGAGTATTTCGTGATGATTATTACATGAGGTTAGTAGATAAAGTCAGGAAAATTCACGATTAATATTATACAGGGCAACTGAATAAAGCCATACAAATTCCCAGAAAATAACACGTTGAGATAAATCGATAAAACCAAGTAAATTCACATTAAATGTTACGTGAGGCAGATGGAGATGGTCATGTAAATTAGCAGTAAATATAACGTGACATTTTATACATGGTAGGTGGATAATATCATGTAGTCTTCGTAAATATTCCATGAACTAACCAGACAGAGTCATGGAAAGTCTATGTAAATATTACATGAGGTAAGTGGGCAGAGTCATGTATATTCACAGTAAGTATTACATAATGTAAATGCAGCAAAATCATGTAAACTCCTTGTAAACATTACAGTTCATGTCAGTGACATATATGACTCCATTAAGTATCGCAAGGTTTAACTGGTAAAGATGAACAATCTGTATCATTTATTTATATAGATGTATATGTTCGTGTACAACATCACGGGAAGTGTTCTTTGACAGGTTTGTTCTTTGAAAAGTTTGTTCTTTGACAGGTTTCTTACTTGACTGTTGACAGTGTGAGCTCAAAGCTTGCTCGAGATTATCTTTAATCAAATCACATCTTCTCTCTCCTCGTCACAACGGCAAGAAAGACTTTGGTGATGCAACCTCTGAACATATCTGATCACTAGAAGCTTAACTTTGGAGTCTCTCATAAATTTATTTTACATAGCTGTAGCAGTCTTCTGTTCGCAAACAGCCATACGTGCTAATCTACTTTTTCTCTTTCGATGCCATCTATATCTGACTGATACGGCCAGAATGTTGTAGGTGGAAGTGTGTGGTTCAGTTTAAAAATAAAGATAGAAAAAAGTGAAGAAAATAAGCAGAAGCAAGAGTAGGAGAAAGTACGATGTGCATATATCAATGAAGAATATGCAACAATCCAATATTTCGGCAAAAGTCTGTTTCAAGGATTACATTAAAGAACAACACAGATTAAAAATAATGAAAAATTAAAATATTTAGCTTTTGTGGCATCCTCCTTGTAAGAAAGACGGGTACAAAATGCACCCAGACAGACGTGGGTAAGCACAAAGTGAAAGCAGACGATTGGCTGAGAAATGAGGTAAAGAGAGGACGACAAAGAGTACCATATGTTAAGCAACATGGCATCAAGCCCCATATGACCCAGGTTTGCTCTCACAGGACACCTTTGGCCTAAACAAAAGCAGCCAAGATGGCGCAGATAATGTAAACTGAGAAAACAATATGGGGAGGGGTGGATGAAGGAAGGTATAGAGATCACTGAAGGGGCAAGACTGCTCACTTAGTATGCACAGGCAAGGAAGATATCAAAGCCTTCTAACGGCAAGAGAAGAAGGATAGAAGGGGCCGGAAGTTTAATCATAAATACCCTGCGGCAAGAATGAGAAAATCCAGCGAAATGAGTGAAGCGAAGGCAAGAAAGTTGAGCATGAAGAGCAGAAATAGGACGAGACAGCAAGCGAAAATGTAAAATAGTTTAAAGAAAATTCAAATTATTGTTAATAATTGTATACGTTGATAGTCTACGATGCTATTAGCAGTCTGCATTAAAAATATATATAGTTAACATTTGAAATGTTTTCCTTATTTCTATTTGCGAAGTTCTGTGTGAAATTTGTGAGAAATATTTAAAGCTAAAATTTTCACGTATATTTAAAGATATCTAATGTATTTTTGTCCCTCCAGAAATTTATAAGAGAAGTAATCCATGATAAGTTATCATTCATTCAAAGTGTGGTCAAAGAGAGACAACAATGTTATTAATTTTATCACATAGTTCACTTTCTTGATTTTCTACGTCCCTATTTTCAAGGTTTGGAAGGAAAAATGTTGCTGAAGAGATCGACAGCAAAGGTAGTGATTCCAGCAAGGAGTTGGCAACGGTCTCGGACGATCAGCATACACAGTAAAGAAGATGAACGGTTTCTTGACTTTAGGACGAACAGCAGATGACAATATGGCCCAATTAATGTAAATCTATCCCAAAGAAAAATGTACAACACGTGGTTACAGATGTACCTGTCCAACAAAAGAACTTACACAACTCACCTGTTACATTGTATCCAGCATGAACTTTACCTGTCAACTTTGTTTAACTATTAGCTTTTGCTTTGTTTTGTCTCTTCGATTTTCATTATTTGTAAATCGGTTTATTTAAACATGAAACTGAGATGGTAGCTTACATGTTCTTTGTATTATTAGATTGTTATTGCTATAATGAAGTGAAGTGTCTTTGCTCATCGAAGTATAAAAAATAATAAATAAATAAGACTTAAACTTTGTGATTTGTCTTTTCTCTTTCATTATATACCTCTCCGTACTGAGGTGACCAATAGACTTGGCCACAGACTTCCGTAGTTTACTTTATAACATAGGATATTTAAGTTTTCTCTAATTTCCTCTAATTTCAATAATGTTTCTCTAATTTCCTCTCTTCATCTTTTGCGTGGACGTACCTCTCATTGTTTCCCTGCAATTCTTAGCATAAATATGTAGGTTTATCTCTGATGTGGCTATAAACGAGTGTTGATTAGTATTATCTTCACAGGTGAATAATCAGCAATTGGTGATAAAAGTCCTGATTTTGTAGACTGGTTATTTTTAGCAATATTTACGCACCTGAAATTTTCTTGGAAAAATAGAAAACTTTTGGCTTGTCTTCGGCAAACAAGGAACGTTTAGTGTCATAGGAAGGCAAACTAGCTGAGAGTAAGGCGGCGTGGCAGACTTTTATCATCCGTGCTACTAAAGTAATGCAGTGGCTTTTGTAGGTTTACTAATATAAAAATGTGGTTTTTAAGCATAACACAGTTTTGCCTTTACTTTTACTGCTGATTTGTTGTTTCAAAAACATCTCTGCCCTTACTTTTACTGCTGATTTGTTGTTTCAAAAAACATCTCTGCCCTTACTTTTACTGCTGATTTGTTGTTTCAAAAAACATCTCTGCCCTTACTTTTACTGCTGATTTGTTGTTTCAAAAAACATCTCTGCCCTTACTTTTACTGCTGATTTGTTGTTTCAAAAACATTTTTGCCTTTACTTTTACTGCTGATTTGTTGTTTCAAAAACATCTCTGCCCTTACTTTTACTGTTGATTTGTTATTTCAAAAACATTTTTGCCTTTACTTTTACTGCTGATTTGTTGTTTCAAAAACATCTCTGCCCTTACTTTTACTGTTGATTTGTTGTTTCAAAAACATCTCTGCCCTTACTTTTACTGCTGATTTGTTGTTTCAAAAAACATCTCTGCCCTTACTTTTACTGCTGATTTGTTGTTTCAAAAACATCTCTGCCCTTACTTTTACTGCTGATTTGTTGTTTCAAAAACACCTCTGCCCTTACTTTTACTGCTGATTCGCTAGTTGTTTTTTTTTTTTTTTTTTAAACTTATCTCTATACTTACTTTCATCGTTTATTCTGCTTTTTGGAAATTGATTTCTAATTTTTTTAAGTATACTTTTCCATGTAGCAGAGATTGAATATTATTAAACAGTTTTAAAATAAGAAACGATGGTTCGTATTGTGATTTTCATACATATTACAAATACATTTTGTTTCCACGGTGTTGTTGTTGTTGTTGTTGTTGTTGTTGTTGTTGTTGTTGTGTTGTTGTTGTTGAGACAAGTGATTTAAAAAAAGGATTACAGAAGTGTTGTAAATAAGAAAATTGTAAAAGCAATTTACTTTTCAGTTCTAAAACATGAATTTTACCAATTTAACGTCAGACTGAAAGAAACTGACCCCATGTTTCACGCTCTCACAAACGACACAGCTGTTGTAATATTTGATACGGAGCTATATTTCTGCGCTGCCAGTTGAAACTGCTTGCGTCCTGCTGTGGCTCGTCGCTGTTTGACTGAGTTCGGTGTTAACAGAAAGGCACAAACGTGTCACCTAAGCAACAGAATCGTCATTGCTTTGAAGATGGAGGTCGGTTCTGACTGTTGAGCTACTGAGCTTAGTGCTATGGCACCACTATGAGCTGTGAACTTCGCATAGACAGTAGTGTTGATTTCTTCGCTATGTCTACTCGGCCAGTGGTGAGCTGTGATGGTCTTTGTGTGTTCTGGTTAGACCTGTCGCCTTAACTACGGAGTTCGTGCCAAGAGCGACGCTGACTAGTTTCGCACTTGAACTTTTGTAGCTCTTAAAATGGCGTCCTCACTGGGTGGCTCATCATCAAGGGCTGATGCGAATGAGCATCGATGAACATTCTGCATGATATTCACTGGGATACTCCGGTGGCGGCCGTGCACTGCTTTCTGCATGATCTGCCGAGTGTGAGATGTGAAGACATGCTCAGGTAAAGGCGTACCTCAGGGTTGCTGGCGTGACGGATCATCTTCTCCATAAGGAGCTGGGGTTGATGAAACGGAGGACATTTCATTACTTCATTCATGGTTCGGTAGATGGCAGTTGGTGCATAAACTGCTCGAGACGAACCCTCACGTTTTTGATCACTCTACCACACAGCTCCTCCCTGAATCCCTGTGAAAAAGTCACGATGTCCGCTTGCAGGTGCATTACATTTTTCTGTTTCTTGAGGTAGACTTTCTCCTTGAGATAACATCACAAGAAAAAAATGGCAGGTATTAATATCGGGGTTGTGTGGCGACCTCATTGGTCCGTCCTGTAAAATTTCTGCATATCGATGGAACATTACACGGAGCCTTAAAATGTTCACACAGAAATCCACAACAACACTTGCTGTATGGGGATGTGCGACGTCTAGCATAAGCCACTGTGTCTCCGCTGGCAACCTTGCTACCAAGAGCTGTAGAAGAAATCCGTTTTAACAACATGTCCATGTACTGCACATTGTTTACAATGTCGTTGAAAAAAATGGACTAAAGATTCCTTCCTTGGCTGGAAATAGCAGCCAACACACACACACACACACACACACACACACACACACACACGCACGCACGCACGCACGCACACACACACGCACACACACACAAACTTGTATGCACAATTAGGAGCCTCTCTTGACCAGGATATGGCATTCTGCTTGTTCACAGAACTGTTCAGATAAAAGCAGACATCATCAGACATCATCATGTGTTCTGCAGCACGGCATCACCTTCAGAAATAGCCCAAACACTACATGGACAAGAGCATGGCATCACCTTCCAGAAATAGGCAAGGCACTACATGGACAATAGCACGGCATCACCTTCCAGGAATAACCCAAGCACTATATGGACAATAGCACTGCATCACCTTCCAGAAATAGCCCAAGCACTATATGGACAATAGCACTGCATCACCTTCCAGAAATAGCCCAAGCACTATATGGACAATAGCACTGCATCACCTTCCAGAAATAGCCCAAGCACTATATATGCAATAGCACGGCATCACCTTCCAGAAATAGCCCAGGCACTACATGGACAAGAGCACGGCATCACCTTCAGAAATAGCCCAGGCACTACAAGAGCACGGCATCACCTTCAGAAATAGCCCAGGCACTACAAGAGCACGGCATCACCTTCAGAAATAGCCCAGGCACTACATGGACAAGATAACGGCATCATCACCATCAGAAATAGCCCAGGCACTACATGGACAATAGCACGGCGTTGCCATCAGAAATAACCCAGCCACTACTTGGACAAGAGCACGGCATCACCTTCAGAAATAGCCCAGGCACTACATGGACAAGAGCACGGCATCACCTTCAGAAATAGCCCAGGCACTACATGGACAAGAGCACGGCATCACCTTCAGAAATAGCCCAGGCACTACATGAGCACGACATCACCTTCAGAAATAGCCCAGGCACTACATGGACAAGATAACGGCATCATCACCATCAGAAATAGCCCAGGCACTACATGGACAATAGCACGGCGTTGCCATCAGAAATAACCCAGCCACTACTTGGACAAGAGCACGGCGTCACCATCAGAAATAACCCAGCCACTACTTGGACAAGAGCACGGCGTCACCATCAGAAATAACCCAGGCACTACATGTACAAGAGCACGGCGTCACCATCAGAAATAACCCAGGCACTACATGTACAAGAGCACGGCGTCACCATCAGAAATAACCCAGGCACTACATGTACAAGAGCACGGCGTCACCATCAGAAATAACCCAGGCACTACATGGACAAGTGCTGCCATCAACGGAACCATGCATGGAGTATGGGTTTGCGTCCGAGAATTTGAAATTTCCGAAACGAAAATTAAATATTTTATTTTTCTCTGCATTAGGTGATAGAATATTGGGTTGTTATATTTCTTGTTGATAGAATATTGGGTTGTTATATTTCTTGTTGATAGAATATTGGGTTGTTATATTTCTTGTTGGTAGAATATTGGGTTGTTATATTTCTTGTTGATAGAATATTGGGTTGTTATATTTCTTGTTGATAGAATATTGGGTTGTTATATTTCTTGTTGATAGAATATTGGGTTGTTATATTTCTTGTTGATAGAATATTGGGTTGTTATATTTCTTGTTGATAGACTATTGGGTTCTTTATACTTCTTGTTGATAGAGTATTATGTTGTTATACTTCTTGTTGATGCAGATTTTACTTCTGTTTGCACCAGATAAAACAGTATCTTGCTTTACTTTGCATCTTAGATGTTTCTGTCTGTAACTTCTGCATTATTCTGCAGCACTAAGATTAGCCCTGAATTACTCTGAGTTGTTCTGAATATAGTCACACGCTGTGTTCACACTCATGTTCACTCTCAGGTTAGCTTAACCGTACGTAGGCACAGACACACTGCAGCGACTCCAGACGCGTAGGGGGTAAAATCATACATCCGTGACTGATTAGACTGCTCACGTGCAACACTGACAATAGCTATGCTCTGCTGTCTGAGTAAGGGCAGATGTTAAAGCTGTTTATGTAAGTGTCTCATTCATTCATTCATTGATTCATTTGTATGTCCCTTGCTGAACTTTGCCTTCCAAACAACACTCCTGTAGGCCTCTCGGTTGTGAGCAAGATGGCCTGCTGCTGCTGCTGCGTCCATTTGCAGATCGTCAACGAGTGTAAGTGTCTACTGGAGTAAAAAGGCTGTAGTTAATGTTGTCAGACTACTGCTCAGAGAGGTAAGGTTCGACCTGGAAGTCTTATCAGTTGTTTCAAGGTTATTCGCAAGAAACTGAACATACCCAGATTCTCCACAGCTCCACATACACAACAGCCACATAACACGAAACTACTGACAGCCCTCCACAAAACTGACACGTAGCAGTGTGGACTGAACTGAAGAGAGTTTGAAAACATCAACGGATTTATTATGAGAAATAATGACAGATGACTGATGCTGATGAATTGCTTAGAGAAAAAAGAAAATGTGTGAGGCTCCACTCCCCGACTAGAACAATTGTTAGCCACATGAGGAGGAAGAGGACCACATTCTCACAACAAAGTTGCAACAGTGCTCACACAACATGGAATAGCAAAAAGCAACTACTCACATCTTCTGAACATCTCACTGAATACACATGAATCACATCGCTTACTAACAGTATTTAGTTCTAAACACTCCTTGCACAGCAACACGAGGCAACATTTAGTAGCACTCTCTAGCTAGAACAAAACTCACTTCATAATAGTTCTAACATTCTATTCAGGAAAACTCACAATGATCAACTATTACTCCCCGTCTAAACTGACAGCACATTCTATCCAATGATACAAGCCTCACTAATTGGAATAATCGTCCTCAAGAATCATTCTCGTAATCACAGTCATAATCAACTGATACTAATCAAAATTCACATTCTAATTCATTCTAATAATCCTCCTACATAAAGTCCAGAGCTTAAATATCATCTAGCATTTCTACTTTCCTTTGTTCGTGAACATTCCTTTACGAGAAAGTCTAAACTTAGTGAAATCGCCTGTTTACAGACCTTGGACTAGTCTCTCAAAAACAACCTAATTATAGCGAGCTATAAAAACATGTCCAGAAAAAGTTCAATAAAAATCATCAAAATCTCGGGATGTCAACGTCCAAAACTGACCTTCAGTGAAAAACTAACTGGACATTCCAAATTTAACTTTCATAAAACATGTCAGGACAAAGTTCACGATTTCCTGTGATTTTTCATGGTAGCTTGAACTGCCTTTGACCTGTCTACAACAACACAAACCAAACCGTCAAAGATACTAGATTTATCATGGATTATATCCCTTGGATAGAATTCTGTAACAGGGTAGACACATCGAGTTCATTTGATGAACGGGTGGTGACGAGGACGAAAAACACAAATATGCAGGACGCCGGCAGGCTTCCCTGCCATATAACATTTCCAACAGTCGTTTCAAAACCTACCATTCCAAACCAAAAATCCAACAGGGCAAAAATCTGCAGAATAACCAAAACTAAGGCCACAAACCAGAGATAGCTACCACATACATCTTAACTGGACCACATACAGACGACCACTAACTCACTCCAATAAAATCACCACCTAGATCCCGGAGCCATTCTATAATCCTCTGAAAATTTGACCCCAGAAGTACACAACTAAATATAATCAAGGGCGCTAATTACCCCAGACAATAATATACACGATTGTCTCCCATAATGCTATATCCCAAGCCACCCTGTACGTTACTTGTAAACACAATGAGATACTCAAGTACAGTAAAACAGAGGCACACGGAGATATTTAGAAATCTTTGAAAGAAGAAAGGTCTCCTATGAATCGTTCCCACACAGATAAGATGTCTGTTAAACAACATCACAAGTGCAAGAACACAGTTCACGAGACAGAATGAAATTAGAGCCAGACACGCTCATTTTCACTATATTCTTTCTAAGGGAATTTTCAAGACGTTGCATTGTTATGTCTGTACACTGAGACAATACTACAGAAGTTAGAAAATAATATTTTCTATGGTTGTTTCCCCTGAAGTTCGGATTTACAGGGGTTAACTCCCTTTGGGTTTTTTTTTTCTTCGCTGAAGAGTTATTTGGAATGAATTCCCCTTTGATTTACGTGAAGTTGTTGTCATCCTCTGTCGTCATTGGATACATCATCATCATGTGCCGTCATTAAACATGTACTCAATCGTCGAAGATGTGTCGATCCCGCTACATGTATTACTGCGTTGGCTAGCCCGTCAGAACGTATCTCATAGGTGATGCTATCCTTTGTACAAGTTGCGAGATGCAGAAATAGGAGTTCTATCAAATATACGTATGCTTCATAGACTAATGTAAAGCATTTGATGAAGTGAGACACACAGAAATTATAAGAATGCTGGAAGACATCAACATAGATGGGAAAGATGTGAAACTTATCAAAAACATATAATGTCAGCAATCAGCAGCAATGAAGGTTGAGAACCAAATCAGGAGCATTCCAAGACATAAAACTGAGAGTGAGACAAGGATGTGTTCTATCTCCTGACCTCTTCTCCTTGTACAGTGAAAACATAATGAGAAATATAGAGAGCTTGCCAGGAATATCAATTGGCGGGTACAACCTTAACAACTTAAGATATGCAGACGACACAGTTCTGATTGCTAAAAAGTGAAGGGGAGCTACAGGCTCTTCTGGACATCGTGTTTCGTGAAAGTGAAAGTAAAGGTCTCAGCCTGAATAAAAATAAGACTGAAGTAATGGTCATCTCAAAGAAAAGAATACCACCAAAATGTAGCATTACCATCAGTGGCACAGAACTGAAACAAGTTGATAGATTCAAGTACTTAGGAACAATTATAACAGCTGATGGGAAATGTCACAACGAAATAAAAAGCAGACGTGCTCAGGCCAAGTCAACATTCCAAAAAATAAGACACATCTTGTGCAACAGATCCACATCAATGGAAACAAGATTCCGAGTACTTAAATATTACATTGAGCCAATTTTGTTTTATGGATGTGAAGCATGGTCTATGAATAAGAGAGTACATCGAGAAATGGAGGCCATGGAATTGTGATTCATAAGGAGGATATTGAAGGTACCAAGGACAGCTAAGAAAACCAACGAAGAAGTCTTAAGAGAGGCTGGAGTTATAAAGCAAATTACAGCAAAGATCAGAGGCAGACAAGTGAAATTTGTAGGGCATTTCCTGAGAAGAGGAAAATTGGAGCACACTGTGGCAACTGGAAAAATTGAAGGAAGAAGAGACAGAGGAAGATAGAGAGAGAAGTTACTGCATGGGTTGTCAGTGTGGCTAGGAAGAAAGTCACCGCTGGATCTCATAACCAAGTCTAAAGACAGGGAATTGTGGAGAGAAATGATCGACTACACCACGTGGCACAGTAGTTGACGTGAATCAATTATTACGTCTAAGAGTTACTTTCTGTCTCACTTTGGCACGTTGCATTAATGAGACAGAGAGAGAGAGAGAAGGGAGAGAGAGAGGGGGAGGGAAAGAGAGTGAGTGTGTGTGGTGTGTGTGTGGTGTGTGTGTGTGTGAATGAGAGAGAGAGAGAGAGAGAGAGAGAGAGAGAGAGAGAGCTGTTAAACAAATAACATAGAATAATGAGCCTGAATTTACGTTTTTGTAGTTTTTTCATGGGGCGACAACTTCACCTGCCTCAATTTTTTATAAAATACTCAGTTATTTCCCATCTTTCAAACTGAAAATTCCCTCGTCATTCAACGTTTGATGTTGCTGGCGTTGTTTATGCTATTTCTTCTGCTGTACTTTCTGTTAATCTTCATGAAACTGCCTGCAGGATATACTTAACAGGAAAAAACAATAAAGATACTGAAATGCAGGCAACTTATCCAGCTGGCAGTGGGATACTCTGAAGGTGGTGAAGACCCACAGCTGACCCCTGAAAGCGAGCGTTTTAAAAGGGTCCACTACCGTGAGGATCATAACACACCTTCCCAAGTTATACAGAGGAAAAAAGAACCCCTCTAAAACAAGGCAGCATCGATTCTGTCAAATTCAGCTTCTTGGCATAAATGATAAGGAAGTAACAAAAAAGAACATTGTAAACCCGTCAAAATCTACTTTTTCCGGTTATGGCCTATATTAATCCGCGAAATGTGGCTCTCTGTAGCCAACCGTTGGGGTCAGATGAGGAGAGGATTACAGTGAAGAGGACATCACAAAAGATTATGTTTCTTAACCAGCTCCACCACCTTAGAAACCAGCGTGTCCGAACCTCCGTAAGCCAGACTGGAAAAAAAGGTACTTCACTCATGTGTTATGAGCATCCCTGAGAGGGTGGGATGGAGGGTTGGTGATATGGAGGGTTGGTTATCTCTAGTTCGCTAATATGCCTCTCCCCATCCTCTCTATACCAACAGTTATCTTTGGATCTCTCCATAAACTCAAAGAACAAATTAGAATTTACACGCAGCTAAACAAAACTCTCGACAGCTACATAGACCAGGATGGTGACACGAGAAAGGAAGTTAGAACTCGAATTTCAAAAGCAGAAATGACCTTCAAGAATTTTTAGAGCATATGGCATTCAAAAGTTATAAGCACAAAAATCAGGTTAAGATTATTCAATTCAAATGTAATATCCACCCTCATTTATGCATACAAAAGCTGCAAAACAACTAAAGAAATAGACAATAAATTAGACACCTTCGAAAACAAATGCCTCAGGAAAATATTCGGTATAAAGTGGAACGAATTCAAGAACAACGCAGAGATAAGACAGATGAGTGAATAGCAACCTATCTCATGGGTGATCAGAAAAAGAAGATGGACATATGTCGGTTATGTGATGAGAAGAAACAATCAGAGAATCCCCAAACAAGCTATCAAATAGAACACAACAGGCCGAAGAAAAAGATGTAGACCACGTGAAATTATAAAGAGGACATTGTAAAGAGAGGCCAGTTCAGCGGGAATAACATCCCTTGATGAGATTGAAAAACTCTCCGAAGATAGGACATCTTGGTGAACTACCATGGGGGCGCTATGTGACGTTTAGCGGCACTGGAAGATTGTAAGAAGATGAAACAAAAATACGAACATGAAAAAAAGAACGATAAAGAAACGAGTATTTCCTGTAACTGATGAGAGAATTAATGAACAATATTAGACCTAGACAACTGACAAAACAAATAAGGCAGCTGAAATATGTATCAATGAGGAACAATTGGAAGAAGTGGAGAGTTTTGAATATTTTGGATCACTACTAACTAATAATGGAAATACGACGAGGGATCTTAAAAGGAGGACATCTATCGCTATTCAAAAAATAAAACAACTAAAGAAGCTGTGGAGAGAAACAGACAAAACTACAAAAACTGGATTTTTAAGGGCATGCATCTTTGGCATAGCAACATATGCCTGTGAGACCTGGACACTTAACAAAACAGCTGAGAAACACATCAATGCCTTTGAATGTAAGTGCTACAGGAGAGTCATTCAAATATGGACACAAAATAGAACAAATATGCTATACCACAAGAACATAACAAGGTTGGTTCATCATCATCATCAGGTGCCGTGCCGACTGGAGTTGGCTATTATGCTTCTCCAGAGTACCCGATCCTTCATGCAGGCCATCAGTTCAGTTGATGATCTCCTCTCACATCATCACGTCAGACTGTCCAGTATCATTTCTCTTGGTCTTCCCCTTGATCGTATTCCTTCTATTTTTCCTGTTGTTATAATATTTTCAATGCCCCCTCTACTCATTGCATGTCCTATGAAAGTACATTGTCTCTCTCTTATCTTTTTTGACAAGGTTTTTTTGTCTCTCCAGCTCTTCTCATACATTCTTCATTAGTTATTTTTGCTGTCCAGTGGATTCGCAACATTCTTCTAATAAACCACATTTCTGTTGCTTCCAATGATTTTTGTGCAGACTTGCCTATTGTCCATGATTCACTTCCATATAACAAGATAGGTTCAATATAGCATTTTAGGACTCGTTTTCTAACACTCATTGATAAGGATATGTTAGATAATATGTTTCTCATTCTCTGAAATGCAGTCTTTGCTTGGCCTATTCTGTTCCTAATTTCTGTTCTGCATTTCCCATCTGAAGTTATTACTGCTCCAAGGTATTTGAATTTCTGCACCTGCTTTAGAATAGTTCCGTTTAATTTAATACTGCATGCTGGTGGATTCTGTTTCTTAGATATAACCATAGTCTCTGTCTTTTTGATGTTCAAAGTAAGGCCTTTCTGTTCACTTTCTTTGGCGACTTTATCCAAGAGATTTTGCAGGTCTTGTTGGTTCTCAGCTATCAGTACTGTGTCGTCGGCATACCGAAGGTTGTTAATATTGTATCCTCCAATTTTTATACCTGGTTCTATGATGATTGTTCTTAGAATATTCTCGCTATACAGATAAAAAAGGTCTGGAGATAGTACACATCCTTGTCGCACCCCTTGTTTTATAGGTTGATATTTTCCAGTTCTATTTTCAACTCGAAGTGCTGCTTCTTGCTGCCAGTATAGATGTTTTACAATCCTCAGGTCTTTGCCGTCTATATTGATGTCTTCAAGCATTTTAATAATTTCATTACGTTTCACCTTGTCGAATGCCTTGGTGTAATCAATGAATCATAAGTAGAGATCTTTCTGTACTTCTAAAGCTCTTTCTGTTAGTGTTAGTAAAGCATAAATGGCATTATGTGTTCCCTTTCCTTCAACAAGTCCAAACTGTTCATCTGCTATTTCCATTTTTATCTTTTTCCTTGTTCTTCTCATAATTATTCTCAGAAGTAGCTTCGTTATGTGACATGAGAGGCTGATAGTCCGGTGGTCGTCACATTCCTTTGCACCTGGTTGCACAAGGCTGGTTATTAAAGAAAATTAAACTTAAGCATTTCAGACATATTAAACGTCATGAGGATGTGGAAAAGACAGTCTGGAACGATACATAATGGGAAAAAGAAAGAGAGGAAGACCAAGGCGAAGATGGCTGCAAGACATCGTTGATGATCTGCGAATGGACTCATCAGCAGCAGGGCATCTTGCTTACAACCGCGAGGCCTACAGGAGAGAGCTGTTAGGGAGGCAGAGCTACACAAGGGACGTGCTAATCACTGACTGATTAGAGTTAGAAAGCTTAAACATTTCTGTTATATCAAGAGACATAACACAGTAATGACAATCTTACTCGAGGGCGAAAAGCTGAAAGAAAACGAGCAGGAGGTCGACAACGATATTCCTTGATGGACAACATAAACAAAATGAACTAGACTGAGTATGACCGGATGTGCTGTGAAAGAGCGTGAAAACGAAGGACAGAACAAGTTCGAAGACCACTGCAGCCAATCTTTGCTGGAGATAAGGCTCAAGATGATGATGATACCCACTAAGACAATTTAATGTAGTAGTTCTTAGCTTTTATGGACCGTAGATTTCCTGTGTAATAGAATATAGATTTACAGAATGAAAGTTAAACAACTCATCATAGAATTTGAAAGTTGGGATTAAACAGAAAGGAACAAGTCACCATCTTCCGTCTCCGAACAGGACACAGCCGACTCCGAAGTCATATGTATACAAAGTTTAAGGTTGGTACTACTAATCTATGTACATGTGCCCAGGTGCCCCAAACTGTGGAACATATCCTCCAGAACTGCATCAACTACGAGACACTGAGAAATAATTACTGGCCCAGTGAAACCACTAAAGAAGATAAGCTCTACGGTTCCATACATGAGTTACAAAAAACAGTGAAATTTATCCAAGAGACAGGACTGCAGATATAGACAGACAATGCGAACGAAGAAGAAGAAAGTTGAGATTAAAAAGGGTTAGGTCTCATGGAAATCAATAGCTTTGTGCTTAGATTTATTCCCCTTTAAGTCAGATTCTTGCATTTGTCGTGCCGGACATGCTTTATGTATAACTTATGAGAAAGAAAATCATGAAATAGAACCCAAATTTTTTAGAACAGGTGAAGTTTGAGTTTCAGATAGGTCAGCTCGTTGGTTAGATTGTCTGTGAAAATATGTAGTTGTGTAGTGTGGTAGATTAGTAGAATAGAAATGTAGTAGAAGTTCTGTTGGCGACGAAGTCTGTGGACGTCAATAGTCGTTTGGAACTATTTCTATCTTGTCTTGAGCTGGAATTTCGTCCTGTCATGTCTTCTTGGATTATACAATGCCACTGTTATAACCTTCACCTCGTTCATCGCCATCGTCACCCCGTGCATCAATAAAGTCTTCATAGCTTAATATCGCTGCTACTGTGCTACTATTTGCCACAGAGAAGATGATAGTTCTTGGAAAAGTAAGTCTGTGAAGTGAGTAGTTGACGTAGAAAGAGACTGAGCTCGACTGTAAGTGAAGTAAAGTTAGTATTAACTAGTAACAGAAGAGAAGATCGCATATCTTAAGAAAAGCAGAAGTAGTATCCAGTGTGTGACCATAACATTTCCACAGTATTACATGTTGCAGCTAATACAGAAGAGCATAATTAATGAGCAGGAAATTACACATTACATCAAGCGTGTCAGTCATCAATCAATCAATCAAGTGCCGTGTGGCGTAGGCGATCATTTCTCTCCACATTTCCCTGTCTTTAGACTTGATTATAAAATCTGCCGGTGACTTTCTTCCTAGCCACACTGACAGCCCATCCAGTAAATTCTCTCTCTCTCGCTCTCTCTCTCTCTCTCTCTCTCTGTCTTTCTCTGTCTCTTCTTCCCTCAATTTTTCCAGATGTCACAATCTGTTCCAATTTTCCTCTTCTCAGAAAATCTCCTACAAATCTCGGTGACAGTTATACATGAGAGAATTCTGGTGAATACTGTTTATTCAGTTCATCTTGAACACAGCTGTTTAAAAGTAAGGCTAACATAAAGTAATCCAGATGAGGGCAAGATTATTTTTTTTGTTTGAGTCAATACATTTGCTGGGCCATGTGGCCCATGGAACCCCTGGGGGTCCATGTACCCTCGGTTAAGGGCCACTGGTCAAATGTGACATCGATCACACACATTATATTTTGTTGTGATTTTAAATAACTCAACAACGCTGTGTCATTATTATTATTATTATTATTATTAGTAGTAGTAGTAGTAGTAGTAGCAATAGTAGTAGTAGTAGTAATAGTAACAGTAACAGTAGTATCAATAATAGTAATTGTAATAGTAGTCATAGTAGTAGTAATAATAATAGTAGTAGTAGTAGTATTAGTAGTAGTAGCGGTAGTTGTAATTGTAGCAGTAACAGTAATAGCAGTAGTAGTAGTAGCCGTAATGGTAGTAACAGTATTAGTAATTGTAGCAGTAATAGTAGTAGTAGTATTAGTAGCAGTAGTAGTAATTGTAATATTAAAAGTAATAGTAGTAGCAGTTGTTGTTGTTGTAATAGTAGCAGTAGTAAAAATAGTAACAGTAACATCACCAGCAGTAGTAGTAGTATTAGTATTAGTAGTAATAGTAGTAGTAGTAGTAGTAGTAGTAGTAGTAGTAGTAGTAGCAGCAGTAATAATATTACTTTTGTCCTGGTTAGAAAAAGAAAGATTGTCATGGGAAACAAGACTCTCACTAATCACAGGTCAAGACATGATTATCTTCTAGGAAATATGCTTCTCTAGGGAGACGTACATGTACAACAAACATCAGAGAAGCTTTAATCGCGTGGACTGGATTTGAGCAGTACCACCAAGATGTAGCGATGGCGGAGTTGGAACATTTTAACCCCAAACACGTAATAACCCGTTAACATTTTAACCCCAAACACGTAATAACCCGTTAACATTTTAACCTGAAACACGTAATAACCCATTAACATTTTAACCCCAAACACGTAATAACCCGTTAACATTTTAACCTGAAACACGTAATAACCCGTTAACATTTTAACCCCAAACACGTAATAACCCGTTAACATTTTAACCCCAAACACGTAATAACCCGTTAACATTTTAACCCCAAACACGTAATAACTCGTTAACATTTTAACCCCAAACACGTAATAACCCGTTAACATTTTAACCTAAAACACGTAATAACCCGTCACGTGATCTCTACCATCACAGCGAACCAGGAAGTGACCATGTTACAAACTAACCTGGAATTAAAATTTAAATGGATGGTTACAAGCTAATATTCTCAGTACAAAAACCACATTTTTATAACTGAAAGTGAAGATTCTCATTAACTACGGGATAATGTGTGGTGGTCTTATATAAACACCAGCAAAATGAATGTCCATCAGTTATTGTAACTCTATAACTGTAAAAAACGGCCAAACCAGATTAGCATCTTCTGTTGCCGCTGCTGGAGAGCGGTTTCATTACATACGGGGCATGCCCGCACGTGTTCAGCCTTTGACATCAGGATTTCCTTCAGTGTTTATAGTGAGATGACTCCAATGTTGTGTTGCCCGTGATCTAGCATTCAGCTGAGATTAGCAACCACTATCCTTGGCTGCATGTAATGCATTGAGCCGTATGTGATGGGTAATTTGGAGGAAGTTGCTTTGAATTTGCTCGTCGAGGTGTTGTTTGATGGATTTGTATACGTCCGATTTGTCCATTCTGAAGGTCCTGTGGTTTGACTCTTGCTAATAGCTAATACTTCAGTCTGTCAGTTATTTGTGTGTCAGTGGGAGCTTTGCCTCCCTAACAGCACTCGCGGTTGTAAGCAAGATTCCCTGCTGCTGCTGCTGCTGCTGCTGCTGAGTCCAATTGCAAATCATCAACGACGTCTTACAGCCATCTTCGCCTTGGTCTTCCTCTCTTTCTTTTTTTCATTATGTACCCTTCCAAGAAGGTCTTCTCTAAATTATCATGACGTTTGATGTATCCAAAATATTTCAGTTTTCTTTGTTTAATCCTCTTTACTAGCCAGCCTTCTTCAATATTAAGTTCTTGTAGTATGGATATATTTGTTCTTTGTTTTTGTGTGTGTCCTTGATATTTGAAGAACTCTTCTATAGCATTTTATTCAAAGACATTTTTGTGTTTTTCAGCTGTTTTGTCAAGTGTCTAGGTCTCATAGGCATACGTTGCAATGGGAAAGATGCATGCCCTTAAAAATCTTATTTTTGTAGTTCTGTTTGTTCCTCTCCACTACTTCTTTAGTTATTTTATTTTTTAAAGAGCGATAGATGTCATTTTAATACCCCTCGTCGTATATCCATTACTAGTTAGTAGTGATCTATGATGTTCAAAACTCTCCACCTCTTCCAATTTTTCCTCACTGATATATATGTCAGCTGCCTTATTTTTTTCACTTGCCATCAATTTAGTTTTCTTTGCATTAAGATAAATGTTTTGCTCCTCGCTATTCTTACGAACTGACATAATTAGTTTTTCCATTCCTTTTTGTGTTGTGGACAGTAATACTATGTCATCAGGATATCTAAACTCTGGTATTTCATAACTTCCAATTGTTCTGGCATCATAATATTCTTTGTCAATTTCTTCTCTAACATTCCTCATTATATTTTCAGTATACAAGTTAAATAAGTAAGGCGACAATATGCACCCCTGACGGACCCCTTGTTTTATGTCAAACCAAGTTGTTGTTTCGCCATTTATTCTTACTGGTGCTTGTTGATCTAGATACAGCAGTGATGTTAATTGTATCAAATGTGTTGGAAATCCCATTTTTTCCATTATTTCCCAAAGTTTCTGGTTTTGTACACAATCGAATGCTTTTGAATAATCTTTAAAAGATAAATATAGTTTCACATTAAATTCTCTGCATTTCTCTATTATTAATCTTATATTGAAAATATGATCTCTTGTTCCTCTTCCTTGTCTAAAACCAGCTTGGACCATATTTATTTCCTTCTATTTATTTTCTTTTGAAGTCTACCCATTATTTTTTAAAATAGAATTTTGATTAGTCCTCATTGAACAGAATAAGCTCATAACTAACATTACAAAGTAATAAATCCGTGCATAGTAGCACTCTACGTCTAAGACATCGGGTTTGAAGAAGGCAGATGCTAACTATCATGGAAGCTTTGCCCAGCATCATTTTGCTGAGTAGCTACTCTCTTGCCTGACAATACCAATACTGAATTTACGTGGCCGGCCATAGGTAATGCCAGGCGATGTTTTTGTTGCTGCAGTTTCCTTGCGTTATCATCTCTTTACATATTACATCATGTTTGGTCTTCGTCTGTGTATATACGTGCGAATTCAGTATTTTACCAATCTAAACAATCATTCTCTAAGTTCTACATATCTAGATGTCCGCGTCAGTCGATAATGTGTTAAGTGACGCAGAGACAAACGAAATGAATGAAAACTTGAACTGCAATTATGAGAGGCCCTGAAAGGAAACATAGAAGAAATTGTGATAAAGTTAGTATGAAATATCTGAAATGCTGATAAAGTTAGTATGAAATATCTGAAATGCTGATAAAGTTTGTATGAGATATCTGAAATGCTGATAAAGTTGGTATGAAATATTTGAAATGGTGAAAATAAAATAAAATAAGAAATAAAGAAATGAAAAAAAAACCAAACCTAAGGTTCTCTTGTCCAGAATATCATTCCTGCCATACAGCTCTTACCAAAATGACAGAAAACTGGTTAGTAAACATAAATGACGACAGACTATGTGGTGCCATCTTTGTCGATTTTTAAAAAAGGCATTTGATATGACTGACCACGATATTCTTGTAAAAAAATAAAGACTTATAGACTGTACCCTGACCTAATAAAATTAATTGTGTTATTTTTTTCAGATAGACAACAGGTAGTTTTTTACAAACAAACAAACAAAATTCAAGAACAATGCAGAGATAAGATAGATGACTGAACAACAACCAGTCTCATTGGTGATCAGGAAAAGGAGATGGACTTATGTTGGTCATATGATGAGAAGAAACAGTCAGAGAATCCCAAAACAAGCTATAAAGTGGAACACAACAGGCCAAAGAAAAAGAGGCAGACCGCGTGAAACTCTAAAGAGGACATTGTTAAGAGAGGCCAAATTAACAGGCATAAAATCCCTTGATGAGGTTGAAAAGTTCGCCGTGAACAGGAAAAATTGGCGAACTACCTTGCGAGCCCTATGTGACGTTTAACAGCACGGGAAGTTATAAGATATAAGATAAGAAATATTCTTCAACAATTCTCTATCAAATACTGCTATAGTTGACACTAGTGTTCCGCAAGGTTCTATTTTAAGCCTTTTGCTCTTTGTTATTTATATCAATGATCTTCCACTTCATCTTAAAAAGTAAAGATAGTCCCATAGCATTTCAAATGCCGTAGGGGGTGAAGCGTTAGAGACCTCATTATGCTGGGTCATCAGCGTGTGAGGTAGGGTGACCAGTTCCTTTCCTCGCTGCCTTTACTTCCCAGATTTTCTCTGGTACCCATTTTGCGAGGCTGGGTCGACCTCAGGGCCGTATTGGTCGGAAAAAAAATCCCGCTCAGCTGGGGATTCGAACCCTCGACCATTTGGTTGCTAGACGAGTGCTCTAACCAATACGCTAGCCGGCCCCTCCACTTCATCTTAAACACTCTTCTTGTGACCTTTTTTGTCGATGATTGCACGGTACACAAGTGACTACGACTGTATTAACTTAGAATCAACTCTTCAGGTCGAGTTAAACAATCTAGTTAAATAGAGCAACAAAAATGGCATGAATATAAATACTGATAAAACGAAATCAATGCTCATAACAACAAGGCAGAAACTGCAACAAAAAAAACAACACTTCGGCTCTGTACGGAAACACCACAGATAGAAAACATTAGCCAGCACAAAACACTAGGTCTTATTATTGACCAACATTTGACCTGGAACTCTCATACTCTCATGTGCAAGGCCTAACAAAACTCATAGCGCAAAAAAGTATACCAATTAGCTAGAATTAAACACTTCATTGATCAAGACACAAAGAAGACATACTACATATCACATATACAAACACATTTAGACTATTGCTCAACAATCTGGGATGATTGCTCACTGTCAAATACAAAGAGGCTTTACTTACTTCAAAAGCGAACAGTAGAACTTATTAGTGACAAAGATCAAGCACAAGCAGCTAATCATCACAAGCGTATCAAAATACTACCTCTTAAGAACAGGTTCCTTCTTAACAAAGCCAAGTTGGTACATCAAATTCTTTCACAGCATGTTCCGCTTTATCTATGGAACATGTTTAGATTTAGTCCAAAGTGTAGTCAACGCTTAAACATTTGTCTTCCAAAACCTAGACTTGATCTTTACAAGAAAAGCTTTACTTATTCTGCTGCTCGTCTTTGGAATACCCTCCCATCCTATATAAAAATATAAACTATATTCCTTCCTACAACTATAAACTCTTCCAATATCTATTTGATGTCGATTGCATGCCTCAATGACTCACAAAAGTTATTCTAGACTGCTCTTGCAGGCACCCATTTGTTTAGTACAAAATTTCTGTTTGGTAGATAGTCATTTATATATGTATATAGTTAGTTTACGAAGAATTAGAAAAATATTTTGGCCAAACACCATAAGAAATAACATCTTATTGGCACAAATGCAGATGAAGCCACTGACAACGATTATTGAGGAAAGACGCTGGCGATGGTTGGGACATGTACTCCTGACAACTCACTACCAAAAATAGCACTAAGATGGACACCACAAGGGAGTAGAAGTAAGGGTAGACCAAAAGAGACATGGAGAAGAACAACAGAAAGGATGTTGAGCAATAGAGGGCTCACCTGGGCAAGAGTAGAAAAAAAGGCGAAGGACAGGCATTTGTGGAAAACCTTTACGGAAGCCCCATGTGCCCTGGGCACTTAAGGTTCAGAGGGAGAGATATAGTTAGTTTCTGTAATCATTTATATACGTACGTAGTTATTTTCTGTAGACATTTATATATGTAAGTAGTTACTTTCTGTTGTCATTTATATATGTATGTAGTTACTTTCTGTACTGAGGAATGGATAGGAGTGAAATGTGAATGTTATACTTCAATTTTATTTTATTTTTCTCAGTTTTCCAATGTTAGTTATGATTGATTATATGAGCAGAGTATTTGTAGAATGTCTGGAACAAAGTGAAAGATGTATGATAAGGGGCAGAATGTCAGACGGGCCTGCGTGCCCAATTCTTAACCTTTTGGAAATAAAGATCAGTCAGTCAATCAATCAGTCAATCAATCTTCTTCTTCTTCTCGGAATTGCGAGTTGGAGTTCTTTGCAGCCGATGCCATGGAGATGTTGAGGAACAGCTTGGGGGTGTGTCATGGCAGTTATTTTTTCAGTCCATGAATACATTTAAAGGCATGTGCAATACTTCTTTAACAGACTCCACCACCATGAGTACTATAACTTATCTTTTGTCTTGTATTGTCTTGTCTCCTTCCTCATATACCTTTTGGGTGTTGAGGCGACAAATAAACGTCTAGATAGGGCTCAATGATTTGCTTCATATAATGGGATATTTAATGCTTCTGTAACTTCCTCTCTCCATCTCCCATGTGGACGACCTCTTCCTCTGTTACCTGCAAATCTTAGTGTCAATGTTGTCTGTGATATACTGTCTGGTGGTAACCGTGTAACACGGCCAAACCATTTGACTTGCTGTTTCTGGATATAGTGTACTATTGGTATTACTCCAACCTTTGCCCTGATGGCGTCATTTCTTATGTAGTCTCTTCTTGTTACATTTAGTATTCTTCTTAAACATCTCATTTCTATCGTGATGATTTTTCTTTTGTTTTTGGCTGTTAGTGTCCATGTTTGACAATGATAACATAGAGTTGGGAGGAAAATTATGTTGTACGGTGCCCTTTTGTGTCAGTTGTGATGTATTTGTTTTGTCAGTAAAGGAGTCATTTGTCCATTGACCTGATTTGCTTTATTGCATCTGTTCTCAGTCTCAGCGTCAATTGTCCCTGAGGATGATATGCTACCCAGGTACTTGAAACGTTTCACTTGTTTCAAGGGCTGGTTGTCTAGGAAGATCTTTGTCTGGATTTCTATTCACGCTACTTCTGTTTTTTTTTTCAGTACTGATCTTCATGTTGTGGCTTTTACATGCCCTTGCTAAATTATCCATATTCTAAGTCTTTTTCTGACGTGGCTACAAGTGCTTGATCGACAGCAAAAAAGGAGTTCGTTTATGGTCCTTCTATTGGGTATGTCTTCTGAAAGGTGTTGTGGGTTTATCAGCATTCTTTCTAGGATTGGGCTGTTGGACAGCTTTGTCGTTGAGCTTTTACTATATATATTAGCTTCTTTGCAGATGTTGTCAGTGTATGTTGTGAATAGTAAGGGAGATATTACACAGCCTTGCCTCACTCCAGATTTTATGATGAATGTCCTGCATTTGTTCTAACTGTACACTGACTGTTTTCATAAAGGTTTTTACTTAGGTTGATCAGATGTGTACTAACTCCATAATGCTGTAAGATTTCCCACAGTTATCTACTCACATCTGTCTATGCTATCAAATGCTTTTTCTTGATCTATGTAAACCATGTGCAGTATGTGACTGTGTTCAACTGATTTTTATGGTAGTTGTCTTAGGGAAAAGATGGCATCTGTACAGCTTCTATTTTTTCTAAATCCCATCTGAGTTTCATTTAACTGTGGCTTAATCATTGATCGCAGTCTGTTCTCTAGGATCTTGCAGAAAAAATTTCCAGTATGGCTTAACAGTGAGATGCTTCTACATTGGTTACAGTCCCTTTTACTACCTTTTTTCTTCCATACTGGAATAATTACAGCGTTTCTCCAGTCCTGTGGTGTTTCTTGTTTTTCTCGTACCAAGTCATAGTGTTTGTGAAGCCAAGCTATTCCAATCTCTTTCGCACATTTAATTAACTCATTGGGTATTCCATCACATCCTGTTGTTTTGTTCTTTGGGGCCTTTCTGGTGGCTTCTCTGATTTCAGCTTATAGTACGTCTAGTTCCAGTTCTATGAGGCCAGCTGTGTTGTTATCATTGGTCTGGTATGAATCAGATGGTACATAGAGTAACTTTTCGAAGTACTGTCTCCATCGCTGTAGTACCTTCTCTGGTTCGCATATTGGATCACCATTATCATCGTTCACAATCTCTGCTGGGTCGAAGTGCTCTGCTCGCTTTCTCATTGCACTGATCTGTTTATACAAGATTTTCGTAGCTTATTTTGATTGTTGTTTAATACTTCACTGTATTCCTGCCATGGTTTTATCTTTGCTTCTTTTATTACTCGCTTGGAGTGTCTTCTTGTATTTCGATATTCAGTGTAGTCTAGATCCTCTTTACTTCTCATCTATTCTTTATATTTATTTTTCTTTTTTTCTTTTACAGGCTCTTTCACCTCATCATTCCACCATATTGTTATTTTCATTTCTCTACCTCTTTTTTTTTTATAGTACCACACGTTTCCTTTTCTGCTGGCTCAAAGCTGGTTTTGTACAAGGCTCCTGATTTTGTTTCCGCTGGCATGTTTATGAACAATTCTCTTATTTTCTTCTCATATTCTTCTGTCACATTCTCTTCCTTGAGCTTGTTTAGTTTTATTGCTTCACTTTTCCTATTGTGAGTTCTGTTACGGCTTTTCCTGTGTGCTCTGATGATGACCGCTGCTACTGCTTTGTGGTCAATGCTTGGACTCAGGTTGGGTGTTGCTCTTGCATCAATGATTGACCTTTTCTTGTTGTCCCTTGCTAGTATGACGTTAATCTGGCTTCTGCATGTCAAATCATTCCATCTGTACCAGGTATATATTTGGAGTTTCTGTGTTTAAAGAATGTGTTTGTGGTAAAAATAAAAAGATCATGCTGGCTGCACAGTTCTAGGAGTCTGCTACCATTTCCATTTTTAACACACTGCTTATCACCGAAAGCACCCAAGTAGACTGCTACACCAGCTCTACTAGTTCCAAGTCTTCCATTGAAGTCCCCCGTGATTATAACATTTTCCTCTTTACTTTTATTGTTTAGTGTATCACGGATGTTGTCAAAGAACTCCTCACATTCTTCCTCCATGTCTGGTGCATTACAAGGAGCATATATTTGGACATAAGTTATGGTCTCCTCATTTTCTTTTACTTGGACAGTTATAATGTTTCTGCAATACATTTTGTTTCCAAGATTTTGCTAGCGATGTTTGGTTCTACGATCATTCCGACAGCCTGTTTGGTTCTATGATCATTCCGACATCCTCTTATGCTCTTTCTTGCTCACTCACTCGGGAGTATAGGAATAAATAATTCTGATGCATTTGTTTACAGCCTTTACCTCTGAGTTTGATGTCTGCAACTCCCATGAACTTTGTTTTCTCCTTCCCATTTCATCCCCTAATTCCTTCTTGTTATCATTTATGCCACATACGTTGATAGCACATAATTTAAGAACCGCTTTTCTATCTCTTTGAAGTTTAATGTTTCCGGGTCGTTTCCCTTTTATATCAGTCCGTCTATTCTTCCCGTGTTTTCTACGAGCGGTAAAGGGATCCACGGCCGGCTTGCTGGGTCAGTTGCGGTTTGAGGGCAGAATTTAACCTAGGGGAGCCCATCTCCCTGAGCAGAACATAGATGCCAGCTTGAAGTTTTTATGCTGCGTCATGATGTCACGGCACATGAATCAAGCTTGCTCGCTTTATGCTCAATTTGAATACTATAACTGGACTACAAAAAAAAAAAAAACATCTATGAACGTTACATGCAGTCACAGACTTTGTATACGACTGAGGTGTTTGTGTAAATGGAACCAACAGGAGAAATGTTTGTAGCGTGTGTAATATTTTTTGGAACGTAGTAAATGCGTATCTTCCTATGTACTAAAACATTTTATATTACTTTACTTCTGTCATCATCCTGTGCAATCTCGACACTGAAGCTTGACTGCAATGAATCTGTTAAAGTCATCATTCTTTCCTATGTTACGTCTAGCTTTAACCACACTCTCGTCTGTACCGTTATCGCACCGACCATCATTTAGTCCAACTTTCCTCTCTCTCTCTCTCTTGACCCATCCAGTAACTTCATGCATCCAGTTTTACACCCGCTTTCTGACTGAAGTTATTTTTTTTATTATTAATGTTCTAAATTTTTTTTTCATTATTAATGTTTTAAAATTATATTTCTTAAAGTAATCGATTTCTTTTTTCTATGAAATTCTATATTGTTCCTGGGACAAAAATTAAAAGTTCATCTAAATTACCAAATTACTGAAGCCAGCATGTTGTCCTTCTGTTTGATTGTTTTCTGTCTAATATCTGCCCCAAAGAAAACGTCTAGTGTTCCTGGCGCCGGACAACTCTTAGTGCTGTGTTTTCTGAAGTTACCAAGACGACACGTGATTACGGTAAAATAATAACCATTTATTCCCTTTTTAAAAAAAAATGTTATACTGTCAAATTCATGGGACACGTTTTACAGCGAGGGTATTGTGACAGCGGGAAAGATAGAGGGCAAAAGAGACTGAGGTAGATAGAGAGAGAACAAATGCCGGGCACACAGACAATATGGCACCATTAGAGAAGGTCAGCACAGCTTATGTTCAGCTCTCGGAAAAGAGAATTGTGGGAAAGTATGATCGCCAACGTCAGCCGGCAGAGCGATAGATAGATTCTGTCTATTGTATTATGTTGAAAAATGCATCAAATTTTATATTTCTTTGGTTGCTTGTTGTATCCAACTTTGATTGCCAAGTGATGAAGACATTGCTTCGCACTCACTTGACTAACAAATGCAGAACATGCTAATCCTGTAACCAACTCCCTCACTCCACTAACAAACGCAGAACATACTAATCATATAACAATCCACTCATTCGACTAACAAAGGAAGAACATGTTATTGTTGTAACAACCTCCCGTTCGAATCATAAGGACAGGTCACGCTAATGTTGTACCAATCCCCCCTCCCCCCATTCAAGTCACAAGGACAAGTCACGCTAATGTTGTAACAAATCCCCTCACTCGACTAACAAACGCAGAACATGCTAATTCTGTAACAAACCCACTCACTCCACTAACAAACGCAGAACATGCTAATCCTGTAACAAACCCCCTCACTAGACTAACAAACGCAGAACATGCTAATCCTGTAACAGTCCCCTCACTAGACTAACAACCGCAGAACATGCTAATCCTGTAACAGTCCCCTCACTAGACTAACAACCACAGAACATGCTAATCCTGTAACAATCCCCTCACTAGACTAACAACCACGGAACATGCTAATCCTGTAACAATCCCCCTCACTAGACTAACAACCGCAGAACATGCTAATCCTGTAACAGTCCCCTCACTAGACTAACAACCGCAGAACATGCTAATCCTGTAACAAATCTCCCACTCTACTTTATGTTTACCTGACAAACTCAAGACAAGCTCTCGAAGTATCCAATGGAATAAAAGATGCTCAGAAAACAGAAAAGGAAATCTGAGCATTTTCTAAATGTCCTAAAATCTATCGTACTCGTTTGTCTTTTTATTTCCTTTGCGAGCGTTTATTTATTAATTTTTTTTAGCATTGACTCTCCTGAGTTTTTCACACTGCCTTTAGTTTAACAGCAGCCAACGATCATGCTAAATGTCGCACTGTATATGTCTAACCTGTCCCAAACATGACCGTGCCGATGTTGTAGATTTGTTCTCCGCTGTGACTAATGGTTCGATAGCTGATTCCAGCGTATTCCAACACATCCAGCAAACATCTGCTGCCAATCCTCTACTGTTTAACGTCGACGATGATAATTGGTCAGGTTATGAGTCTACACACCTGCGGATACGGGACCGTCATTGACAAGTCTAGGACTAGCAGGAGATCGATACGTCCCGCCTTAAAATGACGTCACTCTCGGTGGTTCTGCTCACGATAGACCATCCAGGAATTGAACGATTTCCCATTAAATGACAAGTAATCGGTGGTGTGTATGTGAAGGCGAGGTCTATACAATCGAGTTCTCATATCTCAGACTCAGCTTGGCTATAAAGAGGCGCCCTAAACATGGGACTGAAATCGTTTGGGAGATATCACACCTTTGTGTGAAGACGTGCTTGTAGTTATAATGCGTTTCTCGGTACTTTCCTAAGAACGATTCCCTAATGCAAACAAGCGATATATTATCAGCTTTGTACTTATGTTACGCATTTGCTTCTACTATTTTGTACAGTTTAAGACATAAACATGTGTTTAATGTACAAGATACTTATAGTCCTATTATTATGTGAGGTCCATCGGTCAGTCTGAGATTTATGACTAGTAAGGCAACATGAGCTTTCGTTTTTTTTTTTTTGCTCCTGACCGAAAAGTATCTGTCATTTTGAAATAATAGTTTATTTTTGTTGTAGAAGTAAACATATATTTTCTGTAGAAGTAAACGTTTATTTTCTGTTGAAGTAAACATTTATCTGATGTTGAAGTAAATGTTTTGTTTTTTTCTTGTTGAAGTAAACATTTATTATCTGTTGAAGTGAACGTTTATATCTGTTGAAGTAAACGTTTATTATCTGCTATAGTAGACGTTTATTATCTATTGAAGGAAACGTTTATTTTCTGTTGAAGTAAGAGTTTGTTTTCTGTTGAAGAAAACACATCCTTTGATGTGCTTCTGTCTCATATACGGGCCACATCTGTTCAGAGCACATTTACGCAAACTGCGTGCAGTGCTAAACACTTCCGTTCTATGTCTCTCAGTATGTCCTTTACCATAAGCTGGAATGTTCTTTATTATGTCTAAAGATCTCTAAATATTCACCATAAACGTAACCACTATTCTATTCCAGTTAAAGCTGGTTTTGAATATGAACTGAGGTTCAACAATTGAGATCTTCAGAAAACCCTCAACAGAACTTCACCAAGAGCACGCCATTGCAAGAGCTCTGCAGTTTGAACGGTACGAAATTAAGCCAAATTTTCAGTTCCTCGACCAGGAATGTTCATTAATGTGTTCCGTAATGTGAACCTGAGGCAAGCAATCATTAATGTCTTCAACATCAGTAACTAAACACCGCGCAGCAGAGATAAAAGAAAAAAAAACGTGTTCTTGCTCTAGTATGGCTTAACCTCTGACCCCCCCCCCCCCCCATGAACCGGATGCAGTTTAACATCCGGTATTTCATCATATCCTGTACACAGATTCTTCACAAAATGTGTCTCTGAGTCAATGTTTCCCAACCTCAATGCCTAAAAAATGTTGACCTTCCCCTCCCCCCCCCCCCCCACACGCACACACACACACAGAGCATAAAAGTATAAGATAAAAAATTAAAATATATTCTAACTACCCCCTTTCCCCCTCCCGCCCCCCCCCCTTATTCACATTATTCCTTGTGCGTACCCCCCCCCCCCACGTTGGGAAACACTGCTCTAGACGCCCCCACGCTTAACTCACACTTACATTCATTTCTGGTTCCTCCGAGAGAAAGAAATAGTACCTGCGGAATATTTTCTGGAAACAATTTTTGTTAAGGGCGCAACGGCCATGTTAGACATGCACAGTATATCTATGTTTACTTTAGTTTATTTTTAAAATGTTGGGCTATGAGGAAATGTGTGAGCAGTTTCTCCTGCGACGATCTGCGCAATATGGTCGAGACACCGAAATAAAACGAAGATGGTAAATTTTGTAGTGATCTATTTTAGTTATCTCCGTGTAAACAAGACATACTGTGTTTGTATATGGCTTATTTGTATCATTCATTCACTCATTTCATTCATTTGCATGTCCCTTGCGGAACTTTGCCACCCTAACAGCACTCCTGTAGGCCTCTCGGTTGTGAGCAAGATGGCCTGCTGCTGATGCGTCCATTCGCAGATTATCAACGATGTCTTGCAGCCATCTTCGCCTTGATCTTTCTCTCTTTCTTTTCCCCATTATGTACCCTTCCAAGACGGGTCTTATCTAGATTATCATGACGTCGAAATATTTAAGTTTTCTCACTTTAATCCTCTTTACTAGCCATTCTTATTGGATATTAAGCTTTTGTAATATGAAAATATTTGTTCTTTTTTGTGTCCATGATATTTGAAGAACTCTTCTATAGCATTTACACTCAAAGGCATTTATGTGTTTCTCAGCTGTTTTGTTAAGTGTCCAGGTCTCACAGGTATATGTTGTGATGGGAAAGATGCTTGCCTTTAAAAATCTTATTTTTGTAGTTCTGTCTGCTCCTCTCCACAGGTTATTTATTTGTTTTACTTTCTGAAGAGCGACAGATTTCCTCCTTTTAATTTCCCTCAATGTATCTCCATTATTAGTTAGCAGTGATCCAAGATATTCAAAACTCTCCACTTTATCCAACTTTTGCTATTGATACATATTTCAGCTGCCTTGTTTGTCAGTTGTCATCAATTTAGTTTTCTTCACATAAAGATAGAGGTTTTGCTCTTCGCTGTTCTTACGGACTGACATAATTAGTTTTTCCATTCCTTTTTGTGTTGTGGACAGTAATACTGTGTTATCTCTGGTATTTCATAACCTACAAATGTTATGGCATCGTAATATTCTTTGTCTACATCTTTTCTAATATTCCTCATTATATTTTCAGTATACAAGTTAAATAAGTAAGGCGACAATAAGCACCCCTGATGGACCCTTTGTTTAATGTCAAACCAAGTTGTTGTTTCACCATTTATTCTTACTGCTGCTTATTGGTCTAGATACAGCAGTGATGTTAATTGTATCAAATGTGTTGTAAATCCTATTTTTTCCATTATTTCCCGAAGTTTCTGGTGTTGTACACAATCAAATGCCTTTGAGTAGTCTATAAAAGATAAATATAAATTCACATTAAACTCTCTGCATTTCTCTATTATTAATCTTATATTGAATATATGATCTCTTGATCCTCTTCCTTGCCTGAAACCAGCTTGGACCATATTGACTTCTTCTATTTTCTTTTGAAGTCTACCAATTATGATTTTTGACAGAATTTTACTGGCATGACTAATCAGGGCAACAGTTCTGTAGTTTGTGCAAAATTTCAGGTTACCCTTTTTTGGCAGTGATATGAAAACAGTTCTTTTCCATTCTTTTGGCCAAATACCTGAATGCCATATCTTTTTACATAGTGCATGATAGATTGTTACATATTCCTTTCCTCTTGCCTTAATAAGTTCAGTTGTTATCTCATCACATCCTGGTGATTTATCATTTTTCAGATTCTTTAATGCCCATAAAACGTCTTCTATTGTCGGTTCGGGTTCTTTCTCCTCCAATAATAATTCACACTGTTGATTTCTGCTTTCACAGTCACTTGTTTCATATATTCTTCTGCAATATTCCTTCCATCTTTCTAGAATTTCCTCTGTCTCTGTCAAGGTATTCCCCATCTCGTCACAAATTACATTTATCTTAGGCATGACATTACTCGTTAATTTCTTTAAACATTTCACTATCTCTTCCACACTTCTGATGTCCTTCTATTCTTTCACAACAATCTTGTATGTATTGTTTTTTGTCGTTTCTTATGTTTCTTCGTACTTCTTTTGTTAAAGATTTATATTCCTCTTTGTTGTTATTTGTCACTTTCCATTGCGTCTTCATTTCTCTACGTTGTTTTATCAGTTCTAGTGTGCCAGCTGTAATCCATCCATTCTTTTGTGTTTTCTTTACTGGAGCCATGTCTTTTACTGTTGTTATTTATATAAAATAGATATATTGTGTTTGTGTATGGCTTCTTAGTGTAAAATAGACATACTGTGCTTGATTGTGTTTGTGTATGGCTTCTTAGTGTAAACTAGACATACTGTGTTTGTGTATGGCTTCTTTGTATAAAATAGATATACTGTGTTTTTGTATGGCACCTTTGTGTAAACTAGACAAATTGTAGTTGCATATAGTTCCTTTGGGTAAACTAGATATACTGTGGTTGTATATGGGTTCTGTGTGTAAACTAGATATATTGTGTTTGTATTTGGCTTCTTTGTGTAAACTAGATGAATTGTGTTTGTGTGTGCCTTATTTTTTTACTTCAGTATTGTGTCTTGTGTTTGTTTATGTTTTAATGTAAATGTAGTGTACTCTGGGAACTGTTATCTGGTTAGTTTTAGCTTGACCTGATCGTTGATAACATATATTAAATTTATGTGTAGTTAGTTTATACAGACATCTATCATTTTAATATTGCTAGAGTAAAACTGCTATTAGATTTCTGTGTCGTTTTCTTACTACAAGTTCTATACAGGTTCTATACAGGTTCCGAATTGTCTGTGTTTTCTGTAGAATTTCGTGTATTTAGAAGTGTCATTAAGTACTGTGGTGGCTTGGATCTATCTATCTATCTATCTATCTATCTATCTATCTATCTATCTATCTATCTATCTATCTATCTATCTATCTATCTGTCTGTCTGTCTGTCTGTCTGTCTGTCTATCTATCTATCTATCTATCTATCTGTCTGTCTGTCTGTCTGTCTGTCTATCTATCTATCTATCTATCTATCTATCTGTCTGTCTGTCTGTCTGTCTGTCTGTCTGTCTGTCTGTCTGTCTGTCTCTCTGCCTAACCTATCTACTTATCTATCTGTCAATCTTATTATCTGGTAGTTTGATGAACATATAGTTCTGAATTTCTCTGACATGATCAAACCTAGTTCATCAAAACAAAACCTGATCAGTGAAATAACATACGATGAGACATGAAACATCTTTGCCATAAGATAAAAAGAAGACAACATAAATTTTTGGAGGCCTTGACTAGAAAGTTAAAATCATTTATCTCAAACCTTCTCCTCTCTTTTTAGATCAATCATCGTTAGCAGTCGAACATTAGCTGGCTCCTATGTACACACGGAAAAGAATATGTTTACGTTATTCTTGAATTTTTCTTGTTTATCATCCATTATAGAAATAAATGATCTTTATTTTTGTAGCGACATCTTCTCAGAGTTTCGGCAGCACTGCATCCTTGAGATCAAGTCTGTGCATGCTTGTTAATTCGATACGATTTAGCTGCCAGACAAAGTCTGGATGTTTGTTCGTTTGTTTATTTGTTTGTTTGTTTGTTTGTTTGTTTGTTTGCTCGCGTTTGTTTGTATGTTTGTTTGGTCTTTTTATCGCGGTGTGTTACTTTCATGAATTTATTGAAAGTTCTGATGATGACTCTGCCTCGTATGAAGATCAATTAAAATAAATGTGCGGATGTGACAGAGGACGACAAAATATTCCTTGTGTCGGTATTTTGAGACTGGTTATCACGTGGTATAAGAAGTATCAACTAAAGTGACAAACGGGCCCTTATTTTAAAGACCTTGTCCCGGGATTTGCGTTACTTGAGTTGGGTCGCTTAAATGTGTCCTATTTTAAACAAGTGTCTCATTCTTTAACATATTCTCACTTTTCACGCCTGCATGTTCGGAATAACCAGAATGTTTTGTTGTTAATTATCACAGTTGCCAAATGTTGCCTTTTTCGAAGAAAATTCACTCTCTAGAGAAACAAAAGTAAGCCTGACTGGCACATTTGTGGGTGAAGTTATAAACCGGGCCTACTGATAGCCTGCTGATTAATTAAAATTTTGGGCCAAAAATTTAAAATTAATCTTATACCCCCCCCCCTCCCTTGAACTTGACTTTATCCCTGCGCGGCCCCCCCCCCCTCGAATGAGTTTCACACATTGAAATTTACAAAAGATGTGTCGTTAAGTACTTTTTACCATCTTGCTGTTGGTACAAACTAGAATATTCGTTTGTTTGCAATCCTCCAGGGAAGTAATAATTTTCTTCCTGTCGTTTTCTCACCGAGATTTAAGTTTTCCTTTTTGGGGCCTGTGAACTTTTTACAAAATGTTAATTATTAATTAGCGTGAAATTAGGTACTAGAAAGACAAGGTCTTTATACGTCCGCCTAGACATATCAATCATGACATGTCTGTCTTGATACATTAATTTTGACACGTCTGTCTTGACACATTAATTTTGACACGTCTGTCTCGACACATTAATTTTGACACATCTGTCTTGACGCATTAATTCTGACAAGTCTGTCTTGACACATTAATTTTGACACGTCTGTCTTGACACATTAATTCTGACACGTCTGTCTTGACACATTAATTTTGACACGTCTGTCTTGACACATTAATTTTGACACATCTGTCTTGACGCATTAATTCTGACAAGTCTGTCTTGACACGTTAATTTTGACACGTCTGTCTTGATACATTAATTCTGACACGTCTGTCTTGACACATTAATTTTGACACTTCTGTCTTGACGCACTAATTTGAACACATCTGTCTGTGTGTAACAGAATTCTTTAATTTTGTATTTTGTACGGTATAAGGGAGTTAACCCAGGATTAATTTTAGTAGTTTGACATAATGGTTAACGCCCTTATAATATTTTTATAGTACAGGTCAACGAGAGGTCAGTCTTGACACGTTGAAAGTCAGTTTTTGGCATGTCCAGTCACAAGGTATTGTACGGGTAACATGTCATTTAGGACATGTTTGTACAATTAGTTAATTGTGCTACAGAAAAGCGAACATTAGGATTGTTGTTTTTAGAATTTGTCCAAGGTTATAGACAGGCAATTTGTGCACGGAGTTTAGACCTTTTGGTGAACTTAAGGCAGAAATGTTTAACCACGATTTTTGTGTTCTACGGGATAGAAATTTCGGGAAGTTTTAGAAGTAGAAATTGTAGATGATATTTAAGGACTGGGATGTTTCGTAAGGAAATCATTATTAGGATGATTATAATTATCATTGTGAGAATGGTTCCAGATTGAAACAGGCGTGAAACAAGGATGTATACTGTCTCCTTTACTTTTTGGGATTACAATAGACTTCATAATGAAAAAATGCTGCACAGGTAACACAGGTATTGACTGGGTACATGGGACCCAACTAGAAGATCTTGATTTTGCTGATGACATAACTCTTATCAGTAATAATGTGAATTCCATGCAAGAAAAAACAGATAGCCTGTCTTCACTGGCTAGCAAAATAGGACTTGAAATTAACAAGGACAAAACAAAAATAATGAAAATTCCCATCAATCAAAATGGAAAAATACACATAGAAGGGACAGATATTGAAGAAATCAATCAATTTGCATACCTTGGCAGCTACATAGACCAGGATGGTGACACTAGAAAGGAAGTTAGGATCAGAATTGCAAAAGCAGCATCAATCTTCAAGAATCTTGAGAACATATGGAATTCAAAAGTTATAAGCACAAAAACCAAGTTAAGACTATTCAATTCAAATGTAATATCCACCCTCATTTATGCATGCGAAAGCTGGAAAACAACTAAAGAAATAGAAAAGAAATTATACTCTTTTGAAAACAAATGCCTAAGGAAAATACTCGGCATCAAGTGGAATGAATTCAAGAACAATGCAGAGATAAGACAGATGACTGAACAACAACCAGTCTCACGGGTGATCAGGAAAAGGAGATGGACATATGTTGGTCACTTGATGAGAAGAAATGATCAGAGAATCCCAAAAACAAGCTATCAAGTGGAACACAACAGGCCGAAGAAAAAGGGGCAGACCACGTGAAACTCTGAAGAGGACATTATTAAGAGAGGCCAAGTTAACAGGCATAAAATCCTTTGTTGAGGTTGAAAGACTCGCCGAAGACAGGAAAATTGGCGAACTACTTTGCGAGCCCTATGTGACGTCTAACGGCACGGGAAGGATATAAGATATAAGATAAGAAGATCATTATGAGAATTTTTTGGATATGATTTTTTGTGAGATTTTTGTGAGATTTTTATAGAGAACTTTTAAAATGTTATGACTGAATTAGGTTCATTTTGTATTTTGTACGGTATAAGGGAGTTAACCCAGGATTAATTTTAGTACTTTGACATAATGGTTAACGCCCTTATAATATTTTTATAGTACAGGTCAACGAGAGGTCAGTCTTGACACGTTGAAAGTCAGTTTTTGGCATGTCCAGTCACAAGGTATTGTATGGGTAACATGTCATTTAGGACATGTTTGTACAATTAGTTAATTGTGCTACAGAAAAGCGAACATTAGGATTGTTGTTTTTAGAATTTGTCCAAGGTTATAAACAGGCAATTTGTGCACGGAGTTTAGACCTTTTGGTGAACTTAAGGCAGAAATGTTTAACCACGATTTTTGTGTTCTACGGGATAGAAATTTCGGGAAGTTTTAGAAGTAGAAATTGTAGATGATATTTAAGGACTGGGATGTTTCGTAAGTGAATCATTATTAGGATGATTATAATTATCATTGTGAGAATGGTTCCAGATTGAAACAGGCGTGAAACAAGGATGTATACTGTCTCCTTTACTTTTTGGGATTACAATAGACTTCATAATGAAAAAATGCTGCACAGGTAACACAGGTATTGACTGGGTACATGGGACCCAACTAGAAGATCTTGATTTTGCTGATGACATAACTCTTATCAGTAATAATGTGAATTCCATGCAAGAAAAAACAGATAGCCTGTCTTCACTGGCTAGCAAAATAGGACTTGAAATTAACAAGGACAAAACAAAAATAATGAAAATTCCCATCAATCAAAATGGAAAAATACACATAGAAGGGACAGATATTGAAGAAATCAATCAATTTGCATACCTTGGCAGCTACATAGACCAGGATGGTGACACTAGAAAGGAAGTTAGGATCAGAATTGCAAAAGCAGCATCAATCTTCAAGAATCTTGAGAACATATGGAATTCAAAAGTTATAAGCACAAAAACCAAGTTAAGACTATTCAATTCAAATGTAATATCCACCCTCATTTATGCATGCGAAAGCTGGAAAACAACTAAAGAAATAGAAAAGAAATTATACTCTTTTGAAAACAAATGCCTAAGGAAAATACTCGGCATCAAGTGGAATGAATTCAAGAACAATGCAGAGATAAGACAGATGACTGAACAACAACCAGTCTCACGGGTGATCAGGAAAAGGAGATGGACATATGTTGGTCACTTGATGAGAAGAAATGATCAGAGAATCCCAAAAACAAGCTATCAAGTGGAACACAACAGGCCGAAGAAAAAGGGGCAGACCACGTGAAACTCTGAAGAGGACATTATTAAGAGAGGCCAAGTTAACAGGCATAAAATCCTTTGTTGAGGTTGAAAGACTCGCCGAAGACAGGAAAAATTGGCGAACTACTTTGCGAGCCCTATGTGACGTCTAACGGCACGGGAAGGATATAAGATATAAGATAAGAAGATCATTATGAGAATTTTTTGGATATGATTTTTTTTGTGAGATTTTTATAGAGAACTTTTAAAATGTTATGACTGAATTAGGTTCATTTTGAATATGTTAGGATGATTCTGCTCAGATGATTATCAGATGTCTAGAAGATTTTGAGTGATTTAATATCACTGTGTGTAATAGGTTATAAAGCATTCTAGGAATGTTATAGAACTGTGAATTGAAGTTGAGTTAGCCTTGTTTTGTGATGGAAAGGCTTTCATTGCGAATGTAGTTGGCTGTTATATTTTTTCATCATGCTGTATGTCTGTCAGTTTATCTGAGTGAGAATGTTGCTCATTCCTTTCCTTATCTGGCGAACGAGTTCTCATCAAGGTTAGGAGAGGGTTGATCATCTATTACAATCTTTAGTTTCAACATCTTCGCTGATCACCACCCATTCCTGTCATAATAAATATGCGGTTTATTTGATTTCACTTAAAATCTGGTGTCAGTGATTCTCATACTGTCGTATTGTCTGTGTAACATGTACACTTAGAATTCTGAGGGAGTATTTATTGAAATCTATAATAGTAGAGTATTCAGCTGTAGTCATGATACTATTATATTTGTCGCCTGAGATAGACTGGGAGCATATTTTCCCCATATCTGAGGATGTAATGTTTCATGCGTGTTGTTTACTCTCATTGTTTATGTTTTTGTTTTGTTTTGTTTATCTATCACAGAATTGGAAGCTTTAAGTGCACATAGAGAGAAATGTTACATATTTTCATGATCATATTGACTGAAAATCGTACTGATGAAATCATGGCCATGCAGTGGATGTTGTATGTGCTAGAAGCTAGATCTTGACTAAACAGTTAGTGTTGTAGTTGCTAGAAACTATATCTTAACTACACAGTGAATGTCGTATTTGCTAGAAACTAGATCTAGGCTACACAGCAGATGTTGTAATTGCATGACTGAACAACAATCAGTCTCGTGGGTGATCAGGAAAAGGAGATGGACATATGTTGGTCACTTGATGAGAAGAAATGATCAGAGAATCCCAAAACAAGCTATCAAGTGAAACACAACAGGCCGAAGAAACAGAGGCAGACCACGTGAAACTCTGAAGAGGACATTATTAAGAGAGGCCAAATTAACAGGCATAAAATCCTTTGATGAGGTTGAAAGACTCGCTGAAGACAGAAAAAATTGGCGAACTATTTTGCGAGCCCTATGTGACGTTTAACGGCACAAAACTAGATTTTGGCTAAACAGTGGATGTCGTAGTTGCTAGAAGCGAGATCTTGTCTGTACAAAGATGCTGGTATGCACTGGAAGCGAGATCTTGACATTAAAGAAAGCGCCAATTTCTCCCTGGCAGTGTGATAATCTATAGCAGAATGGTTGAACATCACACTTTAATAGATCACCATCTTCACCAACACTGAGCAAGTGCTCTTAGCAGTTTCAAGTTACTCCCTTCTGAATGGAATAGATCAGAAGCCCATGAACCCACTCGGTATCATTATCAGCTGGATATATCCATTCTTATCCAGAACATTCCAGAAAAAAAAAACAAGAAAATGAAGAAAAAAAAAAAGAAATGTAAACATCTTTGAACTTCAAACACGTGAAGCATTTCTGATTTCTGTGTGATATTTTAATTGGCGAGGAAAACAGAGCCATTGTTTCTTGCTATTTAATAACTCGAGCAATTAGGAGAGTGTCACGTGTTACTGTTGAAAGGCCAAGCCACAGTATAATCCATATATGGGTCAATGAACAGCTTGTATTTCTAAATAGAGAATACTTTTGTTTGAGTTCTCGGTTCTTGTGTTTATCATTTCTGCCAGAGTCGATGTTATACGTGGGAGATGCTTGGTTCTGTTGGGGGGGGGGGCATGCACTTGTGTGTAGGTGTGTATGTCTGTGTGTGTGTGCATGTGTAAGTGTGTGTGTGTTTGTGCCTGTGTGTGCGCGCGTGATGTGTGTGTCCGTGTGTGCGCGTGTATGTATGTATGTATGTGTGTCGGTGTGTGCGGGTGTATGTGTATGCGTTTACGTGTAAGTCTGTGTGCGAGTTCGTGTGTATATATGTGTGTGTGTGTGAGTTCTTGCATATATGTGTATGAGCTCTGTTTGGTTCTTTTGAGGCATAAGCATGTGTACGTGTGTATGTATGTCTGAGTCTATGTGGATTCATGCGTGTGTTTTGTTTTGCGTACGTGTATGTGTCTGTGTGTATTTGTATGCGTGTGTTTGTGTGTGTACATGTGTATGTATGCGTCTTTATAGGTACATGTGCATTCCTTAATCGCTGTGTATGTGTACATGTGTGTGCGCCTGTGCGTATGCGTGGGTATGTGAATCTGTGTGGATATGTGTGAATCTATGAATGTACGTACACATGTGTATATGTGAATCCACGTATGCACTTGTATATCTGTATATACGAATCTATATTTGTATGTAAATATGTGTGTATGTCTGTGTATATGCGTGCCTATGTGTGTTTCCGTCTATATGTGTGTGTGTTCAGGCATATTTTTTTTGGAAAACGTTTGCAAGTTACTTCCGCGTGTAAATAATTGTATGTTCAGCTTTTCCTAATCTCAGACCTGCTCCCTTCATTTGTTCGTTTGTTGCAGTTCTCAAATATTAAACACATGAGACGATTCTCCACTTTGTTACAGTGTTCTAGAAGCGCTGCTGGGGTAGCCGAAATCGGTGGTGAAATGTATTTTCATGCAAAAATCAGCTGTCTCACCAGGCTGCGCGGTCTTAGGGTTAAGCATGTGCCTTGAGTGATGGAGATTCCTGGTTTGAATCCCACTATAAATGGCGGATATTTTTTTTCTGGTGAATTTTTCGGCAATAAAGTTTCCTTGGTCTCTAGATTGTGGGACCGAACGTGAGTGAGCACGTTGGCAGTTCGAAACCGCGAAAAGAGTAGACTAGACAGCGGCCGTAGAGAAGGGGGGGGGGGGCGACATTCTATAAAATCTGTCATGAAGATTGATAAAGGCGTTCTAGAGGGTCTCTGCTACTTCCGGAACTCTCTCTGGCGTGGTAACTAGAAGCAGCTATGGGAATGTCAGCTGGAAGAAAGAGCCAAGCAGATATGAGAATGTCAACTGGAAGAAAGAGCCAAGCAGATATGGGAATGTCAGTTGAAAGAAAGAGCCAAGCAGATATGGGAATGTCAGCTGGAAGAAAGAGCCAAGCAGATATGGGAATGTCAGTTGAAAGAAAGAGCCAAGCAGATATGAGAATGTCACGTGTTACTGTTGAAAGGCCAAGCCACAGTATAATCCATATATGGGTCAATGAACAGCTTGTATTTCTAAATAGAGAATACTTTTGTTTGAGTTCTCGGTTCTTGTGTTTATCATTTCTGCCAGAGTCGATGTTATACGTGGGAGATGCTTGGTTCTGTTGGGGGGGGGGGGCATGCACTTGTGTGTAGGTGTGTATGTCTGTGTGTGTGTGTGCATGTGTAAGTGTGTGTGTGTTTGTGCCTGTGTGTGCGCGCGTGATGTGTGTGTCCGTGTGTGCGCGTGTATGTATGTATGTGTGTACGTGTAAATCTGTGTGCGAGTTCGTGTGTGTATATGTGTGTGTGTGTGTGTCTGTGTGAGTTCTTGTATATATGTGTATGAGTTCTGTTTGGTTCTTTTGAGGCATAAGCATGTGTACGTGTGTATGTATGTCTGAGTCTATGTGAGTTGATGCGTGTGTGTGTATCTGCGTGTGTTTTGTTTTGCGTACGTGTATGTGTCTGTGTGTATTTGTATGCGTGTGTTTGTGTGTGTACATGTGTATGTATGCGTCTTTATAGGTACATGTGCATTCCTTAATCGCTGTGTATGTGTACATGTGTGTGCGCCTGTGCGTATGCGTGGGTATGTGAATCTGTGTGGATATGTGTGAATCTATGAATGTACGTACACATGTGTATATGTGAATCCACGTATGCACTTGTATATCTGTATATACGAATCTATATTTGTATGTAAATATGTGTGTATGTCTGTGTATATGTGTGCCTATGTGTGTTTCCGTGTATATGTGTGTGTGTGCAGGCATATTTTTTGGAAAACTTTTGCAAGTTACTTCCGCGTGTAAATAATTGTATGTTCAGCTTTTCTTAATCTCAGACCTGCTTCCTTCATTTGTTCGTTTGTTGCAGTTTTCAAATATTAAACACATGAGACGATTCTCCACTTTGTTACAGTGTTCTAGAAGCGCTGCTGGGGTAGCCGAAATCGGTGGTGAAATGTATTTTCATGCAAAAATCAGCTGTCTCACCAGGCTGCGCGGTCTTAGGGTTAAGCATGTGCCTTGAGTGATGGAGATTCCTGGTTTGAATCCCACTATAAATGGCGGATATTTTTTTCTGGTGAATTTTTCGGCAATAAAGTTTCCTTGGTCTCTAGATTGTGGGACCGAACGTGAGTGAGCACGTTGGCAGTTCGAAACCGCGAAAAGAGTAGACTAGACAGCGGCCGCAGAGAAGGGGGGGGGGCGACATTCTATAAAATCTGTCATGAAGATTGATAAAGGCGTTCTAGAGGGTCTCTGCTACTTCCGGGACACTCTCTGGCGTGGTAACTAGAAGCAGCTATGGGAATGTCAGCTGGAAGAAAGAGCCAAGCAGATATGAGAATGTCAGCTGGAAGAAAGAGCCAAGCAGATATGAGAATGTCAGCTGGAAGAAAGAGCCAAGCAGATATGAGAATCTCAGCTGGAAGAAAGAGCCAAGCAGATATGAGAATGTCAGCTGGAAGAAAGAGCCAAGCAGATATGAGAATGTCAGCTGGAAGAAAGAGCCAAGCAGATATGAGAATGTCAGCTGGAAGAAAGAGCCAAGCAGATATGAGAATGTCAGCTGGAAGAAAGAGCCAAGCAGATATGAGAATGTCAGCTGGAAGAAAGAGCCAAGCAGATATGAGAATGTCAACTGGAAGAAAGAGCCAAGCAGATATGAGAATGTCAGTTGGAAGAAAGAGCCAAGCAGATATGAGAATGTCAGCTGGAAGAAAGAGCCAAGCAGATATGAGAATGTCAGTTGGAAGAAAGAGCCAAGCAGATATGAGAATGTCAACTGGAAGAAAGAGCCAAGCAGATATGAGAATGTCAGTTGGAAGAAAGAGCCAAGCAGATATGAGAATGTCAACTGGAAGAAAGAGCCAAGCAGATATGGGAATGTCCTGATTTCAGTGAAGTCACTTTCTGAACAAGAACATCAGTTGTCTCCAACCCGCACTCATCGTCCTCAAGTCTTATTAGCTGCGTGAAAAAAAATGGTAAACTGCAGCTGAAACAGATGCATGCAAGGCGAGGCGCAACAAAGTACACTTCACCTCAGCTGTGAGTTCATTTAAGATACATAAACAGATGTTGGCAAGAATACCAGTTTCATGTCTATGACATCACGTCTGACTGAAAGAATAAATACATGTCCCGTGGCATCTGCCTCCTGTAAGGGTGTATGAAGTCTTAGTACCTTCACATTTCTAGCTCACTACAGCATTTAAGGCAGGGTTGTCAGCACCTGCCCTAGCTGCCTTTGTTTTCCTAGGGTAAACCCCAGGTACCGATTTTTTGAGGCTAGGCTGACTTCGGTGCCGGTCGGTCCAGAAAATATCTCCCCCCACCCCCCCCCCCCACCCCCCACCCCCACCCCCGGAGTGCAGATTTCGAACCAGGGACCTACTGATCAGCAGGCGAGTCCACTACACCACTGTGCCACCTGGTTGAAAGATGCTCAGCCTAAACTCCCATTTTAAATAAAAGTTTAAATAAACATTCTAAATAAAGATAAACTATAAGTGCCGTTTCTATCGACACAGAATAATATTTTTTTCTGGTACTCACAAATCACTTCGTTGTTGTTGTTGTTGTTGTTGTTGTTGTTGTTGTTTTAGATTTCAGAACTTTTCTCCTCTTGTAATATTTATTAATTGGCAGGGATAATTCATTGTCGAAATCGTCTTACCACAGACCCTATCTTTTTACTTGTAAGTCTAAACAACAGAAACGCCAGTCTGCAATATTTTGGTCGTTGTATTTTTCTATTTTGAGCGCGTTTCTGTTTTAAGATTTAGGTAAACTAGCTATACAATTTTCTTTGTCACACACTTGGCCTGCGCACCTACACCAGCTTTGTTCTAGACAGATCTAACTAATGAAGAAAATAGATCTTGGAACCAAATTTACAGCCTGCCACTGTCCGATCATGTATAAGCCATTTTGCTTACACCCTACGATGGTCAACTTAAAGGCCTCTACGTGCAATTGACAAAGATGAGCAATATTTCCTGTTTTTGTTTTTTTCGCTTACACTGTTAAGAAAACTGTGCTGATAAAAAAAGGCTATAATTCCACAATGTTTCATAGTTTTAAGTAAAAAGCATACTTTAAAATTCTTTTCCCATAATTTCTGAGTACTAAAGAACTTTGTTTCCAGAAAAACAAAGATTAAAATTTATTTGATGGCATGTGTAAACATTACAATTACAACTTAACTGCGAATATCGACAAATGAGGGCGATGCCACAAGTCTGGAGGTTGTTGGCTTCTTTCTGTGTCTAGTCACGAGTAAGCAGAAGTAGGTATTCTTCACGGAATCTTGGGAAGCTGGTGTCAGCTTTGAACTATATCGATACTCAAACAGTTCAAGTAGCGAGTCACGAGGAAGATGAAAGTATTTTTTTTTCCTAATATTTTATTTCCGGCGTGAACCGCCAACGTATAACACACACACACACACACACACACGCACACACACACGCACACACACATTCGTGATGTTTCTAAAGACGTGGATGTTTTGATTTTAGTAAGGTCCAATCTTTCAGTATCTCGTTTTCAGAAATTATCGTCTCCCATCACGCTTTCAACATATAAAAATTAAACTGCTTTAGCCACCGCTAAATAACGTTTGCCTCCATCTGCAGTCGCAATTCCAGGCAGATAATCTAAAAATACCAAGCGTAGTAGTAGTACATGTGTCCCAGGACAGTCACAACAACGAAACACATCAACGACTTGTGTTATAATACTGAGCTTATCTGAACTGTGCTCCATCTCCAGACTTTGTGACTTCATGGAAATGCACAAGCATCACTTCAGTACACCACTGGAAATGTTTCAGACTCTCGCGCTTATGATTCATCACATGGGGGTGGGGGGGGCATCTTCAGTGCCCCATACAAGGCACAATTACCAGGGTCTGCTCCTCTTTTTTTTCTGCTGCCCTTAATCCCTACTCTAGATTTTAATTTCTCGTTCTCCTCTGTTTTAATCTGAACCGATCCTTTTATATCTCGCACCTTCTTCATCCGGCGTAAAGTTTAGTTAATCCCCTATAAAATAACAGCCTTTAATACTGTTATGACGTAAACATAACTCGCAATGCGTACAAATATTTGTGTTAAAGTAAGAGAATACAGTTTTATGGTATCAGACCCCGATAACATCTTAGACAAAGCACTTTAGTGAGACGTCAGAGACTCCGGTAAGACGAGCAGGTGGCTAGCCAGGAGAGAACAGCCTACTAATGAACTGCGCTATCTCGCACCTCCACAAATATTTGTGGTGCCGGGTTCAAGTCCCAGAAGTGGTATTTTTTTCTGGTACACACCAAAAGAGCCCCGGGGTCCACCAGAGAAATCTGGGAAGGTAAATGCGGCCGGGCCTGATACTGATCACATCAGACTTTCTTAAGTCGAAGGTCGTGGACATGCTGGCCTAACATCCTATCCCCAATGTGCCTTAATGGCATAGGAAGGGGGATATTACCGTTTACCTTTAGCTTTATGTACAAATCCGCCATAATTAAGTTTTGAAATAAATTAACCATCTAAAATTACAACATACACGCAAGACCATATACAAATATATATATATATATATATCCTTGGTAAAGGAAGGTTTCTGTAAGACTCCTTTGAGATATGCTTGTATGTGAAGCATAATGTTAGTACACATATTTTTGTGTTTCGGTTCGCAATCTAGAGAACAGTGCTATGATAATGGCTCGTCGTTGTCTTTCCCTTCTCGTCGTCTAAAGTGAACCAGGTTCCTATTTTTAAACAGAAAAAAACAGTTTTGAATGGAGCGCCAAAGGGACATTAGTGGGCATAACATCCCGTGATGAGATTGAAAAACTTTAATTTGGCGAACTACCATGGGAGCCCTATGTGACGTTTAACGGCACGGGAAGGATATAAGATGTAAGAGCACCATAGAAGCAGAGTAGAACCCCAAACCAACGATAGGAAAGGAAATGGTCTGACTAGTCGGCTATTTAAACAGGAAGCTTTTTATAGTGGAATTTTGATTTCGTCTTGGAAGAGAATCCTCGAAGACTGCTCATGATAGTTGTGGATATCGAAAGCTTCATCTGTGTAATTTGTATAGAGGGAATTCCTTGCCATGCTGGACTTCTCTTGACGAAGCCGATTGGCTGCTGAGGAAAGACAAAGCCCATGAATAAACCTTGCAAAGTTGTCAGAAATACCAGAAGCTGGAGAAGCTGGCAGGAGTAGGTTGAAGGTTAGGATTTTTTTTCTTTCTGATGTTCCAGGCAGGTCATCCATAGAAGCGAAATACAAACTAATAAGTCTTAACAGATGCAACATATAAGCAAGTGTCATCTAAAAGAAGCCACAGACAAAAAAGAAAAGAAACCACAAATAATTTTTTAATGATACACACAAACAAAGTTATCTTCAAAGTAAGAAACTTTATGTAATCTTGTCTTGAACGCGGCAGCCAATCAGTTTCAGTCTTTCCACTTGAATCCTCACTGAATCTAGTTTTCTCTCAAAAAAAAAAAAAAAAACTAGGGAAGACTTTGATATCTGATATTTTTGATGATTTTAATCACCTCACACAAGACAAATCGAAACATGTTCCCACGGACCTTTGATCTCGTCACAGGGCGCAGGAACTCCGTAGTACAAGCGAGAATTCTGACCGAATAGAAGCAGTCACAGCAGGGGCAGAAACCGCTGTCTTTAGTCCGCGTCGATACAGACTCGATCTCCCCCGACATTTGATGTTGATAACTTCGGTAATAATGAAAAATAACAGAAACCTACAACGTTGTTATTGCGTATTTACGTACATTTGATTTGTCTATGGTTTCCCGTCTAAATGTTTACGTACAGAAACGAATCCATGGCATAGAAGTAGGTTTAAAAAGTTCAGTTACTCGTGATGTTTTTGTTTAAATGTGGTTCATTAAGTAAGAACTGAATTAAAGGGCTGTATGTTCCTGCACTTGTGGTTACAAACAGATTTATATGATTAGATATCATTCGGGACAGTCATTGTATATTTGTGAGGTTATGGATGTGTGGGAAGACAATCAAGATGTTTGTGTGAGATCTTGGGGTGTGTGGGATGACTCTCAGGATATTTTTTGTGAGGTCTTGGGTGTCTGAGAGGACAATCAGGATATTTGTGTGTAAGATCTTGGGTGTGTGGGATGACAATCAGGATATTTTTTGTGAGGTCTTGGGTGTCTGAGAGGACAATCAAGATATTTGTGTGTGAGATCTTGAGTGCGTGGGATGACAATCAGGATATTTTTTGTGAGGTCTTGGGTGTCTGAGAGGACAATCAGGATATTTGTGTGAGGCCTCGGATGTATGTGGAATAATCAGGATATTTGTGTCAAATCTTGAATACGTAGGCGTAATGCCCTGACGTTTTACAAAGTAAATATAAATGGAATAATTTAGTTGATAGTTGAGTTTCTGGGACGAAAGCACAGAAGACAGGATATAAATGTTGACTTTGAAGCAGAGACAGTAACTGGGGTTCACGGAAACTGATTGTACCCAGGGCAGATCAAATATAATTTACTTTCATGAAAGAGTGAAAGTTTATACTTAAAGAGTGAAAGTTTATACTTAACTATAAAAATTGTGCCGCTGTAGCAGTATTCTATCTAAGGGATATAATCCATGATAAAATTTAGTATTTTGACCAAATGATTAAAGCCCTTAATTAATTATGACGTAGAAGGTCAGGAAAAGGCCAATTAGGGACCTTGGAAAAATCACGGGGAATCATGAACTTTATCCTGAAATGCTGTATGAAAGTTAAATTTAGAATGTCCAGTTAGTTTTTCATTGAAGGTCATTTTTGGGCGTTGACATCCTGAGATTTTGATGACTTTTTTAAATTGAACTTTCTCTGGACATGTTTTTATAGCTAGCTAAATTTAGGTTATTTTTGGGAGACTAGTTCAAGGTCTGAAAACAGTCGATTTCCTGAAGTTTAGACTTTCTCGTGAAGGAATGGTCACGAACAAAGGAAAGTAGAAATGCTAGATGATATTTAAGCTCTGAATTTTTAGGTAACGAGGTTTATTATGTGGGATTATTATGTGATTGTCATTAAGAGAGTTTTTTTTATCATTGAAGTTGATTAGGATGAGTTTATGAGTTGTTAGTTGAAGTTGAGATAGCATTGGAAAGATGTGAACGTTGAGCTATCAGTTGTTTTTTTTTTCATGGATCCACGTGTGTTTCTGATGTTGCTACAGTTGTCTATCATAGAAATGTAAACTGAAGAATGTGAAAATAGTTCTCTTTTGAGTTTTAGCAGAACTTGTTAAGTCCGATATTTTGTGATGTTATGTTTTTTTCTTGTGGATCCGTGGAAACTTTACGTTGGCTCTATAATTACATCATGTTGTATGTCTGCTATCCAATCTGAGAGTGAGTGTTGCCCACTCCCTCCCTATATGGCGAACTAGCTATCGTCAGGAGCGGTTTGTTCATCTGTATATTCAATATTTTGCCACATCCTCACTTATCACCACCCATTCTCTCCATGATAAACATGTATATTTGTTGTTTCTAAACTGGGTGTCCAGTGGTTCTCAAACTGTTGAAATGTGTCCGTTCTTATGTACACACTGAAATTTCTCAAATTTAATCAGAAGAGATTGAAAATCAATTTAAACCAGTTGCTTCCTAGGTAAGCGGTTCACACAACTGAGAAGTACTTTCTTTAGCAGTTACTGCTTAGTGTTGCTTTGTAGCACACTGGTCAAGCAGTATACTACCTTACCGCCCCCACTATCACTTACAACCCCCATTGTATTACACCTTCCTCACTCTAGGTACAGACCCTGAGCGTAGATATGTGAAGAGAATGTTCAAATGGAGGACAATATTTTAAAATAAAATTTTAATTCGTTTGTATCATTTGTCTTCGTCTCTCAGAACCTTAAAGGTGTTTGGTTCAGAGCCAGCTGGAGACGCTACAGTCACTCAGGTGTAACTTTTACTTGGCCTCTTGCTTAGTTGAGGAAGTAAAATCATCCAGACTTGAAGCTGTCCGCATAATCCTCTAGCCGAAGAAGTAAAAACACCCAGACTTGAAGCTGACCATTATCATCCTTTAGTATGACAACAGCCGAAGAATTAAAAGCTTCCAGACCTGAAGCTGCCTGCATCATCCTCTAGCCGAAGAAGTAAAAACAGCTGGATTTGAAGTTGAGTATTATCATCCTTTAATATGCCAACAGCCAAAGAAGTAAAAACATCCAGACTTGAAGCCGATCATTATCATCCTTTAGTATGCCAACAGCCAAAGAAATAAAAACATCCAGATTTGAAACCAACCATTATCATCCTCTAGTATGCCAACAGTTATGGAAAATACTAGGACTAGATGTCTCAACCGTATTACATATCTACACTGTATTGTTACCCCAATGTTGTTGCGTCATTTTAGATCGTAAATATGGGCTACAATGTCAGCGCAGCTTGGCAGAACATATTTTTTTTGTTAGCTGAATGTTCACTTCCCACATTATGGTTTTGACTGTAATGTACATTTATCATGTGAGGTTTTTCATTATATCACTCAAGTCCAAAGCCTTCCAGATAACCTAGGGATATAACTGAATACGTGGCTTCTCTTTGGACTGAGAAAGGTTTTCTAAATGTTGAAGGGGAATAAGATTACTTTGCTGTATGGCCTGTATGTGCCAAACATAAGAAGCAGGTTGCCTGTTTTTTCGCCCAGGTAAGGGCTTCAATGTTGCTCGTGTATTCCAGTAATAAAGTTTGTGAAGCTGTCATTCAGAAAATGCATGACCATAGTTTAGGCTGGTTTGCTGTCCATGGTGAGTTTTATATGGGTTCCGTGTGAGTTTTGTGTGAGTTATATGTGAGTTAAATGTGAAATTAGAGTGAGCTCTTTGTGACTTCTATATGAGTTGTACGAGAGTTCTATGTAAGGTGCATGTGATTTCGGTGTGAGCTTCACGCGAACTCTATGGAACTTCACATGTGTTCTGTGTGAAATCTATGTAAGTTCTGTATGAGTTCTGTGTGAGTTCTATGTTCGTTCTGTATACATTCTGTGTGAGATCTATGTGAATTGAGGGTGTGAGTTCTACGTGAGTGCTATGTGAGTTCTGTATAAGTTTTGTGTGAGTTCTGTATGAGTTCGTGTGAGTTCTAGGTGAGATATGTATGATTTCTATGTGAATTTTATGTATGTTCTGTGTGAATTCTATGTCACTTCTATTTGAGCTCTATGTGAAACCTGTGTGAGTTCTATGTGTACGAATTTTGTATGAGGTCTATGTGAAATGGATGTGAGCTTTATGTGAGTCCTGTGTGAGTTCTGTGTGAGCTTTAAGTGAGCTATTTGTTAGCTCTATGTGAGATGTCCATGATTTCTGAACGAGTTCTATGGGATTTTTGTGGAAGAGAAAAAGGGGGGGGGGGGATAGAGTAGAGGGAGAGAAAGGAGGAGAGGGAGGGGGAGAAGGAGGAAGAGACATACAGAGAGACAAAGAAATACAGAAAGAGAGAGAAAGACACAGAGAGAGACAGAGAAATACAGAAAGAGAGAGAAAGACACAGAGACAGAGAGAGAAAATGAAAGACGGAGAGACACAGAGAGAGAGAACGAGACAGACAGAAAGACAGAGACAGAGAGGGACAGAGACAGAGAGAGCGAGACAGAGAGAGGCAAAGTTATTGTTAAGCGCTGTAGGTCTGTAGGAGGCGAATACCACAAAGTATTTGCGTGGGATGTTTGGACCTTTGGCAATGGTATCTCGTTTGACAAGCAACAGATGGTGCTGCTGTGACGTCAGAGAAGCACCATCTGGTGACGGTGTAGGAATAGGAGCCCGTAGCTTTCATAACTTAGCGGCAGCTGGTCTGAATTTATGCTTCGTTAACTTTACTTTTGTTGCTGAACTGGATATCGTCCACGTGGCTGGAGGCGTGGGTCAGGGGTTCTAAAACAGGCCCAGAGTGTATCCAAAGATCCCGTTGTAACTTCTTTTTATGAGAATACATTGTGAGACATTGTTCAGTGATTATGCGAGCTGCACGAATGCTCTGATGTGGTCTTTTTTGGTCTTACATCTTGTCGGTCAAGTTACATTGAAAGTCACTGATAAATTTCCTCTTAGTTCGTCTCTGTTTTTGTTGTTTTTTTTAAAATCTTATCTCGTCACTTAGTGACTCTGACTTTTTATATTCTGTGCTCTGTGTATAGACTGTATTCAATGGCGTCTTCCTGATTCTGTCCTCATACATTTCTTGATCTTATTCTTGGCATGTGAGAAGTTTACGGAAGTTTATCATTATTTTTTTTCTATCTTCTCATACCCTGATAAAACATAAAAGCAATAAACAAGTAGCAACATGTAATCCTGTAATGGTCCTCATGTCACTAATGCTAGGACCAAGCTTCGACTGACTCTAGGACACTGGTCTAACATTGACACTTTATGGAAGGCTTTTTTTTTTAAAGAAAAGCAGACGTGCTCAAGCCAAGTCAGCATTCCAGGAAATGAGAAACATCTTGTGCAACAGATCTATATCAATGGAAACAAGATTCCGAGTACTTAAATGTTACATAAAGCCAGTTTTGTTTTATGGATGTGAGCATGGTCCATGAATAAGAGAGTACAGCGAGAAATGGAGGCCAAGGAAATATAGTCCATAAGAAGGATATTGAAGGTACCATGGACAACTAAAAAAACCAACGAAGAAGTCTTAAGAGAGGCTGGAGTTAAAAGACAAATTACAGGAAAGATCTGAGGCAGACAAGAGATATTTGTACAGCATTTTCTGAGAAGAGGAAAACAGGAACACATTGTGGCTACTGAAAAAAACTGAGGGAAGAAGAGACAGAGGAAGACAGAGAAAGAAGTTACTTGATGGACTGTCAGTGTGGATAGGAAGAAAGTCACCGGCGGATCTCATAATCAAGTCTAAAGACAGGGAATTGTGAAGAGAAATGATCGCCTACACCACGCGGCACTTAATTGATTGATTGATATTTGTAAGAGAGTTGAGACCCCCTAGGCAAGTCCCTAAACTTGCTACATTTAACTGCATCACTTATTAACTTTTGGTGACCTAATTGGCTGAGTGGTTAGGAGCTGTATCCTCTTATCCAGTGGTACAGGGTTAAAGTCCCACCGGGTTTTTTTTTTTGGTACTACCAACTATAAAGACCCCCGTGTCCACACAGCCTCTGAAATTGGGTACCAGAGAAATCTGGGAAGGTAAATGCGCCAGGCGTGATACTGACCACATCAGACTTCTGTGTGCCCAAGGCCATGGAAATAAGGCTTAACACCGGATCCCCGCTATGTCTTAATGACAAAAAAAAAGTTGAGGACGTTAAATCATCCAGACTTGAAGCTGACGACATCATCCTCTAGCATGTCAAGAGTTAAGGAAAATATCAACAAGGATTTTATCTTTACCTTTACCTTCACGTGCTTGTCATTTACATTAATTCCAAGCCAGATAAAAGTAATTTGTAATTAACACGTTTTTTCAAATGAAAAACACAAAAATTTAGCTCAGTAAAGTGAGTTAGCACAGTGCTCGTATAGTTAACATCGGAGAATTAGTAGACAAGGTACTTTTGACGCGAGAGAAAGAAAAATGACAAGAGAATTAACTGGGACTCGAAGCACTGACTCTGCCAAACCACAGGAACCGGCCACTCTCTCACACTTCAGGGTGGCAGAATGTTCAGTGCCATGTTGCTCGCGGCTGGTCGGCTGGTCGTCCTGCTAGAGTCCCCGGTTCGAGTCCCAGGTGGTCCTTCAGACGTTTTTCTTTCTCTGGTGCCTAAAGTTCTTTGTCTGCTGTTTATCTCTGACACGATCTGTCCCACCGGTGTAATGAAACTGGCAAGTCATCCCAGGCGCCTGGTTAATTTAACTGCGTCATTTATTAACTTCATATAAATATTTATATATAAATGATCGAAACGTCGGCAATATTCTTTCGATCTTCATCTGATGCGTTAGCTGAATTAAGTTCCCATGTTCCCGAATCTTGATTCGACAGTTTATCTCCCCAAGCTGTTTCTTACCCTTCTCCTGATTTTGTCTGTCCATCTTTATCATTGCCTACTTGTCTTTGTATTTCTTCACCTTCCAGTCCGCTCGTACTCCCATCTCTTCATCCTTAGATCCCTTCATCTTCTCATACTGACATCCCTTAATCTTCTCATACTGACATCCCTTCATCTTCTCATACTGACATCCCTTCATCTTCTCATACTGACATCTCTTCATCTTCTCATACTGACATCCCTTCATCTTCTCACCCTCTCGTAATCTCTTACAACCATTCATCATCACGTTTCTTCATTTCCTCACATCCCTTTGTCTTCTCATTCACCTGTACTCACATCCCTTCGTCTTCTCATCCACCTGTACTCACATCCCTTCGTCTTCTCATCCACCTGTACTCACATCCTTTCGTCTTCTCATCCACCTGTACTCACATCCCTTCGTCTTCTCATCCACCTGTACTCACATCCCTTCGTCTTTTCATCCATCTGTATTCACATCCCTTCATCTTCTCATCCACCTGTACTCACATCCCTTCATCTTCTCATCCACCTGTACTCACATCCCTTCATCTTCTCATCCACTTGTACTCACATCTCTTCATCTTCTCATCCACCTGTACTCAAATCTCTTCGTCTTCTCAGCTACCTGTACTCACATCCCTTCATCTTCTCATCCATCTGTATTCACATCTCTTTATCTTCTCATTCACCTGTATGCACATCTCTTTATCTTCTCATTCACCTATACTCACATCCCTTCATCTTCTCATCCGCCTGTACTCACATCCCTTCATCTTCTCATCCACCTGTACTCACATCCTTTCGTCTTCTCATCCATCTGTATTCACATCTCTTTATCTTCTCATCCACCTGTATTCATATCTCTTTATCTTCTCATCCACCTGTATTCACATACCTTTATCGTTTCACCGTATTGACATCACTTTATCTTCTCATCCACCTGTATTCACATCTCTTTATCTTCTAATCCACCTGTACTCACATCTCTTTATCTTCTCATCCACCTGTATTCACATCTCTTTATCTTCTCATCCACCTGTATTCACATCTCTTTATCTTCTCATCCACCTGTACTCACATCCCTTCGTCTTTTCATCCACCTGTATTCACATCTCTATCTTCTCATCCACCTGTATTCACATCTTTTTATCTTCTCATCCACCTGTATTCACATACCTTTATCTTGTCGTCCTCTCGTACTCCCATTCCTTCATCCTTATATCAGTTCATCTTCTCGTCTTCACATCCCTTCATTTTTCTATCCTTTCATCTTCGCATCGTCTTCTACATCTCTTAATCCTCTCATGCTTTTATCCTTTCATCCTCATATCTTTAGTTTCTCACCCTATGATCCTCCAATCCTATTATCCTCCGACCCTTGTATCATCTCGATGTTTAATCTTTAAGTCCAGTCCTCTAAGGTTTATAAATCCTCCCATCCTCAGATTCTAAACCTTTGACCAGCCTAGCAAATCTAGATTATACTGAATGCTATAACTGAATGAAATCTATAATATATTGAATTCTAGAAATGAATGAAGTTTAAAAAATTAATATCAAGTGCCAGGAAAGTGTGAAAAGAGAGAGGGGAAGGGGACAGCTGAGATTCAACATGCTCTTCGACGGGCCCCAGACCTCAGATAGAATGAGAACCGCTGCTCAGATCGAATGACACTTTTCGTCGTAGTAGACAGTTTTGAATATATGTCAACTGTTTATTGTATCTGTTTATGTCAGCTGTTTCTCTCAGTTGTTTATGAAACGTGCTACTCATCATTTTAGTGAGACGTGAGAGAAAGAAAAATCACAAGAGAATTACCTGGGATTCGAACACGGACTCCGGTAGGACGAGCAGCCGTCTAGCCACGAGAGAACAGCTTACTATCGACTTAGCCAACTAGCACCTGAGATGTTGTTTGTATTGCGTGTGTTGTGTGGGGTGCTAGTTGGCTAAGTCGATAGTAAGCTGTTCTCTCGTGGCTAGACGGCTGCTCGTCCTACCGGAGTCCGTGTTCGAATCCCAGGTAATTCTCTTGTGATTTTTCTTTCTCTCACGTCTCACTAAAGTGCTTTGTCTACGATTTTTTCGAGGTCTAATCATACAAAATTTGTTCTCTTACTTTACTATACCAAAGCCTCGTAGTTTCCTATTTATAAAAAATTATAAAAAATTACTCATCATTTTGTTGAGTGGGGCTCTCTGATGTCTGATTATTACCAGTGTTTCTGACTAGTATAATATCTATCTATCTATCTATCTATCTATCTATCTATCTATCTATCTATCTATCTATCTATCTATCTATCTATCTATCTATCTATCTATCTGTCATTCTGTCTGTCTGTCTGTATGTATGTCTATCCATCCATCCATCCATCCATCCATCCATCCATCCACCCACCCACCCATCCGTCTGTCTGTCTTTCTGCCTGTCTGCCTACCTGCCTGCCTACCTGCCTGTCTATCTGTCTGCCTGTCCGTCCGTCCGTCTGTATTCGCCCTCCCGAACTTCAGCAGACCACTGAGAGACATTCTTGAAGCCGCAGTTTTTTCGCGAGAACTCCAGAATCTAAACTACTAAAGTGCCCTAAATACAACAGACACATCATACACCCACACAAGCACAAGCAAACACACACATACACACACCAGATAAACTTTGTATGAAACTATAAGATGAAAAAGATAAACGTCTACTCAACATATATCAATGAAAACTATGTACGGGACAAAGAAGAGGGCGGGAAAGAGGGGGGGGGGATTGAACAAGAATGAACTAGAAGTATCGATTATTTGAATTATGTGGGACGAATGACGCAATCGGTTACAACACATTGCTAAGTCTTGTAAAAACTCATTTATTGAGGAGAATTCGATGAATGAATGACGATATTTGGTTTTTATGGATACTTTAGCCTACAAGAGGTAGTCTGTGAGAGCGGTGGGAGAGAATGAGAGAGAGAGAGAAAGAGAGAGAGAGAGAGAAGGAGAAGGGGAGGGTGATTGGAGTAAAACAAATCGAATTTGAATAATCGCTTCTACCTGTGACCCCAGCGAATACATTACTGAAGTCAATGAAACCCAAGCAGCGCTGGAAAGATCTGGAAAGATTTTTTTTTTGTTGGTTCTTTTTGTTTTTAGTTTTAAAATTTGAGTTCGAGAGTATGAATGTAGGAGGGGAAAGAGTTAATGTGTATGTGTGTTGGTGCGTGTGTTGGTGAGAGGGTTAATAGTTTTTACATGGACTGTTTATTGTCCCGCTGGCAACCACGTGAGAGTCTGAGTGTGGTGTGTGTGTGTGTGTGTTGTGTGTGCTGTGCATGTGTTTTGTGTGCTGTGCGTGTTGTGTGTGTATTGTGTGCGTTGTGTGTGTTGTGGATATGTTGTTGGTGTTGTGTGTGTGCTGTGTGTTGTCTGGGTTGTGTGTGCATTGTGTGTGCATTGTGTGTTGTGTGTATTGGGTGTTGTGTGTATTGCGTGTGTTGTGTGAATTACGTGTGTTGTGTGTGTCGTGTGTGTGTTGTGAGTGCGTTGTGTGTGTTGTGTGGGATGTGTGTGCTAGGTGTGTTGTGCGTATTGGGTGTTGTGTGTATTATGTATGTTGTGTGAATTACGTGTGTTTTACGTGTATTGTGTGTAGTGTGTGTGTTCTGTCTGGTGTGTGTGTTGTGTGTTGTGTGTTGTGTGTTGCTTATGTTGTGTATGTTGTGTGTATTGTATGTGTTGTGTGTATTGTGAGTGTTCTGTGTATTGTGTGTGGTGAGTTGTGTGTGTTGTGTGAATTATGTTTGTTGTGCGTGCTGTGTGTTGTGTATTATGTGTGTGCGTATTATATATGTTGTGTGTGTATTTTGTGTGTTGCGTGTGTTGTGTACGTTGTATGTGGTGTCTGTTGCGTGTGTTATGTGTTGTGTATGTTGTATGTGGTGTGTGTTGATTGTGTTTTGTGTGTTGTATGTGTTGTCGTGTTGTATGTGTCATGTTTGTTATTGTGTGTGCTTTTTTGTATGTGTTGTATGTTGTATGTATTGTGTGTTGTGTGTATTGTAGGTGTTGTGTGTTGTGTATGTGTTGTGCGTGTTGTATGTGTTGTGTGGTGTGTTTATTGTGTATTGTGTGTGTTATGTGTTATGTGTGAGTGTTGAATGTTGTGTTGTGCGTGTTGTATGTTTTGTGTGTTGTGTAATGTGTTTGTGCATGTTGTGGTTTGTGTGTTTTGTGTGTTTGATATGTTGTGGTTTGTGTGTGTGTTGCATGTGTTGTGTGTGTCTTTTGTATTATATGTCTTGTGTATTGTATGTGTTGTGTGTTGTATGTATATATTATGTGTATGTGGTGTGTTGTGTTTATGTGTTGTGTTTTGTGTGTATGTGTTATTTGTTGTGTGTATGTGTCGTGTGTTGTGTGTGTGGTTTGTGTGGTGTGTATGGTTTGTGTGTCGTTTGTGTGTTGCGTGTGTGTGTCGTGTATGGTGTGTGTATGTTTTGTGTGTTGTGTGTATGTGTTGTGTGTGTGCGCTGTGTGTTATGTGTATGTGTTGTGTGTATGCGCTGTGTGTTGTGTGTATGTGTTGTGTGTATGTGTTGTGTGTATGCGCTGTGTGTTGTGTGTATGTGTTGTGTGTGTGCTGTGAGCATATTAGTTGGTTGTTATTTGACAATTAAAAAAAAAACCTCCTATTGTCTGAACTGGGTTGATTTTAATGTTTAAAAAAATAGTTATGTGCCCATTTATGATCGCATTTACGACAAGGGTGATTTTTTTGGAGGGGGGGGGGGGGCGGTGGCAGTAAGTCTTTTTGGCAGTATGTTGGTCGTTACTGAGGCAGGTCAGACACTAACTACACTTCACTACTAGGGCCTCTGAGACACATTTTGTAAGAAGGTGCACAACCACCGCCCCCCTCCCCTACTACCACCACCCGTACTCATCCACCTCGCTTATCGTTTCATCTATTCGGGTCGTCTGCACCACCCACCCACCCCCAGCCCTCCAGATATCCCTCAAAACAGTAAATACCCCTCTGGTCCCTGGGCAGACAACGGCTGCTCCACCCCTACCTTCTCTCCGTGGCCTTCTTCACTGCTACAGCATGCTACAAGATGACTAGACCATGTTTATCATAGCTTAAACTAAGACAATACAAATTAACTTGCGCAGAAATAAGGGATCACACAGCAATAACATTTCGATGACATGTAAAAATTAAACGTCATGATAATCTAGAGAAGACCGTCTTGGCAGGGTACATATGTTGTAATGGGAAAAAGAAATAGAGGAAGACCAAGGCGAAGATGGCTGCAAGACATCGTTGATGATCTGCAAATGGATGCATCAGCAGCAGGCCATCTTGCTCACAACTGAGAGGCATACAGGAGTGCTGTTAGGGAGGCAAAGTTCCGCAAAGGACATGCAAATGAATGATAAAAATATACATGCAAACGCTGTGTATATACCCACATACTCGTACGCTCATTCAAATGGGCGCGCGTAAGGGAAAAAAAGGGGATTGGGGGGGGGGGGGGTTTAATGTTGGGGATTTTAACAAAAGATGAATGATTATTTCTAAAGTTAAAAGTTGGCCGGCAGCAAGACTGGAAGATGGGAAACGAACATTGAAGGATGTGGTGATGGAAGGAAACTTTTTACTGAATGTTTGTTCAATGTACGCGCGTTTTATTACTTCTTTCAAAAGATATACTTTTGGGACCTTTACTGAAAGTATGGTAAAGTAAGAGAACAAATATTGTAGGATTAAACCTCGAAAAAATCGTAGACAAAGCACTTTAGTGAGACGTGAGAGAAAGAAAAATCACAAGAGAATTACCTGGGATTCGAACACGGACTCCGGTAGGACGAGCAGCCGTCTAGCCACGAGAGAACAGCGTACTATCGACTTAGCCAACTAGCACCCCACTGAAAGTATAGGTAGGTGGATAGGTAGGTAGGTAGGTAGGTAGACAGGTAGGTAGGTAGGTAGGTAGGTAGGTAGGTAGGTAGGTAGGTAGGTAGGTAGGTAGGTCTGTCATGCTTTAGAGGAACATAAGGATATGGTGTTGGTGCCCATATTATCCTTCACCTGTCAGCACACTAAAGGGTGATGTGGTCAGCTTCATGCCTGGCCACCTTGCTTTCCCCAACTCCAGAAAAAGTCAGGTACCCATTTCTACAACTGGGTAACTGGGGGTGTCTTCGGCCAGATTCGAACCCCCTGACCTTCCCCATGAGAGACTAGTGCACTAACATCTTCGCTACTCTGACGCCATTGCTGAAAGTGTGAACGATCATATTTAGGTCGACCATAATTGGAATCATGACCGTAGTAATCTTATTGTTAAAGACTCTCTCTCTCTCTCTCTCTCTCTCTCTCTCTCTCTCTCTCTCTCAAAGATAAAGATCAATAAATCAGTTAATCTCAGTCTTCTCACATTCTCTCTCTCAGTCTCTCTTTCACAGTCTCACAGTCTCTCTTACTTTCTCTCTTTCTGTCTCTTTTAGTCTTTCTCTGTCTCTCTCAGTCTCTCTCAGTCTCTCTCTCTCTCTCTCTCTCTGACTGAGTGAAAGCTGTATGATGAAGGGCAGAATGTTAGACGAGACGGAGTGCCCAATTCTTAACCCTTTGAAAATAAAGTCCGCACGTTCTCTCTCTCTCTCTCTTTCTCTCATGCGGATACACACCCACTCCAATGATCTCCAATGCCCTTTCAAACAGCCACTCTGGCACTTCTGCCACTAACACCGTCACAAACAAGCCAGACACCGCCACGAGCAGTGCAAAGACAGCTCCAACGTGATCGTGTTTCTGTTGAGAGAAACAAGAGTTTCACTTCCTTCATCTTGACCACCAGTGATTTACCTACTACTGCTGCTGCTACTATCACTACTACTACTACCACTACCACTACTACTACTACCACTACTACTACTACTACTACTACCACCACTACTACTACCACTACTATTACTACTACTACTACCACTACCACTACTACTACTACTACTACCACCACTACTACTACCACTACTATTACTACTACTACTACTACCACCACTACTACTACTACTACTACCACCACTACTATTACTACTACTACTACCACTACCACTACTACTACTACCACTAATACTACTACTACTACTATTACTACTACTACTAATAATAATAATACCACTACCTCTAATACTACTACAATTACTACTACCACTACTACTACTACTACTGCCACTAGCACTAGTACTACTACCACTACCACTACTACTACTACTACCACTATTACTACCACTACTACTACTACTACTACTACTACTACTACTACTACTACCACTACCACTACTACTACTACTACCAATACTACTACCACTACTACTACTACTACTACTATTACTACTACCACTACCACTACTACTACTACTACCACTACCACTACTACTACTACTACTACCACTACTACTACTACTACTGCCACTAGCACTATTACTACTACTACTACTACTACTGCTGCTGCTACTACTACCACTACTACTATTACCACTACCACTAGTTACCACTACTGCTACTACCACTACTACTACTATCACTACTAATAGTACCACTGCTGCTACTACTACCACTACTCTACTACTATTACTACCACTACTATAACTACTACTACTACTACTACTACCACCACCACCACCACCACTACTACTACTATTACTACTACTACCACATCTACTACTACCATTACTACTACTACCACTACCACCACCACTACTATTACTATTACTACTATACCACTACTACCATTACCGCTACTACTACCACTACTACTATTACTACCACTACTACCACTACTGTTACTACTACTACTATCACTAGTACTACCACTACTACTACTACCACTACTACTACTACTACTACCACTATTACTACTACAGCTACTACTACTACCACTACTACTACTACCACTACAACTACTACTACTACTACTACAGCTACTACTACTACCACTACCACTACTTGCATTTTACATCCTTTCCGTAGAGTTATAAGTCACACAGGGCTCCCAATGTAGTTCGCCAAATTTTCCTTTTTTCGGCGAGGGATATTATACCTACTAAACTGGCCTCTCTTAACAATGTCCTCTTTAGAGTTTCACGTGGTCGACCTCTTTTTTATTCGGCCTGTTGTGTTCCACTTGATATCTTGTTCTGGAGATTCTCTGACTGTTTCTTCTCATCACATGATATATATATATATATATATATATATATATATATATATATATATATATATATATATATATCCGTCTCCTTTTTCTGATCGCCCATTACACTGGTTGTTGTTTGCTCATCTGTTTATCTCTGCGTTGTTATTGAATTCGTTCCACTTCATACCGAGTATTTTACTTAGGCATTTGTTTTCATAAGAGTCTAATTTGGTATCTATTTCTTTACTTGTTTTTCAGCTTTTGTATGCATAAATGAAGGTGGATATTACATTTGAATTGAATAATCTTAACTTGTTTTTTGAGCTTATAACTTTTGAATGCCATATGTTCTCGAGATTCTTGAAGGTCAATGCTGCTTTTGCAACTCTAACTTCCTTTCTGGTGTCACCATCCTGGTCTATGTAGCTAAATAAAACGACAATAAAAAATAACAGCAGTTGCTACTATTACTACTAATACTACTGTCATCATAACTATTAATAGCATTACTACTATCTTCACCATGTTATCACTACCGTTACGTTTTCTTACAAACATCATTATATAACATTATAACTGGTATCACCATCACCACTGCAGCAAGTTAAGTACTTCATTTTATCCTTCCTCTTGTGCCGTGAAGTGTCGAGGGGAGATCCATCTAGGGATTTTGGGGCTTAATGGTTGGCCTTAGCGACTGCAACAACTGCCAATACAAAATCTTTCACCTTAATCACAGATGTTACAGATTTTATTAATAACAGTGTATGGTTTCATTTAATGTTCAATATGTCATCATTATTATACTTTTCTAGCGCTGCATTTACAGCAAGGACAACAGTTAGTCTCATCTATTCGCACTCTTATCTTGATGTATAGACTAGGAAAAAAAATAGAAACAGCTTCATTACTTAACGAGCACACAGTTGTGACCTGTCCGGCGTGATCCTTAGGCATACAAAACACACACGACGAAGAAATAGAGAGAGATGATAAAATATAAATTCACATGAATGCTTTAAAAAAAAATAGGAATAGACAAAACGGAATAACATAAAATGAATGGAGCATTTAGCTGTGACTTGTAAGAAGCTGTGTTCAGAGGTGCGCATGGTGGAGTGTAGAGAATATTTAAATGGAGACTTGTGATGCGTGATAGGTGAGTCGTAAACGATGGGTGGGGGTGGGGGGGGGGGTGTGCGAAAAAAAGAGAGAGTGATACAGTGGTATTCTAGCCGGGAGAAAATAGAATAGGTGATTATAGCTGGGGTAGAGGAGCTATAATCCGACGCTGTGAGGAGGTTCTCTACTATGTGTAACAAGTGAGAAAGAAGTGGAACTTAATGCAGAGGGAATATGATTGTGGAGGAGGAGAATGTTAGGTGTAGCCGAACTGCGAGTTAAAACCACGTGGTTCCAGCGTCCCATATTTCTGAATGTAGCAGTTCTCAAGTGCTTGGCGGCTACTATCATCAGTGTGACATTGTTTAATGGCTGTTACCAGAAAATCAGATTTGCCTCTGTGGTTGGGGCCATTGAAATGATTATGGAATGGTTTCGAAGCATGGTGAGATGTTTCTGCATGCGGTCACCTAATCTGAGACTAGTTTCACCAATATAAGTTACCCTGCATCTTCTGCATACTATGGCATATATCAAAATACGGGACTCGCATGTGAATCCCTCCTGCAGATTAAGGATAGTTTTTGTTTCCCAGACTACAGGGCAGGTGACACAGCGAGGGTGGTTACATTTTCTAATGCCAACATATACACGGTTCAGGTTTCTATGGACGAGGATGTCCTTAAGATTTGGTTCCCTTTTGTAAGCTAATAGGGGTAGATCAGAGAAGATGTCGCGAGTATCGGGATCGAGTTGGATTAGTGGCAGATGGCGATAAAGAATTTTCTTAACCATCTGACCATGCAGGTGAAAAAGAACTACTAATTTAACTCTGTCGGATGAGGTAACCGATTTTTCTTCTGAATGCCTCTTCGCGGCTCACTTTATCTGGATTGTGGTTAAATGCTTTCCGAAGGTCATTTTCTGGATAGCGGCGATGACGGAAAAATTCTAATAATTTGTTGAACTGATCCATAAAGTCCAAATTACCTTAGCATAGGCGGCAAGGACGGAGGAGTTGGGAGAATGGAGTGGAGTTCTTACAAGCTTCAGGATGAGAGGAGGCGTAAAGTGAATACACGTGGCTGTCGGTAGGCTTGTAAAATACAGAGGTGACAAGATTGTCTAAGCCAATAGAAATTTTGATGTGTAAAAACATTGACAGACTTTTCAGAAGTTTCATAAGTGAATTTGATGCTCGCATTAAGCGAGTTGGCGAATTCAATAAAATTTTCTAGCTCGTCCTTTGACATACTGGTGACTCCAGTGCAATCATCGATTAACCTTTTCTAGAATTCTGGGAAGCTGCCAGTGTAGGTTTCCCATAATTTTACTTACAGAAAGTCTATAAATACGCATGCATAACTGGGACCCATTTTCTTTACCATGACGACACCGCTGATTTGGTCAAAGTACTCGCCGTTGAATTCAAAGGAATTTAGGTTGAGTACCAGCTCTGCTAGTCTTATTATAGTGTCAGTGTTAATGGTGGGATGAGGGTTTATATCAAGAAAATAACAGAGTGCTAAGAGTCCATCCTTGTGCATGACAGAAGTGTAAAAGAAGCAGAGAAAAGGAGAAAGTCTTATCTTGATGACACGATCTGACTCTTTATTTGATATCTTGACCTCACGCTTCCGCTTGTTTTGATATCTTTATGCCACGCTATGGTTGGTTTTGTTACCTTGATGTCACTCTGAAGCTGCTTTTAATATGCTGATATCTTGTGTTGAATCTTCTTAAAAACATTTTGATGTCACGCTCAAGACCGTCTTCATCGCTTGATGGCAACCTTTCTATGACCACTGAAGCAGCCATGTTATTTCAACGCTGCAGACCATAACAGAACCAGCCACTAACACTAGCAGCCGTCACCACTGCCAACGACTACAAGCCGTCACCACAGCCATTAAAACTAGCAGCCGTCGCCACAGCCACTAACTAGCAGCCGCCACCACAGCCACTAACACTAGTAGCCGTCACCACAGCCACTAATACTAGTAGCCGTCACCGCAGCCACTAACACTAGCAGCCGTCACCACAGCCACTAATACTAGTAGCCGCCACCACAGCCACTAATACTAGTAGCCGCCACCACAGCCACTAACACTAGTAGCCGTCACCGCAGCCACTAACACTAGCAGCCGTCACCACAGCCACTAATACTAGCAGCCGTCACCACAGTCACTAACACTAGTAGCCGTCACCACAGCCATTAAAACTAGCAGCCGTCACCACAGCCACTATCACTAGTAGCCGTCACCACAGCCATTAAAACTAGCAGCCGTCGCCACAGCCACTATCACTAGTAGCCGTCACCACAGCAATTAAAACTAGCAGCCGTCGCCATAGCCACTATCACTAGTAGCCGTCACCACAGCAATTAAAACTAGCAGCCGTCACCACAGCCACTATCACTAGTAGCCGTCACTACAGCAATTAAAACTAGCAGCCGTCGCCACAGCCATTAAAACTAGCAACCGTCGCCACAGCCACTAAAACTAGTAGCCGTCACTATAGCCACTAACACTAGTAGCCGTCACCACAGCCACTAACACTAGCAGCCGTCACCACAGCCACTAACACTAGCAGCCGTCACCACAACCACTAACACTAGCAGCCATCAACAAACCCATTAACACTAGAGCTCGAGATAACGGCTCCTACGACAGCACTACTTCTGCTGCAGCAACACGCAGAATCCTTGTTGGCTACTCCAGCAAGTTCCCTACTCAAAACTAACTTGATGAGTCTTCATACATGTGCAGCCAGTATCCATTAGTTTAAGTAATAGGTAGACCACAATGGTGGGTGTCCAGACGTGGTCTTAATCATCCGCACCCACCCACCCACCCACACACACACAGTGCCACTTACTGCCTTACTTATCTACTCTACCTTCACATCACATTTGTGAGAGCAACCACCTGGTTGGCTGTAACTGTGTGATATGCATCTTCTCCACGCTTGAGTGCTTTGGTGGTAATGTACAGTCAGACAGATAGACAAGCAGGCAGGCAGACAGAGAGACAAGCAGGCAGGCAGGCAGACAGACAGAGAGACAAGCAGGCAGGCAGCAGACAGACAGAGAGACAAGCAGGCAGGCAGGCAGACAGACAGATAGACAAGCAGGCAGGCAGGCAGACAGACAGATAGACAAGCAGGCAGGCAGGCAGGCAGACAGACAGAGAGACAAGCAGGCAGGCAGCAGACAGACAGAGACACAGGCAGGCAGGCAGACAGACAGAGAGACAAACAGGCAGGCAGGCAGATAGACAGAGAGACAAGCAGGCAGGCAGCAGACAGACAGAGAGACAAGCAGGCAGGCAGGCAGACAGACAGATAGACAAGCAGGCAGGCAGGCAGACAGACAGACAGAGACAAGCAGGCAGGCAGGCAGGCAGGCAGACAGAGAGACAAGCAGGCAGGCAGGCAGATAGATAGACAAACAGGCAGGCAGGCAGGCAGACAGACAGATTGATTGATTGATTGATTGATCTTTATTTCAAAAGGGTTAAGAATTGGGCACGCAGGCCCGTCTGACATTCTGCCCTTTATCATACATCTTTCACTCTATTCCAGACATTCTACAAATATGCTGTTCATATAACAAATATAATTAACATTGAAGCTGAGATACATAAAATAAAATATAACATTTACGTTTCGCTCTTAAACATTCACTCAGTACAGAAGTAACTACATACATTATAAATGACTATCTACTAAACAAAATTTTCGGGACTATTCAGAAAACAATTAATTGTATTCGGTGTCTGTAAGAGCAGCTTAAGATAACTTTTAAGTTTTATAATTCATGGAGGCATGTAGTCGACATCAAATAGATATTGGGAAAGCTTGTAGTTGTAGGAAGGAGTATAATTTATATATTTATATAGGATGGGAGGGTATTCCAAAGATGAGCAGCAGAATAACTAAAGCTTTTCTTGTAAAGATCAAGTCTAGGTTTTGGAAGGCATATGTTGTTCAAGCGTTGGCTGCACTTTGGGATAAATGTAAACAGGTTCTGTTAAACAGAGAGACAAGCAGGCAGGCAGGCAGACAGACAGAGAGACAAGCAGGCAGGCAAGCAGATAGACAGACAGACAGATAGACAAGCAGGCAGGCAGGCAGACAGACAGATAGACAAGCAGGCAGACAGACAGACAGACAGACAGACAGATAGACAGATAGATAGATAGATAGATAGATAGATAGATAGATAGATAGATAGATAGATAGATAGATAGATAGATAGATAGATAGATAGATAGATAGATAGATAGATAGATAGATAGATAGATAGATAAATGAAAGGATTCTATCATTAACTATGAACATATAGATCCCTATAAAAAAAATGAAAAGATATTATTTTCGTTTGTTGAAAAATTACTTCAAAATATACTGTCTCTTTTTTTGTTTATCGTGAATATACTTTCTTCTCCATTATGTTATTGTTCTCTCTTCTTTCTAATCTCTTCATTTCTTCTTTCTTCTGTTTTGTCTTCGTCCTAGATTCTCTAATACTCCATCTTATAAAACTCTCCAGGATATTGGGCCAGGTCCATCTCTCCTCCCACACCAAACCCACCCTCTGTGTGTTTTAATCGAGACCATTTGATGAAGATTTAACCACTTTGTTTTTCCTTTTGCACATGTTCCTTAATCTGTGTACCTGTCACGTACGGACATTTGTTCGGGGCCATGTACACCACTCACGTACGGACATTTGTTCGGGGCCATGTACTCCACTCACGTACGGACGTTTGTTCGGGGCCATGTACTCAACTCACGTACGGACATTTGTTCGGGGCCATGTACTCAACTCACGTACAGGCATTTGTTCGGGGCCATGTACTCCACTCACGTACGGACATTTGTTCGGGGCCATGTACTCCACTCACATACGGGCATTTGTTCGGGGCCATGTACTCCACTCACGTACGGACATTTGTTCGGGGCCATGTACTTCACTCACGTACGGACATTTTATTCTGGGCCATGTGCTCTACTCACGTACAGACATTTGTTCTTGGTCAGATATTTCCCTCAGATACCAAGAGAGTGTATCATTTTATGATATCTCGGAGGTAGACAGTCCTTCTAGGGATATAACCGGAAACTGTGGCCCCTTGGTTACAAAAAAATATCTTGAACAATGTAAAATGAGAAGCGGAAACGGAACGTGGAAAATTGCACAAAGTTTAAAATTCAAATTCAGGCGAGCGAAGATTGTGAGAACCGGTTTTTGTACAAGCCGAGTTCCAGCGGAATCCGGTTTCTAATTATCCGGAAAGTGCATTGTGCAATACCGCTAGGATTTTTTTTTTCCTGACAGATATCTTGCATGTGAGCTTATTCAGAACACATGTATTGCAAGTAGCATACATATTTTCCAACACGATATATGCGTTAAGTGCAGCACAAGTATGCGAGCAACGCAGGATAAAGTTCTGCGATATCCAAAAAAAAAAAATATTTGCCCCAATTCTGCATAGCTGACTGGAGCGTTTGTCACAAGCTATTAAAACAATTGCATCAATATTCTCTAGACTTGCACTTCTGAATGTAGAACTTCCTGCGCTTCTCCTGTCTGCCTGACCCAGTGAGACCTTAACATCTCCAATGTTCTGTCTGCATTCACAAGGGTCCAATGATATCGACCCAAAAAAACTCTTGCTGAGTTCAGCTGTGACCTACTGCCCCAGAGGGCAAGATGAGCTAAAAATAGCAGAGGCCAAGACAGCAGAAAATATCATAAGGTTAAAAATATCTGAAATAGAGATTTTTTTTTGGGGGGGGGGGGTGGGTGGGTTGGGGGGGGGGATCTTTCTATCTTCGGTTAAGGATAATGACGCTGTTAAGAGATTTTGAAGGCGGGGCGGGGAAAGTGAGAAGTGTTTCAGTTTGTAGCTGTGCTCCAGTGAAGAAAGCACACAGAGATTATTGTGTGTAGATTCCCAAATCAGCGAGACGAACAAAGTGCACTGAATATGATCAGTTCTGGTAATCTCTGAGTTATAGTACTGATGATGATTGTAGTAGATTTGAATCTGATGGTGGCATTTTCAGTAAATGTGAAAGTGATTGTAGTAGTAGTAGTAGTAGTAGTAGTAGTAGCAGTAGTAATAGTAGTAGTAGTAGTAGTAGTAATAGTAGCAGTAGTAGTAGCAGTAGTAGTAATAGTAGTAATAGTAGCAGTATTAGTAGTAATAGTAGTAGTAGATGATAGTGGTGGTAGTAGTAGTAGTAGATGGTAGTAGTATTAGTAGTAGTAGCAACAGTAGTAGTAGTAGTTTTAGTAGTAGTAGTGTTAGTAGTAGGAGTAGTAGTAGTAGTACTAGTAGCAGTAGTAGTAATAGTAGTAATAGTAGCAGTACTAGTAGTAATAGTAGTAGTAGATGATAGTAGTATTAGTAGTAGTAGCAGCAGTAGTAGTAGTAGTTTTAGTAGTAGTAGTAAGTGTTAGTAGTAGGAGTAGTAGCAGTAGCAGGAGTAGTAGTGGTAGTAGATAGTAGTGATAGTAGTAGTAATAGTAGTAGTAGTAGTAGTAGTAGTAGTAGTAGCAGTAGTAATAGTACGAGGAGAAATAGTAGTAGTAGTTGTGATTGTAGTAGCAGAAGCAGTATAGTAGTAGTAGTAGCATTAACAGTGGTAGTGGTTGTAGTAATAGTAGTAGTGGTAGCATTAGTAGTAGTAATAGTAGTGGTTGTAGTAATAGTAGCAGTAGTAGCATTAGTAGTAGTACTGGTTGTAGTAATAGTAGTAGCAGTAGCATTAGCAGTAGTAGTAGTGGTTGTAGTAATAGTAGTAGTGGTGATAGTAGTAGTAAAACAGTAGAATTACTTCAGCGGTATAGTAGTTTAGTACTAACAGTAGCTGTACTTGTAGCAGCAGCAGTAGTAGTAGCAGTAGTAGTAGTAGTAGTAGTAGTAGCAGTAGTAGTAGTAGTAATATAAACTGTAATAGTAACAAGTAATGACAGTAATAACAGTAAATGTAATCCAGCTGCATTTGTATCAGTGTTTGTAGTAGTACAAGTCGATTGAAAATAATAAGAACTGTAAAAGCAATTATTACTATTACTTTGATGTCAGGTTATCAATGATAACAATATTCTTGAATGATCAAAATCCAGTCCACTGCCAGTTGGAGTAGCAAGTTGCGGTATTTTGTTTTTATAAGAAATGTTCAACATTTTTTTGTTAACTGTATACGTTTTTCTATTTTCTTCTGATCTATTTTCTACTTGATGAGACTGGCCTCAGATTAAGGGACCGCATGCAGAAACATCTGTACGATATCGCCCAGCATTCTTCGAAAACAGTCCCAAATAATTTCAATGGCCCCAACCACAGAGGCAAATCTGATTTTCTGGTAACAGCAATCAAAAACACTGCCACGCAGATGACACAAGCCGCCTAGCACTTGAGAACCGCTACATCTAGGATTATGGGAGTATGGACACCACACGGTTTAAACTCACTATTCAGCTACACTTAACATTCTCCTCTTCAACAATTATTATCCTTCCCCACTAAGCTCCACTCCCTTCTCACTTGTTACACATAGTTCAGAACCTCCTCACAGCATCATATTACAACCCCTCTACCCTAACTATAATAATCTATTTCACCTTCTCCTGGCTAGGTTAACACTGTACCTCTCTCTCTCTCTCTCCCCTCCATGGTTTCCCCAGCCACCACCCCCCAGTTACGACCCACCGACCACACATCAAAGGTCTCCGTTTAAAGTCTCATACGCTCTACCATGCCCATTTCTGACACACAGCGTCAAACAAGCCACATCTTCTTACAAGTTACAGCTAAGTGCTCTATTCATTGTTAATTTTTTTTTTTAAATATAGCATTCATATGAATCTATACTTTATCTCCTCTCTCTATTTCTTCGTCCTGTATGTTTTTGCATGATTAAGGTTCACGCCGAAACATCACAATTTTGTAATCGTTAAGTAATAAAGCTGCTCCTACTTATTTCCTAGTTTATATATTATTTTCTATTTAATTATCTACTTTCTGTCCACGTATTTCTTCTCTTTTTAAAGGCACTTTTCTACCTTTTATGTGTAACTTTTTTTTCTTCTGTTTATTATTATTATTATTATCTTCTTCTTCTTCTTTTTCTTCTTCTTCTTCTTCTTTGAGTAGCTGCTGAATTCAGCAGCTTTCCGAGTCACTGAGGCTCATTGCTGCCAGATAAGACATGACTCAGTTCTTCTGTTTTTTATCTTTGCTTGCCAATTGTCAATTCCAATAGTGCCTACATCTTCTTCTAGGTTTTCTCGCTATCGTTGTCTAGGTCTATCTCTTGGTCTATGCCCTTTCATCACTTCTGTATAGGCCACTTTTGTATTCCTATTCTCCTCCTTTCACTGTAAATGTCCAAGCCACCTCAGTCTGTTGTTCTTCATAATGGCTGTTATAAGCAGAGAGCTAAACAGTGTGTACCAATATTTGTCCTGGATACATCCTATCTTCTATTAATGTGTTACATGGTCTCTTACCGGTCCATTAATAATAATTCTCATAATTATCTACCTTTTTAAAATTTAATTGTGTATGTGTGTGCAGTTTTTATTCAAACTTCCTTTCATGTAATGTTCTACATTTTTCTGTTCATCATCATCATCATCATCATCGTTATCGCCTTTCACTCCCTTGAGAGCATAAAGACTCTCCAGTCATCCCTGTTCTTGGAATTGTTCTCTGCTTCCTTCCATGTGTATCCCTTGTCTCTGAGCACTGTCATAATTTTTCTTATCCAAGTAAGTCTAGTTTCTTTCTGTTCATTTGAGAAACTTTCTGTTTGTTCTATGTAATTCTGTGCTTTATCTGCATGCTTATTTTACTTTTCTATATGTAATTTTCAGTCATTTTTGCAGATTTATTTCACTTTTTTTTTTCTACATAATATAAGACTGTATGGTTGTCCACTTATTAACTTGCTAGTTACGACTTGGATAAAGTCTACATTTTGATTATCAACGCCATTTGCTTTCTGATGTTCATCGACGGTCTCGTTTTGTTAATTCTCCATGGTTTCATCTATCTATCTATCTATCTATCTATCTATCTATCTATCTATCTATCTATCTATCTATCTATCTATCTATCTGCCTGTCTACTTAACTACCTACCTACCTACATGCCTACTTACCTATCTACCTACCTACCTGCCTACCTACCTACCTGGCTGTCTGTCTGTATGTCTGTCATTTGTTAAAAAAAATTAGCTGCATCATATCGCCTTTTCTGTTACATTTTTATCTTTATGACGTCACTGTCATTAAAATGCTTGTCTTTGTTATAGTTTGAGGTGCCGCCGTGGTGCAGTGGTTTGTGAGCTCGCCTGCCGATCAGAAAGTCTCTGGTTCAATTTCGCATCCGCACGTAATTTTTTGTCGGACTGACCGACACCGAGGTCAACTTGACCTTCGAAAACAAAGGTACCTGAGGTTTCCCTAGGAAAACGAAGGCAAAGAAGGCAGTTAGTGGCATCCCTACCTCAAATTCTGTCATCACCATCATCAATCATCATCATCATCTGCCTTCTTTAGAACGAAGTTTGGCGGTAATGAATCTCCAGTTCCCTGACTCCTTGCCCTTGATAGCGCACGCAGCCAGGCTATGTCCTGTCCACTCTTGTATGTTATCTTCCCATCTACATCTCTTGTCTTCCTCTTGCTCTTTTTTTCCCTTCCATCTTTCCTTCTAGTGTGGTCTTCTTTATATTGTTACATCTTTTAATATTGCCAAAGTATTTTGTTTTCTTCATCTTTATTTCTTTGAGAAGTTCACATCGCGCTTGGGGCGGTTCTAAAACTTGTGCATTTGTTCTTTTCATTCTCCATGTTATATGACCTAGTTTTCTGTAGAACCATATTTCTTCTGTATTAATCTTTCTCTCCATCTTTTTGCTTTAGAGTCCAAGGTTTCTGCCCCATACAGTAAAACAAAGTAGATATAACATTTTACAAATCTTAATTAATTTTGTTTTTGTACGCAGATTTCTGAATAACAGCAAATGCTGTAGTGGCCTACAAATGTGAAGGCACTAACACTTCACACCCTTGCTTCGAGATTCTTTGCAGATTGTTATTATTATTATTGCCATTTTCCGTTAATGACAGTGTTTCCCAAACTTTTATTATTGCCATTTTCCGTTAATGACAGTGGTTCCCAAACTTTTATTATTGCCATTTTCCGTTAATAACAGTGTTTCCCAAACTTTTATTATTGCCATTTTCCGTTAATGACAGTGGTTCCCAAAATTTTATTATTGCCATTTTCCGTTAATAACAGTGTTTCCCAAACTTTTATTATTGCCATTTTCCGTTAATGACAGTGGTTCCCAAACTTTTATTATTGCCATTTTCCGTTAATGACAGTGTTTCTCAAACTTTTATTATTGCCATTTTCCGTTAATGACAGTGGTTCCCAAACTTTTATAGCCTAAACCCAGCAACTTCCCGTGACCCACGGACCATGAAAAAGACTTTTAAAAATATTGTGAAATTTTAAAAAAAACTCTCTGAACTAATAGAACTTGAATTTCAACGTCTGTAATATGGCACAACTAAGTAATTATGCTTAATATCTCTTCCTAAATAGTTCATCATCTTTCAAGATTGTATGAAATACTCGAAACATTTAGAAAAAGGAACTTGATTAAAGAAGATTTCAGTGAACAGTATGGGGTGTGGGAGTCCAGTTATTTTAGCTATTTGACCTTGAAAACAAAATGTAGCAGGATTTCCTTAAAATTTCGTACATTTCCTTTCTTTAAATGTCAGCTTCTTAGTTAATATAACAGTATATTACATTACTGTTATATTAACTGAGTCCGTAGCTTCTTAGTTAATAGTGTACATCTTACATCCTTCCCCTGCCGCTAAACGTCGCATAGGGCTGGGGTGGTAGTTTGCCAAGATTTCCTGTCTTCAGTGAGTTTTTCAATCTCATCAAGGGATGTTATGGCTACTGAACTGGCCTCTCTTAACAAAGAGTATCACGTGGTCGACCTCTTTTTTTTTTCTTCAGCCTGTTGTGTTCCACTTGATAGCTTGTTTGGGGATCCTTTGATTGTTTCTTTTCATCACATGACGACATATGTCCATTTTCTTTTTCTGATCACCCATGAGACAGGTTGTTGTTTGCTCAGCTGTCTTATCTCTGCGTTGTTCTTGAATTCGTTCCACTTTATACTAACTTATATTAACTGAGACTGCAGTTTTTTTTAAGCTAATATAACATTATTATTATTATTATACTGTTCAAAAAAAAAGAAAGAAACGCAACACTACTGCAATAGTAATGGACACCAAATTTAAAACTTGTATCAAAATTTTATTTTACGGAATTAATGTTTCAATCTTGGCATGAAGAAACTTTAAGACTTTAACAATGAAATGATGTTAATTAAATTTGGTTTGGGCTTTTATTCATTGCGAGTGAGCCTGTTACTATGAGCGGGCAATAAGAACAGGGTCTTGGCCAAGGCTAGTATGCTGAAACTGATAACTGGGCAGCCTATAGGATACAGTCTTGTTTACTCTCAGCATGGGAGAGTGAAGGATTAAAATATTAAAGCTTCTGAGAAAATCCTGGGAGATTGAATGATTAAAGTATTAAAGCTTGTTAGAAAATCCTGAAAGTGGCAAGTTTGGAAGAGTGAAGAACTAAATGATTAAAGTTTGTTAGAAACTCCTGAAAGTGGCAAGTTTGGAAGAGTGAAGAACTAAATGATTAAAGTTTGTTAGAAAATCCTGAAAGTGGCAAGTTTAGAAGAGTGAAGAACTAAATGATTAAAGTTTGTTAGAAACTCCTGAAAGTGGCAAGTTTAGAAGAGTGAAGAACTAAATGATTAAAGTTTGTTAGAAACTCCTGAAAGTGGCAAGTTTGGAAGAGTGAAGAACTAAATGATTAAAGTTTGTTAGAAACTCCTGAAAGTGGTAAACCCTTGGCAACCAGGGTGGCATATTCTCCTCATGTTATGAGGATGTTAATGGAGACCTAATAGGACCTGCTACAGAAGATCCGCTAGTGGTTTTGGAAAACTGCTACAGGAAATATGATTCCTAGAGACTTGCTATAAAGACCTGCAGCTGGAGACCTACTAAAAGAGACCTTCTACTGAAAACCTGCTAAAAGTGACCTTCCAGTGGAGACCTTCTATTAAAGACATAGACCTGCTAAAGGAGACAGTTGTAAAAATGAGTACTCATCATTTGTGTTGAGGAAAACTAGCTCATAAAAAAGTGGGGAAATGCCCGCGCTGCAGGGTAAGCTGTAGTGTATTAAACATTACATAAAACTATGAACATGTGAAGGAAAATAGGTTGTAGCATTCAGGTCTTGAGCCTGCAAGAAGGTCCTTAAGATCGCAGGTCAGTTTTAGGCCCTAAGTTTTGTTCACAGCCTGTGAAGGTTTAAAAAAAAAGTCTTTACAGATATCGCTTTACCATTTGTCAGATAGCTTCTATCTTTCTCCCCACCCCAAATCCCAAAACATGTTGTCTGTGAAACTCTGGCCTTGTTAGGTACTGAAACTTACGAGATGGGAGATGACAGTAGGGTGCAGAGATATCCTACCCCCCTCCCCAAACACCCAACTCCCAAATGTCTACTTCTCTCCCTCCACTCACCCCCTGACGCCATATCTAAAATATGGCCGCCATAATGACGCACTCTTCACGTCGGTTCTTCGCTGTTCACGTGACTTTGACGCCCTAGAAAAATTATTTTTGGCCGGGGAAAAAACTGCACGCGCAAATGAAATTACAATAATGTCTATTTTTAGACGCGGTTACTTTTCTGCATTTACTGTTCCCAGCTTCGCTCTTTTGTATTCTTCTTTTCGCTCCTTTTTTTTTTTCTTTCGTAAATAGCAAAATCGTGCAAATGTATCGTGTGCGCGTGTGTAGGTTTATTTTTAGCTTATTATGTGTTTCTTTTTTGCACGCGCTAATAATAACCATCATCATCATCGTGTGTCGCGTACTCACTGAGAAGGTTGACTACAGTTTATCACCAGCTACCCCCTGGTCTATGAACACAGGTTGTTTTTTCTTATGTTTGTTTTTTATTTCCTTGTGTGTTTGAAGGCATATTGCTAGTAGTAATAGTATCTGTAGTTGTTTCATTAGTTGTAATGCTAACGATGAATTTTTGATGATGATGATGATGATTGTAAAGATTATAAAAAGTTGACGGTTAAAACGCTGATATTTTTCTACACGGCGTCTGGGATGAATTTTGTAGGGCGGCAAAAAGAACTAACCCTCCCCCCCCCCCAGCTTACCCTACTGGTGAGCCACACTGTTTTCATTCACCTAGGGGGCCCTGCTTGACACACTGGAAACAATCCGGGCCCCAAAATTCTCCCTTCCCCTTAGCTTACCATACTGGTGAGCCACACTGTTTTCATTCACCTAGGGGGCCCTGCTTGACACACTGGAAACAATCCGGGCCCCAAATTCCTCCTTTCCCCTCAGCTTACCCTACTGATGAACCACACTGTTTTCATTCACCTAGGGGGCCCTGCTTGACACACAGGAAACAATTCAAGTCCGGGAGCAACAACCCCCACCCCTTTCTTGGTTTTTTTTTTCTTTTTTCTTTTTTTTTTCTTTGTTCTCATCGGACCTGTCAATCAACCAGTAACGGTTACAGAGGACGTGGCAGGTATTAAAACGACCAGATGCAACCAATAGAAACAAAAAACCACCATCGCCTGCACACGTTACTACAAACGTCCACCGTTCGACTGTGGTATTGATTACAAATGACAATAACCTTGTAAAAGTGCGGAAGATGATGAGGTTTTTTCTCTGTACGCGCTACCACACAAAAGAAGAAAAATTAACGCTGTTCGAAATGCGAAGTCGAAGACGTCAGAAACTGTTAAACCTCTTCTCTCCAGTCAAGTTGGAAGGTTTTCAATTCTGCTTGTATTGTGCCACCATAAAAAAAAAGAAGCTGCCTACACAAGAATATATCTCTGTGACAATTACAACGGTTTTACAAACATCGTGGCCGTGACGTCAGCGAATTCTTGCGGCTGATAGCGGACGGATCTTCTGAAAAAGCCTGGATTACATCAGTGAATGGACAGGCAAAAAGCCTTCCAGTAAGTACCGCTGATGACGTAAATAGACCTACAGGCGGCGGCAAAGACTTGGCTGTAACTGACGTCCTTGTAAATTTATGGTCCCAGGGCCTCTCAAACTATGAAGAGCGTCCTCCACAACAGATTCGGAATTTTCTGTGAAAAAAAAAAGAACTTTTCTGCTGGTTTATAACTGATATTTAGCATTTTCCCTTAAGGAAAGCCAACCCAATGGTTCTCAAACAGTGAGTCTATAGATACCACGGAACCTAGAACATAAATTTGGAATTGTATGGAAAAATATCACCTTTTTTTTTTACTTTATAACTTATATTTGATATTTTTTCTGTAAGGAATAAAGATAATGAAATTGTTTGATATCATCTGCGCTGTAAAGGTATTTATTTGTTAACTTACCTCGAGCAGATTACAGTTTTTACAGCCACGAAGTTGAAAGAAATGATAATACTCGTATATTTGATTGCATGAGTAACGCTTTTTGCTTCTAAAATATAAAACAAGTATGACAGGTATTACATTAAGCGCTATCACAGTAGCCGGAATCTGTTAGTAAATAAGAAAATATAGGTCACGTGAACACTGTATTCCAATACAACAGATTACCGAATAAACAATATGTGTGAGTTTTGCCAAGAACCGAATCTATGTATGAAAATGATAGCACAGTGCAGTAATGCACGGTTTTTTTTGTGTTTTGTTTTCACACTTTTGTGCGATGTTTTGAATTCTATATTCGATCATGACTTCAAAATATGTTGCTGTGTATGTTTCCGTGTATGTTTGGCGATTATATGTACCGCATTTCCTTGAATAAACTCCCTCGGCGCTTATTCACAAATTTGTCGTCGTGATTCGGCATTTATTATAGGCCGGCGTCTATTCAAGGCAGGCGTTTATTCGTAAATGCCAATTACAGTTCTGCAGCATCGGTATTAGCATATACCGTACGTCTTTCCACAGAAAGACAGAGACAGTGATCTTACCTGGCGTTTATCTGAAGCATGCGTTTATTCGAAACATAGCTCCGTTCCACCACCACCTACATCAACCCCCCCCCCCCCCGGCATTTAATTGAAACAGGCGACTATTTCAGACGCGGTGTTTAATCAAGGAAATATGGTATATACTAATGAACTCATCTGTTTAAACATAAGCTTTGATTAAGAATGAAGGAAATATAAAAGGTAATGGTAAAATTCCTGTTCCCATACCATTAAGGCGTATAGGGTGATATGGTGTTAGGCCTGTATTTCCAAGACCTTCGGCACATGAACGTGCAATGTGAAGGAAATATACTGGTGATATTATAATACATTAAGAATTACACAAACCTACCACAGGTATCATTACACACTTTGGGTGTTTTTTTTTTTGCTTTTTTTTTCTTTAAAATAAGACTACCCCACCTCCACACACCCACCCCCATGACCTCAAGTTGTGAATTTATTTGTGGATAACTAAACCTTTCTGAGACAACAACTCCACTATTTGGTTTATACACCGGTATAGACCTTTTTTCTTTAAATTCTGGGAGTTTTTAATAACCAGGGGAGTCACCTTCTTCTTCTGCGTTCGAGATTGCTGGTCAAATCAGATCCTGATCCCTGTCGACATGGCAATGCCAGCAGTCCTCTCCAGATCCTGATAGGAACCCCCAAAGATTTTAACCCAAGCGCGTATCACTCCGGCCATGCCTCACTCCTCAGGTTTGCATGGTTTTGGCACTCTTGAAGGATATGTTCAGGAGTCTGGACTCCACTGTCGCATGTACACTCGTCTGTCTGAGACAGCCAGGGAGTGTATTTTAGTAAAGAGATGCAACAGACACCATGAACTAGAAGAGGTGTCCCGGAGAGGTTCCCAACATTTTTACATCAGAGGTTCAAATTTATGTAAGTTTCGGACCACCCATTTGTATGCAGTATAACAATGCCGTAAACCATTAACTGTTTTGATAAAAAAAAAATGCCATTTAATACCAAGTTGATAACGGAGCCGTGGGCTACGTCGTAATTCTCCCATTGGTCTCAAGTTGGGGACAGTTGTTATAGAAGACGATATGTTAGCAAGAAGCAGAAAAATAATGAAATGGTTAGAATAGTTACAAGTTTTGGAACTTTTGGTTAGATTAGAATGCCTGTAGAAGACAGAACTTTTGGAACTTTTGGTTAGATTAGAATGCCTGTAGAAGACAGAAGTTTTGGAACTTTTGGTTAGATTAGAATGCCTGTAGAAGACAGAAGTTTTGAAACTTTTGTTTAGATTAGAATGCCTGTAGAAGACAGAAGTTTTGAAACTTTTGGTTAGATTAGAATGCCTGTAGAAGACAGAAGTTTTGAAACTTTCGATTAGATTAGAATGCCTGTAGAAGACAGACGTTTTGAAACTTTCGGTTAGATTAGAATGCCTGTAGAAGACAGACGTTTTGAAACTTTTGGTTAGATTAGAATGCCTGTAGAAGACAGAAGTTTTGAAACTTTTGGTTAGATTAGAATGCCTGTAGAAGACAGAAGTTTTGAAACTTTTGGTTAGATTAGAATGCCTGTAGAAGACAGAAGTTTTGAAACTTTTGTTTAGATTAGAATGCCTGTAGAAGACAGAAGTTTTGAAACTTTTGGTTAGATTAGAATGCCTGCAGAACACAGACGTTTTGAAGCTTTTGGTTAGATTAGAATGCCTGCAGAAGACAGAAGTTTTGAAACTTTTGGTTAGATTAGAATGCCTGTAGAAGACAGAAGTTTTGAAACTTTTGGTTAGATTAGAATGCCTGTAGAACACAGAAGTTTTGGAGCTTTTGGTTAGATTAGAATGCCTGTAGAACATAGAAGTTTTGGAGCTTGAAAGTTACTGCAAATTGAAAGTTAAAAAAGACAACGATGGAAAGAGAAAGTACGTAACAAGTGGTACTTCTGCTTTCTTGAGGAATAAAATTAGTGATAAGTTTTAATTGAGCAGTGATTCTTAAGCGGGAGGCAGGTGGGGCTCTCGGGGGAAAATTTTCAATTTTAAGGGGAGGATATTTTTTTTTGCAAGGGAGGAGTTGAGGAGGATTTGTCTTTTTTTCTCAGTTAGGAGGATGGTTCGGTATTTAAGAGAGGATTCGAGGTCAGTCTGAGGTAAAATGAGAGGACACGGACCTGAGATGTTGAGAACCACTGTAATGAGAGGTTTCAGTTACAGCAGAAAATGGTGATGCCTGATCATCATTTGTTGAAACAACACATGATGATGATCTTCTTCTTCTTCTTCGTTCGCACATGATGATGATGATGATGAGGAAGAGATACAACATTAACTGCAGCGTGTATAGAATGCTCTTTTTCTTGTTCTCTTTGGTACTGATATTATGACAGAATTGCGCGTTTAATTGGACCCCCCCCCCCCCCAGTAAAGATGATTATTGAACGGAAGGGATAATAAGAAATGGTTGTGGAAGTGTGTGGAAAAAGATGAATTTTGTGGCAATGACTTTCCTTCGAGGAATAGATGATTTTTTGAAAAACTATACTTCCCGTCTGAGTAATTAATTTCGCTAGTTTTGCTTAGCAAGATCACGCGTTCCTCCAGTTCATAATCTTGCTGCCTGAAAATTTGATTCATTCAAAAGCATTTGATTGTATACAATACCACAAAAATTGGGAATTAATGGAAAAAACTGGATTTCCAACACATTTGATACAATTAACATCACTGCTGTATCTAGACCAACAGGCAGCAGTAAGAATAAATGGTGAAACAACAACTTGGTTTGACATAAAACAAGAGGTCCAATAGGGATGCATATTGTCGTCTTACTTATTTAACTTGTATACTGAAAATATAATGAGGAATGTTAGAGAAGATGTAGACAAAGAATATTACGATGCCATAACAATTGGAGGTTCTGAAATACAGGAGATTAGATATGCTGATGACACAGTATTACTGCCAACAACGCAAAAATGAATGGAAAAACTAATTGTCAGTCCGTAAGAATAGTGAAGAGCAAAACCTCTATCTTAATGCGAAGAAAACTAAACTGATGATAACTGACAAAACAAACAAGGCAGCAGAAATATATATCAATGAGGACAAATTGGAAGAACTGGAGAGTTTTTAATATCTTGCATCATTACTAACTAATAATGTAGATACAATGTGGGAAATTAAACGGAGGACATCTATCGCTCTTCAGAAAGTAAAACAGCTAATGAAGCTGTGGACAGGAACAGATAAAACTAAAATAAATAAGATCTTTACGGCCATGTATCTTTCCCATATGCCTGTGAGACATGGACACTTAACAAAACAGCTGAGAAACTCCAAAAAAAAATGGCTTTGAATATAAATGCTACAGAAGAGTTCTTCAAATATCATGGACACAAAAAAGAACAAACATATCCATACTACAAGAACTTAATATTGAAGAAGTCTGGCTAGTAAAGAGGATTAAAGAGAGAAAACTTAAATATTTTGGACACATTAAACGTCATGATAATTTAGCGAAGGCCGTCTTGGAAGGGGACATAATGGGAAAAGGAAAGAGAGGAAGAGCAAGGCGAAGATGGCTGCAAGACATCGTTGACGATCTGCAAACTGACGCATCAGCAACAGGGCATCGTACTTACAACCGAGAGGCCTACAGGAAAGCTGTTAGGGAGGCTAAGCTCCAAGGGACATACACATGACTAACTAACTGCTACCTGGAAAATCTTCCAGTGTAAGTATCTTGCAGGTTCTGCAAGTCACGCCTCATTGTCATTGGATTCATCATCAATGTTCACATTAAAGATTCATCTTATTAACAGAGGAGTTCAGCTGTGGTATTAACAGAATTGTCTACGTACTGTACTTCCCCTGAGTTGTGTTTGTCTAATAATGTTTCTGTTGAACCATCCAGTGTACAACGTACGGACGAGAGGAACTCCATTGTGTTGTCACCAGTGGTCTTCAAATTGTTAGATGTCACAGACACCCGAATGTCAATGGAAGAAGAAAAGAATGTTACACTGGTGACAAAAGTGTTATAATATGTCTAATGCTTGTTGGAATGCTTCTTCTCTTTGGTACTAATATGTCTGATGCTTGTTGGAATGCTTCTTCTTATCTTTGGTACTAATATGTCTGATGCTTGTTGGAATGCTTCTTCTTATCTTTGGTACTAATATGTCTGGTGCTTGTTGGAATGCTTCTTCTTATCTTTGGTACTAATATGTCTGATGCTTGTTGGAATGCTTCTTCTTCTCTTTGGTACTAATATGTCTGATGCTTGTTGGAATGCTTCGTCTTCTCTTTGGTACTAATATGTCTGATGCTTGTTGGAATGCTTCTTTTCCTTATTCGAATTAGTACTAATATGTCTGATGCTTGTTGGAATGATTCTTTTATCTGTTCTCTTTGGTACTGATGATAGTGAAATATTTGTTGTCATGTTTATCTTTTTACCATCTACGCTTTGAAATAATATTTTGGATTTATTGTTCATTCGAATATGTTTTAACTTCTCTCATGAAATTATGTTTTATAGATCATTCATTATTTAGTGCATCTGTATTTAGTTTAGAGTTTCTGACTTTTGTTTTCTACAGCCAGCGTGCCCAGTTATTCGCCCTTTGAAGATAAACGTCGTTCGTTCGTATCGCTGCATTTAGATTTAACTTGACTTTGTGTTACAAGTCTCTGATCACAGAACAAATCTGTACCGGAGAATATTTCTAATTGCCAAGTGGACAGCTTCAAATATTCTGTTCATTTGAATATAGTAGCTTAGCGCTGGGATATTATAGCCGGATATCTCTCTTGGCCTTTGCAGAAAATAAGGAGAAAAAATAGCAGCAGTGAAGAAACTCTGAAGATGTTATGGAATTTTGCACGTCCACAGTCTTTCTTTTATAAAATTGCGCTTTTTAAAAAATATATCACTACATCATCAATATCCTTCTGTGGAAAGAATTAGGGTATAGACTAATACCGATGCCACAGAACCGTAATTAGCTTCCTAGTACAAGAAAATGTGATGGATTATCTGCCTCTGAAATGAATTTTTGAAAATTAGTTTCTGGTCTATTTAGCAAAATTAGCACTAAGATGGACATCACAGGGGAACAGAAGTAGTGGTTGACCAAAGGAGACATGGAGAAGAACAACAGAGAGGGTGTTGAGCAATAGAGGGCTCACCTGAACAAGAGCAGAAAAAAAAGGCAAAGGACAGACGTTCGTGGAAAACCCTTGCGGAAGCCCCATGTATCCTGGGCACTTAAGATTCTCAGAGAGAGAGAGAGAGAGAGAGAGAGAGTTTCTGGTCGTTTGTACTCTTTTCATGTCTTCGTCGGAATCTGATGCCTTCTTCACAAGGAGGTTTGGCGACAATGCTCATTCAAATTGCTCTAAGCTCGGAATCTATGCCATATATATATTGTCCGTCAGTCTGTATCGTCGTCGTTGTTGTTGTCTTGTTCTTTTTACTTATCATTTGTCCTTTTGGTTTTCATGCTCTAGGTTATCACATATTTCGTCTTACAAATTATCTTCTGTGATATAGAACTGCATACTTGTCATGCCAACAAGTTTGCCATTTTTTTTAGTTAATTATCCTCTGTCTGACATTGTCCAGTGCTGTGTGTGACATTGTCCAGTGCTGTGTGTGACATTGTCCAGTGCTGTGTGTGACATTGTCCAGTGCCGTGTGTGACATTGTCCAGTGCTTTGAATGAAATTGTCCGGTGCTTTTTATGACATTGGCCAGTGCTCTTTATGACATTGTTCAGTGCTCTTTATGACATTGTTCAGTCCTTTAGACTCTGTTGTCTCTGGACGAAGCTACTATTATTTCGTCTTGCATAGATCTATGTTCTTATTAGATCTCTGCTTACATTTGTATAGATAGATAGAGAGACAGACAGAGCATGACCTTGTAAGCAAAGATTATAGTATTATTGTTATTAATGTCATGATTGTGAATGTGATTATGAATACAATTAAGAGCATGATTATGAAGATGATTATGAATATGTTGTAGGCAAAATAATAACATCAAATAGCAACGGAAAAAGTAGGTAGGAAATGTAGAAAAAAGGTATAAAGCAAACTTCCATGACACTAGCACGACAAGACGCTGACAAAAGTAAACAGAGGTGACAGACAAATTGAAAATACAGACACACACTGACGCTGAGATGTAGGAAATACTAAAGGAAGAACGCCAGAAAAGGGGATGGTCCAAAGACAGCAAGGCAATGACACGCAAACAACTACCCCGATGTAGAAAAATAGACATTGAAACCAGACGGGTTTAGGAAGGGTCAAAATATTGTTGGCGACGGATAGTCTGAGAATTGGACTTGCGATCAGTAAACAAGTGCAGGTAGAAAGGGCAATACTAACCTGACAGGTTAGAACCAATCGGAAAGCTCATAGGAACCAGTGGACGTCTGAAGGCGGAGCCAAATTACCTATTGGTCAGCCACCAGACCGGACGTGAGGATAAAAAGGACGGTCAGTAAACTGTAGGGGTAAGGATAAAAAGGACAGTCAGTAAACTGTAGGGGTAAGGATAAAAAGGACGGTCAGTAAACGGTAGGGGTTCAGATGTCAGAGCAGAGCAGAGTAGACCCGAGAAAAGGGGGTCTAGACGTCAGGGGAGAACGGAAAAAATCAGCACCCAAGAAGAGGAAGTCCAGAGGCCAGAGAAGTGAAAAGTGAGATCCAAAACAAGAAGGGACCGCCTGAAGGATGATCTGCGCACGTGGACGGGCGGCAGAAAGAGAAGAATCAGCAGAGAGGAAGAGAAAGAAGGTTTGACCCGAATAGTCGAGGACTCGTCAGTCGGGAGAAAGAAGTCCAGAGAAGAGACAAGAGGACCCCGACTCAAAGGGTGCTAGTTGGCTAAGTCGATAGTACGCTGTTCTCTCGTGGCTAGACGGCTGGTCGTCCTACCGGAGTCCGTGTTCGAATCCCAGGTAATTCTCTTGTGATTTTTCTTTCTCTCACGTCTCACTAAAGTGCTTTGTCTACGATTTTTTCCAGGTCTAATCTTACAAAACTGTGTTCTCTTACTTTACCGACTCAAACAGTGCTCAGAAATTGAAGACAACTAGATTAGTTGGGGAGGAAGACTGGTAATACTACGATACGTGGACCCCTAGACTGAGGTACAGATAAATGGAGACTAAGAGAACTGGGCTCCGAGACGCAGATAAGTATGATAAAGAGATGAGCTTATGAGTTAGGAGCATTAGTGAATAGAAGTCAATGCTGGGCAACTGTGGTTAATATGCTTACCAAGGACGTGATTCTATTGTTCTATGGCTTTTCGTGTGTCATGTCTGATGAAACTTCTACAGCATCCTACAAGAGATATCGATATAGAAGCACAAATGAACTGTGTAATTTATAACCTCGGACGAAGGGTCTTGATCGTATCATCGTATCTGGGTAAGATCGCAGTCTTCCTGACCATGTGTTCTCTTCGTTCATAGACAGTGAAGTTCTTATTTGTGTGAAGAGCTTTATAGCACTGAAGAATATCGAACAATATAAACAGTACAAGAACACTTGGATATAAATATTTAATAAACATAAAACTGATAAACAAGTAATACAAGGACACGCGAGAACAATTCATATAAACAGTGAGTATAAGAACAACAAAACATAAGACTCGACAAACAACAATATTACACTGATAGATAGATAGATAGATAGATAGATAGATAGATAGATAGATAGATAGATAGATAGACAGACAGACAGATAGATAGATAGATAGATAGATAGATAGATAGATAGATAGATAGATAGATAGATAGATTGATGGATGGATGGATGGATGGATGGATAGATTAGATAGATAGACAGACAGATAGATAGATAGATAGATAGATAGATAGATAGATAGATAGATGGATGGATAGATAGATAGATAGATAGATAGATAGATAGATAGATAGATAGATAGATAGATAGATGTAGTAAGAAAAGAAGACGCCACTCTAATAGTAGCATCTTTTGCGGCGATATTAAAAATAGTAACTTGTTGTAGACGTAACAAGGGCAGATAATGTCAGTGACAAAAGATTGTAGTAGTCACCGCTTTCCCTGCCTCTCTCTCTTTCATTCTCCGTCACGCGTCACCACCGTTAAACTGACACACGGCTTGAACTATATATTATATAGACATATATATATATATATATATATATATAGAGAGAGAGAGAGACAGAGACAGAGAGCAGAGACAGTTGGGGAGAGGGAGGGGAGGGAAACACGTCTTAAACCACGAACATTTCCACCTGCCACGTCTACTACTTTCCTTATTCCACCATCCCACCATTTTCTCCCGCCTCGTGACGAAGCTACTCTCACTCCTCCTACCCCCGTCCCCCCACCCACCCCCTTTCTCCCGCCCTTCTCCTCCTCCTCCTCCTCCTCCTCCGTTTCTCCTGTCTCCCTCACGTGCACGTTACATCCCAGCCAACCAGGCCAGAAATAGCTCAACACAGGCTAAAAATATCGCGGAATCGATTTCATGTTTTACCGCTTTTCTTGCCTTGCTACCACCGCCCCTCCATCCCCCCAACCCCTCTCCAGTTTCTAGCTAGGGCGAGCGATTCAGTGTTCGAGCTATGCAACGTCGTCAATGGATAGGGTTCGGCATATATAATTCTAGTGCCAGCACTTCTTCGTATTCGCATGCTAAAATCTTGTGTTTTGACAATGGCCGTCAATTTCCGTCTGTAAATTAAATAACGTGAATACAAATATGAAGCATATTTTTAAAACAAAAAATGAAAATGAAGAGATTCTCAGAGAATCTTCTCATAAACAAAAACTAGTTAAAATTATAAGAGAAAGAAAAAAGTAACCAGAATGTCTTGGACATATCATGTAAAGACACAAGATGGAGAAAAGTTCAAAGTTCAAAATTCAGACTCCGGCTTCACTACATTCGGGACAACCCCATATATGCCCCGCCGCATGTCGCAACATCCATCCAAAAGTATGTTTGCCAACAGTTCCTGTCAAATGTTGGCTGTTTACGATGAGTTTTATGCCACACAGTTCAGACTTCCTGCCAGCGTCTTTAACTTGTCCTAGCTCCAGCAATCTCCTCACAGCCACATTGTTCGTCCATTCCCGCTCTTCATTTTCCCGCCGTCTGTCCAATACAGCCGTAGCAATACCCCTTTGTCCAGTGCCAGCCTGCCATTTATTTTAGACTGCCCAGCAAGTCTGTCTGCCACATCATTGTCATGTACTCCCGCATGCCCTGGACAGTAAAGCCACGTTCGGCTTGTCTCAGCTGACTGGCTTAGCAGATGAACCCATTCTTTTCGAAGCAAATTCTCAGTTTTACGAAGCATGCTTTGTGAATCCGTCACAATGACGCCATTAACCACATCATGAGCAACTAACCATTTGCACTGCCGCCGATACAGCCTCGATTTCCATTCGCGTTGCCTATGGAAGTTGGAGAACTTTGTAGCGGCTGGAAAATTCAAGGGAAATAAAGAGAGGAAGGTCAAGAGAAAGATATCTCTGTGGACTGATCAAAGTGTCATGGGGAAAAACGAAAAGGATTAAAATTAATCGGAAACCTCAGGAATAGCATAAGACGGGGAACACATGGTTGCCAAAGATATCTGGCTCGGTACCGCGTGAATCGGTGAATTTGTGTGAGATATTTGGAAGAGACTAATCTTGAGAATTCTAAGACAAGCGAGTCAGTTATGTCAAAGTACGGTTATAAATTTTAATTTATTTTATGATAAATTAGTTGATACATTTGTTGATTAATGCAGATTTAAACAAAAAACTTATGTGACTACTTTAAACCTTTTCAACTATCTCAAAAACATGAACAGGGAAAGTGCAAAAGAGGAAACAGTTCATCGTGGCAGACCTAAACATAGGAGAGACAGGAAGTAGTTTGCACCATGTACCATCAAATTATAGTTCTGAGTGCGCTGGGAGATCCACGTACCATCAAGTTATAGTTCTGAGTGCGCTGGGAGATCCACGTACCACCACGTTATAGTTCTGAGTGCGCTGGGAGATCCACGTACCATCAAGTTATAGTTCTGAATGTGCTGGGAGATCCACGTACCATCAAGTTATATTTCTGAATGTGCTGAGAGATCCACGTACCATCAAGTTATAGTTCTGAGTGCGCTGGGAGATCCATGACAACACCTCTGTTTCCGAGATATCACATGATTGACTGATTAATTGACTGACTGATTGACTGATCTATATTTCCAAAAGGGTTAAGAATTGGACACGCAGGCTTGTCTGACATTCTGCCCTTTACTACACAACTTTCCTCTCTGTTCCTGTTATTTTACATATATGCCACGTACATAACAACTATTTGTTTTTTAAATGAACAAAATTTTTTAAAAATTTACTCTTCCTTCTTATCCTTGTCCTCAATACAGAAAGTAAATACACACATATAAAAAAAAGGTTGTTCTTGCATTCTCACACATGATGATGATGATGATGAGTTTATAGAAGATCGACTGGTCATGATGTGCAAGCCATGTCTGCGTGAGAGGGGAAAGAAAAAAAAACGAACTCACAGACCCCGGAGTCATGGCCCCCAGGGGGTGAGTGGACGGGGAGAGGTGCACTTCCTCCCACCACCCCTCCCTCTTAGAATGTGAGGAGTTTAATCGCCCATCTGAGATAAGAGTATGGTGTATTTCCTCTCATAATCTGGGGAGCTTTGAGTAGCTGTTTCCCTCTATATATTGAGAGTTTCCTCCACAAATAAATAGCCCACTACAACCTCCTGCCAAGCCCACAGAAAGAAGGCAGAGGCTGATAAGTATGTTCTTTAGTACAGAACATCGTAACTAGGGGCCACCTACTTCGTGTGGTTAATATTGTTTAAAACAGTGGTTCTCAGCCTTTTGTGGCCGTAGACCCCCTTTTTCAGTGTAAGACCAGCTCAACTGTGGACTTCTTCTCAGGCGTGAGAACAGAGTGGACCCCCTTTCCCGTGTCAAAACCCCTGTGGACCTCATCTCTGATGTCAGAACAGAGTGGACACCTCTCATTTGTAAGGACACATGTAGACCCCTCTCAGACGTGAAAATTCCTGCCCCCTCGGACGTGAAAACACCCGTGGACCCCTCTCAGGTGTGAAAACAGCTGTGTACCCCTCTCAGGTGTGAAAACAGCTGTGTACCCCTCTCAGGTGTGAACCCCTCTCAGGTGTGAAAACAGCTGTGTACCCCTCTCAGGTGTGAAAACAGCTGTGTACCCCTCTCAGGTGTGAACCCCTCTCAGGTGTGAAAACACCCGTGGACCCCTCTCAGGTGTGAAAACAGCTGTGTACCCCTCTCAGGTGTGAAAACAGTTGTGGACTCCTCTCAAGTGTGAGATTACCTGTGGACCCCTCTCAGATGTGAAAGCACCTATGGACCCCTCTAAGGAGTCCACAGACCCCAGGATTAAAGGTAGGTACAGCTTTTTAAAGTAACGACGCATTCAGTTGAGATACTGTATTTCACGTGGATTAATAACAATAATAATAATAATTATTATTATAACGGCAGAAGAAAGGAAAATAACAGCAAAAGTTGAAGTATATGTTTGGCAAATCAAGAAATTTTAACAAATAAAACAAAGAAGAAAGATTTTTTTTCTTTTTTTTTTGCTGTGGCAGATCCAGAAAGTATGAGCTACATAAGTTGTTTTTTTTTTATTCCCATATTTTATTGTGTCCTGTATCTTTCCAATATGCTGTATAGATTTATGTTGTTTGTTTCTTTTCTCTTTTCCGTCCATTGCATGTTTTTAACGAGTATGTAGTAAGCTACATGTGCTGTAGCGGGGTCACACAGGCTGTAACAAGTCGCACGTGCTGTAGCAAGTCAGACGTGTTGTAGTAAGGTCACAGGTGCTGTAGCAAGCCACACGTGCTGTAGTAAGGTCACACATGCTGTAGCAAGGTCACATATGCTGTAGTAAGTCACACGTGCTGTTGCAAGGTCATAAGTGTTGTAGCAAGTCACACGTGCTGTAGCAAGTCACAGGTGATGTAGCAAGTCACATGTGCTTTATCAAGGCCACATATGCTGTAGCAAAGCACACAGCTTGTTGCAACGTCACACGTACTGTAGAAAAGTCACACGTGCTGCAGCAAATAATACGTGCTGTAACAAGTCACACGTGCTGCAGCAAGACACACATGCTGCAGTAAGGTCATAATGCTGTAGCAAGGTCATACATGCTGTAGCATGTCAAAGGTGCTGTAGCAAGCCACGCGTGCTGTAGTAAGGTCACAAATTCTGTAGAAGGTCACACGTGTTATAGCAAGGTCACACGTGGTGTAGCAAGGCACAAATGCTGTAGCAAGCCACATGTGAAGTAGCAAGTCATACATGCTGTTTCAAAGTCACACGTGCTGTAACTAGGTCACACGTTCTCTAGCAAGAACGTAGTTGCAGTGCTGTAGAAATTCACACTTTCTTTAGTAAGTCACAGATACTGTAGCATGTCGCACATGCTGTAGCAGGTCACTCGTGCTTTAACAAGTCACACGTGTTGTAGCAATGTCACACGTGCTGTAGCAAGCCACACATGCTACAATAGGTCATACGTGCTGTACCTAGGTCACACGTGCTGTAGCAAGTTACATGTGCTATAGCAAGGTCACACGTGCTGTATCACGGTTACACGTGCTGTAGCAAAGAATACATCCTGTATCAAGGTCACACATGCTGTAGCAAGGTCACACATGCTGAATCAAGTCACACGTGCTGTCGCAAGGTCACACGTACTGTAACAAGTCACGCATGCTGAAGAAGGTCACACGTGCTATAGCAAAGTCATACGTGCTGTATCAAGGTCAAACGCGTTGTAGCAAGGTCACACGTGCTGTAGCAAGATCATTTATGCTGTAGCTAGTCACACATGCTGAAGCAAGTCATTAGTGCTGTAGCAGGTCACACGTGCTGTAACAAATTCTCATGTGCTGTAGCAAGGACACACTTGCTGTAGCAAGTCACACGTGCTGTAGAAAGTCACATTTGCTGTACAAACTCCCTCGTGCTGTAGCAAGTTCACACATTCTGTAGCCAGTAACATGGTGTAAAAAGTCACTCATGCTGTAGCAAAGTCACACGTGGTGTAGCAAGGTCACACGTGCTGTAGCAAGTTCACACATTCTGTAGTAAGTCACACGTGTGTAGCAAGCCACAGATGCTATAGCAAATCACGAATGGCAAAACCAGCGATGTCTTGAGGATGTTTCTACACCAACTTAATTCGTCACTTCATTCGTCCACATGAACAGTAAAGTACAGGCAATATTTGTTCCCCGTTCACATTCGTCCTGGAACAGATCTTTCATTTCATTCATGATGCCTTTCCCCTCCTTCCTGCCCATTTCCATTAATTCTCACAATTATTTTACACGCCTCGCTAAGTCTTTATCAACTGATCAGGTTGTATGTACATTTGTAAACTTTCTTACTGTCTGCAATAACTTAAAAAAAAACAAGTCAACAATTGCTTGGTAGAAACAGACAGTTTTCACAGAGACATGACGGATTTCGTAACGTAACCAATAAAGTGTTATCCCGCTAAATGGCGACCCATAGTCCATTTTTTTTTCAGCTGTGTACGAGTAGCGACCGAGTAAACATGACGGCTATAATCGTCGCTACTGCCAGTTAAGAGATTCGCAATAGGCTTCGTTTTCTACATTAAGAGGGACACAGTACCGTTGAGAATCATCATCAGTTGTGTCGTGTCTGCTGTGATAACATTATGAATGGCAATTCTGTGATGTATTGGCGCAAGATAACCCTGCACGGAAGCATAGACGTGCATGGCGAATGGAGACAAGGGTAGAATTCAGATATAGCTCATTCAAATGACGAGTTCATTAAAAAAGTCGACCAAATCGTGCGTGAGAAACGCCGTTTGACGACTTCGCATCTTTCTGAAGAATTCCCAAATTTCGAGGAATAACCTGTTTCGAATTATCACAGAGAGACTGGATTGCCAACGAAACCTCGTGAATAGAGTAAACAACTGGCTGGATTCTCTGAAGCCGCTGTTCTTTGATGAAGGATTACAGAAGCTGGTATCACGGTACAAGTGCCTGAATTCGGATAGCGGAAAAGTAATGCAATTATGTATGTAAAGTATGTAAAATTTATTTTTAAAATGTATTTGTTTATTTTTATGTCAGGCAGTCAGATCTTCATTTTGAAATCGCCCTCCTATGTTAACATGTAAACTTTATTACTCTTTTACTTTACAGTAATGAAATGGTGAGCTAAAATGTTAACGTTCTTACTTCCGTTTTAAACTGACGAGACTGTAAGCTAGAATGTTAACTTCTTACTTTCTGTTTTAAACTGACGAGATTGTAAGCTAGAATGTTAATTTCTTACTTTCTGTTTTAAATTGATGCCATTCATTGTCTCAGCTTTCCAAGCCATTGTGGGTCACTGCTGCAGACAAGACAAGTTTCCATCCTCCATGTTCTTAGTCTTCTCCTGCCAGTTGTCTCCATCCTCCATGTTCTTAGTCTTCTCCTGCCAGTTGTCTCCATCCTTCATGTTCTTAGTCTTCTCCTGCCAGTTGTTTCCATCCTCCATGTTCTTAGTCATCTCCTACCAGTTGTCTCCATCCTCCATGTTCTTAGTCATCTCCTACCAGTTGTCTCCATCCTCCATGTTCTTAGTCATCTCCTACCAGTTGTCTCCATCCTTCATGTTCTTAGTCTTCTCCTACCAGTTGTCTCCATCCTCCCTGTTCTTAGTCATCTCCTACCAGTTGTCTCCATCCTCCATGTTCTTAGTCTTCTCCTGCCAGTTGTCTCCATCCTCCATGTTCTTAGTCTTCTCCTGCCAGTTGTCTCCATCCTCCCTGTTCTTAGTCTTCTCCTGCCAGTTGTCTCCATCCTCCCTGTTCTTAGTCTTCTCCTGCTAGTTGTCTCCATCCTCCATGTTCTTAGTCTTCTCCTGCCAGTTGTCTCCATCCTCCATGTTCTTAGTCTTCTCCTGCCAGTTGTCTCCATCCTCCCTGTTCATAGTCTTCTCCTGCCAGTTGTCTCCATCCTCCATGTTCTTAGTCTTCTCCTGCCAGTTGTCTCCATCCTCCCTGTTCTTAGTCTTCTCCTGCCAGTTGTCTCCATCCTCCATGTTCTTAGTCTTCTCCTGCCAGTTGTCTCCATCCTCCATGTTCTTAGTCTTCTCCTGCCAGTTGTCTCCATCCTCCCTGTTCTTAGTCTTCTCCTGCTAGTTGTCCACTCTAAGGGCTTGCAGGTCTTCTTCCAAGATGTCACGCCCCCTTCGTCTCGGTCTGCTCTCTTGATCTGTCTCCGTTAGTGATTTCTGTATAAGCCTTTTTAAACCTATGAGACTGTGTGCTAAAACGTTACTTTCTAGTATGACTGAGCAGACTCCGTGTTAAGATGTTACATTCTCACATTTGAGCGCCCTGTCTTCTGTACCAGACTCCGTGTTAAGATGTTACATTCTCACATTTGAGCGCCCTGTCTTCTGTACCAGACTCCGTGTTAAGATGTTACATTCTCACATTTGAGCGCCCTGTCTTCTGTACCAGACTCCGCGTTAAGATGTTACATTCTCACATTTAAGCGCCCTGTCTTCTGTATCAGACTCCGCGTTAAGATGTTACATTCTCACATTTAAGCGCCCTGTCTTCTGTATCAGACTCCGTGTTAAGATGTTACATTCTCACATTTAAGCGCCCTGTCTTCTGTATCAGACTCCGTGTTAAGATGTTACATTCTCACATTTAAGCGCCCTGTCTTCTGTACCAGACTCCGCGTTAAGATGTTACATTCTCACATTTAAGCGCCCTGTCTTCTGTACCAGACTCCGTGTTAAGATGTTACATTCTCACATTTAAGCGCCCTGTCTTCTGTATCAGACTCCGCGTTAAGATGTTACATTCTCACATTTAGACGCTCTGTCTTCTGTACCAGATTTTATAATTTGAAAAGTGGACATAAACAGTACAAGAACTAACTCATACTGTTAGGTTTAAAGGAAGAAAGAATGAAATAAAATGATTAAAAACAGTTGTCAGGATGTAATAAAACTGCTGTGATATAAAAATATTCGTTTTTTATGTTAATGTTATATGTTACTTTAGTTGCGGGATACAAATGCTTGACTGCTGATGCTGTGGTGATTGTTCCTGTAATAGAACTATCATATAAAATGTAGCAGCTTACATTAACTGTCGGATGAAATTTTAAAGTTTTCTTTTTCAATAGACGCTAACGCCTGAAGGAACATATGGACCACAGGGAACATTCTGATTATAAGGAACATGTTACCAATAAATAGTATGTTGATCATTAGGAATATGTTCCCTGTAAATAGTATGATGACTATAGGGAACAAGTTCATCATAAATAATATTTTCACTATATGAACATTTTCCTCATAAATTATATTAAAAACATGAACAGTAAAGGGAACATCCTGCCCATAAATAACACGTTGACTATAGGGAATATGGTTCCATACATATGTTGACAAGAGGAAACATATTTCTAGTGAATGATATGTTGACCAGAAAGGGGCATTTTTTTATGAAATGTGGTACAACAGGCTAAGACGGGCAGGATCTGCTCTTGAGGATACTTGTGACATGTCTGTGATATTGACATCTCGTCTAGCTGACATTTCGGTATAAAACCAACCACGTCTGATCTCTTACGTCTTATATTCCAGCGCAGTCGACCAGTGTCTTCCGGGAACTAACGGCCATTTATTGGAAAACGTGTTTCTCGGTGACGTTGGGCCCAACTCGTTCATAACTAGACTGGCCTGGCCCACTGTCGTCCCAGCGGGTGGGGGGGATTAGCTCGGTTTGGATGCTGGTACTCGGGAGCTAGCGCAGCCATCTAATTCACAAACACAGGAATTCTACAATGCCCCCACCCGCTCCCCTGCTCTACTCCCAGCTTCCTTTAACCCACCCCCACCCTCTTTCTATCTGCTAGAAATTCGTTATCAAAGGTCGCCGAGACCTTCGCCATGTAGAAATGTCCATTGCGAAATCATGAAAGGCCGGAGCCCGTGTGTCGTGTGCTCGTGTCACTATGTGAAGAAGGTCAGCATACGTTATACGTCAATCTCTGCTCAGCCTTAGGCGGACTGACGTGGACAGTTTCAACAGGGTCGCGAGGGAGGGAGGGAGGAGGAAGAGATAAGTGAAGATATTACGCGTTATCACTACAATATTTCTATGATATTTGAAATGAAATAGGGATTTTTAAAGCCAGTTTAGAGCTGAACAAGTGGCAGGCATTAGCCACAACGTATTTAAGGGATGTATATTTAGAAGGGATTAAATCCTAATAGCCAATGACGAGCAGCTGACACTATTTGGAAAATGGGGAGGAGGGGAGTTGTTCCAGAAGCTTTGGCTCACTTCTCTCTTCTTTGATAAAGTGTACGAAGACCCAATCCTTACATAAAAAAGGGTCCTTGGAGAGCAAAGGGAAATTGAGAAAGCGGGTAGGTGAAACCTCCCAGATCCCTGGACGCTTGTACGCGTGATATAGGGGTGGTGAGTCCTACAGCGCCGTGTTAAGATGTTACATTCTCACATTTAAGCGCCCTGTCTTCTGTATCAGACTCCGCGTTAAGATGTTACATTCTCACATTTGAGCGCCCTGTCTTCTGTACCAGACTCCGTGTTAAGATGTTACATTCTCACATTTAAGCGCCCTGTCTTCTGTACCAGATTTTATAATTTGAAAAATGGACATAAACAGTACAAGAACTAATTCATACTGTTAGGTTTAAAAGAAGAAAGAATGAAATAAAATGATTAAAAACAGTTGTCAGGATGTAATAAAACTGCTGTGATATAAAAATATTAGTTTTTTATGTTAATGTTATATGTTACTTTAGTTGCGGGATACAAATGCTTGACTGCTGATGCTGTGGTGATTGTTCCTGTAATAGAACTATCATATAAAATGTAGCAGCTGACATTAACTGTCGGATGAAATTTTAAAGTTTTCTTTTTCAGTAGATGCTAACGCCTGAAGGAACATATGGACCACAGGGAACATTCTGATTATAAGGAACATGTTACCAATAAATAGTATGTTGATCATTAGGAATATGTTCCCTGTAAATAGTATGATGACTATAGGGAACAAGTTCATCATAAATAATATTTTCACTATATGAACATTTTCCTCATAAATTATATTAAAAACATGAACAGTAAAGGGAACATCCTGCCCATAAATAACACGTTGACTATAGAGAATATGTTTTCATACATAATATGTTGACAAGAGGAAACATATTTCCAGTGAATGATATGTTGACCAGAAAGGGGTATTTTTTATGAAACAGGCTAAGACGGGCAGGATCTGCTCTTGAGGATACCTGTGACATGTCTGTGATATTGACATCTCGTCTAGCTGACATTTCGGTATAAAACCAACCACGTCTGATCTCTTACGTCTTATATTCCAGCGCAGTCGACCAGTGTCTTCCGGGAACTAACGGCCATTTATTGGAAAACGTGTTTCTCGGTGACGTTGGGCCCAACTCGTTCATAACTAGACTGGCCTGGCCCACTGTCGTCCCAGCGGGTGGGGGGGATTAGCTCGGTTTGGATGCTGGTACTCGGGAGCTAGCGCAGCCATCTAATTCACAAACACAGGAATTCTACAATGCCCCCACCCGCTCCCCTGCTCTACTCCCAGCTTCCTTTAACCCACCCCCACCCTCTTTCTATCTGCTAGAAATTCGTTATCAAAGGTCGCCGAGACCTTCGCCATGTAGAAATGTCCATTGCGAAATCATGAAAGGCCGGAGCCCGTGTGTCGTGTGCTCGTGTCACTATGTGAAGAAGGTCAGCATACGTTATACGTCAATCTCTGCTCAGCCTTAGGCGGACTGACGTGGACAGTTTCAACAGGGTCGCGAGGGAGGGAGGGAGGGAGGAGGAAGAGATAAGTGAAGATATTACGCGTTATCACTACGATATTTCTATGATATTTGAAATGAAATAGGGATTTTTAAAGCCAGTTTAGAGCTGAACAAGTGGCAGGCATTAGCCACAACGTATTTAAGGGATGTATATTTAGAAGGGATTAAATCCTAATAGCCAATGACGAGCAGCTGACACTATTTGGAAAATGGGGAGGAGGGGAGTTGTTCCAGAAGCTTTGGCTCACTTCTCTCTTCTTTGATAAAGTGTACGAAGACCCAATCCTTACATAAAAAAGGGTCCTTGGAGAGCAAAGGGAAATTGAGAAAGCGGGTAGGTGAAACCTCCCAGATCCCTGGACGCTTGTACGCGTGATATAGGGGTGGTGAGTCCTACAGCGCCGTGAAAGTAACGCAGAATTTGGGAGTGAAACAACAGCGCGTATCGCACGGCTGGACCTCCCATCTCCCCCACGCTCGAGTGTAATGAGACTACCCGACTACGTCACAGGGTGTTTTCCGTCGCTATTTATGTGGCAGTGACGTCAAAATGCCGAATAAAACTGGATCGGGGGTGGTTGCCTGGCCGCTATTACGCGCGTGTTGTGTTCTGTGGTGGTTTGTTCGAGTTTTCGTGAGCGCTCTCCTTACCTACCTACCGCTGCTTAAGACATTTTAGCTTCTAAATGTGTTCAGAACAGGAACCATCAGCTGTGTTCATTAATACGAAATATACTATTAAATACCATTCATTTATTTCGCTTTCATTCTGTGGATAGAATTTTAGAATGGAGTCCGTCTGACGATAAGAAATGTTTGTTAAAAAATTAACCAAAAAAAAAATGCCATTACTTACTTAAGCTTGACGTATGCCATCTCGCGCTCCGACAGTGTTATGTGAAAGTTCTAGATGTTGTTCTTATATGTTAAAATGAAGGTTCTATATGTTGTTCTTTTATGTTAAACTGTAAATGGAGCTTATACCTGGAACCATTGTCTTGGAACTGTCATATAAAATGTAGCAGCTGACATTAACTGTCGGATGAAATTTTAAAGTTTTCTTTTTCAGTAGATGCTAACGCCTGAAGGAACATATGGACCACAGGGAACATTCTGATTATAAGGAACATGTTACCAATAAATAGTATGTTGATCATTAGGAATATGTTCCCTGTAAATAGTATGATGACTATAGGGAACAAGTTCATCATAAATAATATTTTCACTATATGAACATTTTCCTCATAAATTATATTAAAAACATGAACAGTAAAGGGAACATCCTGCCCATAAATAACACGTTGACTATAGAGAATATGTTTTCATACATAATATGTTGACAAGAGGAAACATATTTCCAGTGAATGATATGTTGACCAGAAAGGGGTATTTTTTATGAAACAGGCTAAGACGGGCAGGATCTGCTCTTGAGGATACCTGTGACATGTCTGTGATATTGACATCTCGTCTAGCTGACATTTCGGTATAAAACCAACCACGTCTGATCTCTTACGTCTTATATTCCAGCGCAGTCGACCAGTGTCTTCCGGGAACTAACGGCCATTTATTGGAAAACGTGTTTCTCGGTGACGTTGGGCCCAACTCGTTCATAACTAGACTGGCCTGGCCCACTGTCGTCCCAGCGGGTGGGGGGGATTAGCTCGGTTTGGATGCTGGTACTCGGGAGCTAGCGCAGCCATCTAATTCACAAACACAGGAATTCTACAATGCCCCCACCCGCTCCCCTGCTCTACTCCCAGCTTCCTTTAACCCACCCCCACCCTCTTTCTATCTGCTAGAAATTCGTTATCAAAGGTCGCCGAGACCTTCGCCATGTAGAAATGTCCATTGCGAAATCATGAAAGGCCGGAGCCCGTGTGTCGTGTGCTCGTGTCACTATGTGAAGAAGGTCAGCATACGTTATACGTCAATCTCTGCTCAGCCTTAGGCGGACTGACGTGGACAGTTTCAACAGGGTCGCGAGGGAGGGAGGGAGGAGGAAGAGATAAGTGAAGATATTACGCGTTATCACTACGATATTTCTATGATATTGAAATGAAATAGGGATTTTTAAAGCCAGTTTAGAGCTGAACAAGTGGCAGGCATTAGCCACAACGTATTTAAGGGATGTATATTTAGAAGGGATTAAATCCTAATAGCCAATGACGAGCAGCTGACACTATTTGGAAAATGGGGAGGAGGGGAGTTGTTCCAGAAGCTTTGGCTCACTTCTCTCTTCTTTGATAAAGTGTACGAAGACCCAATCCTTACATAAAAAAGGGTCCTTGGAGAGCAAAGGGAAATTGAGAAAGCGGGTAGGTGAAACCTCCCAGATCCCTGGACGCTTGTACGCGTGATATAGGGGTGGTGAGTCCTACAGCGCCGTGAAAGTAACGCAGAATTTGGGAGTGAAACAACAGCGCGTATCGCACGGCTGGACCTCCCATCTCCCCCACGCTCGAGTGTAATGAGACTACCCGACTACGTCACAGGGTGTTTTCCGTCGCTATTTATGTGGCAGTGACGTCAAAATGCCGAATAAAACTGGATCGGGGGTGGTTGCCTGGCCGCTATTACGCGCGTGTTGTGTTCTGTGGTGGTTTGTTCGAGTTTTCGTGAGCGCTCTCCTTACCTACCTACCGCTGCTTAAGACATTTTAGCTTCTAAATGTGTTCAGAACAGGAACCATCAGCTGTGTTCATTAATACGAAATATACTATTAAATACCATTCATTTATTTCGCTTTCATTCTGTGGATAGAATTTTAGAATGGAGTCCGTCTGACGATAAGAAATGTTTGTTAAAAAATTAACCAAAAAAATGCCATTACTTACTTAAGCTTGACGTATGCCATCTCGCGCTCCGACAGTGTTATGTGAAAGTTCTAGATGTTGTTCTTATATGTTAAAATGAAGGTTCTATATGTTGTTCTTTTATGTTAAACTGTAAATGGAGCTTATACCTGGAACCATTGTCTTGGAACTGTTGTGATTAAGAATCGTAGGTAAGTATCAAATTGTTTGGCAAATATTTCACGAATAATCTGGATGCTTCTTGTGAGAATGTTGTTGTGTTTGCCTGGGATGTATATTGACACATCTGCTGCTGAAAATTAACAAATAATATTTCATAGTTATCGCATGCTGCACTAAACATTTTGTACATGATTACTTTTTTTTGATTTTCATATGGTGTCTTTGATGAAGACAATATTGCGGAGTTTCACAGTTTATTTTCACAGCTTCATATATATATATGTGTGTGTCTAAGATAGAGAGAGAACAAATTACATGTGTGACTGCTGTTCATGGATATGCATGTTTGAATATGTATTATGTTTTTAATGTACTTATATGTTATAACTGCTAGTGTATTTCTATTTGTCGCTTTCAATAAAGTATGTATGCATGTGTGTATGTATGTGTGTATACTCACACACACATACTTATAAATCTTATCTTATATCTTATATCCTTCCCGTGCCGTTAGACGTCACATAGGGCTCGCAAAGTAGTTCGCCAATTTATATATATATATAATATATATAAATATATATAAATATATATAAAAATACTTATAAATACATATGCATATATATATATATATATTCACGTATACGGTGGTACCTAAGCAAATATTCCCTTTCTGTGCTTAATATGTGCATAGTCTGTATTACAAGCAACGTTACATTACATAAAACAGCCTATCATTCTCTACACGCAAAGGACTGACTCACGCTTAGAAAAAAAGCACATAATAAAAGGAACAGGATGTTGTAATCTTTGTCAATAATAAGAGATAATAACCCAGTATTTGTTTACCGCTAAAACTCAACTTGTTGTACACTAAAAAAATACAAGATCACTTAATGGGATTATCGTCATTTTATGGCCAGGGCAAGAGGAACCAGGACACACACACAGCTCTTAAGATTTTGGCCGATCTCTTTCAAACTAATTAGTGATCAGTTACATCGCTGGTGTTAGAATATTTTGTTTTAAATACTTTGCCACAAGATTCTTCGTCCCCTTCTTAATACATGAACCCTTTATTCAATGAAATACACACCAACTATCATTTACAGCAAAGAAGAAGAAAAAGAAGAAGAAAAAAACAACAGATAAGAACTCTATATTAACCGTGGAATTTTGCTACCGTTGGGCTTAGATTCTCAGTGTATCTTCTTCACCTTGGCTTTAACGCCCGGGTATCTTTTTCAGTTTAATCCATGTCACAGTTTTTCTACTTTAACCTCTTCAGCAAAACAGTATTTCCTCAGCACTGTGATTTCTAACTCTGTTATTATTGACTATTACTTTCTATTTTCCTGCCTTACTGGCTGCTACTTTCTAGTTTCCTATATTGTTGTTACTTTCTAGTGTCCAATATTATTGAGTGTTACTTTCTAGTTTCCTGTATTATTGACTGTCTTCTCAAGTAACCTCTAATACTGACTGTTACCTTTATATATGCATATATTGCTGTTTATTATCAACTAGTTCTGTTTATTATCGATCACTACTTTGCATTTTAGTGTATTATTATTACTGTCATTTCTCATTATAGTGATTGCTATTCTCCAGTTCTCTCTGTAGCTATCATCCAGGTCTCTCTGTAGCTATCATCCAGTTCTCTCTGAGACGCTCAGCTATAGAAATAAATACCTGTCTCTAATCGTACCTGCAGTGAGAAAAGCGAACAGGTGTGATACTGACTACATCACCTACTAGTTTACCGACAGATCAGGTAAGGTAAAAGGTAAGATTATGGTAGAGCTGTCATGCCATGGTGGCACATGAGGAATATGGTGTTAAGTGCTTTTAATTTTCCTTGACCTGTCGGCACACTGGAGGATGATTTGGTCAGCATCACGCCTGGCCGTCCTTCCTACCCCAGCCCCAGATGAAGTCAGGTACCCATTTCTACAGCCTCTGTGACTGGGGCTCATCCAGCCGGGTTCGAACCACCGACCTTCGCCGTGAGAGACCAGTGCACCATCGACTTTCGCCACCCAGGCGTCCGGAAAGATCAGGAAAAAGAGACACCAATTCTTGTACACTTCGATGACGTGTCACACGACTGCCGTAAATATCTCAGTTACAGCAGTGTTTGTCTCCTGTGTGCTGCCACTGTCATTTCACTCAGGCTTGTCTGTTTGTGCCGTTTTCTGCTCTACTGTACAGTCATTAGTATCAAAGACTGATTTAAGTATACACACTCTCCCCCCCCCCCTTGACCGCGTGTCCTTGACCGCGTGTCCTTGACCGTGTGTCCTTGACCGCATGTCCTTGACCGTGTGTCCTTGACCGTGTGTCTGAGCGTGTCTCTTATTTTCTAACTCCCATCTAACTTCATGTGCCCTCAGAATGAAGATACGCATTCTTTATACATTTTACTCAGCCATGTTTTCCTTACTCGTCATTTGTTTGTTTGTTTGTTTTTTTCGACAAAGACGAAAATCAAAATATCACACCGTCTTATTCTCATCTCTTTGTACCCTTTTGGTCTACCTAGCTATATTTCACGTTCTGATATATTTTTTTACTATTTCTTAGGGAAAATTATCCTCATGTTTTTCTTTTTTTTTTTTATTATACTCTCCAAACAGAGAGTCAGACTGAACGCATAAGACACATAACACAAACATTATTTGTTATTACTGTAATTGATAATACACTGGCATTATGGGGTAGATTGTGTCGCCAGGGCAAGAGGAACCAGGACACACACACAGCTCTTAAGATTTTGGCCGATCTCTTTCAAACTAATTAGTGATCAGTTACATCGCTGGTGTTAGAATATTTTGCTTTAAATACTTTGCCACAAGATTCTTCGTCCCCTTCTTAATACATGAACCCTTTATTCAATGAAATACACACCAACTATCATTTACAGCAAAGAAGAAGAAGAAGAAGAAAAAAACAACAGATAAGAACTCTATATTAACCGTGGAATTTTGCTACCGTTGGGCTTAGATTCTCAGTGTATCTTCTTCACCTTGGCTTTAACGCCCGGGTATCTTTTTCAGTTTAATCCATGTCACAGTTTTTCTACTTTAACCTCTTCAGTAAAACAGTATTTCCTCAGCACTGTGATTTCTAACTCTGTTATTATTGACTATTATTTTCTATTTTCCTGCCTTACTGGCTGCTACTTTCTAGTTTCCTATATTGTTGTTACTTTCTAGTGTCCTATATTATTGAGTGTTACTTTCTAGTTTCCTGTATTATTGACTGTCATTCTCAAGTAACCTCTAATACTGACTGTTACCTTTATATATGCATATATTGCTGTTTATTATCAACTAGTTCTGTTTATTATCGATCACTACTTTGCATTTTAGTGTATTATTATTACTGTCATTTCTCATTATAGTGATTGCTATTCTCCAGTTCTCTCTGTAGCTATCATCCAGGTCTCTCTGTAGCTATCATCCAGTTCTCTCTGAGACGCTCAGCTATAGAAATAAATACCTGTCTCTAATCGTACCTGCAGTGAGAAAAGCGAACAGGTGTGATACTGACTACATCACCTACTAGTTTACCGACAGATCAGGTAAGGTAAAAGGTAAGATTATGGTAGATCTGTCATGCCATGGTGGCACATGAGGAATATGGTGTTAAGTGCTTTTAATCTTCCTTGACCTGTCGGCACACTGGAGGATGATTTGGTCAGCATCACGCCTGGCCGTCCTTCCTACCCCAGCCCCAGATGAAGTCAGGTACCCATTTCTACAGCCTCTGTGACTGGGGCTCATCCAGCCGGGTTCGAACCACCGACCTTCGCCGTGAGAGACCAGTGCACCATCGACTTTCGCCACCCAGGCGTCCGAAAAGATCAGGAAAAAGAGACACCAATTCTTGTACACTTCGATGACGTGTCACACGACTGCCGTAAATATCTCAGTTACAGCAGTGTTTGTCTCCTGTGTGCTGCCACTGTCATTTCACTCAGGCTTGTCTGTTTGTGCCGTTTTCTGCTCTACTGTACAGTCATTAGTATCAAAGACTGATTTAAGTATACACACTCTCCCCCCCCCCTTGACCGCGTGTCCTTGACCGCGTGTCCTTGACCGTGTGTCCTTGACCGTGTGTCTGAGCGTGTCTCTTATTTTCTAACTCCCATCTAACTTCATGTGCCCTCAGAATGAAGATACGCATTCTTTATACATTTTATTCAGCCATGTTTTCCTTACTCGTCATTTGTTTGTTTGTTTTTTTTCAACAAAGACGAAAATCAAAATATCACACCGTCTTATTCTCATCTCTTTGTACCCTTTTGGTCTACCTAGCTATCTTTCACCTTCTGATATATTTTTGTACTATTTCTTAGGGAAAATTATCCTCATGTTTTTCTTTTTTTTTATTATACTTTCCAAACAGAGAGTCAGACTGAACGCATAAGACACATAACACAAACATTATTTGTTATTACTGTAATTGATAATACAGTGGCATTATGGGGTAGATTGTGTCGCCCAGTGATGTTATTCGGCCATATGATTGGCGGCAAATTCAGCAAAAACATAACATCCAACTGTTAAAGGGAAAAAAGTGTTCTAAAGGTAAATCCGTCATTCTCATCTTTTATCGACACAAAAATAGATAAAAACCAAGATGAAAGGTAGAATGAAGGAACTTTTGTCTTCAAACAATTCAGGTTTAGCATTCAGTTTCGTCTGATATTCAGCCTCCTTCATTTCTCAATTTTCATTACTTTTCTTCTTCTTCTTTTCTTCTTCTTCTTCTTATTATTATTATTACTACTGTTATTATTATTATTCCTCGTCCTTCCTCCTCCTCCTCCTCCTTCTTCTTCTTCTTCCTCCTACTTCTTCTTCTTCCTTCTCTTCTTCTTCCTCCTCCTCCTCCTTCTTCTTCTTATTCTTCTTCTTCTTTTTCTTCTTCTTCTTCTGCTTCCTCCTCCTTCTCCTTTTTCTTCTTCTTCTTCTTCCTCCTCTTCCTTCTTCTTCTTCTCCTTCTTCTTCCTCCTCCTTCTTCTTCTTCTTCCTCCTACTTCTTCTTCTTCTTCCTCCTCCTCTTCCTACTTCTTCTTCTTCCTCCTCCTCCTTTTTCTTCTTCATCTTATTCCTCCTCCTTCTTCTCCTTCTTCCTCTTCCTCCTTCTTCCTCCTCCTCCTCCTCCTTTTTCTTCTTCTTCTTCTTCTCCTCCTCCTCCTTCTTCTTCCTCTAGTTCTTCTTCTTCTTCTTCTTCTTCTTCTCCTCCTCCTCCTCCTTCTTCTTCCTCTAGTTCTTCTTCTTCTTTTCCTCCTCTTTTTCTTCTTCTTCCTCCTCCTTCTTCTTCCTTCTCGTCCTTCTTCTTTTTCTCCTCTTTTTCTTCTTCCTCCTTCTTCTTCCTCGTCTTCTTCTTCTTCCTCTACATTTCAAGTAAACTAAATGCACAGCTAACACAAGTGGCAGTTAAAATGACCAAACCTTTTAATTCAACATCTACTGACACAGTCAGCAATATATAAAAGTACTAAACCCAGGTGATATAATTTTTTTATTATATTCTTCAGCGTGTACCACAGTCATATGACTATACAAGTTAATGTAAACTGGTGACTCTGTTGAAATTAGAATCTTTCGAAAACAAATGCCTAAGGAAAATACTCGGCATCGAACGGAACGAATTCAAGAACAATGCAAAGATAAGACAGATGACTGAACAACAACCAGTCTCATGGGTGATCAGGAAAAGGAGATGGACATATGTTGGTCACGTGATGAGAAGAAATGATCAGAGAATCCCAAAACAAGCTTTCAAGTGGAACACAACAAGCCAAATAAAAAGAGGCAGACCACGTGAAACTCTGAAGAGGACATTGTTAAGAGAGGCCAAATTAACATGCATAAAATCCTTTGATGAGGTTGAAAGACTCGCCGAAGACAGGAAAAACTGGCGAACTACCTTGCGAGCCCTATGTGACGTTTAACGGCACGGGAAGGATATAAAATATAAGAAGAAGTAAACTGGTGGACAGAAATATTGCAGTCATATATGGAAAATATAAGCGATAGCAGAGTGACATATGTTCATAGTAATATGCTAACAGTTATGTCAGCCGTAAGGATAGTGACAAGCAAAACCTTTATCTTAATGCGAAGAAAACTAAATTGATGACAACTGACAAAACAAACAAGGCAGCTGAGATATGTATCAGTGAGGAAAAACTGAAAGAGGTGGAGAGCTTTGAATATCTTGGATCACTACTAACTAATAATAGAGATACAACGAGGGAGATTAAAAAGAGGCCATCTATCGCTCTTCAGAAAGTAAAACAAATAAAGAATCTGTGGAGAGGAGCAGATAGCACCAGAAAAATAAGATTTTTAAGGACATGCATCTTTCCCATCGCAACATATGCCTGTGAGACCTGGACACTTAACAAAACAGCTGAGAAACACATAAATGCTTTTAAATGCTACAGAAGAGTTCTTCAAATATTATGGACACGGAAAAGAACAAATATATCCATACTACAAGAGCTTAATATTGAAGAAGGCTGGCTAGTAAAGAGGGATTAAAGAGAGAAAACTTAAATATTTTAACAAATATATCCATACTACAAGAGCTTAATATTGAAGAAGGCTGGCTAGTAAAGAGGATTAAAGAGAGAAAACTTAAATATTTTGAACATATCGTCATGAGAATTTAGAGAAGACAGCGTTGGAAAAAGAAAGAGAGGAAAACCAGGGCGAAGGTGGCTGCAAGATATCGATGATAATCTACGAATGGATGCATCGGCAGCAGGGCATCTTGCTTACAACCGAGAGGCCTACAGGACATCTGTTACAGAGGCAAATTTCTCAAGGGACATGCAAATGACTGACTGACCGTCTGATGTTAATAAATGTAAATATTTCAAACAGGGCGAACTATAAAGCTATATATGTCAGAAAAAGAGACCGTATACAATGAGGGAGACATGTGTAAAAATCTATACAGATACAATGAGGGAGAACGGTGTAAAAATCTATACAGATACAATGGGGGAGAACGGTGTAAAAATCTATACAGATACAATGAGGGAGAAAGGTGTAAAAATCTATACAGATACAATGGGGGAGACATGTGTAAAAATCTATACAGATACAATGGGGAGATATATGTAAAAATCTATACAGATATAGTCGGGGAGACGTGTAAAAATCTATACAGATATAGTCGGGGAGACGTGTAAAAATCTATACAGATATAGTCTGGGGAGACGTGTAAAAATCTATACAGATATAGTCGGGGAGACGTGTAAAAATCTATACAGATAGAATGGGAAGACATCTATAAAAACTTGTACATATACAATGGGAAAACATATGCAAGAACCTTTACAGATACAGTGCGAGAGACATATGTAAAAATCTATACAGATACCATGGTGAGACATATGTAAAAATATATGAGGTTTATAAATAGGTTCGTGAACATAAAAGAACAGGGCACATTTAGCATCCAGATCTCATCAAATTTTTCATAAAGAGGAACAAATACTGCCCATGGCCTGTTTCTAATAAGACCTTGTCTCTTATAAGACAGTGTTTATTTCTTGTTGTCTCTTATAAGACCGTGTTTATTTCTTGTTGTCTCTTATAAGACAGTGTTTTTTTTTCTTGTTGTCTCTTATAAGACATGTTTATTTCTTGTTGTCTCTTATAAGACAATGCTTATTTCTTCTTGTCTCTTATAAGACAGTGTTTATTTCTTGTTGTCTCTTATAAGACCGTGTTTATTTTTTGTTGTCTCTTATAAGACAGTGTTTATTTCTTGTTGTCTCTTATAAGACAGTGTTTATTTCTTGTTGTCTCTTATAAGACAATGTTTATTTCTTATTGTCTCTTATAAGACAGTGTTTATTTCTTGTTGTCTCTTATAAGACCGCGTTTATTTTTTGTTGTCTCTTATAAGACAGTGTTTATTTCTTGTTGTCTCTTATAAGACCGTGTTTATTTCTTGTCTCTTATAAGACAGTGTTTTTTTCTTGTTGTCTCTTATAAAACAGTGTTTATTTCTTGTTGTTTCTTATAAGACCGTATTTCTTTCTTGTTGTCTCTTTTAAGACCGTGTTTATTTCTTGTTGTCTCGTATTAGACCTTTTTATTTCCTTTTATCTCTTATAAGACCTTGTCTATTTCTTGTTGTCTCTTATAAGACCGCGGTTATTTCTTGTTATCTCTTATAAGACCATGTTTGTTTCTTTTTGTCTCTTAGAAGACCGCGTTTATTTCTTGTTGTCTCTTATAAGACCGCGGTTGTTTCTTGTTATCTCTTATAAGACCGTGTTTATTTCTTGTTGTCTCTTATAAGACAGTGTTTATTTCTTGTTATCTCTTATAAAGCCGTGTTTGTTATTTGACGGAGAGAGTGTCGAAACATTATATTTTTTTTTTTAGTAAGCGAGTGTTACCGATGTTTGTATGCTACTTTTAACAATTTTAACCCCATCTAAATCTTCACAGCTTGGGGTTGTGACTTCTTACTTCACATTTTGCTTGCGAATAGCAGAATTAGTGTCGGCTCGTTCACTCGCTGCTACACGGGTAGAAATGTGTAACCTGGTACCAGTATGGAAGGAAGTAATAATGTCCGTCATCAAGTGTGTGCCAGTAACGCATGTAAATATTATATCGTAAGCGATGATGATGATGGGTGATGATGATGATGATGATGATGACAACCTGAATGCCATCTAGGATAACGATGAAGCCCTGATCATTTCAGGTTATTACGACATCAGATATTCAACGCACTGAAGAATATTTTATTTATCCCAGCTCTCCTACCTCTAGATCCGCCCCTGCTTCCTTTCTCCCTTTTCGAGTCCATTTCATTCTTTGTCTGAGTCGGGTCCATTCTTTGAGTCGAGTCCATTCTTTGTTTGAGTCTAGTTCATTCTTTGTTTGAGTCTAGTTCATTCTTTGCTTGAGTCGAGTCCATTCTTTATTTGAGTCTAGTTCATCCTTTGTTTGAGTCAAGTCTTTCGCATTGTTCTTTATGTGTTTTTAATACCAAAAACACGCTGAAGCAGTTCTCGTCTGCTTCTATTACAAAACCGTGTTTATTTTTTGTTGTCTCTTATAAGACAGTGTTTATTTCTTGTTGTCTCTTATAAGACAGTGTTTATTTCTTGTTGTCTCTTATAAGACAGTGTTTATTTCTTGTTGTCTCTTATAAGACAGTGTTTATTTCTTGTTGTCTCTTATAAGACCGTGTTTATTTTTTGTTGTCTCTTATAAGACAGTGTTTATTTCTTGTTGTCTCTTATAAGACCGTGTTTATTTCTTGTCTCTTATAAGACAGTGTTTTTTTCTTGTTGTCTCTTATAAAACAGTGTTTATTTCTTGTTGTCTCTTATAAGACCGTGTTTATTTTTTGTTGTCTCTTATAAGACAGTGTTTATTTCTTGTTGTCTCTTATAAGACCGTGTTTATTTCTTGTCTCTTATAAGACAGTGTTTTTTTCTTGTTGTCTCTTATAAAACAGTGTTTATTTCTTGTTGTTTCTTATAAGACCGTATTTCTTTCTTGTTGTCTCTTTTAAGACCGTGTTTATTTCTTGTTGTCTCGTATTAGACCTTTTTATTTCCTTTTATCTCTTATAAGACCTTGTCTATTTCTTGTTGTCTCTTATAAGACCATGTTTGTTTCTTTTTGTCTCTTAGAAGATCGCGTTTATTTCTTGTTGTCTCTTATAAGACCGCGGTTGTTTCTTGTTATCTCTTATAAGACCGTGTTTATTTCTTGTTGTCTCTTATAAGACAGTGTTTATTTCTTGTTATCTCTTATAAAGCCGTGTTTGTTATTTGACGGAGAGAGTGTCGAAACATTATATTTTTTTTTTAGTAAGCGAGTGTTACCGATGTTTGTATGCTACTTTTAACAATTTTAACCCCATCTAAATCTTCACAGCTTGGGGTTGTGACTTCTTACTTCACATTTTGCTTGCGAATAGCAGAATTAGTGTCGGCTCGTTCACTCGCTGCTACACGGGTAGAAATGTGTAACCTGGTACCAGTATGGAAGGAAGTAATAATGTCCGTCATCAAGTGTGTGCCAGTAACGCATGTAAATATTATATCGTAAGCGATGATGATGATGGGTGATGATGATGATGATGATGATGATAACCTGAATGCCATCTAGGATAACGATGAAGCCCTGATCATTTCAGGTTATTACGACATCAGATATTCAACGCACTGAAGAATATTTTATTTATCCCAGCTCTCCTACCTCTAGATCCGCCCCTGCTTCCTTTCTCCCTTTTCGAGTCCATTTCATTCTTTGTCTGAGTCGGGTCCATTCTTTGAGTCGAGTCCATTCTTTGTTTGAGTCTAGTTCATTCTTTGTTTGAGTCGAGTCCATTCTTTGTTTGAGTATAGTTCATTCTTTGTTTAAGTCGAGTCCATTCTTTGTTTGAGTCTAGTTCATTCTTTGTTTGAGTCGAGTCCATTCTATATTTGAGTCTAGTTCATCCTTTGTTTGAGTCAAGTCTTTCGCATTGTTCTTTATGTGTTTTTAATACCAGAAACACGCTGAAGCAGTTCTCGTCTGCTTCTATTACAAAATTCATGTTCTTAACTGTTTCAGATTTAGTATTTCATTTACCAATTTTTGTTTTCTGTGCATTCTTCTTTACCTCAATATTTTTTTGTTCCAAAGATACACCCTCCTGACCTCTGCTTCGATGTTGCTTTTATGTTTTTCTTTTTCTCTAGCTGGAGTAAAAATAGAATAATAATAACTGACGCAGAGAGTACTTAAATGCAGTGTTTATTCTACACCTGTCTTCACTCCAGAGCAGTGTCTTAGCTGTGTCTTCACTCCAGAACAGTGTCTTAGCTGTGTCTTCACTCCAGAGCAGTGTCTTAGCTGTGTCTTCACTCCAGAACAGTGTCTTAGCTGTGTCTTTACTCCAGAACAGTGTCTTAGCTGTGTCGTCACTCCAGAGCAGTGTCTTAGCTGTGTCTTCACTCCAGAGCAGTGTCTTAGCTGTGTCTTCACTCCAGAGCAGTGTCTTAGCTGTGTCTTCACTCCAGAGCAGTGTCGTAGCTGTGTCTTCACTCCAGAACAGTGTCTTAGCTGTATCTTCACTCCAGAGCAGTGTCTTAGCTGTATCTTCACTCCAGAACAGTGTCTCTACTGTGTCTTCACTCCATAACAGTGTCTTAGCTGTATCTTCACTCCATAACAGTGTCTTAGCTGTGTCTTCACTCCAGAGCAGTGTCTTAGCTGTGTCTTCACTCCAGAACAGTGTCTTAGCTGTATCTTCACTCCAGAGCAGTGTCTTAGCTGTGTCTTCACTCCAGAACAGTGTCTTAGCTGTGTCTTCACTCCAGAACAGTGTCTTAGCTGTATCTTCACTCCAGAACAGTGTCTTAGCTGTGTCTTCACTCCAGAGCATTGTCTTAGCTGTGTCTTCACTCCAAAACAGTGTCTTAGCTGTGTCTTCACTCCAGAACAGTGTCTTAGCTGTGTCTTCACTCCAGAACAGTGTCTTAGCTGTGTCTTCACTCCAGAACAGTGTCTTAGCTATGTCTTCACTCCAGAACAGTGTCTTAGCTGTATCTTCACTCCAGAGCAGTGTTTTAGCTGTGTCCCGGCTGTACAGCTGTTCCTCACTCTGCTATAGTGTTTTCTCTCTCTCTCTCTCTGCAAAAGTGTCATCAATACATTACTGTCTACGCAAACTATAAGTGTGTCGTCATTCTACGTTCTCACACTAAAGCTGTGCCATCACTCAACTGTGCCATCACTCTACAATTGTGACACCACTCTACAACTATACCACCACTCTACAACTGTGCCATCACTCTACATTTGTGCTAACACTCTACATTTGTGCCACCACTCTACACGTGTGCCACCAATCCACATCTGTACCACCATTCTACTCCTGTGCCATCACACTACAACTATGCTACCACTCTACAACTGTGCCATCACTCTACAACTGTGCCATCACTCTACAACTGTGCCACCACTCTACAACTGTGCCATCACTCTACAACTGTGCCACCACTCTACAACTGTGCCATCACTCTGCAACTGTGCCATCACACTGCACTTGTACCATCACACTGCACTTGTACCATCACACTACAGCTGTCTCACCACTCTGCAACTGTGCCACCACTCTACAACTGTGCTAACCCTCTACACTTGTGCCAGCAATCCACAGCTGTACCACCATTCTACACCTGTGCCACCAATCCACAACTGTAGCACCATTCTACAGCTATGTCATTGCTCTACACGTGTGCCACCAGATCATATCTGTGCCACGACTCTACAACTGTCTCCTCTCTTTACAACTATTTTACCACTTTACACCTGTGTTACTATTCTAAAAATATGTAACCAAAACTACAATCGTATACTCAATCTACAACTGTGCCACCAATCTACACCTGTGTCCTCAATCTACAACTATATCCTCACTCTACAACTATAATAACACTCTACATCTGTGCCACCGCCCACACCTATGCCACCATTCTACAGCTGTGCCACCAATCTACAGCTGTATTCTCACTCTACGACTGTGTCACTACTTTACAGTCATATTATCCCTCTACAACTATGCCATAACTCTACAGCTATACCCTCACTCTACAATTATGCCACCACTCTACAACTGTGCCATCACTCTACAACTGTGCCACCACTCTACAACTGTGCCATCACTCTGCAACTGTGCCATCACACTGCACTTGTACCATCACACTGCACTTGTACCATCACACTACAGCTGTCTCACCACTCTGCAACTGTGCCACCACTCTACAACTGTGCTAACCCTCTACACTTGTGCCAGCAATCCACAGCTGTACCACCATTCTACACCTGTGCCACCAATCCACAACTGTACCACCATTCTACAGCTATGTCATTGCTCTACACGTGTGCCACCAGATCATATCTGTGCCACGACTCTACAACTGTCTCCTCTCTTTACAACTATTTTACCACTTTACACCTGTGTTACTATTCTAAAAATATGTAACCAAAACTACAATCGTATACTCAATCTACAACTGTGCCACCAATCTACACCTGTGTCCTCAATCTACAACTATATCCTCACTCTACAACTATAATAACACTCTACATCTGTGCCACCGCCCACACCTATGCCACCATTCTACAGCTGTGCCACCAATCTACAGCTGTATTCTCACTCTACGACTGTGTCACTACTTTACAGTCATATTATCCCTCTACAACTATGCCATAACTCTACAGCTATACCCTCACTCTACAATTATGCCACAGCTCTATAACTATACCCTCACACTACAGTTGTGCCTCCCCTCTTCGTACTCTACTATATCCTCACTCTACAACTATACCCTTACTCTACACCTGTGGCACCGCACTACAATTGTGCCACCCTTCTACAGCGATACCCTCATTGTACAGTTGTGCCACTGCTCTACAGCTATACCCTCACTCTACAGTTGTGCCACCGCTCTATAAATATGTCCTCACTCGACAGTTGTGCCACCGCTCTATAAATATATCCTCACTCTACAATTGTGCCACCGCTCTACAACTATACCCTTACTCTACAATTGTGCCACCACTCTACAGCTATACCCTCACTCTACAATTGTGCCACCGCTCTACAGCTATACCCTTACTCTACACCTGTGCCACCGCACTACAATTGTGCCACCGCTCTACATCTGTACTCTCATCCTACAGTTGTGCCACCGCTGTACACCTATACCCTCACTCTACAGTTGTGCCACCGCTCTACGGCTATACCCTTACTCTACAATTGTGTCACCACTCTACAACTATACCTTCATTCTACAATTGTGCCACCACTCTACAACTATACCCTCACTCCACAATTATGCCACCACTCTACAAATATGTCCTCACGTTGCAATTGTGCTACGACTCTACCTCTATATCTTACTATACAGCTGTGCCACCGCATTACACTGATATCCTCACTCTACAACTTTGCCAGCTCTCTAAACCTGTGCCAGCACACTACAACTATATCCTCACTCCACAGTTGTTCCATCACTCTACAACTATGCCTCTACTCTACAGCTGTACCTCTATCTTACAATTTTGCAGCCACTCTTCAACTGTATTCTCATTCTACAACTGTGCCACCACTCCACAATTATGTCATCACTTTAGGAGTATTTCACCACTTTACAAATGTACCACCACCCCACATCTGTGCATCCACTCGACGACTGTGCCACCACTCCACAGGGGTACCCTAATTTTTCAAACGTGCCACAATCCTACAGCTATAAACTCGCTTTACAACAATGTAACCACTCAAAAGTTGTGTCCTTACTCTACAATTGTGTCACCACCCTAGAACTGTGTCACTACTTTACAGCTATTCTTTACTCTACACAACTCTTTCACAACGCAACAGCTGTATACTCACCGGTACAGCTTTGCCACAGTTCTAAAAACATGTCACCACTCTCTAATTGTGTTCTCGCGTTGTGTCACAACCCTACAAATAACTCACCACTCTGTACATACTTCATCACTCTACAACTACGCCAGAACTCTACAACTATATCACCCCTTTCAGCTGTATCACCAATTACACATTCGTCAACAATCTACAACTATATCACCACTCTAGAACAATTTCACCACTCTACAACAGTTTCAACGCTCTACACCTATATCACCATATATCATTGCTCTGCAACTGTATCACCGCTCTACAACTGTATCACCACTCTACAACTATATCACCACTATACACCTGTATCATCGCTCTACAACTGTATCACCGCACTACAACTGTATCACCACTCTACATCACCCCTCTACAATTATATCACCGCTCTACAAATGTATCACCACCATACAATTATATCACTGCACTACACCTTCGTCATCATTCAACAAATATATCACTGCTCTCCAGCTATGTCACCATTCAACAACTGTAGACCACTCTACCATTTCGTCATCATTCAGCAAATATATCACCAGTTTTACATTTATACAACATTAGAGTGGTAGCAAATATATCACCAGTTTTACAACTATATCATCAATATCACCACTCTACAAATTCGTCACCACTCTACGGCTATATAGCCAATCTACATCTATATCACCACTCTACAGCTATATAGCCAATCTACAGCTATATCACCACTCTACTACTATACCACCATTCTACAACTATATCAACACTCTACACCTACATCACTACTCTACAACTATATCACCAACCTATAACTATATCACCACTCTATAACTGTATCAAAAGTCTATAACTATATCATAACTCTACAACAATATTACCACTCTACAAATTTGTCACCACTCTACAACTACACCACCACTCTAAATCTATATCACCACTCTACAACTAAATCACAATTCTACAACTATATCACCACTCTATAACTGTATCAATCTGTTCAACTATATCACCACTCTATAACTATATCACCACTCTACAACTGAATCAAAACTCTACAACTATATCACCAGTCTACAACTATATCACCACTCTACAATTATATCACCACTTTTCAGTTATATCACCACTCTTCAATTATATCACCACCTTACAACTATATTACCACTTTACAACTATATCACCACTCCACAATTGTATAAAAACTCTACAATCATATCACCGATCTACAACTATATAAGCACACTAAAACTATATCACCACTCTACAACTGTATCAAATCGCTACAACAGTATCACCACTCTACAAATATACCACTATTCTACACCTGTATCAACGCTCTACAGCTACATTAACACTCTGTAACTCTGTCACCACTCTACAACTATACAACCACTCAACAACTGCGCAAAAGCTCAACAACTATACAACCTCTCTAGAACTATACCAACACTCTACAGCTATATCACAACTCTACAGCTATAACGCCACAATAAAATTGTATCACCACTCTACAACTATACCACCATTCTACATCTGTATCAACAGTCTAAAGCTATATCACCACTCTACATCTGTATCAACAGTCTACAGTATCACCACTCTACATCTGTATCAACAGTCTACAGCTATATCACCACTCTACATCTGTATCAACAGTCTACAGCTATATCACCACTCTACATCTGTATCAACAGTCTACAGCTATATCACCACTCTACATGTATCAACAGTCTACAGCTATATCACCACTCTACATCTGTATCAACAGTCTACAGCTATATCACCACTCTACATCTGTATCACACCTCTACAACTATATCACCACTCTACACCTGTATCAACAGTCTACAGCTATATCACCACTCTACATCTGTATCAACAGTCTACAGCTATATCACCACTCTACATCTGTATCACACCTCTACAACTACATCATCACTCTACACCTGTATCAACAGTCTACAGCTATATCACCACTCTACATCTGTATCACACCTCTACAACTATATCACCACTCTACAGCTATACCACCATTCTACACCTGTATCAACACTCTACAGCTATATCACCACTCAACATCTGTATCACACCTCGACAACTACATCATCACTCTACAACTATATCACCTCTCTGCAACTATATTTCCACTCTACAACTGTATCAGAACTCTACAACTATATCACCACTTTACAACTGTATCACCACTCTACAACTATATCACCACTCTACAACTGTATCAAAACTCTACAACTATATCAACACGCTGTAACTGTGTCACCACTCTACAACTATACCACTACTCTAGAACTGTACCACCACTCTACAGCTATACACCACTCTGCAACTATACCACCACTCTACAATTTCGTCACCACTTTGCAACGACGTCTAACTAATTCTAACAATTATCCTTACTCTTAACTAAATCTTATTAAAAATTATTGTTTGTCTGACTTAGTAACGGCATCTCCCCCACCCCTACCCCCCACCCCCTATTTTTCCCGTTTCAAGTTTCCACAGAACGGAAACTTTAGGAAATATAAAAGAAATTAAGCAATCCAGTATTAACAACAATTGCATTGAAAATAAACTTCAAACCCATCCAAATAACCGACAGAAGCTACTATTTCACAGTTTGCCTCTTGTTTCCATACCACTAGCTATAATACGAATTTGTTCAGCTAAAAATTGTTGCCACACGATAGAGCAAACTAGTGTCTGTTGTTGCCCTCGTGCAACGTTTTACATACACTTTTATATGTTGCTGGAGATGATCTTCGTGTTACATTATAGTACAAGTATTACATGTCACTTCCTGCTAACTATCTTCTGCTGTTAACTTGGCTGCTGTTTTAAAGATCTCTACAGTCAAATGTATTTTTATGACTGAAGTTACTGATAATGAAGCAGATCAAAATCGTTTGGAAAATGTTAGATTGCAGCATGTATTCTTTGGTTCTTCGATATTTTATTTTTAGAATAAATACACACATACACATGCATACAACATATACGCAACTTGTACAGACACAGAAATAGACAATATGAATCACAAGCATTCACACAGAGACACAATCAGACACACAGAAAGACATACATTCATATTCGCATATAAAAAATGCGACATCATACATACATACATACATACATACATACATACATACATGCATACATACATACATATATATGCAAACATACAAACAAACATACATACAAACATAATAACATACATACATACACATGCAAATATACAAACACACATACATACAAACATACATCACATACATGCATACAGAAATACATATATACACACAAACATACATACAATTCAGATAAACTTCTGGAATCAGTAATACTTTTCATTTCAGCATTTACTGAATCATTCAACCTCAGCAACAGATCAAATTCTAATTTAAGTAATGAATGATCAAAGTATCTCTTTAGAAGATTCTCATCGATAGAGAGAATGGTACCATCCTAAATTTTCTCAAGGCTTTTTTCTCAGAAAAAGTCATAGTTTTGTGAAAGAAAAAAGAAACGTTTCATTTCTTCTCCCGTCATTTTCTACAGGTTATACATAGGACACGGGTTCTCCCCGATTTACAAGAATGTTACGTTCCGCGAAGCCATCGTAGTTCGAGAAAACATCGTAATTCGAAAATGAACTTATTACACCTAACCTAGCGAGCATCATAGCTTTCACTGGCCAGTCTTTTGTGTCATCATAACACCAACATATGCCTACAATAGGACTCTTACATTAGTCTACAGCTGGACACTTACTTTAGCATACAGCTGGACACTCACATTAGCTTACAGTTGGACACTTACATTATCCTACAGATGATCACTTACGTTAGCCTACAGCGGGACACACATTTGCCTACAGCTGAACACTCACATTAGCCTACAGCTGGACAATTACATTGATCTACAGCTGGACACTTACACTGGCCAACAGTTTGACACTTACATTACACTACAGTTGAATGACACTTACATTAAAGTACAGTTGGATGACACTTACATTAACCTACAGTTAGATGACATTACATTAACCTACATTTTGGATGACATTGCATTAACCTACAGCTAGATGATATTACATTAACCTACGGTTGGATGATGCTTACATTAACATACAGTTGGATGAAATTTATATTAACCTACATTTGGGTGACACTTACATTAAAACCTAGAGTTGGATGACACAGTAATATGCACTTGGATGATACCTGCATTAACCACAGTTGGATGATATTTACATAAACGTACAGTTGGATGACACTTACATTAGCCTACAGTTGGATGACACTTACATTAAGCTACAGTTGCATGACATATTAGCCTACAGTTGGATGACACTTACATTAACCACATTTGGATGACATTTAAATTAATTCAGATGGATGGCATTTACATTAACCTACATTTGGACACTTACACTAACCTATATTTGGACACTTACATTAACCTACATTTAGACACTTACATTAGCCTAGAGCTGAAAACGTACATAAGCCTACAATTGGACACTTACATTAACCTACATTTGGACACCTACATTTGGACACTTACATTAACCTACATTTGGACACCTACATTTGGACACTTACATTAACCTACATTTGGACACTTACAATAACCTATATTTGGACACTTACATTAACCTACATTTAGACACTTACATTAGCCTAGAGCTGAAAACGTACATAAGCCTACATTTGGACACTTACATTAACCTACATTTGGACACTTACATTAGCCTAGAGCTGAAAACGTACATAAGCCTACATTTGGACACTTACATTAACCTACATTTGGACACTTATATTAACCTACATTTGGACACTTACATGTAACACGACGTCTGTTTTACAACAGAGCGTAGAATATTTCGTGTTACTGAATGAATGCTGCACTCAAAAGTTAAAAAGAAAATGTTTGCCTGGGTGCTCACCATGAACTACTCAGCTGGAAGCAAGTTGGACCTGGAGAATGTATCAGATGTTGGGTGATGAGGATGGTGCAGCAGCCCCTACAGGGGAACTTTGTAGGAACCCCCCCCCCCCGCTTATTTTTCACCCACTTCGCCATCTTTCCCCCTCCCTCAAGCCTCGAGGCCCACACTTAAAATAAGGAGAACCCTTCAGGACCCCGAAACAGTGAACCAACTGAGGGGCCCCCCCAACTCGATGATCCTGAATACACCATCAGGGCCATCAATCTAAACTTATCCCTCTCTTTCTCCTTCTCTCTTTCTTTCTTCTCTCTCTTTCCCC